>OX579656.1:14648210-15318205 GCA_951230895.1 Carpatolechia fugitivella
ATTTTCGACGCAAATGTGTTCCCCGTAGATATTGTCGAATCTAGCGGTGTTTGAGAAATACAATACCATAATATTTTATGTAAATATTTTGTTTAATATTTGAGAATAGCCATGAATAACGCTAGAGGTACGTACTTATATTTTTACCTGCCACAAACAAATGCCATAATACCTTTTACGATGTGATTTTGTTTGAGGTATTCAACTTTAACCTTTATCCATGTACCTTCCATTGTTTTTTGTGTAGAATAAAGTACCTAGTATTGTAGATAGTGATTTAGGTAAGTAAACAATATTTCACACAAATATTTTCTTACTTTAATAATTCAATATTAAACTTTATAATATTACCTTACACAAGAGCTATAAAATTTCTCTGCAAATAAAAAAAGAAATACCCCGTGAAACTTTTCGAAATTATCCCGGAAGCAGCTGAAGGGCCCATTAATCATCCAAGCTCTCTCGTATACGCCTTTCATAAAAATATTAAATAAATTAAACTTTTCACTCCACCTCCATTTACCACACTTCCGCGCCTTCTATGATAATTCTATATCATAAAACTCAAATATTCACCGTTTTATGTCACTACCCAATCTCGTGAAGATCGTAACCGTGGATTTTCTGAATTTGAACTGCGACTGTGTTCAGTTATGACTTAATCCTGTATTTAAATAATATTTGTATAATTCGCGGCTGGAAACGTTTACTGAGATGTAAACGTGATGCGGGTAAATAAACGCTAGTGACAAAAAATACTATGGAGAAGCGCACAACTTTGAAATTACGGCATTAAAACAATGTTATAAAACAAATTGAAGTATTAACACAAAAACAAAAAATAGATAAAAAATCTTACATTCTCCCGCAGGCTGAGTAATAAATTTCGATTAGAAAACAGAACTGTAAATTAAAATCCCGTGGGTTGTATAAATATAGATCGGGCCCGCAGGCTGGTGCCTTCTGCAGCTTCCTGTAAATTAATTTATCCCTTGGGAATATTACTACAGGGTCTAGCAGTAGCAAGTATATCCTGATTTAAAAGGATGGTAGCCGTCTGGTCTGCTTCATTGGTGATTCTGTAAAATTCATGTTGAAACTTATTTATTACAGCATCAAACTATTGATTAAGATATTCTATTACGTCATTGATTAAATATAATACTCTTGCAGGATGTTTCTTAGATTCTATGTTGTTAAAATCAACGTGTTTATTTACTTTTGAATAACAAAAATACTTTTTTACAATACTTCATAACATTCAGATGAATTGAAGCAGCCAGCCATTTCAGCAATTTAATTCCCATGAATATTTTTATCCTCCAAGGAAGATACTTGGTTATCTATAGTTAGTAATGAATAAAAGCTGTTTATATTTCATATCACGTCTTCACTATGTCAGAACTTATGACTAATACTTCGGAAAGTAGGAGCCACAATGTCTATTAATCCTCAGTCAGAAGACAGGATTAGGTTTCATATTCAGTGACACTATCGACACGAATATAATTCAAATGTTTCAGAAACTAACCACATTTCATGCAACGCAGTACAGAGTAACAGAGAGGAATATAGAGATATCGAATCTTCTATCGAGTTAAACGGTAGTGAATAAGAAGGCACAAGTAAAATCAACTCCGCTCACATATTTGCCCGATTTTTCTCGTGTCTCATTTGTAACTTGAACTAAGTTTCTTACTACGTGACAGAAATATATTTTCTAACTTGATGTTAGAAAAGCTTGTGACTCAAAATCACTCATGTTATGGTGTTTACTGCATAGCAATATTAAAATTATTAGTTAGTATCAACATCAACGGCCCGTTACAGTCCACTGCTGGACTATGAGCCTCCTCCACTTAAGTGGAGGGTTTTGCCATAATCTCCACGCTTGGCAGGCGGGTTGGAGATCGCAGATTAAAAGGTTACTGTATCAGAGAGCGCTGCTGCCCGTTCCCTGTTCAATGTGTAGTGTCTAAGTCGCCTCCTACGACAACTACGGGAAGAATAGGGGTTGGTGACAAATGTATTCTACTCTGCCGTCACCACACGGTGGTTAGTTATTATATTATTATTAGTTAGTATAGATTTTGATAATAGTTTGATACCCAAGGACGTACGTAGGCTTTGCGTAGGCTACATTTTAGGGTCCGGCCAGTAAAAATAATAGAGACATATATGTAAATGAGAGGAAGACCTATGGAAACTTACAGCAATAAGATAACAAAACGACCTTTGGAAATAATAAAATGTCTTCTTCGAAAATATCGACATAAAGAATTTTATCAGAAATATTGTTATGTTTCTCTTTTGAATGCAACTTTGTCTCTTCACCGACAAAAATACTGGACAGATTATGGCCGCTTCTATGCGATAAGAATTCGAATAGAATTTGAATCGATTCGGACAACAAAGAACATCGTCATTACGACATGATTTGTTCTCGATGAAATAGAGCTTCGAATTAAAATATTCTATTCAAAAGTTCTTTAAAAATGCCATGCAGGTTTTGTCGGTCCATTGTGTTAAAGGTGTTGGTTTTTTTTATACTGTTGCACAATGGTCTAGTTTTATATCCAAACTATGATATATTTTGAATATTCAGACAGCATTGTTGTGGTTTTGGAGATTTGTTTTATCTTATTTTCATAAGGTCTCGACCTTTATTAAAAAACCCTTACGCGTTTAATACGGAAATATAATCTAGTAAAAATAATCATTGACTTAAAAAAATAATAGTTAAATTAAAAAAAGAAGTAAGATGTTAGTATTAAAAAATCATTTAAAAATAAATTTACGTGTACAGAGATTTTTAAAGCATATTAAAATCCTCGTCAATTTTACTTGATAACTTTGATTTTAGTCACGAACGAACAGTATTCAATTGGCTTCGTTTAGTAATCCGGAGTTCATAAAGAATTTTTAATTAAAACGAGAAGTAAGGAAGCTGGGAGTTGCAAATCCGGCTTAGGGGGGATAAAGCGGAACTCCAGCGCATAAAAACCTTTATTCATGTTACAGTGGCCAGTTGCAAAGTAGATAATTAAAATTTCATTTTTATTCACTGTATTTTGGGAGACAATACTAAACATACACGGAATTGTTAGGTTGCATTGAATTTAACAAGTTTAAAAAGTGTTTAAACGGCTATTTCCGCTAGTTGTAATATTTTAATAATCGAATTAAGAGTTGTCAAAATGATTATTTCCGTTTGTTATGAATTTTTGCTATTGGCTGTTCAGTTAGCTCCGGTCATTCTTGTTTTTGATTGGTTGTGTTATTAGCCAATAGGAGGGCATTAAAGTACTGGGGTGTTTTGGAGGGAATTGTGAGCTCGAATTGGGGATAATGGGGATTCGGGCATTCTGGTGATACGCGTCCTACAGTGCAGAAGTCTAAAAGAGTGTCTCAGTGTAATAAAGAAGATTTACTGGTGTAATAGTGGTTTTACTTCAATTCAGAAGTGGTATGTACCTGTGTCTATTTTACTATTTTAGTTTCTATTTTTGTAACGTAGTTTTTCCCTTAAATGTGTATCTTTTAAAGTTATTACCGGCGTAGAAAACCATATCGGACCGACACGATAGCAATCTTGTGGTAAGTTTAATAATTAATATCTTATGTTCTGTTTCAAATAAACTTATACTTGATAATGTTGTGGTGTAACCTGAGGCTAACCGGTTAAGTTGAACCGTTAGTTTCAGTGGTATTAGGATAGGACGAATTCATTATAATGTAAGTACTTTATGGAATACAGTGTGTAGTCGTAGTGCGTCCTTTCGTATACCACAACCTGGTGATCATTACATCCAACGTTCATGCTTATATTATCTACATGGTTTATGGTTAATGAGTAATAGTTTTTTTTTACGCAGTGATCCACGTTTCCGACTGCATAATAATTGTACCTACGTACGTATAAAGTTTCTTTTAAGTCTCATACTCATGGGTAGTTTGTTGAAAATATATTTAAAGTACCTAAATTGCTTTCACCATTATTAGTGTACTTCGTAGAATACTGTAGAAGAAAGATTTTATAGGGTTTAAGGTCACGGGTCAAATTAACTGAATGCTGTGACAATGTAGATTTTATTTTTGCTTTTCAATGCGTACCTTTGTAGTAGCACTCATATTATAAACATTGAATTATTGAACAAATTCATAGTTGTTTCTTTCTGTTTCGAGTTCCAGGGAATGGACAGTCAACAAGAGCAGTCGTTGGGACGGCGCCTGGATACTCCAGAGCCCAGGACATCGCGGCCTGTTGCAGAGCTCAGGCGCAGTCGTAGTCGCAGTCGTCGTGGCAGCTCACGGCGATCTCGAAGTCGAAGTAGCGGCCGGCTTCGTGCCCAACGAAGCCCAACTTCTAACCGTGAACGTCTACGAACGCGCGAGTTGGTGCTCGAGCTTGATCGTGAGCGTCTCCGTGAGCGTCTTCGTGAGCTGGAAGAAGAAGTTCGCCGAGGACGCAGCGAGCATCGAGCGGACGTCGGCGTGCGGCGCAGTCGTAGTCGTAGTCGTCGTGGCAGCATACGGCGATCTCGAAGCCGAAGTCGCAGCCGGCTTCATGGCCGACGAAGCCCATCTCTTAACCGTGAACGTGAGCGTCTCCGCGAGCTGGAAGAGGAACGCAGCCGGCTTCGAGCAGACATCGCCGCGCGTGACGAGCGCAGTGGAAGGCAGTCCGCTGCTCCAGTACGCCGCGGTCTAAATGAGTCACGTGAGTCCAATACTCTTCATCCACTTCCGCCAAAACCATCGTTCACTACTGATGACGTAGTGAATATTCTAAATATTATTAAGGATATGAAGTCCCAGCCGCCGACGTCAGACGCACTCATTAACAACAGCAGTAGTATCAATCATAAAAATATATTACCCGATTTTAATCCATCTTCCAAAAATCAAAGAGTAGATATTTGGCTTAAGAAAGTTAATGAGTGCGCCTCCGTTTACGGATGGGATGAAAAAACGACAATACATTTTGCGATGCAAAAACTTCAGGGATTGGCCAAAAACTGGTACGAAAGCTTAAATTCTATTATGTTCAGTTGGACAGAGTGGCAAAGCAAATTATTGAGTGCCTTTCCGTACGAGCAGAATTATGGCCAATCTCTGGAAGAAATGTTAAGACGTAAAAGCCGTTTCAATGAGCCTTTAGAAGTATATTATTATGATAAACTGGCCCTGTTAAACCAATGTGACATCGAGGGGAAGCGTTCGGTCGATTGCATCATTCATGGTTTAAGTGATAAAACATTAAAATCAAGTGCCCTTGCTTTGCGTTGTTCACACCCAGATCAGCTTCTGCAGTTCCTGATAAGTAATAAAGAAACTCCTCAATTTGCTGAACGATCAAACTTTAAGAACAAATCAAATAATTTAGGTAGTGCTTCGAATTCGTTACATAACAGAAATGCAAGCCGGTTTAACTCAAATTCTAACGACAACGTTTTCTGTTTTAACTGTAAAAAATTAGGTCATCCGTTCTTACGTTGCCCAAAACCTATAGTAAAATGTTCGTCTTGCTTTAGGGTAGGTCATAAAGCAGAAAATTGTAGAGCTAAACCTGACAGTCAAAACAAAAACCTGTCCAATAACTCTCAACAGTCTCCTGGCATTAAGAAAACCATGTGCATCTCTAGCTCTGCCAACCCAAACTCAAAATTTTTCAAAGAAGTCCAAGCTAATAACGTCCGGATGAAAGCTTTCATCGACTTCGGTAGTGAAGTGTCATTACTGACCAAATCGACTCTAGAATCTCTTGGACTAGGTAGCGACGGTTCCCAATCGATGCTGAAGGGTTTTGGCAATGAGACTGTGCCTACTTTGGGCCAAGTAACAATTAGTTTGTCGATAGATGGTGTTGCAGCTGATGTATCTTGTCAGGTTGTTGAAGACAAATATCTGGATGTCCCATTGCTTATAGGCCAATCTTTTACCGAACAGTCACATGTTGTGGTATATAAAAACGCCGATCAATTATTTTTTTTTGATAACGGCGAAATGCCCTTTTCTCATTCCGAAGTGAATGATGACCATTTTGTGAAAGTTTTCACAAATTCTCGTATATCGCTAAGCGGTCCCGCGTCGGTGCGAGCGTTTGTACAGCTTCAGTGCGACAGCAATATTTTATTGCATGGCAAGATTGCGGGTAAGCCAACTCAGCAATATACAATCTGTGGAGGAATATATCGGATGAACAACGGTAAAGTCAATGTGTGTGTTAGTCCTCTTTCCGGTTCCTGTATTATTGAGGGAGGGATCATTGGCAGAGCAACTAAGGTTCAGGTGGTTAACAGAATTGTTTCCTCTTCGGAAAATCTTACTGCTCCCTTTCCTATAGAAGAAAAGTCTATAAAGACTGGCGATACAGTTAGTGAACTTGACAAGTGTAAATTGCTGAATTTGCTCAACCGCTTTGGTCATTGCTTTGCGTCTTCACTGAAAGAGCTCGGATGTACCAATATTGCTGAGATGACGATAGAGTTGAACAGCAACCGTCCAGTTGTTTACCGCCCATATCGACTGTCTTACAAAGAAAGGGAGCATGTTAGGGAAATGGTTGGAGAGATGCTTGAGGCGGGGATTGTCAGGGAATCCGTGTCGGAATATGCCAGTCCGATAATATTAGTCCGCAAAAAGGATGGCAAAATACGCATGTGCATTGACTACAGAATGTTAAATTCAGTAACAGTTAAGGAAAGATATCCAATGCCCAACATAGAAGACGAAATTGCACGATTGTCAGGACAGACATATTTCGTCACGTTAGATTTAGCTTCGGGATACTACCAAGTTCCCATATCCGAACAATCACGGTCGCTTACCTCGTTTGTTACACCGGACGGCCAATACGAATTTAATCGCATGCCGTTCGGTCTAGCAAACGCTCCCGCTGTTTTCCAGCGTATGATGCATAAGGTCCTGGGATCAGCGCGCTATACAGAAGCCACAGCCTACATTGACGATATCCTCATATATGGCAGGGATGTAGATGAATGTTTACAGAGACTTGAAAAAGTCCTGCGTTTACTAGAAGAGGCACAATTGACTTTAAATCTGTCAAAATGTGAATTTCTTAAAGATAAAATTGATTATCTTGGTTATGAGATTAGTGCTGCTGGAGTTAGACCTGGTACGAGGAAAATTCAAAGCGTTCTTGATTTTCCACGTCCTACCAACCAGCACACTGTGCGTCAATTTCTAGGATTGGTAGGATACTTCAGAAAATTTATAAGAAATTTCGCTATTTTGGCTCACCCTCTGAATATTCTGCTGAGAAAGGACGCCACTTGGACTTGGTCTGATGACCAAGAGCGATCCTTTCAAGACCTCAAAGCAAAGCTCGTTGACCGACCAATTTTGACGATTTTTAATCCTGTGGCCGAAACGGAGCTCCACACCGATGCCAGCAAAATTGGCATCGGAGGAATACTATTGCAACGCTCCCGCACCGATGAACCATTTAAACCCGTGGCTTTCTATAGCCGCCAGACCTCCCCGGAAGAAAAAAACTTCCATGCATACGAGTTAGAGACTCTAGCCGTGGTGTGTTCTTTGAAGAAATTTCGTGTATACTTGTTAGGACAAAATTTCAAGATTGTGACCGACTGTGGTGCTTTGCGATCAACATTCTCAAAGCGAGACATCATACCACGAATAGCGCGTTGGTGGCTGCTAATCCAGGAATTTCAGTGTACAGTTGAATATCGTCCGGGCGTCAAGATGTCACATGTTGACGCTCTTTCTCGTAATCCTATTGCGACCAATGAAGAAGACCAGTCTGCAGACCAGTATCCGGCTGTGATGTCTATATCCAATGAGGATTGGCTCCAAACGTTGCAGTTAGGTGATTCAGAATTGAATAGGATTCGTGATATTCTTTCGTCAGACATAGACGCAGACGGACTTAAATACATCAAAGACAATTACATTGTTAAGGATCACAAATTGTATCGGTGCATCGACGGTGACAAAACCAATTTGCGCTGGGTGGTTCCAAAGGGTGCAAGGTGGCAACTGTTACGTTTGAATCATGACGAAATAGGTCATTTTGGGGTCGAGAAAACCACGGAACGAATCAAGAAATCCTATTGGTTCCCCAAAATGACGCGTTTCATTAAGAAGTATGTCAGTGCATGCGTTGAGTGTGCTTTTGCTAAAAACTCTGTTTCCAAGGAAGGACATTTACATCCCATTGCTAAAATAGAAGTTCCATTCCACACTCTTCATGTTGACCACCTTGGACCCTTTGTGAAGTCCAAAAGGGGAAATACTCACTTGTTGGTTGTGGTCGATGGTTTCACAAAATTTGTGTTTGCCCGGCCTGTTAGGAATACGAAAACTCAAAACACAATCAGAGCCTTAGAGGACATATTCTTTACATTTAGAAACCCGGATAGGATAATTAGTGACCGTGGGACTAGTTTCACTTCGCATGCTTTCAAAAGATTCTGTTTAGATAAGGGAATAAAACATGTGCTCAACGCAGTGGCTAGCCCGCGATCGAACGGACAGGTCGAGCGGTACAATCGTACCATTCTCAACTCGTTGACCGCCCAAAACCTAAATGGTAACGAGAAGGAATGGGACGAGCAGGTAGGAAAAGTTCAATGGGGTTTGAACAATACTAGCCAAAAGACTACAGGGAGGACGCCAGCGGAAATAATGTTCGGCACCTGCATGAATGCCGAGGTAGATCCAAGGCTGAATGAGATAAGACGGGAAACGCAAGAAATTAATGACGTGACTTCTATCCGTGAAGAAGTCAAGGATAGAATAGACATAGAGCAAGAAAAGCAAAAAGAATTATACGACAAAAATAGGCGTCCAGGCCGTATCTACTCGGAAGGAGATTTAGTAAAGATCACTAAAACATGTTTTAAAAATGACGGAAAGAGCAAAAAGCTGTTACCATCTTACGTCGGTCCCTATAGAGTAACGTCAGTTTTAGGAAATGATCGATACAGACTCGCGGCCGTACCGGGACTAACAGGCACTAAAAATAAACGTAAAACAACTGTTGCTTCCGATCGTATGTTACCTTGGGTACACATTGCTGCTCTGGAAGTGAACTCTGATCCTAGTGACGATGAGAGCAATGGCGATAGTAGTGCGTAAGTGTATTTAAATAATAAATAAATATGTATATAATAAATTATGTAGAGTGAGTTATGTGGAGAAAAAGAAATAACCTACAGAATTAATTATGTGTAAATTATTTATAAAAGTAAACCGAGTAAAGTAAATTATATGTACAGAATAAATTATGGTTATGAGTTATGTACTGTAAAGGTTTGTATAGTGTCACCTTTATATAGTATAGCTTTTGTGTAGTGTTATGTAGTGTCTATTGTATATAGTTTTAGCGAAGAATTTAATTTAAATATTTTGGAGATGATTTATTTTATTTTTGATCATTACTAATTAATGATGTTACAACGAAACTGAATCATATGATCTGATTGATAAATTTGAATGTAGTTAGTATCCAGATGATTAACCAGATATTAGTTGAGTATTTTTAAGTTAATTTGTTTGCATTAAGTTATTCATCCGTAAGAAGTGATTGGCTTGCGGACATCGAAGCCGTGTGTGGGCGAGAAGTGATTGGTTCGCAATACCACAGCGGTGATTCTACCTATAAGAAATGATTGGTTTACAGGTAGTAATCGTTGCAGGCTTGCAGCCGTACGTGGTGTGAGAAGTGATTGGTTCACAACACTATGGTGGTTAGTCTGTAAAAAGTGATTGGTTTACGGATTTATTAAAAATGAAGATAATTTAAGTAACTAGTTTTGGTTTACCTACTTTGAATAATATTAATTTGATATTGTTTGATATCTGGTTATGTTCTGTCGATATAATAAACCTAACGTTAAGTAATTGTTAAGTATTGGTTTAATGAAGCTGGCCATGTGTTAGGTTCATCCTGTTCACGTGCATGGGGACATGCACGGGGTCAGGATGGACGAGTGTTAGGTTGCATTGAATTTAACAAGTTTAAAAAGTGTTTAAACGGCTATTTCCGCTAGTTGTAATATTTTAATAATCGAATTAAGAGTTGTCAAAATGATTATTTCCGTTTGTTATGAATTTTTGCTATTGGCTGTTCAGTTAGCTCCGGTCATTCTTGTTTTTGATTGGTTGTGTTATTAGCCAATAGGAGGGCATTAAAGTACTGGGGTGTTTTGGAGGGAATTGTGAGCTCGAATTGGGGATAATGGGGATTCGGGCATTCTGGTGATACGCGTCCTACAGTGCAGAAGTCTAAAAGAGTGTCTCAGTGTAATAAAGAAGATTTACTGGTGTAATAGTGGTTTTACTTCAATATATTATTCTTAGGATTGATGGATTTATGCCACTACATGCAGCAATAGATTGGTGTTAGCTGATAATGATAATGTCGTATTGAAGTTAATTTTTGCATCGGTTATATTTTTTTTGGTGAAGAAAGCCGACGTCAAGTAATCGTACATAATAAGATTAGTCTAATTTATTTAATACATATCTCCATAAACAAATATAAGCTGTTGATGATGATATCTCGTATCTTGCAACTGAATTGAACTGCATCTTTAACGCCAACGTAAGAAAGAATATGAAATATTTTACAATTCGCGTTAATTATGTTCCTGTACTTACATGTATAAATAATGTATGTACAAACTGAATAACTAATGAACATTAGACATATAAAACATGTTGGCAACACAGGTAGTATTTTCACCTATTGTCCTGTTAGACTAGAGCATAAAACAGAGCTGGGATTATTGTGTACAACTCCAGTAAGTCCAGGGATTTCGTCTTAGTGAATGTTATGATCTTTCTTTACCCGAGAGAGAGATAGTTCGAGAATGAGGTATTCTAAGTTTATTTAAAAGGTTAGCAAAGCAACAACGCTTAAAATATGAAGCTATTTACCTGGCTGTGATCCATAGTAAATGGGTTTTAATTTATCGAAAGTTTGTATTAATTTTCTAATATATTGAACTTGATATTTGTTTAGATAAATACTTAAATATAATTAATTGACTTTATGAACTTCACTACTTAAAGTTTGACCTTGGACCGCAAGTCCAACTCACTCTTAAAATAGAAGTGCACACCGATGTAAGAAATTCAAATTAATTGCAAGAAACTGTTTAAAACATCAATTCTATATTATATTCAAGGCCTTATATTTCATAAATTATAAAGCGAAAAGTGAATTATATTTAATTTTAATCAAAATCCGCGCCCGCTATATTATCACTTTGGTAGAAATAGCGATTAGGTCAGATAGGAAAAAAAAAACAATAAAATGTATAGCATAAACTTAACTCTAATCAGCCAATCAAGACGTGTCTATCTTATAGATTTTTTCAATGTTATTTGAAATGCCTTTTCCTTGTAGCCCAACTACGGTTATGCCCATGTGTTGAGCGCACACGCATTCATCATCCAGTTAGAACAATACTCGCGCAGATGGAACAATGGGATTCGCACTGAATGTACTGGTACATACCTACCCGTACTAGTACCGTTGTGGTACCGTGTACAATTCTATCTAATCCAGGGTTAAAATACGTATGGTGCGACTGAAAACTCTGAACGATTTTTCCGAATGTTCGAGTACATTTTTAACAGGATTATGTATTTCGGTAAACCGCATTGAGTGAAAATCCGGAGAGATTTATTTTGTCGGATATGTAAGTCAACATCCGAAATACTTATTAATTAATTTAAGTAAAACCTAGTGAATAAACCTAGGATAAAAATTAATAAAAATTTGAAAAATTATTTCATGTAATCCATAAAAATATATCAGGTTTATAGGTTACAGAGATAACTTTCACAGAAACTATTCAGATTGAATTTAGGTACGTGTAATTTGTATTTAAGAGTCTTAGGACTCTGTATTGACGGTATTCCATTATAACTACCTAACCTAATATACATAAATAAATATGTACGTACGTACAAAATATATAGGATATAGAAAGGGATATTTATGAGCCCTCTGTAAGGTATTCTGGTGTTTCCATTGTCAGGCGAAAACTTTGGTCTGAACTTCGTGTTCTTGTTTGTCGGGTGTTCTAAGCAAGATTTGTTGTTCAAGACGGTAACTTCATAAGAAACATGTCTTTACAAGCTTACGTATCAACAAGAACTTCATACCTTTATGTGCAAGCAGCATAAAGTACATACTGTAAGTGTACTCCAACTCTAATTACTTATTAAGATTTTACACTCCCACCACTTAGCCTCTTAGCTATTCGAACTTTAAATTTTCAGATCGAAAGAAATTGGTTATGAGACCCAATTACAAAAACATTTATTTATTTGCTGTAAAAATATTTTGAACAAATATTAGAAATATCTTAAAAAATCGTAGTCTTTCTCTCATGCATGCATGTTCTGACGTATTTTTTACTAATCACTTTTTTATTTACAGCAGCTGTCTTGGTTACCAATTTTTGGTAACTTCAGATGTTGAAGACGGTATACCGCCTACGTCAGGTTATAGCTGGTACCTAAGAGATTTGCTCTGGAAGGGGCAATTAAATCCACCTTTAGAATTGACAAAACAGCGTTCTTCAACAACTCTACAGATTCCGAATTTATTATCTTAAGAAAAACGTATTCACTTCCACAATCTTATATCATATAATAACAACTCTTCTAATTTCAATGCGATGTTACAGAAATTTAGGTATAGAAAACGTTAGCGTGTTCCATCGCCAGATAAACGATCGTGGATAATACTATGCTATTACCGATAGTGTCATGGCGATAGTATCGCGCAGTTTGACAGATGGCATAAACAACTGCAATAGCTAATCGCCCAATCGCCTATCGCCGGGGTAATAGCAGGCCGGTGTAAATGCACCTCAAATAAATGGTGTGGTCTAATGACAGCGTTCAGTGACTTTCTCATCCATTATTTGTGTTGCAAGAGCTGTTTTGATAGGGCTTATGTTAGAAAATAATGTTCTTCTTCATCGTGTCAAATGACCTCACAAACCCTGTCAACATAGAGGCTGGAGTCGCCATCAAAATCCTCGTGTAACTTCTATAGATAGCAGCCGGGACCCACGGCTTAACATGCCTTCCAAAGTACAGAAACATCTTACTTTTCGGAGAATTAGGAGATTCAGCTTGCAATTTCCTAACCTTACTGGGGCTTTCCCCTGATGACGAGATTTTTTGTTTGACAGCAGCCCCTCTAGAATTCGAACCCCGACCACTCGACAACAGAGACTCTTATAAAAAAAAAAAAATTACCTCTTCCCGAAAAAAAAACTAAAAAACACTGAAAGCACTTCATTTCGAAACGTCGGGAACCGTTGAACATAAAACATGATAAGAAATTAAAAGTTCCACTCTACGAAATTCCGCAGTAAAGTATCACATTTTATTTCTTGCACGTGCTAGTGCGAGGTTGAACATTTTTTTCGTCTCTAGCGTGTGCAAGGAAAATTAAAATAGAGCTTTAAACTCGCGAACAAGTTTTAGTACGGCCACAGATGATACATCTCCTTTAGACAAAGCAGCCAATTTTTTCTTTTTCTTTTGTGGCTGGCTAAAGGCGCTATTTTGTGTTCCCCACATTGCATTGGCAAGTATGATATGAAACCAGCATTGTGTACTTCACCTCGTTTCTACAGGTCTACAATTTATCTTTATAATTACAACGAGATCACTTTTAAAACACAATAGACAGTTTTTTTTTTTATCGCTATTTCTACCAAAGTGGTAATATAGCGGGCGCGGACTTGCGGGGGAGCAGTAGGCTCGTACCCCTTAGGAATTTATGACAACGTATCTGGGGGCGGCGCCCTCAGACGGGCTCGAACCGCGGCCCAGAACGTTGCCAGGGCGAGAAGCGCGTCGGAGAAGAATGACCCCTACCGGGTCTTACTGAATTAATTCTACTATTAGATCCACGTCCCCGCCGGCGGCAGGTGCTGTTACTACCTGAAGGGCATTCTGTTGTAGTGTTAGGCCTACACGCAATGGCAGCTTTAATCGCGATGGTGATATCATCGTCCGGATCTATGAGAGCGTGTCTAGGACGACAGTGACCACGGACTGCAAGACGCAGAGCGTGAGTAGGCTCCCCACGAGGTGGACTGACGATCTGGTGAAAGTTGCGGGAAGCTGTCATTGTTGAGATCTTTAGGAGAGGCCTTAGTCCAACACAACAGTGTGGTGTTTTAGCTGAAATGATGATGATGAGACAGTGAACAAGACTGAAAAGGTGAGAGTACTGCTATCTACTGACAAATCATCATCATCAATAATTGATGACCGACAGAAAATCCGATGACATTGGTTATGTAAGTAAAAACATTTTAGCCAAAGAATCTTGTTCTTTATGAAAGCTCCTCACGCATCGTCCAATAGTTTCTAGTCTGTGGCTTCGTCTGAGTACTCGCCCCATAAAAAGTGCTCCAGACACGACGTATCGCAGACGGTTTTATTCAGACGGAATTTAAAAAAGCGGAAACAAAGTGAGACTCCACCTTTGTTTCGTTTTGTTTAAAGTGTAACAAAAAGTTCGACGGCGAGTTCTCGAGAAAGTCGCTCGAGTTTAACGCTATATTTTAATATTCCCTGTCCGTATTCTCAGCTCCTTTACCGTTTTTAGGGTTACCCGCTTTGGAAATGCACAAAAGCCTCTTTCGTATGAAAGTTCTGTGATAGATTTTATTCTATTTTTAGGTTATAGTCGAGATGGAGAGTTTTGTACAAAGTGGATGTTTCGTTAAAGAAAAGCCACAGGATCTTACATTTCTTTTGCACCCACCTTATTTAATAGGGTTGTACAGGATATAATTCAGTTGTCTATTTAATTAAAAATTAAAACGAAAAATAAAAACCCTTAGAACAACATTTAAAAGACTACGGAACCCTCACCGCACGATTTACTTCCTTCTCGTCCAGTTTTATTAATTAAATTAAGTCAAGATTTAATTAGGAATATAAGAATTTACATAATATTTACAAATTAAACTTTGTTGCGATTATTGTTACCAACTGCAGGAATAAGTGAAGTTATGTAAAAAAACGTTGAAAATAACGAAAATTAAACTCGATTTGAATAATGAAAAGCCTGTATTAAAGTGGCCCACGCATGCCCACACGTTTGAATCGGTATGGTCAACTCGCCCGATATAAAATAAACGCGCCGTCGAGTTTTAAAACAATGCTAAATGTCAGATCAACAATTTACTATTTGTGCATAAGAAATAGCTTCGATAATTCTGTTCAAATGTATTTTTTACTGTTAAAAATTTTAGCCACATAAAACGAAATTATGTTGATGATGATGATGAACGAAATCCACCACGAGTTTAGTGAAGTTGATGATTAACATTTACTAAAAGCGAAGATTTGCCTACATTCCTTCTAGGTAATGTTTCTGTAGTAGCCCATTGTACTCGACAAATTTTCCAATTAATTTGTTCTACCACCAGTCATTTTATAAAATAAAGGACAACTCATTAGAGTGGATCGGTCCAGTTATCCAACGGGTCAGTTGAGACAGTCTTTTCTTTGGCGTAAGTTGAAGAGAGCCAGCGGACGGTGGGATAAAATTTTAGAGTCCATTAATATTTAATTCCCGTCCGATATTTTATGCTCTCGTGTCGTAAGTTATAACAAAGTATAAGTGTCTGGTTTATGCAACGTAACGGTTTTTATATTGTAAAAATTTAACGCTTTGAATGCTAAGCAGTCGTTGGCGGTGCTAAGCTATTGTGAAATAATTACATTTGTTCAGTTTTAGAGAAACTGCTTCAAATAACTGGGATTGTCTGTGGTTAAAATACCAGCTTTATTTACTTACTCGTCTGTATGCATGATTTTGTAATCCCTAGCAAAATTTAAATATGATGTTCAGACCATCATAAGCAACAACATTTCTCAAGGAACATGGGTTGAAAACCCCCAAAAAAATTTCGACCTCCCATGCAAATTAGTAAAGTTGATTGTGTATTTTGTATGAAAAGCCGATTTTTTTTGGGGGATTGTCAACCCATGTTTCTTGGGAAAAGTTGTTGCTTATGATGGTCTGAACATAATATTTAAATTTTGCTGGGGATTACAAAATCATACTGTACCTATTATAAAAAAAGTCTTGTCTGTTATTATAAATTATTTATCCACTTAGGCCTATCTACGCAAACATATTGATGCATAAGCGCAGACCGCAAGGCACTTTCCGTGTGTTGTTGCGATCTTTACCAGTATAAACTTCCTATTGGCTTTGTAGTTAACTCAGGTAAAAAACATGTAGTTAATATCAAAAGTTTTACTATTTACAGTCAGTTGTATTTTTAGAGCATTAGCAAAATATTTTTTCAGTGTTTCTACTAATCTATAATAAAACTCATAAGGCCATATTCTTTTAACTTACACTTGAGAGTATGTACGTTGTACAAGAGTATAATACTTTGGTTCCTACGCTAGCTATTAGCAGGTTGCAAATTATACGCGGCACCGTCTTGCTCTCAAAGCGGCGGCGTGTGCGCAGCGTGTAGGCGCCGGCGCCGAGCCACCACGGTACAAAACACCGAGCAACTATCTAAGTATAAACTATAATAATCTAAGTATAAACTATAATAAAAGATGTCAAGAATAATATAACCTTTAAAATTTTGAAATAAATTACCACTAGTAGATAGAAAAGGAAAGGGACAAGAGGAAAGCGGGTGATCGTGCGCTTTGGTGTACCCTTGGGGAGGCCTACGTCCAGCAGTGGACTGCAACAGGCTGATTGATTGATTGAGATCGAAAAGCACGCTGCTGAACGAAAGGGATGGGTTGTTTTAAAATGGGCACAGTCTCTTACCAAAGCACCTTAGACCTGATTCCTATTTATAGTATTATAATCTAAGAAAGAATAGGTAAAAACGGTCGTATCTGGCTGTTTTAGACTACTGGAAGCATTTTAAACATATCCCCTCCACTTCGATCATTTTTTTTGCGTGACGGAAACTGTACGAGATATTTCAAATTTTATTTTAGCTTTAGATTTTCACAACCATTGTGATTAGCTGTGGGTAGATATTATAGCACTGCTATTGTATAACTAACTATGAGTAAGCAAGCGATACTTCTAAATGAGTAATAGAATCCCATAAAAAATTACAAGTAAAGAACTTCTTGCTTTATTGATTGTAAAAACTGCGAATTGTAAAGTGATTGCCAGAAACTGAATGTCTTATCTATCACACATAACAGTACCTGGTATACGTGAATGAAAATATATAACAATGGTTTCCAGTAAATACGGTAGGGAATGGAAAATACAACTTGGATAATGTTTATAGTTCCGCTACGTAAAATACTTAGTTCAAAGGCATAGAGTACCTACCTATCCTATGTTTTACCAACAAAATAACGTACCTAGTAAACAAATAAAAATTCGGGTCAGAAAGTTATAAATTGAAATAAGGTTCTCTGTTGTCCTACGAGTCTACGAGCCATTGCATGAGCTACCAACATACTTGAAGTTACCGGACTAGACAATAGACTATAGTTCATGTCAATGCCAACTTGACTGCCAACCTCCAGACAGCGACTAATTAACCGTTAATCTCGACGTGAAGCCATTTATAAAAAAAAAACGGCGGCGTTTTAGCTGAGCAGCGGAATTGTCCGTTAACTTGTGAAAATCTTACTGTAATCTTAATACTAACTGAAAAAAGTGTCTTCGTTTGTACGTTGGTACATATTAATGTAATATGTAATAAAATAATTGCAATGTTTGTACAACAACAACAACAGATCCGACAGTTATTTGTTAGCTTCGACGATTTGTAAAATTCTTTATTCGAATAAAATGATTTTGTTTTTGATTTTGATAATATCAGATACAAAAAACAGGACTGTATGCCATTGAAGTATATAATGTACAAGCTCAATGCTCTATGCTCAGTTCCTCAGAAAATTATGAAAATGACGAGGTCAAAGCTGAGAGTAGAAATCTGGCTCTACTGAAACGTAATAGCTTAAAACCGTTCATTTGTCGTTGTAACGAGTAAAATAAAATAAAATCGCTGTACTACTTGAACAGAATATAGACATAAGAAGTAAAACAGATGAATGAAAATATAAACGAGACAGCAATTTTTGAAGAAAAAATAAAAAAGCTTTGAAATGTTGGAAACCACAATTGCTTTTATAATATTTTGGGTTGATCATAAACTATACTATACTGATAAAAAGACTTAAACGCTCATAACGAATCTATAAATTCACCATAACCCAAAACCATCAATCGCATCGTCAACCTCTCTGTAACTTCTAATTGGAAAACAATCGTTACCGTCCAACTTTGAACTTCCAACTAAGGTAGCGATAGTAAAGGATGGATAGTTATGCCTAAAGTAATGATAGTAAGGGATAGGTAGCTATCCCATTAATCAGAGTTGGCAGAGTGAACGGAGGAAATGCCCGTAAATAGCTGAATGCAAAACACGCCACTTGCCTGATCATCAATCAATGCTCGGTACTGAGTCTTTAAAACAAGACACACTGGCGGCTGAACCGCTTGTAACAGAATGTCAAAATATTTGTAATTTTTTTTTCAGTAGCACGTTATATTTTCTGCTTGAAAAATATGCATATATTTGAGAAATTCATTAACCATCACATTTTATTATGATCAGTAATTTTTCATAATTTCCATTACAAAAATGATAGATTTGAAAGTAGGGAATGCATATTTAGAGAAATCTGGAAAAGAAGACCCGTAATTTGAAAAGGTCAAAAGATGCGGAGTCATATTTCATCGGGCAAGACTATTTTCAAAGAAGGAAGTCGAGTTACTGGTGCACAAATAGACAAAGAGACAGCCGGTGACTTGACCGATTAGTAACGCATTTAAAATTAGCTGCTGGATGCAATGGCACCGTACACATTGATTCGATAGAGATAATTAACAATGACATAAACCGCATCAGAAAACTATGCAGTGGTTTTAAAAACTTAAAATAAAAAATATATATAAGTTATATTGATAAATAAAATAACTATTAGGTCCTTAGTTTTTAATTTCAACGTGGAAAAGAAATCACGGATCTTTCTGTTTTTCGAATTTCTTGGCACTAAAACTTGGCTACGGTTAAGAACGGATCCGTTTTGCTCTTGATTATTATATGACATTTAAAACGTCCCAAAACCTCTAAAAACCGCCAGTCTGCACTAACCATCGCAGCTTATAAGAAAAGGAGACGAACTTGCCATTTTATGTCTAGACTACTTTACATAATTAAACCCGAGTCGAGTCAGCAATTTATTTGCAATCTATTTCTTGCTGACTTCCACGATTTATGACTTTCTGATGGGTAAATCGATTATTGTATTATGTTTAACCAATGTGATTAATATCGCCAAACTTCCGAACGCCTACAAGAAATTCAAAGAATCTCCCCGAAATATTTTTATCTTCACGATCTTTGTAAACACTTTCACACGTGTTTGGTTTCAACAAAAAAGCGTGTTTCAAATTAATTTGGACATTAGCAATTCCGCGAAGTCTCCATTTATCTTTCTTGGTATCAGCGAGAAATCTCCGTGGGTGACAAGGGTTCTGTCCTTTGCTGCAACGATGCGATTACCTGTAGTAATTTGAGGTCCATTACTTGTTATTGTATCGTTATTTTAACAATTATGTTTATCAATTCTTCAATGTATATCAAAATTTCTATCATTGTCGTCATTATAGTCGATAATGAGCGTGTGTTTTGAAACAGTGGTCTTCTGTCTATGTCTGCACCACGCACTATTAGCTGTGACAGCGACCGTGCGGTTTTACAGCATTCTTGGAAATTCTTGTCGCAGATTGTCGCTGTTCGGTTTATTTTGTTCCTCTGCCAAGCTGTGAACAGTCCTTGTCATTGAGAGAAGCAGCAGAGCATTTAAAAAGTTTCAAGTGTAACATCAGCTGCATTGCTACGTATTTATTTGGGTTGTTTAAAATTAAGAGTGATCAAAATTACCGTATATTTTCTATATATTTTATGGTATTACTAGATACTCTATTAAAAAAGGACTGACTGTAGTTGATGGATATGTACACTTTAGAGATCCTGATGAAATAGGTAGGTCAATATTTCCTCCTGCAACATCTATACGTTCTACCACTCAAAACACATAAGAATTTTATAACTGTACTCGGAAACTACTTAAACATAAATGTCATGTCTGCCTAGGTGTTATGAGGAAATTAGATTAGAAATCTAGGTGAGTTTATTACCATTTATTTGCTTATTCAATGCTTGGAATGTTTTTAGTGCTTTAGTAGCTGGCAATAAAAATATCACCAATTCAGAAAGACCTCTTAAGCTATTCCGTTTGTGGAATTTTACTATACAATAAATATTTGTCGTATGATATGAGAGTTCAATATATGCTGGAGTCGCCGTCTTCATTTTGAATAAACTCACGTATATCGTAGGCAACATCCGATGGCTACTGTTTTCATCTATACTGATTACTAAATGTCACAAAAATATTTTATGATTTTCAAGTACAAATTTTAAGAAATTTTGAAATCTATTCATGTCTGAAGGCGCCCCAGCTTATATTAACAGTTGTGTAACCTACTACACAAGTACTCCAAAAGTACATAAAATGCATCTTGAAGTTTCTATTTTTGTGCCGTATCTACTAGAAAATCTTTACCAACTGCACGTAGCTAAAATACGAAAAACAAGAGGAAATAAAAGGTGTTTCCACAAAAAAATCGTGGAACTTAAAGCTTACCTCACTTTTCTAAAACTTGGTGCTTTCTCCGTGGTCGATAACATTGTTATAAGTTTATTTATTATCCGTAAAGAAAACGCTCAAGATAGTTTACATCGTAATAACTTGATCGTTCTAGTAACAAGAGCTTGTCAGGTTTTATGATTCCATATTTATCATCTTACAATGTTGAAAGAGTATTTCCAACAATCAATTTATAACTTTCATCGAAATACGTCCGTGTCTGTTTCTGTGCGTACATTTTTGAACCCAGACTTTTCTTATGAATATAAGTATTCAGTCTTTCATTTTTGAACGAATCTTCATCATCATATCAGCTGAAAAATATCCATTGCTGGATACAGATCTCTCCCCATACAAGTCCAACAACCGGTAATGTCACATAGATCTAGCGGCTTCCCGCGATTATTTCTAGATCTTCGTCGGTCCACCTTGTAAGGAGTATGAATAAGTATTTAAAAAAAACAATTGAATGGATCGGTAAATTGTGTTTGAATTTGATAATATTATTATACTTTATATTACATACTCTCTAAATTACGTTGCAGTTCGTAAGGAACACACTATGATCTCTCGCTAGAAATCTCGTAGAAGCATCTGGATCTGAATGAATAGGTACCCCAATTTTATGTATGTGCTGTGACTTGAGATGCGCTTACTTTAGTTACATCATCATCATCGTCATCATCATTCTCAGCCCACATCTACCCACTGCTGGGTACAAGTATTGGCCTCTACTGCGCTACTCCTTACGGTTCGGTTACTTTAGTACAGTGAACTTATATCTCACTTATATCCAAAAATCCAAAAATTGCTATCCAAAAATGTAAAACATATTTGTAAATTCGCTGTTTAAAAACGGTCAATTTAACTTACGTGATCAATTAAAGATCCCATTCTGATTTATGTGTCTCGCAAAAGCTTTTGTTTCCCAAGCTTTCTTTTTGATTTACTGCCTTATCTCAAAGGATTACTGTCAAAGCTTTCATGTTAACATTGTAATCGTTTATGAAGTGGCCTCATAATGTCACGACGTCGTCTCAGCATTTTGTATCTGCCATGACATGAGCGACTTATCAGGGTCGGCAACTTCGCGTTTTTGTGTACATGATGATGCAAAACATTGTGAAAAATCTCTTTATGATGAAAATATGGTCATGTTCGTAGAAAGTAGGATTCTGGTATTCTAAAGCGTCAGATTCAGCAGTTAGATTCACAGCAGGTCACATCCGCAAAACACACGTGTAACTGTTATATATTTATACATTTTAACTTTAATGGACTTGAATAATTTGCTTGGCTTTATAAGTCACTATTTAAAGCAAATAGTACAAAAATTATATACATATTTTCATACGCATTGTATCCAAGGGAACTATTATGCATGTCTTTACATGAATTTAGTTTTATCTTCATACAACTTTTTATGGTTTATTTAATCCAACCTGTACGATACAGTATATCACAAACGTAGCATAATTATCCCATCAATGTGTCATACACAGGCTATAATTCTCTGTATAATATTCAGTAATTAACACTTAGCTTTTAATTAAAGACGTACCAAGGACACCGCCATTACCCTTTACGCTTGAATTATTAACGCGAAGCTCTTACCTTTTTATGCGCTCTTGGTATCTTTTTAAAAATGGAAATGGTTACCTAATTGAGTTTTAATTTTGTAAAGTTTTTAAACACAGATGTTTTGGTCTGTCTCTGTGGTTTTAAAGATAAGGTAGGGTTTAAAAAAATACTTAATAAAATTTCAGTAAAAAAAAGGTCGATGCTGTCAAGTGATATTTAAAGGTTCGAAATTCGAATTTATGTCACACGGATTGTAGAGCTGGTTCCTCACTTACCTTGACGCATAACTGCCGTGCGTTAGGACGCGACACAACAACGCAAAAACTTGAACAAAAAAGGGGTTCCCATCACGTGCACCTATTAGCATTGGCCTAAGGGAACGGTATTGTGCGAACTGTGAATGACCTCTTCTCCGTAAAAATTCGTAGGGATGCGCAGGAGCGCGTGCGGGGAAGGGACCGGTTTGAAATTAGAACGTTTTTTTCCCCGCGCTTTGTCGGCGCCCGCCCGGTGCGCTCGCGCCGCTAACTCGACAAATGCGTCAATGATATAAGCCGTATTTTGTTTCCTTACGCTTTTGAATGTAGGTAGGTACGCTTTTGAGATTTTAGGAGGGTGAAGCATTATATAAAATTTTTGATTGCTGTTTCACTCTCGTTCCAATCAAAGGAAATCGTAATAACAAGTAAAAATTTAATCAATATTTTGTTGGACTTCAAACTCCTTCGCTGATGATCATGCAGCGGTTATTTAATTGGCGTAAGTTTTAATTGGCTGTTAATGTAACTATTGCACCAATCTCTTTTACTACCTACGTAAATTATGGTTCTATCTCAACAATGCTCACAGAAAAAAATGCTGGGTCTAATTTGATAAATATAAAATAAACCGTCACTCGTGGTACGGCCACAAAAAGTCTGAAAAAAGATAAGTGCTGGACAATTTCAAGCGTAAGCGGGCGTTCGCACTTTGCCAGCCCAAATATGGGATCATATTCCAAAACAGGTAAATGGTTTAAAAACTAGCCGAAGACCAGCGGTGGGCGCCTTTGTGTCCCCCATTTAGGAGAGTGTAAACAGAGCCGAGATGAGGGAGGGAGGCGCTTGATAGTACCAAGCAAGTCTCCGCCTCGAACGGTCGCGTAGCGTAGCCTCGCTCCACCTCGCGCCCGCGCGATGCGTGAACGTGTAAACACAACTTTACAAATTCGAATTTCGAACGGAATGACTTTTTAATTTATTTTTAAAGGAAAAACAAATGCCAGTGAAGAGAATAAATAGTGCCGTAGAATATAAGTGAAATGGTAAACATGTAAATTATCGAAGGTGTGGAAATTAAGTGTAATTCAGTGGCAGTATGGTGGATGTAGGTGTTAATGAGTGCGATAACACCATAAATGGGAGGAACCAATTTGTGTTTCTTGTGCTCGTGCATTTGCTTCTTATTGGACTGAATGGGACTAATGGTAAATATTTCTTTTATTGCGCTTTACGATCTTCGTTAAAATAAAACCTTTGAAGGATTCTTTTATGTGAGCTTTTGAAGTTGTTTCATTATTTCTTAAGAATAGCTTTTAAATTTTTATAGTGTTAATGGCAGCAATATAGCTTCACTACGAAGTTTTTAGTCCTTCGTGCTTCAAGCCCACTTATTACCGACTAAGTAGAGTTTTTAATCCCATAACGATGAGTAAAACCAGTAAAACATTACAATTGCCATAAATGGCGACATTTTTATCAGATCGGTGTAGCAGTAACTTATAATTAAAGTAGCTTAGGACCAATTAACGAAATGTTGTTTCGTTTCGTTACGCTGCTGTAATGTAACGTTTCGTCGACGAGCGAACAATGAGTTCTTTTATTTTTTCAACTTCGTTTTAATTAAAGTTAACTAACTAACTGGGAGCGGTAAATTAGTTGGCTATTGGAAAATTATGTTTTCTAGTGTTACGTGAAGATGTAACTGGCCATTGAGAAGCAGTCTGTTCTGTTGCAATCGTTTTAGAAAATAATTTAAAAGAGTTCTAATATGAATAATAAAAAATCGAATACGTAGATCTGGCCGTAATGGGACAGGCAGGAGTTCATCATCATCGTTACAATTTACTTAATTAATATTAAATGTATGGATATCGTGCTTCAAGCGTTGTCAATTTAGTGGCCAGTCTTATTAGTTTTATTTTTAGATTTTTAAGCCGCTAAATCACTGACTTGGCGGGCAGCGCAAGTCTGGTCGCTGGATTTCGTTGGGGTTGGTTGGTTTTTCCACCACTACTGGTTGTCTTTTGGCGAAAATAGTGGTGTTATGCCACCCGAATGACATCTTTATGCCAAACTAGCAATATCTTCTTCGGATAGATGGATAGACTTCTGTTTAAAAAATATATAGGTATATCTTGGGCAGCGTTGCCCGATGTCCGTCAGTTACCATCTCTTTTGTCGTTGTTTTTTTGCTCAGTAGAACTAAATAAACTACTACAGCATGAAGTTACCGCATGAGACCACTAGCGAGTACTTAGTCAAGATTACGCTCTTTAATCTTGTCCAATCTGCGTTTACTTTCCCACCGGTATATCTAGATAAGAGTGCTTTAAGAGCGTCAATATTTACACTAAGCCATTTATAAGTAGGTTACTCGGACGTAATCGTAGACAAGAGAAATTCAGAATTATAAAACTAAAATCAATGAGTTCAATAAAATGGATGAATACATTTTGTTATGTCAGTAGTGCAAAGATGAACTGCTAGAATTTTTATGTTGCTAATAGCCTTTGTCTTTGCGCGAACGCTTGCGCATCTTAAAATATCCTGCGCATTCAGATGCGCAGGATCATCAACGGTGAGCCGTTTCAACATCATCATCAGTCTTTGTCTTGGCTTAGCGATATTTTTTTGTAATTGTCAGAACCAATGTCTTAGCGTTTCTTTAGAGTACTACGGAAGACACTAAATTAATGATAACCATTAAAAGTCGGTTATCTACCTGGTACTCGTATTTCGTCGATCAATCTAAAACATACTAATAATTATATACATATATTTGAATGTCTGTCTATCGTTCTGTTCTTCATTCACGGCTAATCTACAAAATGGGTACACAGTTTTCACTTTTATTTCGTACAAAAATAAATCCTCACTAATACTATAAACTGGTATGAAATTTGGAATGGAGATAGTTTGTAACCTAGATAAACACATAGGATACTTTTTACGGGAAAATGTCTTATTCCTACAGGAAAATCTTACACAACGCGAACGTAAACGCGGGCGGACCGCTAGTGGACTATAAAGCCCAAGTCACACAGCGGGAGCGGGAGCGGCGCGGTCCGGGGCCGGGACAAGCGGGACGGCGGCGGCGCTATGCCGCGCCATAGCACCGTCCCGCTTTCCCGGCCCCGGACCACCCCCGGCACGGCTCTGTGTGACTTGGGCTTGAAAGACGAACATACTATGGCGGCAGCGCGAGGAGAAATACCTCGGAGGAAAATTTTCCTCCGAGAGAAATACATATCTTATTTTCGCAGGAAAATAGTAAACAACGTGGGCGTGGCTGCAGGCAACGCCTAACAACTCATAAACCTTACAAATTATTTCAGCATTAATTATGTAAATAATAACTTGATGAACTCAAATTTTTTATGACATGTTTGAATAATTAAATCAAAGCTTACATCTGATTTATAAAAAATATCTTCACCTAACTATGAGAGTTATTTGTAGGCGACTACGAATAGTTGACTAGTTTGTGGGATGCAAATGTGACATTTGAATCTAATAGTTATTGTAATGGATAGGTAGTATATTTTATTGTAACGCGTATTACGAGCTTAACTCTTGCATGTAGGCTGAGTAATGTACAGACCAATTATTATTATAAAATTTTAAACTCTCGCCCAACCTCGCCTCGCTTGCTCTCGCCTTGGCCAATTATATAATTTAATAATCTTAATCATATAACCCATGATATAACAAATAAACATAAAAAAAACAATCTCAAATCACAAGAAAAAGAAATTCAAACAACTCATAATCAATCAATCTTTAAACAAAAATCTAAATCAATCTTCTTTCAATCTTCATTAAAAAATCACAATTTATTTTCGTGTAAATTAAATGTTGACTTGATTTACTCAACTGCTCAACTCTAGAACAGACCTACTACCTTAAAATGTGTTTACAAATGTGTGCAAGTGGACACCCTGAATGAAAATTTTCGAAAAATATCTTTCCTACACCACTTACCTTCTTAAAACTACGATGGTAAAATAAGCATTCGTTTGTCGTTTCAGGTTACTAATATTTTACAAAAATACTTACGAAACGTAGTACTTACTTATTAAGAACGATAACATTAATAACATTACTCAATTTCTCTTGTGCACCGCTGATAATAAAACAGAATAATATTTCAATTTTGTACGAAAGCAAAGAAATCAATTGCCGTCAGTTGCCCCATTCTCACCCACACTTGCGCGTACGCACGCGATGCATCAGCCCCACAAAAAGACAAACATGTCAAGATAGCATTGGTAGGTACCAGTTATCGGTGACAGTGACAAGAATTAATAAAGGACTACTGGCCGTATCGTAACAAACAATAGGAAAAAAAGTAATTATCTTACCAATTAAAAAAAATATTGTTTGTACAATTGTTATTATTCCTTATGCTGAGCCGAAATAATCTTTATAATTTTTTTTTCGGGAGTAGGGATAAAAGTAAATTCTACAATTTGTGTAGAAAAAAATTAAGCACTTTTCTTGGTTTGTGATAGAGAGACAAACGGAGTGACGGATAATGTTCAAATATGACAATACGTTGTATATTACTCGTACGGCACTTGAATTGTTTCAACAATAACGCGCAACTCAAGCCGTCCAAGTTTTTAATTTAAGAATCATTATAAAACAGAAAACCAAACAAGCGTAGTCGCAGTCATAAAGCTAGTATTCAAAATAAATCAAAAAGAGAAACATTTTTAACTTTGAATTATTACAATACCCCGCGTGTCACTTTATCCGACTGTTTATCTAAATGCAGTCGGATGGACAGAACCCATTGAGAGATCCAAAGATTTCTTTTTCGATTTTTATTAAAAGCATTAATACAAGCTGTATGTTATACTGGACGTAGGCGTCACACGAAGTAGAGAAATAGTGAGAATCTTTAATGTTAATAATCTATTACCGTACGTATAATAATTAGGATTAGGCGAATCGATATACGGGATTAATATTCAATGTGTTAATTTATGTTAAAAGCTTAATTAAACTGCTTTCTAGGAAATAGAGGTCGAAGAGTTTTGTAATATTAATAGAGTCGCTGAGTAAAAATTACATAAAAGTCTGTGTAATCTCTAAAGTTATGAACATGACTTGAACTGATAGTAAATTAATGAATATAATGTCATGTAGGCATTAGCTGTTATTTAGAGGTAGTAAAAAAAACGTACTTACCGGTTTTGGTTCCTGTACAATTTCTTATAGGAAAATTGTAATTTTCTTTTTCCTAACAGAATTAGTAGCAGACAAACTCAACAAATTTATTATATAAACAAATATGAGAACTCACACTCAATAAAAAAAATTATGTGGGGACAACTCAAACTCTTTGATGAATCAAGTCTATTGACTTAACCAGAAGATCAAAGTCTAGTAAGTTTTGTTTGGTGTGCTGTAAATAAACGTTTTCATAATCATTAGCTAGGTATTTTTTACTTGCTTTATATATTTTTGAGCTGTCTTTGTGAAAAATACAGTGTGTTTAGAAAAGCAATAGTGGTAAATCCTCGCGCAAGAAGAGACCCCCTCATAGACTCGTGTTAAAAGAAACTCTTTGAACTATGATTTAGAACAAGAGCAGCTGCTCGATAGGTGTGAGAATAATTTTTAATAAGATACCTGACGATATGATAAAATCCAATTTTAATTTAAGTAAAAATGTATTGAATTTGAATGTGGATGGATATGTTGGAAGAGGACGACCAAAGAAAAGTTGGATGGATTGTGTAAAAGATGATAATATGTTCAGGAAGGATGTGAGTGTAGAAATGACGGCTGATAGGGATGAATGGAGGAAGAAAACACTGCGCCGACCCCAAATGATGGGATAATGGCAAGCGAATGATGATGATAAGTAAAAATATATGAACATAGACAAGGTTCCAAGGGTTTTCAAGACATAAACGAAGTAATTTGACAACTTGTAGTTTACTTTACTGTTTGATATAATTTGGAATCAGTAATACATTTTTCACTTATATTTGCGTGCTATATATTTTTAAGGCAACACATGAATGTATTTACCTAATTTTTACTTTACCACTGTTGTACCGTGTTTTTGGCAAATAAAGACTTATCTTATTAATATCTTACTAGATCTACCAAATCAGATTTTATTTGCTTTAAACAGACCAATACAATGATAATTAATGTAAGAAATGTAGATATAAAATAATTTTGGTTGCGAAGATGTCTTTAAAACGAAATACAACTGTGCCCACAAAGATTTTGAGGACGTCATCAAAATAACGTTTATCGTTTCGTTTACACATCGATTAAAAATTAGTAATGTGTGTTTGTTCTACATCCTACTTGCTTCATAATACAGCATGATTTTGTAATCTCTAGAAAAATTTAAATATAATGTTCAGGCCATCATAAGCAACAACTTTTCCCAAGGAACATGGGTTGAGAACCCCCAAAAAAATTTACTTTTCATATAAAATACACAATCAACTTTACTAATTTGTATGAGAGGTAAAAATTTTTTTGGGGGTGTTCAACCTATGATCCTTGGGAAAAGTTGTTGCTTATGATGATCGGAATATTTTATTTAAATTTTGCTAGGGATTACAAAATCATGCTGTAGTTTATGTTGCTGTATATGTCAAGGTGGAATTTGATCCCCGATGCATACATAATATTTATGAGCTAATACAACCGAATGAAACTTTCTTAAACTTTTAAGAACTACATTTAGTTATCTATACTATTATTATAAAGAGAGAAGTCCGTACTGAATGACTGACTCATCAACGCACAGCCGAAACTACTGAAGCCAGAAATACCAAATTTAC
This sequence comes from Carpatolechia fugitivella, assembly GCA_951230895.1. Classification (NCBI taxonomy): domain Eukaryota; kingdom Metazoa; phylum Arthropoda; class Insecta; order Lepidoptera; family Gelechiidae; genus Carpatolechia; species Carpatolechia fugitivella. The sequence continues at coordinate 14,677,630 of OX579656.1, forward strand.
ACAGTAGGTTACATTTATGGCGTAGAGAAGCAATATGAAGGGATTTTGGAAAATTCCCCCTCTAAGGGAGGAAAAAGGGGGATTCAAGTTTGTATGAAAGTCCGTCATTTAAAAAGTTGGGATCATGAAAATTTGGATTTAGACTGCAATTAATAAATCATTTGATACGTGTTTTAGCATTTTATCAAAATCCCTATTTTGGGGATGCAGAGTAGGGATTAAAGGTTTGTATGTAAAGTCTGTCATTTCTAAAGGTAGGAACTTGAAAATTTGGATTTAGATAGAAATTATTAAATAATTGGACACGTGTTTTAGCATTTTTTCGAAATTCCTATTTTAAAGGGAAAGTAGGGATTAAATATTTGTGTGGAAAGTCTGTCATTTCTAAAAGATAAGAACTTAAAAATTTGGATGCAGACCGAGATAAATAAACCATTTGACACGTTTGTAGGTACTTTTTCGAAATCCCTATTTTAAGGAGGAAAGTAGGGATTAATTGTTTGCATAGAAAGTCTGTCATTTCTAAAGGAAGGAACATGAAAATTTGGATTTAGACTGCAATTAATAAATCAATTGATACGTGTTTTTGAATTTTATCAAAATCCCTATTTTGGGGGGCAGAGTAGGGATTAAAGGTTTGTATGTAAAGTCTGTAATTTCTAAAGGTAGGAACTTGAAAAATTTTGATTTAGACTAAAATTAACAAATAATTTGACACGTGTTTTATCATTTTTTCGAAATCCCTATTTTGAAGAGGAAGTAGGCATTAAATATTTGTGTTGAAAGTCTGTCATTTCTAAAAGATAAGAACTTAAACTGAGATAAATAAATCATTTGACACGTATTTAAGTACTTTTTCGAAATCCCTATTTTAAAGTGGAAGCAGGGATTTAATGTTTGGATGGAAAGTCCGTCATTTGGGATCATGAAATTTTTTATTTAGACTGCGATTAATAGATCATTTGACACGTGTTTTAGAATTTTATCAAAATCCTTATTTTAAGGAGGAAAGAGGGGATTAATTGTTTGTATGGAACGTCTGTCATTTCTAAAGGAACATGAAAATTTGGATTTAGGCTGAAATCAATAAAACATTTGACATGTGTTTTAGCATTTCATCAAAATCCTTATTTGAGGAGGAGAGTAGGGATTAAAAGTTTGTATGGAAAGTCTGTCATTTCTAAAGATAAAAACTAAAAAATAGGAACTTAAAAATTTGGATTTAGGCAGAGATTATTAAATAATTTAACACATATTTTAGCCCTTTTTAGAAATCCCTATTTGAAATGGAAAGTAAGGATAAATGTTGTTATGGAGAGTCTGTCATTTTTAAAGGTAAGAACTTAAAAATTTGGATTAACAAATCATTTGATTCATGTTTAAGCATTTTTTCGAAATCCCTATTCTTAAGTACAAATTACCATATACCCTAAGACTGTTATATATAAATGTCAATGGCAGATTCAATTATTAACTATGGTATTTCTAGCTATGGCAGAACGTATTAAACTTATCTACAAGGTATTTATAATTTACAATATTAAAAGCTATTGTTCCTCTAAAGATCAAATATAAGTACAAAAATAATTATGATAACTTATTCCAGTATTCCATGGTTTTAAAATTATATTCGATAAAGTGAAATTCACTATTGTATCCGATTATTGTTCAGAAGTCAAAAATTTAGAAATAAAATCCAGGGCTAAAAACTTGCGGAAATTGTCTAATCTTCCTCTGTGTTGCATATCTAAATTTAACAACGATTATGGTAGAAGGGTCGGGAGGTGCATCCTACCTCAAATACTGAATAGTTTACCAAAAATTGTAGCAGAAAAAGTAATTAATGAGACAAATCCCAAATATATCAAAAACATTGTCAAAATATATAAATTAAGGAATAGGTATGAATCTTTAGTGCTGTCTGAGGGGGATGCACCCCCGTCCTCCTAAATTCATGGAAATCCTTCATGGAAAGTGTCATTTTTAAGGCAAGAACTTAAAAATTGTCATTTAGACTAAGGAAAAATAATCGTTTGAGATGTTTCTCATTTTCTTTAAATCCCTATTTTGAAGGGAAAGTAGGGATAAAGTTTTGTTATGGAAAGTTTGTCATTTTTAAAGGTAGGATATTGAAAATTTTGATTAAGACTGAGATTAATAAATAATTTGATACGTGTTTAAGCTTTTTACAAAATTCCTATTTTGAGGAGAAAGCAGGGATTAACTGTTTGTATGGAAAGTCTGTAATTTCTAAAAGGTAAAAACTTAAAACATTGGTGTTAGACTGAGATTAATAATTCATTTGATACATGTTTTGGCATTTTATCAAATTTCCTATTTTGAGGGGGAAAATAGGGTTAAATGTTTCTATGGAAAGTCCAGTTCTAAAGTTAAAAAAATGAAAATTTGGATGTAAGCTAAGATTAGTAAATGATTTAACACGTCTTTTAGGATTCTTACGAAATCCCTATTTGAAAAGGGAAGTAGGGATTAAATTTTGTATGGAATGTCAGCCATTTTTAAAGTTAGGAACTTAAAAAATTATATAATAAGACTGAATTATTCGGTTCGAGTTCCAAAATGTTTTTGAAATCTCCACTTAAAGGGTCCCTCTCCTTAAAGAAGGTATTTAAAAAAATTATAAAAAACGAGCCTCCTCCATTTTGAAGTTGGTTAAAAATGTGTTAAAGTATGAATTAATCTACCCGTGCGAAGCCGGGGCGGGCCGCTAGTTTGCTTATAAACTTCTCATAAAAAAAATCGAAACACCTTGCAACTTGCAAGGTGTTTAGATTTTTTTGATGAGAAATATATTTGAAACCGACTTACAATAAAAAATTATAATTAGAAAGGTTGGTTTACATAAGCTGAAGAAATTGCAAATAGTCGTATAGACATAAGACATTTGATGTCTAAAAAAAGCTGTGTAGTACTGCTTAAAAAAGTGTTCAGTGTCCTAAAGAGGTTCTTGGCCACTGACACTAAAACTTGCTAACGGTCCTGCCTGGCCTAAGACTTCTTGGCGCTCATTGAAGTATATTCTGTTCTATTCTACAACAATGAAGTCTGCGCCTGCTATATTACCACTGTGGTAGAAATAGAGGTTAGGCCCATTAGAAAAACAAATGAATGAATGAAAGAATGAATGAATGAATATACTTTATTGCACACACAGAAATAAAATCTACGACAACATGAACCAAAACCTATTTAAACTGGCTGTTAGGCGAAATAGCTACATAGTGGATCCTACACTTTTGTATCTTTATAACATTAAAAATAAACTAATAATTATAAAGTAGAAAATTTCATTTGTCGATCTTGGACAGGACTCGATTCTGTATCTCCTTGGCTATCCGGGCCAGAAACAGGCGCATTACCAATCAAATATCAAAATCATTCATTCAAATCATTGTTTCCGTTAACAGACGTAATCTGTTACAATAATTATCTCAAAAAAACTGTTGCTAACTTATTTCTATTCTCAGAAAAAAAAATTCATGCGGCATTTAAAACTAGGCCAAGCATTTGTGTAATTGCGATGAAAGAAACAATGAATTTGGTACCCTCATTTGTAAAAGTCTTATAATCACGATCTGACATTTCAACGAAAAGAATTCGTTTTCCATTTATTAGGTCGAGTATTACTTAAACAAATACTGCGAACGGTTGAAATTTGTTTATAATTTGACCCAGTTTCACTACAAAATGAAATTTGAATTTATTACGAATGTTAATTTCTTAATGGGGCTCATTATTTCTGTGTAATGGCTATACAAAGCGTAGAGCGTGATTTATTTAACCCCCTGGAAATGTATCTGCCGTATACTAGATAGTGGGCCTGATTACGGCACACACTACACTTCACTATGGTTTAAGGCTCATCGATATCCAGAGTATCAACGTGCGCAGATAGGAGTTTATGTAGAAAAAAAAATTATGAAGCGAGCGGAGTTGAGTGGGCTCCTCCGCTCGGCTAGTCCATGAAAACCACGGAGCATGATCCGTGATGAAAATACATTTTTCCACCCATTTCCGCCTTGGTGAATACTGGGCCTAACTTAAAGTAAAAAGCTGAGATTGAATATTCATTGACCTAAATTTTTACCTTTTCTAAACGACAACCCGTTCTAGAAAAGGTCTAATGTGTACTTCTTTTTTTTTCTATATTAAAGTATTTTTATGGTATGATCCAAATAAAAGAAGATAATGTAATATAATTCTTCCTTTTACACAGTTTTTGTACAATGAAATAATATAGTTTTTTGTGTTTTTTTTTTAAATTATTTATCATTTTTAGTAAAGTCACTACTTTACTATCCTAAAAGGGGTCAGCAGAAAATTTAATTTGGTAGTTAGCAGTTTTAACCTGTACCTGTCAGAATCGCGCCCGGTAGTTCCTTACATGCGGTAACAAAATTTATGTTGGACTAAGATAAATTATTCGATGTAAGGGACATAAATCTCAGTTGCCGGGGCAATAAAACGGTTGCCAAATAATCTTAACGACATCGGAAGTTGGAGGAGCTTTACATGCTTCCAAAAATGCATCTCAACCTGATGATTAATAGTCCAAAGTTGATATTATTGTCCCAAAACTTCTGTTTGTATTAAATTGATGGATTAAGATCAATGTGCACAAAAAATGCATTTAAAAAGTTGCAATAACAAATGAAAAAAACGTGACGGAGAAGATTGTTTCTCCTGATATAATTTAGCACAATCAGTTTTATCAATAAATTCTGTAGGATTATAAAGACTTGCAGCTGGTCAAAAAAATCCTAGTTTTAGTGTCATGGTTTGCTTGATTTTATGTCAAATACCTAATGCGATTGAAATAATAATAGGACGGGTTCTTGGCTCACTTCACGTATATCTAGTATGTGTTATGGTCTGCTTTTGTATTTTTTTTATATCTAAACACTAAGACAAGTAGATTGCTTAATTACTATGTAAATTACCGACCAAGAAATTTGTATTAGTAGGAGCAGGGGTCCCCAAACTAGGCACAGCCTGTATCTTGAGAAACCATAGAACAAAGAAACATTGACCCGAGTAATTTCTTATTGTGAAAAATTTAAAAGTGTTTCAACGTGTGCTGTGATCGATTGATTGATATTCTCATATGAAACACATTGTATATTTTGTGTTAGTGAACTCACCCAAAAAATGTAAAGACGGATCTAAGTCAAAGTCAAAATAATTTATTTCCATAGGATGTTATTACATCACTTAGATCCGTCATTACATTTTTTTGGGTGAGTTCACAAACACAATGGCGGAATCTGTGGAGAAGAGCTGATGTAATAACATCCTATGGAAACAAATAATTTTTGACTTTGGCTTTGACTTTATTTTATTCACTGTTTGTTTGTTTCTTTGCAGCACAAAGTCGAGCACCGCGTATAAAGGAGCACCCTTCAAACACCGTCTCCGGGCGCAGCGAGCCAGCAACCCTCAGATGTGTGGTGGAAGGGAGGCCCAAGCCCACTGTGCAGTGGTACAAGGATGGATCCCCCTTGCCGCCAGCTGATGATGGGCATAGAGTACTGCTCGAGGATGGGCTGCTGTTTCTTAGGTAAGTTGTTTTGAGGTTTTTTAATGACCTACACGTTTTATAGATTGTTTTGCTGAGAGTTCGTTAATCCGCGGATGTATTTCACTAAAATTGATTCCAGGGAGATTTATGAAAGAACAAAAAATCCACCTTGTTTTCCAAGGTGATCAGATCCAGAAGAATAAACCTTTCAGTGAAACGATTAATAGAATAGAATAGAATAATGTTACGAATGTTATTAATGTTACGTACGTTGACAATCTTATTAGTCTACATTTGCCCTACCAGAGTAGAGCAAACTACTAAAAGCTCGTACGTTCTTTTATAAATTGATATGCTAAAATTTTGAAACATAAGGGAATATTCAATGAACCTGAATTTAGGTTCTACATGAAGCGTGGTTCGTAACACCTTCTATAACACTTTTAAGACAATATATAGGTAAATAGATACTCACTCGACAAGTTTTCAGTGTAATTTCAGCTTTCTATCTAAACCAAATTAATACGATTAATTAAACATGGGTTAAATTACCGTTAAAAATATTCTACTACACAATAATACCTTAATCCATGACCTTGTACTTAAGTCCCGTCCCTCTATTATAAAAAAAAAAACTCAATAGGGCTTCAGTAAATACCAGTACGTATAAGCCGTGTAAGGTTAACATAATATTTGTCTCATAAAGGGATCAAACTAATTCATATGTAAACTTTACAAAAGATACCAAAATGTTTTAACAAGTTCATGCGATCACATTCGAAGATTGGAAGAGCTATTTGAATTCAAATTTAGTTTAGGAAGAACCAATAGATTCCACGAAGCTCATGTTACTAAGGACTACTTTATACATATGAATGTAAGAAGAATGGTATAGGAATCACAGCATGTAATTTCCGTGGCAGGGTGAATCGTGGTAAGAAGGAGAGCGATGAAGGCGTTTACTGGTGCGTGGCACGCAACTCCGCCGGCGAGGCTGTCAGTAACAACGCGTCACTCAACGTTGCAGGTAAAGGTTTTATGGAGCACATCCTTATTGTTACATACAAGGAAATACGATATACCTAAAATACACACATACATTTAGAAGGCATATACTCTTATCCCTAAATAAAAAAGTGAAAGAGCCTCAGTTAGATCACCAGGAGCACACACTAAAGCCAAGTTTGGCAACATTGCAGATTTAAGATTCAGCCGTAATGACGGTACGCCGTTCTTTGTATTTAAATAAATATTATGATCCTTTATTAAAAAGAGTTCTTGTCTGAAGAATAAAAATAGTGCTCTTAAGATCTGGAACTTTTTTAAAAGTTTCCAGTAAACATGTAAAATAAAAGTGATCGAAAATCTGAAAACGCAACTTGAAGATAAGTTCAGAAAACCAAATTACACTGGCAGTGTGTTTACACAGCACAGTTTTAATTGAACTAACAAGTTGATTGAAGATGATAGTTTGTACAAATAATCGTTAAGTCCTAAAGTCAATTACTTACGCTCTTCACATTTAAAATTCATGAGTAATGTCTTTGACCCCATTATTTCACATGTCTCTTAACGCTTTGTTGGTATCGTTTGTGACAAATGAACTCTTTCAGTTATTCGAGATGACTTCAGAGTAGAGCCAAGAGATGTTCATGTGGCCGCAGGTGAACTAGCTTTACTAGAATGTTCTCCTCCGAAAGGTGTTCCCGAACCAACTGTACATTGGCTTAAAGATGGACAGATTTATGATATCGAAGTTAGCGGCAGGTACGACCTCATACGATTTCATACGTTGATTTGACGAAAATTTGCAATAAGTTAGCCATTTTAAAATACTTTATTGTAGGGTCACTGTAACAGATAATGGAAATCTTAAGATTTTGGAAACTTTGCCAACGGATAGTGGATTATATCGTTGCGTGGCTTCAAACATCGCTGGAGAAAGGCAATCACGCGCAGCAGCAATAATTGTCTTGAGACGACCACACTTCGTAGTAAAACCCAGTAATATCACCGCCCTAGTCGGACAAACAGTGGAATTTAATTGCCAGGTATAAAAAACTTGATTGATTACGACTAACAATAAAAAGCGGAACAGCGTGCCCATTGAAGAGTTCATATGTTTGCTTGTTTATTTTAGAGTTACGATTCGAATGTAAAAATAACATGGGTCAAGGAAGATGGGTCGCTGCCTTCTCATGCGAGTGTAGTTCGTGGGTTGTTGCGGTTGGAGCACGTGTCGGCGGGCGATTCGGGTGTCTATTCCTGCCGCGCAGACAGCCACGCCGGCACCAGCATCACCAGTGCCTCTCTCACCGTCAATGGTACGTCTGACACACTCGATTTTATTGCAGCAATAATATTCCGCTCCATCTATTTTAATACGACCATCTGTTTTAGCGTTACCACACTTCACACAAATACCATCCAATCTGACCGCTTGGGAGGGCGATGTGGTATCCATTCCTTGCGAAGCTAAAGGGTTACCGACACCGACGACGTTTTGGATATTAGAAGGGACACAAGATTCATTGCTTTTCCCAGAATGCATGAAGAGCAATTCCAGTTTACTATATCTAGACGGAGCGAAGGCGGAACACAGTGGTCGAGTCATTTGTACTGCTGTCAACGCAGCTGGCAGTGTCATGCAAGAGGCTTATCTGAAAGTGTTGCGAAAAGGAAATAATGACGTTAAAGAATCTTTAGAGAGCTCAAGCCTTAAATTAGACCGCGACGCACACATGACTCAATACGAGCTTGTTCAAGCCAGGAAATACTTACAACAGAACGTATTAGCTTTAAAAAGGGTCGATGCCCTGTCGTCTACATCATTGAAAGTTGTATGGGATGTGAGTATTATACGATAAAGTTATGTAAAGTCGAACACAATGGATCAATACTGAACCGAGCTTTCATTGCAGGTGCTAACAGACTACAACGAATATTTAGAAGGTGTTAAAATTTGGTACAACGGTACTTCTTTGAATTGGCGTAACGCAAGCGAGGAAGATATTACGGTGCTGAGCTCATCCCACACAGACGGTGTTTTGTGCTCGAATGGATCTCTAACTGACGTCGATAACAGCGGATCATCCAGCTACATTCTCTCCGGACTAATGGCTTACACTCAATACGATATCTTCGTAATGCCTTTTTACAAAATGCTGCTCGGAAAACCTTCGAATTTGATGGCAGGGTTTACCAACGAGGATGGTAAGGGTTGTTTTCAGGATGAGTTTTAATTAAAAGTGGGAAGTTGAGTATTGATTGTTGTTGAATGTTTTAGTACCATCTGCACCTCCCCAAAGCGTGACAGCGGGTGTAATTAACGCAACTTCGGCTTGGATCCGGTGGGAACCGCCGCCTGCTACCACGTGGAACGGCGAACTCACTGGGTATTTGGTAAGTATTGTTTTCATGGATATAATTTTTATCATTATCGCTCGTTTTTTATGTAACAGTAATTATGTCATCAACGCAATTGCGTGATGAATTATGAAATTACAATTTCATGGGAAGGTTTTTTGTTAAAGTGTGAATAATGTTTGTAAATGAATTGTCAACTGAAGCGGAAACGTTGATCGAACTCAATTCGTTTCGACTTTTTGGGCAATTTTAAAGCAATTGCTGTGATTTTGGCAAAGCTTTGCAAGACCGAGACGTATGTATAGACGTACAATCACGTACGACACGTCACACGTTGTGAGTTGCATAGGAATGTTGCATGTGGTGACTAAAAATGAAAAATTCGGTCCCTTTTTGGAATTTTGACATATCGATACTGTGAAACTTAACTAGAGAAATAAGTCCACCAAACTTAACAGCTTTTCGCAAACAAAAAAAGTTATCACTGCATCTCCCAAAAAAAATCGATTAGTTGCTTGATTAGCGGTTTTCTATGAAAGAGCTAATATTCTCTGTCGTTACCAACCTATGTTCCTTGGGGAAAGTTGTTCAGTTTTCTGGTTTGAACTCTCTCGTAAAAAAAACTAATGTCAATAAAATTCTACGATTTATACTATCAAAGTGTCATAAAAATAAACACTCCTGAAAAGTCTATCAAACACAAAAAAAAACTTGTTTAGAAAAACAAGTGATAATGCAATTGTCGTCAGAGACAAAGGAGAAACTGACAACCATTATCTCCCCAGATCGAGATCCGTGTCGGCGGAAGCGCGGGAGGTCGCGTAGTGGGTCAGATGTCACTAGGTCCCAGGACCCGCGCAGCTGCGGCCAGCTCTCTGCGCACAGGTGGCAGATACAGCGCGCGCGCAGCGGCCGTGACGCGCCGCGGGCACGGGCCTTTCAGCGTGCCAGCCAACATTCACATGCTGCCTACACATACGCAAAGACATTATGTGCAGTAAGTTTGTCTAGCTATGTATTTGTCTAATAAAGGTGTTATGGTATTGATTCCTATAATATTGTTCGAAATAGTTTGTATCTAATTAAATTAAATATAGGTGGAGCAGTAAAATGTGTAAGGTGGCTACTATTGCTTCGTTCAAGACAATCTCACTATCATCTATTAAATAAATCAAGAGCTATTTGAATACTTTTAAGTAAAATGCAAAAAGTTGATTGATTCTATATTTATACTAGTACTTAAATGCTGGATTTATACCCAGAACCTACCAAAAAATATCACGATAAAAATTCAACGAACAAAACTAAAATTCAAATTCTTCCTAGAAATAAAGCATCCCATTTCCTTTTTAGGACCGAACCACCGAAAGACACGAATATACCGCACATATTTCAAGAGACATGGCTCCTGGTGCTATGTCTGGCATTATTCTCTGTTATCATTATTGGAGCATTCAGTATTTACTACATCAAGCGACGGAACAACATACAGCGGAAGAAATCGACTGGTAAATTGCTTTTATAGAAAGATTTTCTAACCAGGCGATAAGTTTCAAACTTGTTTTAGCAGAAGACTCAACTTCTAGGTATTAAAACTAATGCTATAGGTCAGTTGTGAGTGAATAAAATCTGTCAAGGTCGTAACCACAATTTTGAAAGGGAATTTGTAGTATTGCAGGGCTGATATGCTGTACTTTTTATTACGATATCGAATACAGTACCAATAGATATCATACTCCAATTATTATACCAAAGTCTGGTTTTAACTACTTCCATACGCCATATTGTAATTCAAGTTTGAAATATTACCTGTGAGGAATGCTCATGGCATCGTATTTCCAAAGACACAATGGACTAGTGGGTGGGCATATAATGTTCGAAAATGTCGTTGTAAACGAGCCTTTATGGACAATTTGTGACAACATAAACATTGGTAATTGAAACATTGAACCCGGTTGCAGGGCAATCGATTGTCACGGCGCAACAGTGTCTATTGAATAAGGACACGATCTGGCTGCGGGACCGACCCGTGTTCGCGGCCCCGAATGACCCCACTTTAGACGTCGGCAGCTGTCATCAGAGTCTTCTACACGGTGTGTGAATCAACTAATTTAAACATTCATTTCTTCTCACTATTTTGTTCCATGATAAGCGGTGTTTTTGACTCTTTCCTCTTCTTCATCTTGTGGGTTGTTGACAACAGACTACACTTAAACCAGTGTTATAGAGCCTCCAAAAGCCACTGACATGACTTCTTTCGTAAGAGCAGCCAGGATCAACTGCTTGACGTGCCTTCCGAAGCACGGAATTCCTGCAATATCCCAACCAAACTGGGAAAAGTTTCACAAAGCGGTTTGACAGTATCTCCACCGGGAATCAAACCTGAAATCTTCCTAAAGAGAGTCGAATGCGTGACTCAGCCATGGAGGCTGTTATCTAATTTAAACATTCGTTTCTCCTCACTATTTAGTTTCACGATAAGCGATTATCCTCACGGTCATTTTTACACTTTAAAATATCAACAGCAATTTTTTTCTACAGCTGGACAATCGACGAGTATTCTCAGTGTGGAGCCAGAGTACAGTCTCCCACAAAACTCAATACACGGCTTGGATGCTACCAGTGTGGACAGATTGAGACGATTTCCACCAGAACCGTACGCGTCGAGCGCTATTTACACTGAGCTCAATTTCAAGGTATGAATGAACTGATAAAATCCGTGAGAACTTCTTAGATTAGATTAATACTCTTTGATTTGCGTAGCTGAGCGTTGAATGACAATTCCTTGGAAACGTTTAATTCAATTTATTCAATAACAAATTTCAACTTCATAACAGGATAGCAACGACATGGGGGATCTGAGAAATTGTCCGGAAAGGCGATCCCACAACAATAGCATTGTTAGATCATGCAATGGAAGCATCCAGTACTCCAACGGAGAATGCTCTACTTGCTGTCATAGCAACAGTACTTCAAGTAGATCAACTAAAGACTACAGAGAGCCTAGACACGACATACAGGAGATGAATGTGGTTGAAGATGACTGTGGATCATGTCATACAAACAGATCCGGATCGCGGAGTAGACAAGACAAAAGCAAGGTTTGTCCCGCGAATGATTTAGAATACGACTACCCGCAATGGCATTGGCTGGGAAGGGAGAACAGTTTCAAAATTCCCATACAGACGAGCCGGCATTCGAACGTGGCGAGGTCGGAGCAGGGCTGTCAAATAAATCTGTGTGATATACTGCCGCCGCCACCGTATGAGGTAAATTGAACTTGTATGTTTGCGATTTTTCCACCGCACCCGCTGTTTTTGGGAGCCATCAGTTTCGTCGCGCCGTGAAATATACCGCTAATTAACAACAGCTCTATTCTTTTGCAGAGTCCAGAAAACAAAAATTAGGAGACAGCGGCGTAGTCAATGAAATTGTAAAGTTTTAAACTTCAGTAGAGTGAAACACGAAGCAATAATCTGTATATCGTTTCAAACTTTTAACAGTTTAGATAGAGCGGTTTAACAGTTTACAGTTAAATATTTCCACGAAAGTTTTTCAATTACATACAACGACAGCGGTAATATTTAACTAAAAACTAGTTGGGTCAGCTATAAGCGTTGTAGTTGAAAACAGTGGTAGTGATTGTATCGTAACGAGTAGGTACCGAAATTTTGATAAATATATCTCTTATCTTATTCCTATCATGTATTCTAGTCACAGTATATAAGACTAGCTTCACTTTTGGAACACATCTCAAATATTTGCCTGCTAATGTATATTTACAAAAATAGTTAACATTTATACCAACTTTCGGATGAATCATGGTTGTCGAGAAACGTAGATTAAAACTTAGGTAGCCCTGCATTTCACTGCCATATACATTTAGAATTTTTAGGCAATTAGTTGTATCTTTGACTGTGATATTTATATTAAATTTTGTGTATTAGGTAATCGTAACCCTAGGATAATTTAAAATAAGAACCGTTCACAAGGTTTCCCACGTTTTAAAATACTAAACAGTTTTCACCGTTTTTAAGATGCATAAAGTTATGTTTTTGTACTCAAACTATTTTCTGAGCTGGATGTAAAAGTTGTATGGTTCTTGAATTTAGATACCCCGAAATATACCTATAGAAAGTTTATAGTATTGTGTTGTTTTATTACCCTCTGTTTTATTTGTTAAGATCCCAACTGAGATACTGGTATTAAAAGCATCCTATTTTCGGCGCACTTACATATTCAATGCGATCGCCTGCGCTTGATTCTACGAACAACCCTATAAAAGTATCACGACATTTCAGTTTTAGGGTTCTCGGTATCTCGCAAAGAATAACAGAGCCTTTGGATTCTCATGTAGATGCAAATAAGAATTTATTTGTATTTTTTTCGCTAGCTCATATCACTCGGTAACGTTATTAATATAAGAAAGAGGAAATAAGTAACACTAATTTTCGTAATTTTCAGTTGTACGAGTAAAGAGTTATTTTGATCAGGCTATTTTAATTTGACATGATACTACAGACAGAATAACACATTCATTCAAACAGTAATATTTGTTTAAAAAACATCGATTTATGAAACTGAACAATATTTCTCAAGTAACGTCAATAGTTCAAAAATAAAATACGCCTCCTTAATACGTGTAATAGCCGGTAGAGCAGATTTATCTTCAGGACAAAAGTAGTAGGTAACTTGTCGTTTGAGAATATTATTCAGTTTTATGAACTCTCTATAAAATTGTTGTAAGGTTCATTTATCTGTCTGTTTATGAAGGAAGATGGCAATTTGTGTGCGGAGGAACCAAATTTTGTTTCAGTAACTGAAACCACGTAGCAGTAGGCTTTAGAACCTTTGACTCAAACTTAACAGAATATACTGGAACATTAGGTATTGTAAAGAACCACACACATGCGTGTCAAAAACGCGCTTAAAACTGTTTCCTTTTATTATTGTTTGGGTTTGCGTGTTCAGTTTATAGTATCAGCGATATAAACCAATGTAAAGGGCGGCGTAAATAATACACTACTTAGTAATGAAGCACGTCGTTACCTACGACTTACAGCTCTTTGGCGGGCCATAAACTCAGTAAGCCGGTGTTGAACACCTCGACAAACCTACTTGACGCTCATTTATACTATTAAGTATTCCATTAATCATTGCTACCTTCTTATCGTAGGTTTGTGTATGTTTTATTGTTTTTTTTTAAACACAAATTCGTTTTTTATGAGGTACTGGCCTTCTGCCCGCGGCAATGCCTGCGTTGTTGTTTCTCGGTGAGAATAAGATTTTTTCCCATGGTAAATAATCCAACACCTGATTTATCTAGAATCCAATACAAACATACAAAAATCCATGCTACGTGTTTGGTAAATTATAGATTTCGAAGTGTAGTTAGAGATGTTTGGTACAAATTACAAAATCATTTCAGGTTTGATTTATAAAAAAAAAATTTAAGCATAAGATAAAAACATCATTTTTTTTTTATAGTGAGACGATAGTATATATTCAAGTTTGTACTTTTCAAGGTGGATACTACAAATAAAACCCTTGAGATATTTTTAAAATTCCTCAAAACATTGCCAAGTTTGTTTAATTTGGGATCGGATCCGAAACTCAGATTAATCAATATTATTTCCTTGCGAGGTAAGAAAATGAAAATCTTTGATTCACCCGGAAAAGGGTACGGGTTAAGAGCGTTCGACAATAAATCTAAGAGTCCAATTTATTCCTGTCTCGGTGCCGTATCGGCCACATTTATAGAAACCTTTTCGGCATGGTATAAGAGAAGTAGAATAGTTTTAGCTGAAGAGCATTAAGTTAAAAAGTCAGTTGTGTACCCGTAAGAGTGTCTTCATCATCATTATCAACTTAATTGCAGTCTAACGTTTAATGCAGGACAAAGGCCTCCTCCAAGGATCTCCACAACGACCGGTCCTGCGCTGCCCGCAACAAGGAACGTGTGCCTTATTGCTACTCGTATAATAATCCTGATATCTAAACAAAAGAAAATGACACCAAAATTGGGCTGCATTTTTAGTAAACAATAAATTAACTCTCTTTCGAAAAAAGAGAGAGGACTATTCATGCTAGAAAGAACATAAACAGCAAATTTTTTTTTTTTTTTTCATAAAGTGCATAAAAATGTCTTTGCTCTCAAATTAGGGGGCTTCCATAGGACTTTAACATAAAATTGAGATTACTGCCGTGCAGTCTGGGAGAGAACCTACTTCCTCTCCTTCTACTATGCCGTTAGCTTCATTTATAGAAACCTTTTTGGTCGGCAATGAGCTTCTTTATCAACGGAATTAGGAATAGGAATAGAACAATGCTCCATTAGCTTCAAATTACCTTTGCGCCGTTAATGGTAAATTCACTCTGTCTAAAGTTGGACTTAACATTGTCTTAATTAATGTTAGAGCTCGTGCTTTGAACGGCTTAGGGCTTAAAGGTTCAGCTATAAGACTAAATTTGTTAAAACGATTTGTAGGGAATAGCATCATTCTAACTGAAATAAAAATAAATTTATGCAAATTCACTAATAATTTTTAAACGAACTTATATTTATCATGTTATATATAAAAGACGATAACAATACAACTTTATTTTTACTGAGATAAGAACTGATGATAAGGTTACACTTAACACTTCCGTTGACGATTCAAAAGGCACTGATGAATTTGAAGACAACAGCTTTTACTCAAATTAAGCAAGTTTTCGTCGAGATGTGTTTCATTAAAATGATTTAGGAGCAAGTAAACACTGTAATGGTACAATAAGTTATATTTTTGGCCCAACGCCAGTTCATTATGGGATTCTTAGCATCTCAACACTTTAATTTAATGAAATATTCACGTACGACGACGCCGAAGTGATAAATAAGATCTTTATGGACGTGCAAATAAAGGAACTTAACTAGAGGGTTGTAAAGCAGTGACTATGTTGCGAATGTTAATAGGATTGAAAGGTGCTGGTAATAATGATACAAAATTATGATTATTAGGCATTAAAGAAAGGCTAGATAGGTAACTAGTGGTGTAAATTTTTAATGAATGAGCGTGGGATTGAATTAGCTAAAAGTGTATAATGCTTCAATGATGTCAGGATTAAAATTTAATTCTTAAACCAAATATTTTAAATATTAGGGATCATTTTCTGTGCAATAAGAACTTATACATCAAACCAAAGACAAGCGGAACTTTCAATTTATGTTTGGTCTATAAGCTGCATTTAGACAAAGACAACACTTACATACAAGATAAAAAAAGAAAAAAAAGAGAAGAAAGAAAGTGTTAAAGATAAATTACAAGCAATATTAATATTCCTAAAATTTTCTTATAGGCCAGTCATATGTTACATTCGAAATAGACATAATTGCGGTAAACTTGCTCTTTTGGTATGTTGTTTGGGTCTACCTGGATAGTATTAATCCAGATTTGCAGCAGTCTGAAATTCTCGCGCGCTGAGTAGTTGCTGAAAAACCACCAAAAGCGACATTGGAAGGCTCTGACGATAAAGGTCACTACTACTTTTTTAAAGTGTACATAACAGGAGCAATTTTCATTCGTAGTACTTACATAACATTGTAGATAAAATTAAATATAGGTACTACCTATATAATAGGTTATAGGTACGTTTCTTTTTAAGTTTATCTTTAGCTATTTTTTTGTTAGATGTTATTTTATTTAACAATTTAAAGTCGTATACGTACTTACTAGCCTTCTCTTACTTTCAAGAACTTTACTCTCAGTGGAGCGGAGCAATTATTATATTTGTTTTTCTTCATTTATAATAAGTATATTTTAGGCTCATAATAATAATAATATAATATTTTATTTTATTTTTCTTATGTTATATTTAATGTTTTTAGCATGCTGCAAAAATTGTGTATTGCATTTACAAATAAACGATTTATCTATCTATCTATCTATACTACTTAATAATAATTCTTCTCGTGTTTACTCGTCATTGATTTCTAATAATCTGTAGCTCGCACCAAAGATACAATTTTTGTTGTTCCTTTCTTTTGGGTACGTAATCCATTAAACGTAGAGTACTTCTTTTTTTTTGTTAAAATATTATAAATAATATAGTTATAAAGTAGTAATACAAATTAATTCATTTATTAATAAATTTATTTTGTTGTGTTGTGTTGACTATTAGGCAACTACGGAACCCTACACTTTGCGTGGTCCGACACGTGCTTGGCCAGTTTTATATTTGTACGATATGACTGGCCTATTATTATTTGGATGACTAGCTTTATTGAATCACTATGACTAAACTATGTTTGTAATAAAATAGGTGTACTAACAAAAGCTGATTTGCTATCGGATATGGAAGGTGGCGCTGTTATGACTGCCATCAAGTATAATACTAAAACAATGATTCCAGACTTATGTAACAACAAGAAACAAGCGAACATGTGTGCAGATAACATTCATTGGGAATGTTTAATGTTTTGGGTGAGTTGCTTTGAATATTTTAGTACAGGGTTTTGCTACAAATGACTCAAATGAGTGCAAAGAATTATCTTATAGAGAAAGTGAAGTATTATATATGTATGAACGGTGCATGCCAAGCACTATCCAAAATCAATGAGCCTGCTCTGTCTACACGCAGGGAATCGCAAAAAAATGAAGAAGAAAGGTAAATTAGGATAACTGAAAATTGGTATAATTTAGCGTTGAAAGAAATAGAAATAAGTACTTAGAAAGCTAAAACAGTAAAAACTGCACAGGAATACAAAGTAAATAAACATAAAGATACTCGAATACATTCTAGAGCAATTTAAATGCCGCATTTTTAAAGGCGTGGTCTTTTTATAGGTCACGTGCGGCCGAAGATCATAAAAATGGTTGCTGTTATGTCTTATTCATTGATTGTCCGTCAAATGCAAATAAAATCGACGGCCAAAGTGTTTGGTATACAACATAATGGCATTTGAATGGTCAAGTACATAATAATAATGTCCATTGAATATTAAAGAAGGTACTTACCTATATAATGGTATAAATTGAAAGCTAATGTCAAAAACGGTTTTCAAGAGGCCGTCAAACATATTGAAATCATTCTCATAAAATTGCCACAAAACAATGCACCTTTATATAATAAGAGAACCACTGAACTATGGAAAACATCATCATCATCTTCATCTATAAAATACTACTATAATGAAGTAATATTTGACTAGCCTGTAATATTTCTAACGTTTACAGGAAATTATCAAGCTTACAAATAGACCGCATAAGCAAATTTCTACGAATGTCGGGAGCTGAGAATTAATCTGTAAGTATAATTTATGTTAATAGTTATCGGCTTCTGGTTAGTACCCCTGAGGAAGCACATTTATCATGCCCTGGTGATCGAAAATGATCCCAGTTTGCGAGTGTCGAGACATGTAGAGACTAGGACTACATCTGTATATGCTACGTCTTGAAACTTGTTGAAACTACATTGCTGGCTTTTATAAAACACTTCCACGAAAAAGACTAAAAAAAGCAGCATAGCACATCGAAGTTATGACAAATTTCTGGCTGCACGCTCGACTGTACGATCTGTATCCCTTACAAACTTGGCCCGAGATCTCACCTACATCTCATTTGAATACGGTTGAGATGCATAAAACATCTGCGGCAACATATTTTTGAAGTGGTGTTTACGAGAAAACTTGCGGCAGTATTTATTGCGATCAAAGCAAAAGTTATAGCCGCAGAGGTTTCAGACAAACATTCATCTCTTGCGCAGACGAGCGAGTGTTGCATCTTGAAATACTTAGCGATTACTTTTCGTTCGTATTTTATTTTGAGTTGGCAGCGATGTATGACTTCTATCGGAAGTTTCTTACGATCAAATATTATTTTTTAATATTTTATTTGCTGTCGCATAAGCAGGAGCACAGTTCTCAGAACTGAACATTATGAATAATTGTAGTATTTGTGATTTTTTGCTTTTCTATGATAATTAGTACTATTTTTTTATTTATTTTTTATTTATTGTTTTAGGATTACCGACGAATGATGCACCTTTACAAATAATATTTTAAAGTACAAAAGTGTTAGATGCTCATTCAGTTAAAGGTAACCACAACATACACAGATATCTATATAATTCTAAGTGCTTCTTAACAACAATAGTCTATGTCGCAAATTAAGAGAAAATTACAAATAAAAAAGTATTTTTACATCTTATCCTATAAATAAGCAAACTTATCCTATAAATAAGCAAACATATTGTGCCTCAGTACTAAATAAAATAAAATATACCTATATTTCTGTATAACACTATTGAGAGCAAAATAAATGTTCAAGATAAGTTATAATTTTTTTTCTTAAATTTATAGGGTTTGTCGTTAAAAATATCAACTTCTATAGATTTAGGGAGGTAATTGTAGGACCTGGTCATTCTGGATATGGGAGAGTTCAATCCTAGGTTACTTTTATAAAGGCGAGTAGTAAACAATTTGTATACACTTGGTCGATACGTTTTTTTGGGTGTTGAAAACATGATATATTCCAATATTTCGGGATAGTCAACTTTATTATTGAGTATTTTATAGAGGAACATTAAATCTAGAACCTAGATTTTGTAATGTTTAAGGCGTACTACGAGGCAAAAGAATCGTAGATACTCGTACGTAGTAAAAAAATAAACAAGCAGTCATTTCGAAATTTTAATCCTTTCGAAACTTCGTAGAGGGGAAGATTTTAAATGACTCAAGGCACTCAGGGTGGCATAAAAGACCAAACGAATGTCTTATAGAGCCGCTCCATTTCATTCCCCTGACTACTAATCCATTAGCTGACATGAAAAGTTAATAATATATAAATGGCAATAAAAATGGTGGCAGATATTACGGTACTCTCGCCCCTGCCCTAGGGTGCAACGTAGATGCTACTCGTATATCCATTTACTTTACTACTGATATGCAGCACTAGTTGAGTTTTAAACTTGTATTTATTTTGTATTGGAAGACGTTGCTGCTACTCTCACAACAAGACACTATATAAAATTTTGCCATTTGGAACTAACTGATTTGATATTGCAAAGATTTTCAAAGCAACAAAAAGTTTACTTCAGTTTAGGTGTGGTCTGAAACGATTGTTATAAAAACTTGCTAAAATAGGTATTACTTATTGTGGCGCCAGTAAATTGAGCTGAAGTCACATAATACGTAATGGTTCTACATACTGAAGCGTCACATGTCACATGCGAACTATGGCTCTTTGTGATACAAAAACGACACTTTGACACGATATCCTCGCGCATAAAAATAGCGATAATGACGATACACTTGCCACGATACGCTGGGAACGATTCAAGGAATTTCCGTTTGTAGCGTGTGGTCAAAACAGCTGAAACTTGAAAGTAAAATAGATCACTATGGAATATAGGTTACTCATTGGGTTATTTTAGATTGTCTTAGAAACAAACGCAAATATACCTATTAAAGATGTGAATTTCAAATATTGTTGGTTATACTATATAATTATTGATTGGATAGTTTCAGTTATAGACGAAAAAATCAGTTTAGAAACTAAGTTGTTGTTTGCAAAGTCGTAGCCACAAACAGCAGAGAACACATTGTACGTTATTATATTAAGTAGCTAAGTAGCTGTGTTCAAATAAATATGTCTTCCGACTTTTCTCGTGCGACACAAATTCCGAACATAATTCCGGAGACTTACCAGCCTTATCGAGACTTAACTTTGGGTAATTTATTCGGAGCGAGGAATCGTAGTCGAAATTTAATTGTTCTTGACGCAAGATATAAATCTCGGGGAATCCAGGCGAAAGCAATTTACATAAACTGCGCTATTCCCGCTCGGCGCTTTACCTTCCTGTTGTGGTGCTTCAAAGGAATAGGAAAAAACGACCGGTACTGAATTTAGTGTATCCACGGATGCTTTGTCAAATTTAGCTGGCTCATCGCTAAAGACATCGGAGTCCAAACTTTTCTTTAAATTTTTTATGTTATCAATTTTTTATATCAAATAATTTTCGGTTAGATTACAAAAGGATCAAATTGTTATCCACCTACTCAAGACTATTTTCTGGTGTATCTCTCTATAAAGTTTGATAAGATGGCGCTTTTGTGACTCATAATAAAATTTGTAGTATATTGAACCACAATTACAACACCTTTAAGGTGACAGTCAAGTCGCCATAGCCAGAAAATCAACAAAAAAGTTTGATGATAATTACACTGGCAGTTTTAAATAATGCTTGAATTTGCAATGAATTCTAAACTTAATGAAATTCTTGATGCCATCGTATTCAGAACTTTAGCTTTAAGTTAGCCAGACATAGCAGCATAATTACCTGAGCGATACTAGTGAATTTGCATTGCAGAGCGCCTCAACAAACGCCTCGGATACTCTTTGTCTATTCTGCAGACACTAGAATAGAGTTAAACGGGTAATATTTTGGCCATTGGAATAAATTTTACAAGTAGTTGTCCTATGCTTAAAACTTTAAGAAAAGAAAACTGTTATTTTTCAGTCTTCTATATCTGATGATACGATTTTTTTTGAGAAATAAGCATATTATGAACTTCATATTCAATTTGATGATAGTCTAGAAATAGAGCTAGAAACTAGCAGTTAATATGAAGTTAAAAGTCACAGTCAAATAAAACCTGCACTTACAACTTTGTCTAATTACCTGTGTTCAAATCAAGTGTAGATGTTAAATGTAGTGTGTCAACCGACCCAACCATCCTTATCCTTGCTTATGATCAAGACAAGCTTGGAGTAAACGGACTCCGAGGGGAGACCGGGCTAAGGTCGCAATTAGACGAGGCGTTTAATTACAAATTTCAAGGCAACAATGAGGCTTCACTTCCCCTCGCTAGTCTTTCATGGGATTCCACTGTATGGGTGCACAGCGTATAAAAAGCGTAGGTAGGTGGATTAGATATATAGGTATATTTAGTGGGTAGAATAACAAGGCTTTTTTTTTAATGTATAGAATGTTTCGGTTTTGGCTAAGGACATTAATTAAAAATTCAATTTAAAAAAAGATGTCCCCAAGATAGCAGCTGTACTCGTAGCACAAAGCGAATAGGTAGAGGAGAAATAAAAAGAATATGTATAGTTGTATCTTGTTATAATCATAGATTGACGTCAAAACTACAAATTTCTCAGTTAAAATTGCTATCCGCTTTCGCTTCTACAGTACCATCATCCTAACATCTTAACTCGCCTGGTCTAGGGTTGCCAGTAACCCGATATTAGCATGATCATCAAATTGAATTGTAATGCGTACAGGCGAACCCCACCTCACACGTTTACAGCACACACCTACAACAAACAAAAGGTGAAGTACTATCAGGTTCAAAAGTATTTCAAAGAGCTACACTTGGTCAAACTAGTGCCATAAAAAACTACATATTATTTACTTCAAGAAACGCATGGTTTGTTAAGTATTGTCCACAATCGCGAAGGTTGTGAAACTACTGAAAGTCTCTGGATCTGGCCACTTACAATAAAATAATGAAAAAAAAATGGAATTTGAAAATAAAACTCTTTGGGAACAAAATACTTTTTAATTTGCAAGACTGTCATTTGGTTTTTCATTGTGACGTCCTTTCGAAAATTGTGTGTCGCTATCAAATGAATTTAACTTGTGAACATTTAAAATTTTCGTTCAATGATTTTTTATGATTTTCGTTGGCATTAATGGTGATGAAGCACCATGTCGCAGCTCTGTGTATTCGTGGTTAGGAGAATTTAGACTTGAACGTGATAATCTAAATCGGCCGGCGACTGTGGTTACAGACTTCACTTGTTGAAACTGACAAAAAATTACTTGCCAGCAAATTCGTGCTTTGTTAGGCATTGGAATGAGCCAAATGTAAACAATTTTACGTGTGCATCTGAAGGTTTGGAAGCTTAGCACTCGATGGATACCGCATGACTTAACGGAGGACCAGAAGCGACTGCCTGTCCAGTGGTGCCGTAAAATGATAAAAAAGTTAAACGGAGGACAGTCATTGGCTGTCTATAATATCGTGACAGGTGACGAACCCTGGGTGTACTGCTTTGAACATGAAAGAAAATGCCAGTCGGCAGAGTAGGTCTTTCTTTTTGAAGATTTGCCGACAAAAGTAAGAAAAGTGGAAGCATTGGTAAAAAAATGGTTGATTCTTTTTTCGGCAAATCAGGACGTTACACTACAATATCGCTTGAACATCAAAAGACCGTGACTTCAGATTGGTACGTAAATACTTGCTTGCCCAGAGTCTAAGAAAAAGTTCGCGAAAAGCGTCCTCGAAGTAATTTCCTCCTTCACCACGATAACGCATCCTCACATTCCGCTAAGGTCACAGAAGCCTATTTGAAGGCTTCAAATGTGGAATTGATGACGCATCCGCCTTACAGCCCTGACCTCGCACCCTGCGACTCCTTTTTGTTTCCAAAAATTAAAGACAAACTTAGAGGCACACGTTTTACGAGCCCTGAATCGGCGGTGAATGCGTTCCATGAAGCAGTTAAAGAGGTCCCTAAAGAAGCTGTTCCAACTGTTTTGTACAGTGCAGTGGTTTCGGTGAATGCAAAAATGAATTTAACTATTCAAGAAGGCGTCTAAGTAAAAATATATACTAATGTGACATGCTTGGCGCTAGTGTGCAGCCTGGCAACTCCTTGAGGACATATTGAAATCTAATACATTTGATAGTTAAGTTTCAGTATTTGGTATCAACTCTTTGACTAGAAACTTGTG
The DNA here is from genome assembly GCA_951230895.1 of Carpatolechia fugitivella. Lineage (NCBI taxonomy): Eukaryota > Metazoa > Arthropoda > Insecta > Lepidoptera > Gelechiidae > Carpatolechia > Carpatolechia fugitivella. Next base: position 14,701,256 of record OX579656.1, read on the forward strand.
CTTTTGATCTTTTCGACTTTACCTAACAATTTGAATAGTATATTAAGACAATATTTAGAATACAGGCAGTAATATGTAATTTGTTTGCATCTAAATGTTTAAGTAGTTTGTAAATTACATCATTAATTCAAATTAAAGCTTGGATAGGTTAATTTAACTCACAAATTCATGGTTGAACGCAGTCTATAATTTCAACAAGATTAATGATAGAAATCGTACGAAATTGCTTTTTAATAAATGCTCAAGAGTTGGTTACAAGGGTGTTATTATACGAATAAAATTGGCCTTGCATGGTGCAATGTTTTGCTGAGCCTATTAGGCCTGAGAAGAAATGCGTTTAAGAAGTTGAGAGAGAGAGAGAGAGAGAGAAAACATTTATTTCATGACAGTACAACACATACAAAACATGTTTAGTGATAAAGCAAAAAACAATATTTCAGATGAATAAATAAAAAAAAACAAAAAGAGAAACAAAGTTGAAAGGTAATAAAGAAATAAACGGTGCTAAAATAAAGCAAAGATATGCATCGTAATAATTAAAATAATTTATTATTTCAAATTTTCAAAATCACTTCTTGATTTAGTTAAAATTGGCAAGCTCAGAAATAAATGTAATAATCGTTGCAGCTGTTACTAAATGAATTTAATAATACTTTCTTCAATTAGGTGTAAACAAAATCCTGTTAATCTGTCAAGCAAAAATACAACAAAATGAACGAACGAAAAACAGAACGAATGAACGAAAAACGCAGACATTTCAGTACATGCGAAGAAAAACGCCACAGGACGGAGTGTCGCAATAAATCATTGCATTTTAATTTGGCTACGACCGACGACATCCATCGCGGTGCGTTGCGTCGTGACAGAATTCCTCGGTTTTATTTCCTTTGCCTTGCTCCCTACGTCATAAAACACGGCTGTCAGCGAGCCAACCTACAGGAACGACTCGATGTGTCACTCCAAGTGGTTTTTTATACATTTTGTGCTATGTAAAGATTCGACGTTTGGTGTAAGAATTTTTATCTTGCCAGCCTAGTTGTATACATATTTTAGGGAACAATTATTCGTCAAACGTTAAAAGACAAATAGTATCTGAAATCTTCAAAATAATTATACTTCAAAAAATCTTATATGTATTATGTAGGTAGTTACTATATAGTTAAGTTTTTTATAGGTATTCCTGCAAAATTTAAACAATCCAAACTTTGATCATCTAAAGTTGGTAGACCGAAAAACAAAAATGTATACTTTTCTCTAACCCATTTCGAGATAAGCATCACTTTTTGTTTATCTGTCTTCCAACCTTCATAAAAAACTGCTATAGTCAGTAAAGAACATTTCCGCCTTTCCTTCTTCCAATGAAATCAGCCTTTCCCTTTCCATCTTATCTATGTAAGTCAAAGCAAGAGCGGTAACAAACTACTGTTTAGAGACACTGTGGGTGCATTCCGTATCAGGATTTATTGATAAAAACACTGACAGCAATTATTCGCATACTGATTCAGAAACTACGAGCAGCTGTTCAAAATTCTAATAAAGATACCTATTATAATTTACTTTAATATTATATAAAAATACAGACTCTAATTTGCAATATTAATAAGTTATTACAATTGTTTTACAATTACAATGTTTAGTGACGGAAAATCTTATTAGTATCTAAAACTTACATAAAATCGAATCACAGATGACTTACAAAATTGAACCTCATTTCCACTACCTAGTTCTTTTCCCCAGTAGTTTAACTTCAGTAAATAAATTTTACGAGTTGAACAATAAAATAAACCCATTTATGATCGGTCAATCTAATGGGAAAATTTCTCGCTAGTGCAACCATTTCACAAAACTATAAAACTATATACGACTGTCGTCTGGTTGGACCCTAAGTTATCCACCAAATCAGACCGAGAGTGATCCGCAGACAAACTGGAGAGTTAATATAGTGCTCCTGAACAGAACGGGCACTCACCCCCTCCCGCCAATAGCCACTCTTCACCCCTCTCCGCATTGTGACAAGTTGGAGGGCGAGTAAGGAGTATCGAATCGAGAGACCAGGCCACCGCCGCGCGCGCTGTCAGACGTACAGCGTACCTAGGTGCATAGGTACATTTAATCCGGCTTTACCCTGCTTCCATCAGAATCGTGCGTGACATAGTTATCTGTTACCACGTCATGTGTTAATGATGTTGTGTAAACAAAATAAACGTGTTAGAATTGCCCAAAATGCAATAAAATAAAATTAATAGTTTATTAACTTTTAGATGTTACATTGATAAAATTACACCCCTGACAAGTAAAATAGCAACACTGGTTTGCTGACAGCTCTCTCTCTCTGGTCTGGGTGACGTACTTCCTTCTTCCTTGCTCGTGTCGTAATGGCTACTTTTATACTTGGATTTAATCTGCGTTAATCTTAAGAACTGTCGACAATAATATCAAAATTTGGTGCCATCAATATAATGATTATTTGGTAAGCCAGCCTGCTGTTTTAATTTTACACAAGCCTCGCATTCCACTCTGCTTGAGAAAAATATTATACATCTCTTAGTTTCGTTATAATATTTTTTTGCATAAAGCATTGCAATGATGCATTGAATGTACGATTCCCCTTTAAGGAAACTTCTTGCCCTAAATTCTCCATACCATTATAAAACAAAACCACATTTTAATAACTATAAATTATCGCTTCACAGAACAATGCATTTAAAACAAAACACGAGCAACGTTTCGAGTCTCGAAAGTCCAACTCGTTAGAATTGTTCCCGAAAATATTCACTGACTATTCCACAGTCTGAAATGTGGTTTGCAAAAAGGGAATACGACATCAAAGTGTTCAGGCGATCCGGTTGGGAGACTACGTGATACGGTTTAGAAATAGCCCTAAGGACTGGACTGGGGACAATAAAATAGCTGGAAGGACTGAGCAACGCAAGTTCTTTCTTAATAAAAGTTTAAGTGAGGGAGTCTCTATCTTGGAGCCAAATGCTATCGTAATTGGAAACGCTGATTCGGTTGATAACGTTTGTTTGTGGTGTTGTGTTTATATGCATATGGAAATTTGGAAAGATAGTCTTTTTATTTGAATTTTGTTATGAAAGATTTGAATAATTTTGTCAAAATTTTCTTGCTACGATCTATTCGCTCGTGCGCTAGTATCCCTTTGAAATAAGTTTTGGACGCGAAGGTTAAATCGGTTTAGTTGAAATCGGCATAGACTGACAGACTCGTATTAAAACTTATAATATTTGCATGGATTTCTAAAATTTTATTCGCTTCAGTTTCTTTACAGCTTTTAAATAAGCTCATTGTTGCATTTCCTCTTTTGTCTACATCAAGATGTCCTTCGGTACAAGTGTTGGCAAACGCTACCGTTCCGTTTCAGTGACTTGTTTCGCGATAAGAACACTCTCGTTTTATTTTATTGTTCGAAATCACTTTGTTTCAGCTTAGTTCGTTTTTCGATGTCTGGCTATAGTAGCTTCTTGTTTTTTTTTTACTCTTTCTTTAAATTTACTCGCTAAAATCGCAATGATTTTATGTTATTTTAGTTACAGATTACATCTGACAACAAAGAAAGATCCCAAATTATAAATTGATCACAGGACTTTTTAAAAAAATTTGACAACCATCTTGTTTTTTGTGGCCTTTTTTTTATTATTATTTTGTGGTCTTAGCTACATAATATAAATGTATTGTGAAGGGTCTAATTACCTTAAAAATACATGTTACCAAAATGTCACCTGGTCTATCTTAATTTTCACACCCGCCTATTCTATTTTTTAAGGTTCCGTAGTAAAAAGGGAACCGTTATAGTGTCGCCATGTCCGTCCGTCTGTCTGCCTGTCAGTCCGCGGCTTAGCTCAGATGAATATATTATACATAGTAATCATGCTGACAAAGCTGAAGAATAAAATATTAAAGAAAAACTTTTTATATGGTTCCTCTGGTACAGAGGACAAATGATATAGTCAGGCCAGGCCGCTTGAAACGGCGGAATTTTCTATGAAATTTTGTTTACAGTGTAGTTTACCGAACTGCACAATATTATGCGAAATTTCATGAAAAAACATAATTACCAGAGAAAACTTTATCCGTTTCAAGCAGCCTGGACCCTTGTCCTCGAAGTTAGGGTTATTTTTTTATTCGCGACTACCTTATAGTGTGAGGTATCGTTGGATCGGTTTTTTTTAAATAATGGTTTATCTCTTTCCCTTGCACCTATAATCAGTAGCCTCTATATTCACCTACAGCCCTATTTCGGCGTATCACAAAGTCTCATTGCCATCCATGCGACGACATCGTCGCTTCACATTCCAGATCATATCATATTACTCTTTATCTGCTAATAAGGAGAAGATTAGAATACTCCCTTCTTGTTTCTTTATGCCGTGTAAAGCAGTAGCCTTTGAAGAGAAGATATTCGCCCACAGCGTCGCCACTCACGGCGCGTCGTCGTCGTGTCGAATTGTCGGTGAATTATTTCAGTCTTGTTACGTTTCAGCTACACCACTCGATAATTCACCGCTTGTCTCGTTGTCTCATTGTCCATAAATTCCCTCATTATTATCCTTCATAATAATGTTTGAGTATTTGCGAAGGGAATGAGGTATTTTTGATGAAACGTCTTTGGTTGGTATAATGATATTTTACAAGCAAGAAGGTTTTAGGAAGCAAAAATTGAGGTGTATTTTTTGTTAAAGTTTGTTTGTCAGTCTATTAGTCTCCACGGATAATCTACTGGCCTGGTTTTGACTTGAACCTAAGAAGGACATAAGCATTTTTTTCTACATGAAAAATCTTATTTTACGGAGTCCCAAAAAACGCGTGAGGCGGCCAGCCAGTGAGTTATAAATTAAAGATTTCGTTGTTGAACAAAACTAATTTGTTCGTAAATATTAATTACTTCCAGTCGAAGTTAATAACTAATACGAGTACGAGCTACCAAAACAACTAAAACTAGTTCCTTTTGTTTACCAACAATTTGTATGCATCGTAGTCGACTAACATGGCGGTTACGTTATCGGCGCCCCTTCCGTAATTATTACACTTGGTTATGAAAGTTCCGAAAATTACCCAATCCCCCTGTAAGAGGATAAACAGACGGACTGCACAAACGGCAGTTTCAATGCAGTTGACATGTTGTTATTGTTTTTGTTATCAGCTTCCATCGACGGATACAAATCTAACCTGAATGAAGGTGATCGTCTAAGTCAATCAAGTTAGCCCATTGCTTTGCAAGATTATGTAGGTTTCTTCACGATGTTTTTCTTCGCTTCCACCAGGAGCGTGACGGACAGCTAGAAACCAACCTTAGCCTTAGTTACTCACAGGCAGCTTTTTTGACAAAACTGCCGACTGCCTGAATTTCATTTGTAACGAATGATAGCAGCTGCATTGGAACTGCATCAAAGCTGCTAATTTGCAGCTAAATTGCAGTCGGTCTGTTTAAGCACTAAGGTGAGCGCGGGATGAAGAGCGGAGCGGGGTGCGGGGCGTAATGGGTCGTTAAAGTTGATGAGAGCTCGCGAGTTCTCCGCCTCGCCGCCTTATAGTTTCGCCTCACTGACTCTTCTCTCAAGTTGTTCTAATGATATCCAATGTTGGTATTCTACAGCTGGCTGTGGCATTGAAAGGCTTTTATTTGGGTATGTTCTTCTTTTCTTGTGGGTCGTAAGGTTGACGATGAGCACAAAATCTATTGATAACGTTTTCGAGCGGACTTAAGGCCTCTGACGGGACTCGATCTTGTGGGTCAGCTTTGAATACTTCCAGAGGAGACACTTAGAAATGCAGATTGATGAATTTTTCTTTCTTACAAACTATAATTACATAAGCAAGCAAAGCTGCTTGCGTTAAATGGCAATATAAACATTATAGAAATACTATATTTTTTTAATGCTCAGACAGTACAAACTTTAATATCGTTTTTCTTTTTTAAATAATTTAGTTTTAGATGGTTTAAATCAGACAATGGAAAATTACAAAAAAGTTGAAGGTTATCTTGAAAATATTAGGGTTGTAAGATTGCAATTGAACATTAAAATTGTTTAATGCATTTTACTGTATTTGTTAACACTATAATTTTCATCTCCAAACCAAATCCTCCAGAAATTCTTACCGCGCAGGTTTCTCTTAGGGAGCCATTAGGGCTTCCCAGTGGAATATTTCGCCTCATCGACTCTAAAGACGCCCGCGCCGCTGACAAGGCGCCTGGCTTCCGGACACATAAAATAAGTTCGCGTTCAAACTGTCCGCCTGCTTCCTTCTAAATTCAACTGACTTTATCTCACTTAATGGACTGCGCCAGAGTCTATTTTAAGTCAAATTGAAGAGTTGACAGTAACGTAGGTCTTGAAAGCAACGTTAAAATGCTTTGAAGAACTCTTTAAGCTTTTGAAAGATGCCCCAAATTAATTAAGTTTAGTCATTTTGCTACTTAACTTGATCGTGATTTATGAAAATGCAAATTGTGATTTTTAGACTTGTGAAAACCTAAATATAGTCCTCTCCAGTATAAATAGTTTTAAGTTTAATAATACCTCGCCAAGGTCCAATTTGGATCGCTGAGCCAGCGGAGTAAGTAAGTAAGTAATAATAGCTCATCTTTAGAATTGGTTTTGGTGTCAACATGGTCAGTGTAGGTCACATAAGACACACTCACAAGATGAACCGACGGCGATCTGGTGAAAGTCGCGGAAGCCGCTAGATGCGGGCAACGCAAGACAGTTCTGTGGGAAGCCTTTGTCCAGCAGTGGATGTCTTTTGACTGAGGATGATGATGTTGATGACACATGTCCATTGCCAGACTTGTCGTTCTTTATAGGGCAGAATTCGCCTTTGTAATTTGTTGTACAAAAGCAAATAATATTCATGATTAGTGTAAAGATGTAGACCGCCCACAAACAAGGTAGGTTTGTGGGCGGTCTACATCTTTACCTAGTTGAAAAAATAAATAACAGATCCCGGAAGACAAGGTGTCTGGCTTCACTACCTGGATCAAATATAAAGCAGTGCCAAGTACTCATTAAGCGAATAGCAGTGATGTCGATGACATAATAAATGTCAGCGGGACCAAAATTACTGCTTCTGCGTCGTGCAAAGTCTCTGCCATCTTCTAATTATATGTGTCCGTCGCAGCCATATTAGCAATGCCGTTTTGTTAAAATAATGCTAGGCAAATTATTAAAACATTATTTTAGGGGCTATTTTCTTGTGCTCTTTTAGGTTCGCCGTCAACAGCCCATTCATGTACATCACTGAAAAATTGAGCCTAATGTGACGTTTGTTTGTACTGTTATATTTTAAGGTGGTGGGTAATTTGCGTTTTCTATAATAAACCAGTCAGCAGCTAGCTCTCGCCTTTTATTGACGTTGCATTGGCGCCGAGATCGGAACATTTTTTTTATTACCACGTGTGCAAAGTTATTTTCGAAAACGAAAATGCCTATTGGGAAATTAGAACCGTTCAATCTAAACTCCAAACAATGGCCGGCGTATATCCGTCGCGTAAATCAGTATATTTTGTTAAATGAAATTAAAGCGGAGTTAAAAGTGCCGTTATTAATTACGGTCGTGGGTGAAGTGACTTATTCATTAATGTGCGACTTGTGTTCGCCGGATTTGCCCGAAACTAAGTCATATGACGCCTTGGTCGAGTTGGTAAATAACCATTTAGAACCACAGCGGTCAGAAATTGCTGAGCGTCATTTATTTAGGTTACGACGACAGCGCGCAGGCGAATCACTCACGGATTACCTACAAGCTTTAAAACATTTAGCAGTGACGTGCAACTTTAGTAACATTACTCTGGAAGAGAATTTACGAGACCAGTTCGTGTCCGGTTTGTCAAGTGATGCGATGCGGTCCAGAATTTTCGCGGAGAAAAAGATCGAGTATAAGGAGGCAGTGGAACTAGCGCTGGCTCTGGAGGCTGCAGAGAAACACGCCGAGGTGAGCGGCAGCACGGTGCCGACGACGGCAGAAGCATTGAGTGCTGGTGGCGGTAGCGGCGAGGCGGGCGAAGGCCTGCACTACTCGGGCGCAGGGCGCGGGCCCCGGGCGCGCGGGCCAGGGAGGTCGGCGGGCGCCGGCGGCGCGGGCCATGGTCCGCAGGCTGCATCCGTCCGCCCCCCGGTCTGCTGGCGCTGTGGCAAGGCGCATCGTGCGGAACGGTGTAGATTCATCCACTATAGTTGTGATGAATGTCATCAAAAAGGTCATCTTAAAGTGATGTGCAAGCGTAGGTATGATAGTGCTAGTGCTAGTGGTCGAGTGGACGGTCGACATAACTACTTGAGTGACGAATCGGATGACATGTTTAACATCGAGGTGACGGCGCAAGGTAACAAACCGTACTTTATTAACGTGTGTATAGACGGACAATTAATTGAATGCGAAATTGACACAGGCAGCCGTATTTCGGCTATCAGTGAGGACATGTTTCAACGTTTGTTTACGCATAAGAACATTAAACCGGACAATTTAGTATTACGGTCATATTCTGGTGCACAAATTCATGCACTCGGTTATATCGAAGTTAGGGTTTGTCTAGGCGATGTTGATACCACATTACCATTATATGTAATTAAAAGTGGGGCTCGACCCTTACTGGGAAGGGAATGGTTACGAGCATTAAAAATAAATCAAATTAATTTATTCGAGTTAACCGAGGATAGATTTGTGAATCAGTTATGTGTTGAATTTCCCGAAGTGTTTACTGATAAGCTCGGTACTTGTAAGCAGCCTATTCAATTACAGCTCACAGATGACGAACCGGTTTATGTGCGCGCGCGTCCCGTGCCATTAGCATTGCGTGCGCGTGTCGAGGGTGAGTTAGCTAGGCTTGAGGCCGACGGATCTATATATCGTGTTGATTACTCTGATTATGGTACGCCGATTGTACCAGTGGTAAAAAGTAATGGCGAAATCCGAATATGCGGTGATTATAAGATCACAATTAACCCAAAATTGAAACGAGATTACTATCCTTTGCCTCGTATCGAGGAATTATTTGCCAACCTCAGTGGCGGTGATAAATATACTAAGATTGACCTTCGACATGCGTATGAACAATGTCTTATTGCGGAAGAATCTCGACGTTATACAGCTATTACTACGCATATTGGCACCTTCGCTTATCGTCGTACTCCATATGGTTTATCTTGTATACCTGAAAAATTCCAAAAACTCATGGAAGAGACGTTGCGGGGAGTTCCGGGATGTGTAGTATTTTTGGATGACATCTGTGTCACGGGGGCAAATGAACGGGATCATTTGAGCAATTTGAGGGCGGTATTTGAAAGGTTGCGTACTATGGGACTTACTATTAAATTAAGCAAATGTAATTTTTTTCAGGAAAATGTAAAATATCTTGGTTTCATTATAAACAAAGAGGGTTTGCGTCCTGATCCTAGTAAATTAGAAGCAATCTCTAATGCACCTACTCCAAAAACCGTGTCGCAATTGAAGAGTTTTTTAGGGATGTTAAATTATTATGGAAAATTTATCCCTAATTTAAGTACTTTGCTTCATCCTTTGCATAACTTGTTAAAAAAAGATGTTAACTGGAATTGGAACGAAGAGTGTGAGCGAGCGTTCTGTAAAGCAAAGTGTGTCCTCTTGAGCGAGCGGGTGCTAGCGCACTATGAGGAGGGGCGGCCGCTGGTGCTGGCGGTGGACAGCAGCGCGTACGGGCTGGGTGCCGTGCTCGCACACCGCTACGCGGACGGCAGCGAGCGCCCCGTCTCGTGCGTCTCAAGGACACTTTCGTCGTCCGAGCGCAACTACAGTCAGCTAGATAAGGAAGCGCTTGCGATATTGTTTGGGGTAACGAAACACCATCAATACTTATTTGGGAGACATTTTGTGTTACGCACTGACCATCAACCTCTGACACATATTTTTGGAGCTAAGGGTGGGATTCCACAGACCGCCGCGAGTAGATTGCAGAGGTGGGCGGCGCGACTGGCTGCTTATGATTTTAGTATAGAATACGTGCGTTCAGCGGACAATGGACCCGCCGACGCGTTATCACGATTGCCATTAGCTCAGGAGGGTCACTTAGCAAAAACAGTAGATTATGTCAATTTGGTAGAGGAATCGATGCCGGTAAATTTTAAAGATATTGCTAATGAGACAGAGCGTGATACACTGTTGTGTAAAATTAAAGGGTATATTCAGTTTGGCTGGCCATTGCACGTGAGCTGCGATGATGAAAAATCGTATTTTGTGAGGAAACAAGACCTAGTGTTAGAATTAGGATGCATAATTTATAAGTATCGATTAGTCATTCCTTCAGTACTAAGAAAACACATTTTAGTAGAGTTACATGAGGGGCATTTAGGAGTCAACAAAATGAAAACATTATCCCGCAGCTATGTCTATTGGCCAACCCTAGATAAAGAGTTGGAAGAGTTGTGTCGAAGCTGCGAGGCGTGCAGAGCAGTGCGGGACGCGCCGCCGCATGCACAGTTACATCCCTGGGAGTTTCCGCTTCATCCCTGGCAGCGGGTGCATGCAGACTTTGCTGAGTGTGTAGGAAAGCATTATTTGATTATTGTGGATGCACATTCCAAATGGATCGAAGCGGTGGAAATGCGTAGTACTAATGCGAGCTTTACCATTGCGGCGTTTAGAAGTATTTTTGCGCGTTTTGGTTTGCCATCGCAACTCGTAACCGACAATGGCCCGCCATTCTTTTCACAGGAGTTCAAAATATTTTGTAAAAATAATTGCATTAAACATGTAACTTCAGCACCTTATCGACCGCAAGGCAACGGGGCGGCCGAAAATGCCGTCAAGACTGTAAAGAAAGCAATAAAAAGAGCAATACATGAGGGTGAGAATGTCACGACCGCTCTAAGTAAATTTTTATTGCAATATAGAAATTGTGTTCACGCTACTACGGGTGTATCTCCGGCAGTGGCTTTACAGGGTCGCAGGCTCCGAAGCCGTTTAGACGTGGTGCGGCCGGACGTGGCGGCGACGGTGCGCGCCGCACAGGAACGACAGGTGCGAGCCGCCGGCGGCACGGCACGCTCCGTCGCCGTCGGAGACCTCGTGCTAGCAAGGGACTATTCTAAGGGCGGAAAAAGGTGGTCTGAGGGCAAGGTAGTTAAACAAACTGGTCCAGTTTCATATAATGTTGATATGGGCCGCGGCGTTCTATGGCGTAGGCACGCTGATCAAATTGTTAAAAATAAAAATAGATACTCTCTATCGCGGGCATCTATCCAACCAGGGGCGGAGGAGGTTAAGTCAAATAACATTCCATCTCCTAAGTCCGCGGGGGAAAGAGTTACTGATGACTCATTTGAAGACGCTTCTGATGGCGCTGAAGGTTCGAGTCAGGAGCCAGACAATCCGGCCACTGATGTTGACCCGGTCAGTGGTACTCGGTCTCCATCACCACCGCCGCCATCAGGTGCGTCTGCACGAGCACTGCGTGCGTACAATCGTGCTAAACGGACCGAGGTTTTACCCAAATGATTTGCTGGAGATTTGAATACATTGTAGGTTTAGCATAAGTGCTTTCTAATGATTTGTTTAGTTTTTAGTTATGCAGTTGTTGTTTTGTAGGGGAGAAAATGTGACGTTTGTTTGTACTGTTATATTTTAAGGTGGTGGGTAATTTGCGTTTTCTATAATAAACCAGTCAGCAGCTAGCTCTCGCCTTTTATTGACGTTGCACCTAATACCCTAAGTTAGAGCGACTAGTGGCCTTAGGCTGCCCACGCTGGCCTAGTATGGGTTGGGGGCTAATTAGTAAATTTTGTCGAACTTTAACAAATAAGATATATTATTAAAAAGTACCAAATCTAAAATGTATAAAACATCCTTCTCCTGGCCATCTATTTTGAACTCTTCATTTCATAAAAATGTGAGGAAAATTTAAAAAACATAGTAAGTTTGCATTAATAATAAATATGACCTGTGCCTAAATAATTAATAGGGGCTTGCAAACTAAGGGACTCTTCTCAGAAGTGGACATTATAATTAAATATACTACTAACAAAGTCGAGATAATAAAAAAATATTGCAAATTTTTTAAAAGAAATTGGACGTAGTTACACGAAAAGGATCCAATCCACACAAAGTTACTTTTCAGATATTGAAGTTTGAAGTTACTTTTCAGATATTGAAGGTATTTGTTTCAAGATAATTTTACGTGTTATGTTTTGTGAGAAACATAAAAACATTTTTATTGTTAATAGTATATTTATGGGACGATTGGTATTATTTGCGGTCAGTTTTGTGTACTAAAGTCATTTTTGACAATGTTGTGGATTGGATCCTTTTCGTGTAACTACGTCCAATTCATTGTCATATTGAGTGAAATTATGTACATTGCTAAAATGAAAAAAGAAAAAAAAAATCTAAGTATCTCAAATCTATATAGGTGTTTGAAAAACCGAATTTCCCAACATCACTGCGACATTCATAGCGCGGTCTCGCTGGCTTGCCTTTACATCGAGACATTAAAATTAACTACCGACTGCGTTTGATCTTTCCATTAGGGCACGCCTATAAATACGACCCTAACAAAACTATACCGTAATGAGTTTGATCTTACATAGCTTTAGTAAAACAATGTCGGCTAGGTGTCGGCCATCGAACTATTCAGCATGTCCAGTTGAAAAGTTAAAGAGGAACCTGATAGAAGTTTGAAAGTAAAAGATTCGAGATCCTTTTTAGATACTTGGAAAATTTGCTCACGACTTTATTCAGATACCAATAATGGGAAGAAGAAAGTTGGGAAATGAATATGAACGATTTTTGTTTCATTTTCTTTTTGTTGTATGAATATAGTTTTTCTTTCTTACTGTTTATTTTAGGTATATCAAATGGAAAATATAATAAAAAATGTACATAAACGCAAGTTTTTGAAACTCCACAATACGCACCAAAACTAACAGGACGTCAACAGTCAGAGTTAGGTCCAAAACTGGAACAGCTAGCGTCTTCTAATGTCAGAGGCCATGATCCTCTTTGGGGCACTGAGCCGACGTAAGTTGACAAACATAAGAGTTACTAAATAGTAAATATGCAGCAAAAATAAGCATAAATGCTCTTCAAACTTGCCACGTTTGCAATGAAAATCGAGTTTGTGTGTGACATCGACCAACCCGCATGCTAAGCCACATCACACAGTCCCAGCCAGAGTATTCGACGGCTCCGTAGCCCAGGTGGTAGTGTATCTGCCTCCGACGCACAGGGTCGCGGGTTCGAATCCCGCCCAAGGCAAACATTTGTGTGATGAACACTTGTGTTTGCCTTGTGTCTGGTTGTTGTTTATCTATATAAGTATGTATTTATCTATTTGTGTAATGTATATTGTAGTGTTGTGTTACGCTTCAGTGTTCGAAACTTTTTTCGTGTTCTTCTCAGTTTTTTCTTTTTCAAGTTTCTAATTTTGAATTCGATTTTGAAAGGCTTTTGGTTGGTTTTGTTCTTTTTTTGGCATTCAATTTCTCGTCTCGTTTATGAGCTGTCGTATACGTGCTGCACAAATTGCTAAAATTGCTAAATTGCTGAAGTTTTGTGCAAATTCTATTTCGAATATAAATATTTATTACAATATTTGAAGTTATAATAGTTTGAAGTGACAAAAGCTTTAAAAGCCGCTTCTTGAAGCCGAAAGAAAGCCGATTGTTGGAGTGGGAGCCATCCTATAACCGATAGCCTTGAGGACGGGGCATCAGGCTCGAACGCGTACCCGCGTGAGCGAATAGACCTGGCCGAGTCGTCGGAGTCTGGCGCACTGGACCTGGGGTCGCTTCAGTGGTCGCACGAGTGACTGATCCCGGCTGCAGACCCGCCGCTACATCGGAACCTGAGCTTTGGTGCCTTGGGGATTGCACGTGCGGACTGGAAGTTTGGTTATAGTTTTAAGTGTACCTTTTTTTTAAACGAACTTTTTTAACTCAGTTAGGGACTTCTTGTGAACCATCCCTTAAATTGGTGCGTCGCAAGTTTGGTTTGTTATTTCCTAAATTCAAACCGGCTCTCCACGCCACCGTTAACCACTCCTGGCAAAGACTTTTGGTACAAAACGTTTCATCTTACTTAGTCTATAGATTTGTTGCGCAACGATTCCCTAGACAGGTAGGGCATTATTTACTCCTCAATCTTTTACACTTGTTGAACCTTCACTAATTTTGGGGAACCGTTATTTTTGTTATAATAGTCAACTTCTACCGTGTTACCGTTCTTTGTTTTCTGTTTTTTTTGTTTGTGTTCTATTTTGGTTTTTTTGGTAAGTAACTTTTTATCGAATCTTGGCCTTTTTACCTTTTTTTTAAATCGAAATTATATACGTGTAAAGTAGTACGTTTCGGTTTTTATTTTTAACACTACAATATCAGCTGTCTGGTACCCATAGTACAAGCTCTGCTTAGTTTGGGATCAGATGGCCGTGTTTGAAGATGTCCCCACATATTTATTCGACTAATGCCAATTCGCACTTATTCAGGGTAGGTAAACATTATGAATGGTGACAGAATTTTTGAGAGGTGTGCGTGTGGCAGCGTTGGCAGCAGGCAGCCCTAATTTGTGTCTGAAATCCGACTAATGGTCTACCAACCACTTCAGTTGTGTCAAAAAACTACCCTGGAGTCGGTATACTCAACTGTAATAAATTGGGTGAAGATAATTCTGTGGCGAACGACGAACAAGCGAGGGATGCCGCAAAAAGTCGACAAGCAGTCGTTTGTTTAGTCCGAGATAAAACTCGCCCGCGCTTTGTTCTACAAATGGCGCGCAAAAACAAAAGCCGAGGGAGGATTAATCTTTGAATCGATCGAATACTTTTTCAATTTTTCAAATGATGGGTACTCTTCAAGTCCATTTCATAAATTAAAGATTGAGATTTCGCTTTTTTAAACAAGGTCGAGAAACAACAAACGAGGTCGTTAAACAAAGATTTAAAAAGCGGCCATAAAAAGTAGATGACCTAAAACCATAACTATCTTACTGAATTCTATCGGTAATCAAATCAGTGAAGGGGAACAATAATCATGTCTAATATATTTGAAATCGAAGCCAAAGTTGCAAAGAAAAAGTTATGGTCAGGTCTTGACCCTGTATGTAGCTCATCTACTATCCGAGCTTCACAAAGGTCAATTTCCAATTGATAATGTGAAAGATCGATAAAACAGTTTATCACAATTTCCATTGTTTTGTAAAAGACAAAATCTGTAACAAAATTGAAAATTTTAAAAAACCCACGCCTTATGTTAAAATATATTAGAATAAAAAGGATTAAATAACATTTTTGGAAATCCCCCGACCAGAGTCAAATAAGATAAGAAATATAAAATAAAGAAATCTATAAAAAGAGTAATTTCTCACGAAATCCGCCACACAAACAACTAATTATGACCTTTCTTAGTCCTTACGTTTACGTACCTACTTACCTTTTGTTTTCTCGTAGAGATAGACACAGCAATAATATTTATTAATTTAGGTACTATTTATACTTATCTATCTAATAATATGATACAAATCCAATAAAACACGTCGAGGTCTGCCATTCCCTGCTCTGACATTAATAAATTTTATATAAATACCGTGAGTTTTACTTATTCAGAATCTACATTATATTTAGTTTTTGAGTAATATAAATAAGTAGTTATAATATTTAAACTGAAATTTCGAACAAAGAGAGCGATGATGGCAGCCCCCGACGTGTTTTATTGGATTTGTATCATATTATTAGATAGATGAGTATGTAATAGTACCTAAATTAATAAATATTATTGCTGTGTCTATCTCTACGAGAAAGCAAAAGGTAAGTAGGTACGTAAACGTAAGGACTAAGAAAGGTCATAATTAGTTGTTTGTGTGGCGGATTTCGTGAGAAATCACTCTTTTTATAGATTTCTTTATTTTATATTTCTTATCTTATTTGACTCTGGTCGGGGGATTTCCAAAAATGTTATTTAATCCTTTTTATTCTAATATATTTTAACATACGGCGTGGGTTTTTTAAAATTTTCAATTTTGTTTTTATTTTAAACTTTTTAGAAAGTACGCTACTTTTGTTTGTTATCACTTAGCACACTAAAATATATCATTAAAAATGACGACATTTTGTTTTCTTTGTGTTTCGATATTGTATATTATGCTAGTAATTAAACATACATAATTTATTAGTATGCCTTTTTAAAACTAACTGGCGGTAATCAAAATGATGGATGTTGTTTGGATTTGGCAGAAATTTGGTATGTGCGATATTGAGACTACTAGTTACTTAGTGTCCAAGCGGCCACCTATCCTCGCTGTTGCAGTATTTCTTTATAGTCTACCGCCATGCGCCATAAAACATGTCCAACAACCAGCTCCAAAATGAAGCCTTTTGAGTGCAAAAAACCGCATCGAAATCGATTCAGTACTTTTTGAGAACTCCTGTAGTACCAACTTATCTGGCTGCTGCAGGGCTCCCTGGTGGTCTACCTCCATAAAACGTATCTAAGAACCTGCTCCAAAATGAAGCCTTTTGAATGCAAAAAACCGCATCGAAATCGATTCAGTACTTTTTGAGAACTCCTGTAGTACCAACTTATGTGGCTGCTGCAGGGCTCCCTGGTGGTCTACCGCCCCAAAGCATGTCTAACAACCAGCTCCAATATAAAGCCTTTTGAATGCAAAAAACTGCATCGAAATCGATTCGTTTTTGATAACTCCTGTGTTGCCAACTTATCTGGCTACTGCAGCGCTCCCTGATGGTCTACCTACATAAAACATATCTAAGATCCTAAGTTGAAGTGATACCTTTTCAATGCAAAATCCGGAACTAAATCGGTCCAGTGGTTTTCGAGATAGAAGGTAACAAACAAACAAACAAACAAACAACCTCTTACCCCAAACGCATATACCGCCTCCGTTCCGTTCCGTCCGTCGTGGGTAAAAAAATACACAATCATGACGTCCTTTGAAAAAAAAAATCCTCGAATCTGCCATACAAAGATAAGTCCCGCGAGCGGAGTTGTCCCATCGCTCATAATTAATTGCATTCATTCGCAGAAATCAGCGACAACGACTCGGCGGTGAGATGTCGTTTTATCGCCCGCCGACGTATATAATAAATAAATTTTAATATCAATAACTCTGTCGGTCTGTGTGTCGGCCTAATTGGCTTGACGGAAACGTCTTACTTTCTTCCACATGAATACAGCAGTTAAGATAGAATAAATAGTTTAATGGAGAGTAAGTAAGTATGCAAAATGTTTTTTTTTTTTGTTGCTTTCGTAAATATCAAACAACCATTTTTGGTTCCTACGTAACGTATAAGCACAGAACATTAAATAACATTGTACTGGTATAAATTCTAAAGTCCGATTGATCTCTGCTGTCTTTTCATTCTGCTCTGTAGGTGCTAAACTACTAAAGGTACTAAAACCTCTTCCTTCTTGATCCTTTAAAATAAAAACCTTCATTTCAGGCAGTGCCCATATAATGTTAGTAACATACCTTATAACTAAGGTAGTATATTAAAATACTAGCTTTCCACCCGCGGTTTCAGCCGCGTTAAATTAGTGTTCCCATGGGAATGAAGTGTTTTACCACGGTAAAAGTAACCTATGTCCTATTCCAGGACCTAATCTATATGTGTAAGTTTCATCCCGATCCGTCCAGTGGTTCAAGCGTGATTTGGCAAAAAACATACAAACATCCAAAGTTTCGTATTTATAATATTAGTGGGATAGGATATAATGATTGTAAGATATTTTTGTATCTTTGGCGAGATGGACGTGGGTAGACTTGTTTCAATCAGTGCCAAAGTGTTTTCTGAAGTTCTTGGAATGACGATGATGATTGAGCTCCTGACTGATTTCAGCCACGGCGACTTCTTCAGTTCTGATCTTCAGCGCCGATAAGATTCTTGGATAGTTTATTAGTATTCATATGGGCATGATGACCACTCATGACCTTACTTATACCTACATTCAAAAAGGCCGATTTTTCGTTTTATTTCTTGGTTAATTAAAGATAACCTAGTTTATGATGGTCGTTAGATAAGTCTAAAATGCTTTTATTCTCAGAATTTAATTTTTAATCTAAACTCTAGCATCTTTTCAAGTCTAGACAGATTTTATTTTCCCCATTTGAAATCCTTTAAAAACTGATGATCTTTTCTTTAAGTGCATTACCGCGTTTTATATATCTTAAATGTAAATTCTCTGTACAGGCTTATTATATTCTGTAAATGAGCTTATAAATTTCACGTTATCGAATGTACATGGATCGGTCGGTGTAATATCTTGGGATCTGTTTAAATAGTAAATGTCCTCAATTTACTTTGTAATTTATATTAAAGATGTGAGTATGATGCAAATAACCATGCACTGGAATCCTTAGAGAAGAAATAAGACAACCAAAGTAAAAGGTGTAAGGTAAAAGTAAAAGGCACGTATGCCATTTGAAAATGTGCGTGACAATAAAAAAAACATCAAGTAGGTACTTAAATTGATAAAGAAAACATTTCACGAAAATAATTTAAAAACAATACAATTTTTTTTTATTAACAACATTTTTATTTTTATTTTTATCAAAGGCATTTAATAAATAAATTTATTTTATTATTAAATACAAAATGTCAAGAATACATAACACCAGTCAAATAACCCGCCGCCCCTAACCGTTCCCGGTGCAAAGGTGCCCACAACGCTGGCAGCGTTACCACGCTGGATCGCAATAGCCAACCTTTGCACCAGGACCAGGAACCATCCGGAGCGAGAGTCATGTGTGCGTTCCTTTAACCTCTGCCCCAGTTCCGCTACCAAATGTACAAATTACAAATTCCAATACCAAACGTACCAAACGTACAAATTCCAATACAAATTAATTTTATAGCTTTCAAACTTATCAGGGACAGAAACAACTTTATTGTGACTTGTAAATTTTTCTTAGGAGCATAATGATATGTATGTATGTATATGTAATTTTCCTTAACAGTATAAAGAACTTTATTTCTGAAGCGAGACATACTTAATTAGATAAGCCCCGATCTTAGAAACGCTCTCCTCGTACCGCCCGATACAGGCAAATTCTTCGCCGAGCTCCTTGTAGTACCTTCATTGCAATAGGCAATAGCTTCAACAAACGAGCTTATAAACTGCGTTCTATCGCCGATACAAGCTGCAGCCAATGAAATCGAACGCTCGAAAGCTAAACGATTGCTCACTAGCGCCAACTCTATGTATTTTTTATTATATTAATTAAATTAATACATACTTACTAACAAGTTACCAACACCTTATTTATTAAAGCGTGAAAAAAAGAAAATATAAAATAATCAAGTTTTTTTAATGAATAAATATTTATAAAGTGCGTGTTTGTTACAAAAATTACAAGTGAAAAATTAAAAAAATGCGGTGCATTTCAATCAACACTGTCTTAAAGATTCATCAGTCAATATTGTCGTCACAACTTTGAAAGAGTTTTTGTACTAAATGGATGAAGGGACGTTTCCCCTTCGGCTTGTTTTCCTTTTGGAGTATAAGATGTAGCTAGTTACTCCTCTACCAAAATCAGCCATCAAGCCCAATTTCGAGCAGTTATTACTATATCAAGCTTTGTTAACTGCTTTGATTTACATTAATCTTAATTAAAAATCGGATGTTCTTTTGTTTAATTTAACGACTTAACTGTACCCTGACAAAAGCCTAGACTGACGAGCTATGTAAAATGACGAATTAACAAAAGTTTCGAGTGAGGAATCTGACCAGTTAACGAATTACTTAAAACTGACGAATTATAAAAATGATGAATTAAAGAAATTGGCGAATTGAGGAAACTAACGAGTGCCTGCCCGAACCCGGCCCTTGGAATTGGCGCTAGTTTGAAGTAGTGTAGCCATAATAGTGTACTTCGCTCGTACTACGTTCCTACGAGAGCGCCACTCGACTTTTACAACAATAGTTGTTAATTTTTGCAAGCGCTAGCGTGGAAAGTATAGTGTGTAAAAATGGAGCACTTCGATTTTGTTTCGAGCAGTTCACAATTTAATATAGAAGAAATGGACTTGATTTTTCACTGCGGTTTTAACACTAGCTCTGCAATTTTACGACTTTTATATGATTTAAATTTTAAACAGCAAGCTGACTAAAAATATAGTTTCCTATCCTATACAATTTTGTACTTGGGTACTTCATACTTCATATCAGTTTAAATAGAACCGTAAGATAAAATTAAAACTCTATTATACTAGTCTGAGCCTACATCTTCTCATGCCATGAGTTTAAAAGAAATTTATAATATTTGTAAGATAATGTGATGATGATCATCATCATAATCATAATCTCAGCCAGAAGACGTCCGCTGCTGAACATGGCCTCCCCTAGGTTTCCACCGTGAACGGTCCTGCGCTACTTGCATCCACCGGACCCAGCAACTTTCACCAAGTCATCTGTGCACCTTGTGGGAGGCTGTCTAACACTACGCCTTCTGGCCCGTGGTCGCCATTCGAAAACCTTTCTTCTTCATCGGTTATCAGTTATGATAGTGGTCATCGGTGATGATAGTGACCGCGAAAGTTTAAAATCACATTTCTAATATTCATTCATAAGTTAACTGGCGCCGCGCCGCCGCCGCCGGTCCATTTCGCACCTATGAATTCTTATAAGAAAACATACGTTGTGTGTGCTATATTCATATCCTTTCGCTGACATTTCCACAGCCGCCGTTCCGACCTAATTTTTTCAAAAGAATGTCACAGGAAGGTAGGAAAAAGGGTGCGTATGACGAAGAATAAAAAACCTCCATATCATTAACATGACTTTGAACATTAATCATATTTTCACAATGCAAGGGTAACATGTAGGGGGCGACATAAAGGGAAGGCTTGCGCTATTATCCCGAATGTTTAATACTTTCACTGCTAGAAACGTATTGAGCGTCATTAGAAAAACACTTCAGGTCATTCTGAAAACAAAGTAAACGATTTTACAGATCGAGAAAAATTATTAAAATGAAACGAAATGTTTAATAGTCACGTGTTATAATTATTTGATTTACACGAATATCAAGGATGTGGTTTAAAAATTTGGTGAGAAAAATGTAAATAGGACTGGGTGGTCGTTTTCTTAACCCCCTATTCATTCAGAGTAATACTAAAATGCATACGAGATTCTCGTGAAATTAGCCGTACCTAAGTCCATCTAATTGTTATTTTAATCGAATTGTCATTCTAAAATAAGAAAATCCATGGTAACATTTCAATCTCTTGCGATTTACATCGCAAATAGACCCGTTAAATCAGTTTTAATGAAATCAATATTTTTTAAATGTAGCCCTTTTTTCAGGCATAAGGTAATTCTGATGTTGGGCACATGTGTGTGTATTAACACTAAAAAACGAAATATCGCATTGGCAAATCAATTTAGTAGCCGGCAAAAACTGTTATTTGAAATTAAAAATAAGCAATACTAAATTATTTAATAAAGTAATGTTTTTCCTCCGCATCTAAATCGCCACACAATAATACCACATTTACCACATTTTAATACCTTAATCCACGTAGACAAATACCTCCGTGCCTTTATCAGATAGCCAGCAGAGATGTTAACATTTAGAGCGGATGAAACTCGCGTGTCAGTTGATGGTAAACGGATGCGATACGTCAAAATTATTAGGCGTAAGTCCTGCAATTTACATACACATTAATGTAGATTTTTGGGGTTTACCAGTGTTACTGAAGGGATAGACTTAATGATATTCAATTCTTATGAGCAGAACATCATCTAGTGTTGTTTCCCTGACTGGCTCCTGGAGGAAGTTTTTTTTTTCTTTGCAATACAAAGTTTTTTGCAAAGTATTCAAGTCTCAATAAAGTTCAAACTACTTACACGAACAACGTACATATTTTTTTTACCGATTCTTACAAAAAAATAACAGTAGTTTACTTCTTCTTCAAAGTCAAAGTCAAAGTCAAAGTAAAATTAATTTATTTCCATAGAATGTTATTACATCACTTAGATCCGTCATTACATTTTTTTTTCTTCTTTGTGTGTGGGTTGTAAGGTCGACAACCGACTGAAACTTTTATAATTTATAATTGTCATAAAATTCGATAAATAAGTATAAACACAGACTTGATTGGGCTTTAAACATGATTTGTAGTCATTACGGTATCAAACATGTACTAAAAACAGTTTTAACCCCTGTAATTGAAGATACTATTCACACTAAAATCGCTAGACTTCAGTTTAATGTTGAGAATATTATCATTGGCGTACCTTCCTGGTTTATCAAAGCCATTCTTATTATGTTAAGCTCATACACCTGCTAATGTTATAATAATCATAGTTTTTTTTTTGCCATACCGTTTTACATGTATAATATTTAAAAAATATACCTTCATGATCTTCGCTAAGTAAATTTAATGAACCACATATTATTTTACTTGTGAATATCTTTGGCACAGGGAATTCTGTTAATATTTGTGTGTAAGATACCTACTTTTGGGATAATAATAAAAAAATCTACGTTCATTCATTCATCTACATTTTATTTTGTTGTCAGGCAACATTTTTCTTACTTTTCTGACTATAAAAAACTGAACATAAATCCATCCGTGGCGGATTACTTGCTTGCTTGCTTGCTTGCTTCTTTTTTGTGTTAAAAATAGCCTGAGAGTATGCGTGGGTTTTTTCGCCATTGTAATTATGGAAAACAGTGCATTATGCGTGTCATGGGGCGACGGACGGAGGGTTTTACTAAGAATTTAAAAATGACGACGAAAATAATAAAGTTGGTAAGCATTGCTGGCTTTTCTCTAAGATTTTATCAACCATTTTACTATATATATGTCGTGGCCATATCGTAGAATTGACCACATCATGTGGGCAACTAAATTTGACCAGATCATTAAATCGTGAACATTTAACGATTTTGTCGTCCACGATTGGCCATATCGTGAAAATAGGGCTTTCATGAAATATTTAATAAGAATCTAAATTATGTTTGGTACTTATTGTTCTCTAAGTCCGACACACATTTTCAGAGTACTTTTTCATCATAAATTCTTTTTTCTTCCTCATTTTAATAACGAATTATTCACTTTTTCACTGCGAGACATAACGCGGTCGCCATGTTGGTACATAAACAAAGCACTTCCAGCCCCTCTATCGGCAATTAATGTAATAATTTTACGATATGATCAAAAAATCTTGACCATTTCATGAAGTAGCTGCGTTTTAGTTGAACATATCGAGAAACGATTTTTTATCATTGATCTGGCCAAGGCACATCATGATGTGGCCAATGGACAGTGAAAATTTCATGAAATGTGACAATTTCATGAAATGATCGAAAATTTCATGATGTGGTCAATTCTACGATATGGCCACGACATAGATTTCAACTTGGAGACAAGTTAAAGATACAAAAGGACTGTAACCAAGAATCTGAAACAAATGAAACAATCTATGAAAAGACGATCGATATCTTAGAATAAAACTCAAGCATAGAATTAAAATAATACTAAGGCTTAAAAATAAGTAGAGCTAATCCTATATTCTAACTTTTAATCAAAGAAGACGAATATTTTAAACTACCCACTAAAAAATATTCAGACAAGAATACAAAGCAACAACATAGGAATCAAAGTATTAATCTGGCCTTTTTCTATCGAAAAATATCATCATATTTATGAATAGGAGTCCTCGTCTACATTGAAAAATTTAACATACTTTTTGGATATTATTATCTGAAATGATATATCGACGAATACTTTGACAGTTTGACGAAGTTCTATATTCAAAAGTTTAGAACTGTTCGAAAAATACTCGCTTGATTCGGAAAAGAACCCGATGGAAAACTTTTCCGTCTGTTCGCATAAGTTGCCGGAGCTCGTAGATTTGGATTTCTATGAAGTCATTTTTCCTTGAAACAAATTTTGAAAACTTATCGAGACCCTGTTTGAAACAAAGTGAAATATTTGAGAAATAGAATTGGGTTGAGAACCTACTTTTCTATCATGTTTCTAGTGCACTGTTTATTAAATAAGAAATAGCAAAAAATCTTCTTTCTGGAAAGATAAAGTTTGAATTGCAAAAAAATGTTTCACTGAATAGTTGAAGTAGGTAAGTACTTGTATGGTAGTAAAATCTAAAAACGAACACCTCTCACCTCTTTCACAAAAAGATTAGGCGAGCATACTTAAAAAATCGAGAGTTCTAACTAGTGCAGCAATAGTTCTAAAAAAGTTAAATTAAAATGTCGCATTTAAAATGGGTGCGTTCGATGCGCTTGCAACGTCTCAATTATGTGCGCGCCTAAAATAACGCGCACGCGGGTGGTCCTGCTTTGATAGATGAACCTAAGCCGTTGGTAATAAGCGCGTGTTTTCTTTGATGAACACGAAAGATTACTCATTGATGTGGCTATTGCTGGCTCCATAGATTGCTTACTTGCGAAGTACAATGATCTTTTGGGTAAACATCGGTTGAACTCTTGCTTTGATAAGCTAACAATGTACAGATGAATTACTGGAATCATCTTTAACATTATACGCTTAATGTAATATTTCATAATCTTTTATGATTCTACGTAACACGATGGCGCTCCTGCTCTTCTTTTTCACGAGTGGGACATGTGAAGCAAGAGTTGTTTTTCGTGAAAATCAATGGCAATTCTTAGCTATGATTTTTCTATAGTATCAGCTGATAGAACATTATCGAAAGAAGCAATTATATAATAATCCATCAGTAACATTATAAAAGTGACCTATAAAACGTCAAATCGGGTTAAAAAAGTGCTTCTGAAACTATTTAAAGCCAAAACTATCTGAACACAACTGGAGGATGGGTGGACAACTAATCTTCCATCCATCTTCGTACAAGCTCAATGACATCGCTTTGAGTCGAGCTTCCTGTCTCCCATGTTTGTCTAATATCCGAACTGTTTGTACTGTCTACAAAAAAGTTTGTACAGGCGACAAAAAGTTTGGATAGGCGCGGATTGATGCAAGTCACGCGTGACGTGGATTCGTCGTGTTTTCTTTGGATTACGAAGACGCTTGGAGCGCGACTTTCGATTTCAAAATGTTTTGATTGTAAGTCTGAATGGCATTGGATTTGAAGCCATTTTTAAGTTACCTCTTTGCATCAACACGGTGATAAAAAAATAAACAATGTCCTGGATAATGTGAGCCAAAAGAGGAACTTTTGGCTTTACAAACACATACACAGCTCCTAAATTTCTTCATTTATTATGTTCTTTAATATTTGTGATGTTTTTATTTCACCTTGGGACCCTGAATGCATTTCGTGATGTGTCTATGAGCTTTTTAAGCGAACAAGAGTCAGGGCAAGCAGGACACGAGATAATAGTTGGCCATCACTAATACCAAAACAGCATCACTATTATCCGTTTAAAAACAACATCTCTACTTTAACGTATAATGCCCTGAAGTTACCCGCTTATAATTCATTGTCGATTGAAGCCAGAATGAATTCAAACCACGTGTAATTCAGGAGACCTGTCAAATCAATATTCAGTGTTCGCAGAATTGATTCCGGTTTGTTATTGCTAGGGCAATGAATTTTAACTTTACGATCGTGTAAGTGCTAGTTCGTAAATGTACACTTGTAAAACTAGTTTATAGTTTCACCATCAAGTTAGATGTGTTTACAGTATCGTCCTTCCAAGAATTATTATACTTATAAATCTTTAGTCGTGTTGTCTTTTGATTCATAATGATCATCAGCTGATCACTCATCATTTTATAAACATTTTCTTCACAATCGGATTCATCGTTTGCCAAATAAAACAATATTTTCAATGAATAAGATGGCATACATGAATAAATATTTTATTTTATATTTTTGATGGGACAAGGGCAAGCAAATGATGATTTTTCACCGATAATTGCCGCACTACTTCTAGTAGGTTAGGTAGGTTTCCTTTCAGAGTAGTGTAACTTTTCTACGTGTACATTCATACAACAACGGTTTCCTGATACGACATTCACAAATCTTTCTCCAAACCTGTAACGACACAATTGACCAATCGTCCATCATAGAATAATTTCACTAAACAAATCGACAGTTGCATTTCTCACAGAGCCAGTAATAAAATAAAATCAGGCGGCGATTGCACGAGTCTAGAGCACGATCCTGTCCTAGCCTCGATTTATGTGCTACTGATTCATTCCTCGATGACAGCTATAGCCCCGGCCACGGATATTGCACTTTTGCACATTCTCACTACTGAATTATGTCTTATAATTACAGCTACAAAACCTATTTTTAATATCACGCACTTTCACTCCGAAATTACGCCACATGAATTTTGCAAATTCACTCTTCAACTTTCCATAATCTGGGCTTTTGAAAAGACCGAACAATCGTATTGATTTCAAATTCAATTAAAATACAATAGAGTTCGTTAAACTATCTTCGTTACAAACATGGCAGAGTTCAATACTACGGTAGCTTATCTTGGATTTTATCGCAAACAAAAAGCGGAAAGGGCTATTTTGTACCGAAGTAGTACTTTAACTGGCCAATGGTTCCAATAAACATAATTTATAACTAAACGCTGTTTTTATATTTATTTATTCCTCGTTTAGTTCCATGCGAGTGCCATAAAAAGATCCGTAAATTTATATCGGATCGGAGAGTTCTGGGACTGATTGCTCATATGGTCGCTCTGTGCGGCCACCACAGCTTGACCTCCTAGATGTTCTAAAGCTTCTGTAGAAAAAGATATTACCAAAATTCATTATAAATAAAAAAAATATTGTTTAATCTAACCAGAAACTCTTCATCATCGCTATTAAAAGGAAAAGATTTGACTGTCAGATATTTAATAATAGGTAGGTAACGACAGCTTTCTTCATCACCTAATACCTAGGAAGCAAATTTTGTAACACCTTTTTGTGTGCGAATGTCCAGATTCTATAGCAAACATCATCATCAACATCAACGGCCCGTTACAGTCCACTGCTGGATTATGAGCCTCCTCCACTTAAGTGGAGGGTTTTGCCATAATCTCCACGCTTGGCAGGCGGGTTGGAGATCGCAGATTAAAAGGTTACTATATCAGAGAGCGCTGCTGCCCGTTCCCTGTTCAATGTGTAGTCCCTAAGTCGCCTCTTACGACACCCACGGGAAGAGTAGGGGTTGGTGACAAATGTATTCTACTCTGCCGTCACCACACAGCGCGCAAAGCATACCCCAAAATGTGAAATCAAGGAGTGGGCCTAAGGACAGGAGAGGGTTAAATGTCTGGGATCATCTTGAAACTGACAAGCGGTATTTATAGCGCTTTGATTTATTTTGTTATCGCTTTATTGCCAGGCTAACGACAAGCATTCTCCTGTGAAGATTAATCACCGACGTCAACGTGATTTAGCAGAGCAACCGACATTTAATGCTAGCTGTTTAGATAGAAAATATCTCCAGACATTATATTTAGACGATGGCTAGTTAAATGCCCAATCGTAGCAACAGTAACTTATAATACTTCTTCCGCTATAAAATACGGCTATAGAAAATAATTGGTTATTGTTGTTAGCTTGAAAGGAATGCCATTAAAAATTAAGATCTAATAGGTACTGCAGAAAAAGCTTTCGTAGAATATTGTGGTGGTGATGGTAATTTTACAACTATAAAGTATTAACATTAAAGTGAAACATGAGATAGCATATTCTCGTACATATTTGGTTTGTACATTGCAACATTAATAAAGGAAAAGAGGAGACACAATGACAATACTTATGAATTTAGCAATATTTCTTGAATTTTATCACCGTTTAACCTAATTGAGAATGACTTTATTCATATCACGTAGAGTATTTATTGAATAAGCTTCGACCTAGTGAATTTAAACGTTCTCTTGTAACACTATAAACCGTACGAAAACTATCAAACTATTACGTGCTTGCTGCCAAACAATTATGGGCGAGCTATAGCGCAGGTGGGCGAGAGCGAATCTATTCAACAAATCATAAAGCGTTATATGGGAACTTCACTAACATGGCCATAATAACGATTATAGCTAAAGCGATTACTCATCCAAGTGAAGTAAATGACGACACCGTATGCAGTTGTGTCAAGGATGAATATCGAACAGCACTTAATGTAAGAAAACCTTTCAAAGGATAATATTACGGTGTAATACGCGATGATAATAGTATGATATTGATAGGCGCGTGTTGAAAATTAAAAGGCTATTAAGTGACATCCCACGCTGTTGGGTACGGGAATATTCTCAGGCATCCCCAGGGCTGCCATTGCACTGAATATCACCGTTTGAGGAAAATTATGTGTGACCTGCTTTGGAAAATTGGGCCTAAGGGGCAACCTTGTCTTACTGAATGTGTACGGTAAAATAAAAGAGTTGGCAATAATTGTGAAATATAGTTTATTTTTTTTAGATACTGTTAGATGTATCCATAGATAAAACAGTTTCTTTTGTTTGTGGATTTATCTATAGGTACAGTCTTAGTGGGTAAGTTTAATTATATTTTTTTTTATGCATATTTGAAAGTCTAAAGGTTACTATAGCACAGATATATAATAATATACTTCGCTAAAAAGTTATAAAAAGTAGGATTTTCCATACATACTCACTCACACACACGCACTGACGCACACACACACACACACACACACATACGCACATGCAGATACATACGATACAACACAATTCAAATATACAATACAATACAAATATACAATACAATACAAATATACAAACAAAACAAATATCATACGTCATGATGTTTACTATAAATTTTACCATACCTTTTATTTGAAAAACGTGGGGCCTGGCGATCCGTCACACAGGTTTACCTAGCACGGACACCAGGTTCTCACATTCTTAAATTACATTTAAATTGTTATTAAACTTTGTACTTTTAGTTTAAGTCTGTGGGAACAAATAAAAAATCTTTATTATTATTATTATTATTAGCCAGTTAGAAATATAATATTTCTCCTTTTACGACTTCTTAACAAATAGTTGAAATCTTTGCAAGCCCTGAAAATTTGCAGTATTTCTCTGGGACATAAATTTATAAGCCAATGCAAGACAGGTGGTGCAGGTGCATTTACCTTGTACCTTCAATTATTATAAGGATAAAATTCATTAATTAAAAAATAAATTATAAAACGATTACTTACAAAGATAAATGTCTTTATATTAGAAAAGAACAACAAAAATAAAATGACGCTATGATTAAAAAAAAACTAAAAAAAAAAATACGCCACAGCAATCAAGTAAAATTAGAAAAGAAATGCAGAGATAATGGGGTGAGTAGATCTAAAAAATATGGCTAAAACACAAGTGACAAAGAGCAACGAAAATCAATGAGTTTATTATAGTTTTCGTAAGCTGAAAGTGGCTTTTAAAAAT
This sequence comes from Carpatolechia fugitivella, assembly GCA_951230895.1. Classification (NCBI taxonomy): domain Eukaryota; kingdom Metazoa; phylum Arthropoda; class Insecta; order Lepidoptera; family Gelechiidae; genus Carpatolechia; species Carpatolechia fugitivella. The sequence continues at coordinate 14,730,617 of OX579656.1, forward strand.
AATGAAAAATAAGTACATAGCTGCTGAATATTTTCTGTTGAAGTAACCAAAGTGAACATGATATTAAAAAAAATGGGATCAGACTTCAGAAATATGAAAGCCCTACTTGCAATTATATTTCTACGGTGCGTCAAAAGGTGCAGGTAGATGCAGTACAGGTACGAGAAGGGTTTTGCGTAGGCGTGGGCGCCACGGACCTTAAAGCAACTATAGCGCTTAGGTTGTACTATTATATGGACGCAGTTATGGAATATCGAATCAAGCGACCAAATTGAAAAAAAAAAGTTATGAATGCAGTTTAATTCTAGGCATGATAATCTATGTATTTAATCAAATTTTCAGTTCAAAAATCACTCCTAGTGCCTTATAATAAGGGGTGAATCAAGCGACATGTAAAAGTTTGTTAGAAATTGTGCACACTGTCGCTACGCAATAAAGAATTATGTGCCTAAATTACTATTACAAAATACACAACGCAAGATTTCAAATTGCATAATCGAATTAAACGCCAAAAAAATTAGATAATCCATTTATGTTTTTTGGTGCATTTGTTTTTTAAACGCATTATCGAATCAACCGCCTAAAATGGCGCTTAATTCGGTGTTACAAATCACGACTCGCGCGATCTTTTACTCAAATTGCAAATGAAGCGCCAATTTATGGCGTATGATTCGTTGTTACTATTCAAAATTCAAGGACATTTGGGAATAAGTGGTGGTGTGCGAGACGTCGCGCGTCGGTGCGGGCGGCGGGATCTCAGTACCGCGTCTTATGCATTTGGATTTAGCTAAGACATGTCAACATATTGAAACCCTTACTTTCGACATGAAAAAACTCTACCCTTGCCAAGAATTCCAACCAACATAGTTTTTTACAAACGCCAGCTGTGGTTATACAATTGCGGCGTTCATTCAGGAAAAACTGGTAAAGGATTTTGTTACGTATGGGTGGAAGGAACAGCAGGTAGAGGGGCTCAAGAAGTTGGTTCAAGTTTGCGAAAACATATTTACAACTAGATTCAAATTTCAAAGAACTAATCCTTTGGTCAAATTCATGTGGTGGCCAGAACCGTAATATCAAGTTAACTTTGTTACTACTTGCATTACTTGAAGAACATGATGGTTTAGAGAAAATCACCCTGCGATTTATGGTTCCTGGGCATAGCTTCCTAGAAAATGATAGCGAGTTTAGTGATATAGAATCGGCTTTAAAAACGCATACCCGGATATATACTCCACAAGACTATATTGATGTGATGACCAGTTGTCGCAAGAGAAACAAGCTGACAGTTGTTAAAATGGAGAAAAAAGACTTTGTCGGAGTTTCTGAAATGATGAAGAAAATAGTCAACAGAAAAAAGGATACAGAAGGAAATTCCGTGAGCTGGAAGAAAATTGAGAAATAAATATTTTCAAAGACAAACCTGGACGGTTATATCTTTCAACCACTCATGATGGTCAACCTCATGAAGTAAATATTCAAAAAAGGCTTAAAAGAGGGGAAACAAGCCCCACATTGAAATTATCAAGGCACTATGAGCAACTTTGGCCAGAAGGAAAGCCTATTTCTCAACCAAAGCTTGATGATATAAAATCCCTCCTTCATCTCATACCATCAGATGCAAGACAGTATTATGAAAATTTGACTGGGTCTCATGATATAGAAGATGATGTTGACGGTTTTGATGGAAATATTGATTTTGAAATAGAAGATGTAGGGTAGAAAACTAAGATTACCTATTATTTTATGTTGATAAGAAATAAGTTTTTATTTTTGAATAGAGTTTTTCAGACTGATTTCTAAGATTTGTAAAACTGATAAAAAAAATACAAGAGAAGGATGAAAAAAATAAGAAAAGTGTTGTTAAGTTTCTGATGATACATAGTTAAAGATTTAAGTTTAGAGTGTTATTTTTAGTTTCTTCTTTTTTTGTAGGTACTACAATGAGAATAAAGCCTTTTAAAATGGAAATAATATATTTTTTCCTAATTAGAATATGTTTAAAACCTAAAATATAAGCAAATTACATTAAAATTTTATGGATTTAATCTAATATTGCGCTTTTTTTAACCCAAGTCAAATCGAATTAACGAATCAAACGACGTAATAGTCGCATAGTACGTTGTTGTCAAATTAAATTTGTCTGAATATACCAAAATGTATTAACGAATTAAGCGGAAAAAAGCCTGAAACTTTGAAAGTTCGTAACGTATCGTAAAAAAATCTTAATGAGTCTAAACTATACATATTTTTATACATTCAAACTAAAAATTATATTCATAACATAAAAAATCCACACTCAGCGGTAATTTTCATTTTGAAAACTTTGAAGCTAAATATCTCAGTTTGACCCGGGTGTCGCTTAATCTAATATTCCATAACTACGTCCATATATTCTATAGCTTAGTTAATGTTCGTTAGACTAAGGCACAGTATCCTGTAAGCTATTACCGACCTTGCCAAACTGCAATTACCAACCTGTATTATATTCGTCAAAGATATTCATTGCAGGCTTTCAAGTCTGATAGTGGCGCCAGCACTCGTGAAAAGTCGATGTCAGTTTGAAAGTCCATAATGAAATATTATTGTTTACAAATTGAAGGTTTTAAAAATGTGTAAATAAATGTGCTTGAAAATTTTGTGTTTCAAATGGGATGAGCACATATAAGTATTTAAACTTTATCCATGGTGAGACTTTTAAGATCAGTAGTACTTTTGGTAAGTAGTATGGAGATAATAAAAAAGCAAATATGATATAAGGTATTTATGCAAAAATATGAAGTCTCTTAATGCGATTGCTTTGCATTTTTAGAGACAAAATTAGTAAGTGTCCTGCAAAATTTGTCATTGTCTATAGAGGCCTTAGATCATTTAGATAGTAGACACGTATTTTCAAGGTATTTTTTTTAAATATCACACTAATATAATAAATTATGTGAAAATATACTATTATATGTTTATTTAGATGTTTGTTTCGCTTTCACGCTTAAATGGATGAAATTTGGAATGGAGATAGTTTGTACCCTGGATTAACACATAGGATAATTTTGACGGAAAAAAACTTATTCCCACGTTAAAATCTTACCGCAAGCGTAGCCGCGGTCAGACTGCTAATTTAAATAAACTGAAACAGCCTGTTCATGAGAGACCCTAATCCAAAATCAATAGTCAAATTCAGAACATGCTAGAACCCTAGAAGTCTGTACGTCTAAGAGTTGTGGGTAGGATAGATGCAATAATCGACAAACCGCTGCAAATATCTCATTAATCTCGACACAGGTTCCGCTGAATGCTGCGTGGGAGTTGGCGCCATCGCGGCCTTAAGTTAACATTATCTATCCAGCTAGAGCCATTCCACCAGCCTCGCTGATTCCTGTAATTACTGCCTCCTCCCATTTAATGCTGTTGTGTAAAACATAGGGCAGTTATTAACACGACTTGTTAAAGAATGGCTTAACTTATAATGTAACAACAATTTTTTTACATTATGTTCTTATAAGGTATATTTCACAACATTGCCAAATCGGCACGCGAAAAAATACTTCAAACAATCATCTTGGTAAGTTCTAAGAAACAGAGAAAAATCGAAAAGAACAGTTGCTATGAAAATGGAAAAAAAACTACAAAATTATTCAAATCAAAATTTATTTTACAGTCAGAAGTTTTCAGCCTTTTCTAATATAAGATTATGGAGCAGTGGGTACTGGGTACTCTGGACGACCACTTCATAAGTTATTCATATTGTAAATATTTATTTTACTTTCTCTCCGGATACCCCCCAATAAGGAAAGAAAAATCATTCATCTTTTCGTCACATTTCCTTCCCAAAACCATTTTGCGTTGAGTTGACGGTTTGACGGAGTACAATCTCACACATGAATTTCCAATTGGAAACAGCAATTACGCTTACTTGCATCACACGTGTGTGCAACGTCCCTATTCCATTAGTTGTGATTGGTGTGAATATTAAAAACATAAAAGTTAATAAAGGTAAGTGAGCGTAACAAATCATTAAAATGCTCACATCTACCTGTCAGCGCGATTCGCACGCTTTTACCTTTTTGTTCCGTTTATTAAAATTAATATTTAATTTCCATGTCAGATGGCACGGCTGGGAATTAACACGCTCCCGATTCTTCGTTCGCGCGTGCAATACCTCGCTAACTTGCAATTTATGTTTTTACGAGTAGTAACCCACCTAGTTATGGAAATAGTGGGTCTATTCAACACAAATCAGCGTCAAATGCTTACATCAGAAAGCAGTACATCAAGCGTTGGCTCGCAATTAAGGCGCTTGCAGACTCGGCTGGATTTACTGCCCGCCCCGTTGCCACTATTTGCATAATAATTTTCACTTATGAATAGGTATTAAGGCGTTATTACACTTATAAATATTTACGGCTAATCCCGGCGTCTCGCGATCGGGTGGGAGGGGCGTCGCGTCTTTAGATGATCTTCTTGTCAAGTGCTGACAGCTGGAATGCTTTGACCGGTTCTAGGAAGCGATTGTGATGGATGATACTCGTAATTCTGCCTTAATGAGCATTTTGTATTTCACATACGATTGCGCAATTACATCTGTTCGGAGAACCATGAATAGGAATTGTTATTTAATGTGGGGCGTCACTTGTAATGTTTTAGAGCGCGTCTGCACCGTTCTTCAAGAGTTTATTTGTACTAAAAGTTTCTAGGAAGTTCGAGTAATTTGAATTTAGAATTAAGTAGTTCGTGTCTAAATTTATGGTTTTCGGAGGCAAATGGTGAGGTAAGTGGAGCTGGTTTAATCCGTCTAGTTGTTTTAGCCAGACTGGAAGTGCTTAAGCCAGATAAAGCGCTAAAGCTTTGTTTATTTACGGAAATATAGACTCTAAAAACTCTTACCGTCCGTACCGTACTGAGCTCAGCTTAACTAGCATCCTCGTTATCAACTCCAGTTTTAGTTACTCCAGTTTAAAGAGTTCTGAATACTCGTAGTTAAATAGCTTAATCTTTTTTTAAAAGCTACTTTTCGTCGAGGGGAATTTTATTTCCAGAAATAAATTGCTCTAAAAATGCATAATCTTCTTGAAACTCAGGTAGAGTATAGTATGATTATTATTTTGCGAACGATCAAGAAAATATTAAAGGAAGCGAAGCGAGGGATGAAATTTATAAGCTCGCAGCGAGGGTCTTTGAGGAAGTATAGCGCTGAAAAAGTAATTTTCCTTTATAACGGGTACGCTTATGAAAAACTTTTGCGTTGCTCTTTGATCTTACACTTAGAAACCTTATTCTACAAACGCACATGCGCAAATTTGTGCTCGTTTGTAAGGTGCGAAAATAATTAGAATTTGGTAAGATACACGTAGAATAATGCGAAGTGCGTACGTAAAGGTTTACGATCACAAAAAACAAAATCAAAATCAAATAATATATAGGTATATCAGTAAAGTGCAGTAAAGTGATAATATTTTGTCTAACCAAACAAAACCGTAGATTTATTAATTCACTTAAGTACTTAGTTTAGGCACAGATAATATAACACGTTCAGGAATAAAATTGTTAACTTAGCAAATTATTTTATATTAATGCTTACAACTTTGTTTTTATTTTCTTATTGTGTAACTTGATAAAAACTATATTAATTATAAATTATACTTACCTAGAAGTCCTGTACAATGTTTATATTAGCCTAAGATTTCACAGAATGAATTTATCTTTATCTGTAATTGATCTTTCATTATTGTGATAAAAAAAAAACTAATTTATTATTTTCTTAAAATAAAATGTACCTATCCGGGGCGAGGTTGCAATAGCACTGGTTCAACTGATTGACGCTTTCTTTTAGCGGAGCCTTGTAAACAATTTTTTAAAGTCAAAATTTTAGTTTGCATATATTTTCTAAGTAGTATTAGAATTGACATCCAGGTATCGACACGATGCTGTGATAAAGTTATAAAATCGTTCGCATCTTACTCCGTGACCGCACTCCCGAGGCGCAACACGGTACTCTCCCAGTTTTATTGAAAAAAGTTGAAGTCGTGCGCAGACTACCGACCAGGAGTATGAATAATAATGCTCATCGCCCCTTAGATCTTTACCTGTAAACGGTATCTAGAGAGCCGTTCGTTTCAGTAAGGAAAACGCTACATGAATGCGAGGCAACCAGTATGATGGAGAAGCTGAGAGATTACGTATGCAAATAACGATCGTGATAAGAATTTTATTATGTCGGGAAGTTTATTGAAATTTGTAATCTAATGAAAAAGTTCCTTTGGCTACAAATGCTCTTCATGATTGCCAAAATATCTAAAGCAATGGCTTATACCTACTGTAATCAATCATGCATATAAAACCACTGTCAATCTTCGGATACAGCGAAAATTGCGCTTAACTTATTGTAAACATGCGGAGTGCAAAAGGAATGAAAATATCTTTTTGACTCCGTATCGTTAAATATACTTATTTTTTAAAAGAAAAATTAGGTAGGTATATTGATTTTAAAATCACGACGAACATTCCTTTCTTTCTGTCTCATTGGTAGCTTTTCGAGCTCTTAATTCGATGGAGCATTATTGGGATAAAATAACTGGCCAAGCACGTGTCGGACCACGCAAAGTGTAGGGTTCCGTAGTTGCCTAATATGCAGAAGTTAGCACACGGAGCTAATAAGTAATGATAAAAAAAATCCTTATTTTTATTATGAACCCGAAATTTTGTAAGTAGGGATGTATGGATGGTTGTTTTTTACTCTTTCGTGGATGTAATTTAGAATAGAGATAGTTTGTACCCTGATATAACACATAGGATAGTTTTTACGGGATAAAGTCTTATTCCCACGGGAAAATCTTACACAACGCGAGCAGGCGGACCGCTAGTATTTATGTATATACTCGTACGAGGCAACCCTCGTGCTATTTATGTATCCGGAATAACAAAAAATAACAAACATCTATAACCAAATATACTTTTATTGCTTTTCAAAATATTCCCCGTGATGATCGATGCATTTTTTCATACGTTGAAACCAACTTTCGTAGCATTTTTTCCATTCTGTATCGGGTATCTCCAAAACGTGCATTTTGAAAGCATCAACGGCTTCTTCCCGGGTCGAAAATCGGTGTCCACGTAATTCACGCTTGGGAATAAATAAAAGTAGTTGGGTGCCAAGTCGGGACTGTACGGCGGATGACCCGTCAATTCGATCATTTGACTATTTAAATACTCCGTTGTTGCGGCTGAGGTGTGACAGCTGGCGTTATCGTGGTGAAGGATTATTGAATGAATGAATGAATGAATGAATGAATATACTTTATTGCACACACAGAAATAATAAATGACAGAGTGGAAGTAAGAACAGGTAGTCATGTACAGTTAGGCGGCCTTATTGCTTCGTAGCAATTTCTTCCAGGCAACCTTTGGATACAGGAGACTATAAAGTAACGCGGAATAGTGCAAGTATACCGTATAAACTACAAAATGTAGTTGTATACTAAATAATCTATACTAAATAACCTACATGAAATATATACCTACAATATCATACATATTAATAAACATATATAATAATAAGTACTTACATACTATATAACTACATAAAAACGATATATATATAATATAGATTTATGACGGACTCAAAGCTTGTACCTGCCTAGGGAAACACTAAAATGGAGTAGGCACCTACCTACACTAGGAGACAGAAAGGAAGTGGGCTTTCAGACGGTTTTTAAACGCGTCAATAGACGGGGCACGTCTTATGGTCGGAGGGAGCGAGTTCCATAGCCTTATGGCTTGGACGGTGAAGGAATTAGTGTAGAAGTGAGTAGAGTGAATGGGCATAGTAAGAGACAGATCTAGGGAGGAGCGTAGAGTGCGATCAAGGGCGAGAGAACGCAATTCATATCTTTCTTTGAGATATGACGGGGTAGAAGGGATAAAGAGTATAGAATAAAGAAGAGATAAAACATGAGAGTCCCTCCGATGACGAATAGGGAGCCAGTGTAATTTAGCACGGAAATATGACACATGGTCATACTTCCTGATATTAAAGATAAACCTAATACAGACGTTTTGTAGCCGCTCGAGTTTGCCAAGCAACTCTTCCGTGAGATCAAGATATGAACAATCAGCGTAATCTAAGATTGGTAAAAGAAGTGATTGAGCAAGAGAGATTTTAGTACTGGTCGGCAATAGATTTTTTAGTCTTCTGAGAGACCCATAAGCAGCAAAGATCCTCCTACTCACCTCAGCAATTTGAGGTTTCCAGGACAGGGTGCTATCAAACAAGACACCAAGATTTTTCACCGTACTGCTATAATCAATTGGGACACCATCAAAAATAATCGAAGGTAACGAAGCATTATCTATTCTCGAGTGAAACCATGGACTACCAATTATGATCACTTGAGTCTTGCTTGGGTTAATTTAGAGACCATGACGTTGGCTCCAGTCTGATATTCGAGCCAAGTCACTGTTTATGGTGTTAATGGCAACGGGTAGGTCTTCAAGACGTGACTGGGAGTAAATTTGGAGATCGTCTGCATACAAGTGATACGAAGATGATAAGGAAGAAGTAATAGAATTTATAAAAATGGAAAACAGTAGAGGGGACAGTTATTCTTCAGACAGATTATTCTTCGTTGTCGATTGTTCTTGCGTATTTCTCCAAAGACTTCTGGCAAGCAAATGGTGGTGTACCATTCAGAATTAACCGTTTTACGATTCTCTAGTGGTACTGTAGCCACATGTCCACTAATACCAAAAAAGCAGGCAATTGCTCCAAAGTGCTTTTTGCACGAACAACTTTAGTTGGGTTTGGCTCATTTTGGAACACCCAAACCGTTGACTGCTGTTTAGTTTCGGGATCATACGCATATATCCAAGATTCGTCTCCTGTGTAGATATTATGAACAGCTTTTGATGTACCACATTTGTATTTTTCTATCATTTTTTTGCACCAATCAACACGAGCCTGTTTTTGTTCAACTGTTAAGTTGTGCGGGATCCAACGAGAACAAATTTTTTTTACAGCCAAATGTTCGTGTAATATTTTATAAATACTCGTCATACTAATGCCCAGAAATGCCTCTATCTCGCGATATGTAACATGACGGTCTTGCATTATTAGTTCGCGCACAGCATCAATATTTTGTGGTACAACAGCCGATTTAGGGCGACCTTCTTTAAAATCGTCCGCAAGCATACGACGACCACGATTAAACTCAGTGAACCAGTGATACACAGTGGTTTTCGATGGGGTTTCCTCCCCAAAAGTCGACAAAAGTTGATCCATGCACTGTTTTTGAGTTAATCCACGCCGAAAGTCGTAATAAATCATAGCACGAAAATTTTCACGAGTCAAATCCATGGTGATGATAGACAATGAATTTTAAAAATGGCGCTACAATGTAAAAACAATTGACAGATGAAAGAAACAAACTTTATTTTACAGCCAAAGAGATCTTTTTTGAAATGTTATAATTTCTTTTTAAATATTGTTTATGTAAGTGGCCAGTTCCGGATACATAAATAGCAGCCCTTGTAATAAAAACGGGCCCACCTACACAGGGCGATGAAAACTAAATACTATAACTAAGTTAAAGTTTTAGTAAACTTAGTTGTTCCCATACATCTGATCCACTGTGCGCCGTTACAATCTCGGCTGAAATTGTGGTCAGGCCACTATCACCGCCCCCGCCCGTAGATTTGCTCGCCGAAGAGGATTAACTCTCAACTTTTTCATTTCCATCACGACGGGATCGAGATCTGATGGTGGACAAGGAGGACGAAATGATTCTGTTGCACAGAACTTCAGTTTCACTTGAGCGCATGTAGCACGCGAGCAAGCGACGTATAACATCGACCTTTGAGATTTTTTTCACGTTTCCATATACAACGGTTTCGCTGGTAGAGGGGGGGGGGAAACTTGACTTTAACAAAAATAAGCACTTTAAAACAGAATATTTCTAAAACTTACACTAGCATCGAAAAATAGTCTTAGCAAACCCCCATTGTTTTTAAAAGACCTATCCAACGATACTTCACACTATAAGGTAATCGTGAAAAAAAAATAACCCCCTCTTGATGTGTACCAGAGGAACCCTAAAAATATTTTTTTTTTATTTTATTCTTCAGCTTTGTCGGCATGATTCATATGTATACCCATGCCAAATTACAGCCTTCTGGTACTAAGAGTCTCTGAGCTAAGCCGCGGACAGACAGACAGACAGACGGACAGACTGAAACTATAATAGTTCCTTTTTTACTACGGAACCCTAAAAATGCGATTATTTCAGCCTTGCACAAAAACAAGGTTGCGACAATCCAAGAGGTCGTTCCGGGCAATTATTCTTTTGTTTCACCGAGATTTACTGCGAAAAACAGATCTTCTTAATTTCAAAACTGTTTTTGTCCAAGCTTTTCTCTATTTTTTTCTAGTTTATATAAGTGATTTGTTTGGGGTCATGAACCCAGAATAGACCGCCACAGTCCAATAATCCCACATATTTTATTAACTGTTATGAAAGAAAATAATTAGGTTTTTTAATTTTATACAATAAAAGGTTTCAGCAGTAGCAGCTTGATTTGGTTAGTAATATTGAAAAGTAGTAAGCATGTAATGAAATAAATAGGTTTGAAATACAGAAACTAAATAAGAGCCTTCCTTGTGGCTTTCCTTTTAAAAATACTGGTGCCAAGACAGAGTTTTGCATTGTCACTAAAATGTAAGAATTAAATTACATTAAACTATTTAGGGTTAATTTAATGTGTTACGTACTAAACCGGTTTTGTTTTGAAACAAGGGCCATTTTTATTCAATAACAAAATGAAATATTGGGTCATTTCCTAAGTTGAAAGCCTCACGAAACACAGGTTGACCATTTAATATTTCAGCTTCAGCGGCGTTGTTCGCGTGGAAAACTGGAATAAAAATATCTTAATTGTATTGTAGGTGGCGTGTTCCCTGATACGGGAGCAGTAAATTGCTCAGTAATTAAGTATATCGGTTGGAGCGTGTTTACTATAATGAGTGAGATAAAGTAGGTCGTAGCAATTTTCTCTTTGACATGTTAAACCTCGTAATTCGTTTTTGTGCAACTTCTGTGCTGATTTGTTGTTGTGTCTTTAAGCATACAATCCTTTTCCAAGGACTTCTTTTTTAGTTAGATTTGTATCTAATTCATCACTAAGCTTTCGGCTATGATTGTTGTATATAGTCGTAATATTGATCTATATAGAAATACATACCAAAATGTTTTATCTGCGTATTGTGTTTATTTTTTATTTCAGAATTTATATTTTGAGCTTATTATCTTAAACACCTTATATTATTTAGAAACCGTCAATAGGTTCCTTTAAAAAAATATACGTAATAATCTCTACATGAAACGTACAGTCGCTTGCAAAAGTGGAGTCATATCACGTATTTTTATACTTTGAAATATCTTTCCATTATTACGACCTTTATTGCATATTATTTAAAGTCCCGTACACACGTTAATGCAAAATCCAAGAAAAAATAACTATTAGAAAATAAGTTATTTCAAAGTGTAAAAACACGTGATATGATACCACTTTTGCAAGCGACTGTACGTATTTTGACTAGGTTTCTCTATTCAAGAGACGTGACTTAATTTTGAGGTCGCCGGTGGGTCACAAGCAATCCAATTTGTGCTGGCCTCCAGAGTAACATTTACCTTATTACCTTATACAAATGGGATTACTTTTCTCCGATAATTGCCCCAGATGACATTACCATTTTCCTTTTGACCTGTGACCTGTAACCTTTTTACTTTTCTCCGCATTTTGTCAGAACCTAACCTACTCTTATTATTGGTTACCTTGCTTATTTACTTTGCTGACTCTGCGACCCAAAGAGGTTCATGATTTGTTATCATGGTGCTATATATTATCTACAGCATGAAATTTACATCGTTTTGTTCCCGCCATGTAGTGATAGTACCCGTCAAACTGAACAACTTTGCACGAAAAAAAAAATTCCAGTGACAAAAAAATTTTTAGTCTCTTCATACAAAATGGGTCGCTCGGGAGTCTCACTTTGTACGGAGAGACCAAAAATTTTTTTGTCGCAGGAATTTTTTTTTTTCATGAAAAGTTGTTCAGTTTGACGGGTACTATCACTACACGGCGGGAACAAAACGATGTAAATTTCACGGTGTATAATTATATAAACTTAATACCACTGATGATCATGGTCGCGGGAAGACGCTGGATACGGGCAGCGCAAGACCGGACGTTGTGGAGATCCTTAGGGGAGGCTTTTGTCCAGAGTGAACACCTTACGGCTCAAATGATGCTGATGACGATGATGATAGTGAATTTTACTCATTGTCGAAATTCAGAAGATATTATTAATATTCCTTATTCAAATCAAATCAACGGCCCGTTACAGTCCACTGCTGGACTATGAGCCTCCTCCACTTAAATGGAGGGTTTTGCCATAATCTCCACGCTTGGCTGGTGGATTGGAGATCGCAGATTAACTAAAAGGTTACTGTAGCAGAGAGCGCTGCTGCCCGTTCTCTGTTCAATGTGTAGTCCCTAAGTCGCCTCTTATGACACCCACAGAAAGAGTAGGGGTTGGTGACAAAATGTACTACTCTGCCGTCACCACACGGCTAATATTTCTTATTATTGAATGTAAACCTTTAGTTTCGAAGGTCAACCAGGAAGGATTTGATATGAATTTATATTTTCTTACTGGAAGTGTTACATCATCATAAAACCACAGTCGGTACTTATGTTCTTATCTAGAATTAGTGTAGTCAGACCAAAGCTATCTTATTCGTACACTCGTAAAACTAATATAAATTTTGAAATAAGCACAAAAAGACAGTCAATTGTTAGCTTTATGTTAGAGGGTACACTTAGTAATAAAAACTATTATATAGGTATTCATCCCGTTGGGATTTGGTATTTTCCCTTCTAAGAAAGGTAGCTTTATGTAAGACCAAGACCTATCTGTCTGCCTTGTCTGCTTTAAAAAAGAATGCAGTTTTTAATTTTAAAATTACAAAAAGTATCATTGACTAAACATGGTATAAAATATATGTGGGATGGTATTGGGAATTAAACACGCAGATCACACAAACTGATATTTATTATAAATAAAGAATCGACAAACGTCTTACAGCCAGCCATTGCTAACCCAAAAGTACCCCAGTAACCGCCACCTACAGACAGATATTTAAACTAAATCATTCAGTCACTCACATTCATTCACACTCACAGTTAACCATTCCCACATATATTGGAGCTAAAATTCATATGCATTCATTTGATTTCTACGGTGACTCAGAACTGCAAAAAATACTCGACGTATCCCGCGACGCTTTACAAAAAACATACGTCACATGTATGGTTAGTTACCCAGTCAACATCAACATCAACGGCCCGTTACAGTCCACTGCTGGACTATGAGCCTCCTCCACTTAGGTGGAGGGTTTTGCCATAATCTCCACGCTTGGCAGGCGGGTTGGAGATCGCAGAGGTTACTGTATCAGAGAGCGCTGCTGCCCGTTCTCTGTTCAATGTGTAGTCCCTAAGTCACCTCTTACGACACCCACGGGAAGAGTAGGGGTTGGTGACAAATGTATTCTACTCTGCCGTTACCACACGGCACGGTTAGTTACCCAAGTCGTTCGAAAGACGAACACCTTTTCAAGATTATTTTTAGTAAATTAGCTGACTGTAAAAAAAAATATCTTTCTATTATATATTGTATTTTTAATTTTCAATTTGGTTTCGAGTTTGAACACAATCTCGCCTGATAAATCTTGACGACGGTCGTTGTCGGAACATGCTTATCCAGAACTGTCCAGAAGTTGCCTGTTCACTCTAGACTTGTTATTTTTCACTTTTCTGTGTGCAATGTACATTACGTTACGGGCTCAGTGCTCTAAGCCAGTAGTAAGATTACCTAGTAATTTAATTTCCTCTTACAGGGAACACTATTTCTACATTAGCATACTTGTTACACCTATGTAAGACCACCTCGTTGGGAATTATGCAGATTGTAACACACGTTGCGTCATTTTACGCGAATTTAAAATGGCAGTAAAATTAAAGTTGATTATAACCAGTGTTTTAATTTACCAGTTTTTAATAATATTAGCTCAGTTTCTTGAGTAAGAAGTAAATTGAATCACTTGCTTTTTATAAAATGACATCAAGTCATTTCCGTAAAAATTATTACCTACTCAAGCAATATCTGCGAAAAACCTTAAACTAGTAAATAGCTGCTACTAATAATAAAAAAATGTTATCTTTGCGGTTCAATACACAAAGAACGAAAAGAACACACTATTATTATGAAAAAGTCGACCAATAAAGTAATTTCAAAATAAGAAATAATTTGCTATGTTGTTTAACTAAACTCTGTCCTACCTTTATTGAGTAAACTAGTAGACTTATCCCGATTATTTTTAATTTTACAAAAAGATTTTCATAGCACCTTTAGCCATTTCGCCACAATTCGCGTTTGGTCATCATTTTACTATCATACTGGCACATTTACTATTTTTCTGTAGTTATCAGTATAATCGATAGGGAAGGAAGGCGCAGTGTGGCCTCCTATAAGGTGGACAGATGACTTGGTGAAAGTTGCTGGGCGCCGCCGGTGGAAACCTATGGGAGAGTCATCCGGCTGAAGTGATGATGATGATGATGATGACTGGCAATTTGCAAAATCGAGTTACATAAACCTATCGCGCGCTTTTGCAGCCACTTTAATGCATAATTTACACTACTAATACAGAGTGAACTTTATTTACTAGAATATATTCGCACTTAACAAAAACCCGTTAAAATTTCAAACAAAATCAAAAGCCGGTATACCGTGACTTTCTTCTTCTTCTCTTCTTATTAATTAATTGTGAATGTATTTCTAACATAGCCTGTAATTTATACCTACTAACACCTTTGAGTCTTAGTTACTTGAATAAATGATTATTATGGGGAAACTTCTTCAGTTCACCTAATGATTATATGGGGAAACTTCTTCAATGATAATTATTATTATTATTGAAAGAAGAAGGATAAGTAAAACAACCAACATCCCCGCCATTGAAAAACGTACTACACTCACCAGACTACAAAGCAGAATAAAACCAGAACAGATTTTTAATTTTATTCACAACATTACGCTAACAACACAGCAGTTGCAATCGGGTCCACAGCCCTGTAAACTTGGAAAAAAAGATACAGTGGAAGCAAGCAATATGCCGTGATCCAGGGAAATGAGATCGTTACGGGTTTCTTTAAAAATAATTTGGAACGCAGCCAACTCTCTGTGGTTGGCAACTAGTGGATTCACCCGAACGGTGGCAATTCTCATAGGATAGACCTTAACCTAATATAAAGATAGTTTTTATTATATTTTTCATAATAAAATAATTAATATGGAATGAAGTCGAGATTTTTTTGGTTATTTTCTTTATTAGAGAAACCAACAGCTTAATTAACGAAATTACACATTCTTAAATAAATAAATTAGCAAAGCCAATAACAGGTTTATACATAGATGTTAGATATTACATATTATATTGTCACATGACAAAAAGGTTAAATTCAGATTCTGGAGTATTACCACAAATCTTATACTTGTAATATTTTCGTATTTTAATAGGTAAAAGTACCTATAAATATTGCTATTTTGACATGGATAGTGTAACTTATTTGAAAACAAACAAAAGATAACAACATTTTGAACCGAAATTACAAAATATCAAAGTAATCTTCAAATAACACTGAGATAATGAATAACAAAAATGTGTGGAATCATAGTATTAGCTGATGTAAAGGATTTTGAATAAAAAATAAATGTTCAATCATGGATTGATTTTCAAGACTTTTACGTTAATTTTATGCTTAGGTTCTTTTTATATCGGCTAATACCTATCGAGGCTAAAACGGTGCAACTGACTAGTTTTAAAAATAAAATCAATATTAGACCACAGCTCTAAAAACTGATGTTAATATTCCGGTACTTTTTTTTATTATTGAACCTATAATAATTTTAATTTTAATATTACCGTGAGAATTGCAACTAAAAGCAGCCTGATTAAAAAGCATAGTCGCGGAGTTTACCCTGAGTTGAGCGAAAGTAAATAATGAAATAGGATTAGCTTAGTTAAGACCCGAAGTTTTCAATCAGGTTATAGCAAATTTTGCAAATAAATAGGTTTGAACAATCATAAAACTTAGCATAGCAGAAGAAGAAATACCCGTCTGAAAAGATATGAGTCCCTAAAAATAAATGCTTAATAAAGGTGCTCTTGTTTTTAAACACATAAAAGTCACAGCAAAGTTTATTGAACCATAAACTGAATTGTTTATTTCTTCTGATAGAGCACACTCAAAATATTCACATTTTCATACCCACCTCTTTACGACTGAAGAAGTTTTACGTATTCTCGTAATATTTTTCAGTTTATTATTAAACAAAAGTTATTTTAAAAAGTCGTAATATTTTAAGGATAATTTTGACCGAGCGAGCGCGGAGCGCAAGCCAAGCGTCTCCGTTGCAGCTTGACCAAAATTGCTTTTGTATGTCTGTCTGACTGTTTGTTCTCCTCTACAGGTCGCGTTACTCAAACGATTCACGTGAAATTTTGTGAGCAGGTTTGATAAATTAAAAGATTTATTTTTACGACTCAGTTGTTGGAAATTTTAAAAAATTACGGAGTTATGAAGGTTGAAAACGTAAAATATCATAAATCATCCATTTCAAAAAATATATATACTTGCGAGGTCTACAGTTCACAGAGCCACTAGTTCATAATGCATTACAACATATTTTGTTTAAAAAAAACATGAAATGTGTGTGTTTGTGTGTGTGTCTTTTTCTTTAGTTTCTTATTCTATAAGAATTTCTGTACGAATATCCCAAACAACAATCTAAATGATTAATCTCAAAGATTCAAGAGCAGATCTCATTAAACTAAGATTTAGTAACGAGTAGTCCAGTAAAACAATAGTTAGTCGGTTTATTACACGTAGTTGCCGCAGCACTGACCCCGGACTGCTTTACTACACACTGGTGGGACGTCAGTGCATTATGGCCAATAAATTTCGCACGGGCCGCGTAAACTTTTTCCTCTATGCGTAAACTTTTCTGTTTTTATGGGGCTAACTAAGTGATAGAATAGTCCGTACGTTTTATTACGAATCAGGTGACAAACGGGAAGATAAAATAGTTTTTCTTTTCCTGTTCCCGGCAGTGCCTAGTGAATTGACGGTTTTTGAAGTGAATTTTGAGGCCTTTTGATACCCAATAAGCAGACTTGACTATTAATTACACAGAAGCACAAAATTCATAATAATATTGAAGACATAATTATGTATAGGTAGGTAGAGATTTAAGGATTGTACTTTGTCGGGGAAAGTTCAGTTCTATTAACTTTAAAAAAATCCCTGAGATTAAAAAAAAACACTTCCTAAAAATGTATAAAGCTTTTGTTAAAAAAATAACTTTTATGGCAAACATGTGCAAGATAAAAATTCTCAACACGCAATGTAGGTAAGCAACTTTGTATTGTAGCGAAATAAAAATACAACATTGTGGAAGTAATCTAAAACCAATACAATAGCAATCTCGACTCCGTATCGTTATTCTAATCCAAGATCGTCCAAAATATGGCGAGCAGTAAAATACCGATATAGGGAAATAGCAGTCGCATGGAGGAGCATCCGGACCATCATACGGGTTTGGCATAATATTAGATTAGATGATACTGGGGTACCGATTCACACAATCATGCTCTAATTCTAATTTTAAAATCCAGCTACTCTTTTCGTTTTTATGACCAATGAAAAAGAGGCGATGAATTCAAATGAACGAATAATATTATTTTGAACGAATGATAATCTAAGGGCGTAGCTGTCAGTTTGCGACATTTTTAAGTCGGATGTTTTAGGTACGTGCTCTCTAAAATTGTGCAATCGACACGTCCATAAGGTTCAAATTCCATTTTTGATAGCTCTAATATTAGGTTGGCCATCACCGCAGTCATTCTTTGCCTAATTCTGTTTTTCCGAGTGCTAATAATCCAAGTATTTTCAAAGTTAGAGTGAACAGACACCTTCTGGGTGAACTCGTTCCATCATCGACTACATCTCGTCCCTCGCGGACCTGATTGTGGTCAAGAGTAAGCCCATCAATTAATAAAAATAAACCTGTCTCTTTTTATTCTTTAAAAGGTGAACGATGAACGAATTTAAAATAAGGATAAGAGTGCGACGGTGAGAATCAGCCATACTGTCGCTGAAATAGAGTAAACGGTAGGATTCCACCTTCACCCTATCCAGTCGTAAAGTTACTTGTTATTGTTATTTTGGTAGTGTATTTAATGTTATTTCTGTTAGTATTTATAGCATTTGGGATTGATATGTTGTAAATACACATTTAAAGTATTGATTGGTTAGGTTAGGTTAGGTTAGGACACAAAATAGATGAAACCAATACAGTATTATCGACCTTCAGCCGCCTTAGAAATAATTTTAAAGCCTATCCATAACCTTCATCGAAGCACATAACAAGTTAACTCAAACAGAAAACCCGCTATAATATTATTACATATCAACAAAACATCATCCATGTAAATTCATACTCCCGTAATCACTGTAATCATCACCACAAGAAGCCCTTTTAAAACCGTAATGCGGCTAACGAAGAAGCGATGTACTTTGCCAGTGAAGCGAGTAAACAGAGTGAACTCATTTAATGAACTCACTTAATCGGTTCATTGCGACTACGACCGACACTCGACACGACTGAGCGAATCCCAAATCGATAGTAAATAGGGGGCTGGAGGCTGTACTACAGGGTTCTATTGTAGAATTCATTTGTAAATGCAAAATACGAACGGATAGGTAAATTTTATGACATGCGGGTATTATCATAGTAAAATCATGAAGTAGGTCTTCAATGTCTTCTTGGCTCATCATTAAATCGTGTGTCAAGATCAACTACCAATCTCACTCATTTCGAGTTTTGTAGCCCTCAAAAGCTTTCTGACATGGTCCCCAAAGATTTATAAGATACTAGCGGTCTGCCCGCGGCTACGCTCGCGTTGTGTAAGATTTTCCCGTGGGAATACAACTTTTCCCGTAAAAAATATTATTTGTGTTAATCCAGATTACAAACTATTTCCATTTTAAATTTCATTTAAATCCATTTAGTACTTTAAGCGTGAAGACGGAACAAACATCCGAATATTCTATTTGTATTGTATTGATCTTCAGACATGGCTTAAACTCTAATAAGCATTTTGTTCTGTATTCTTCATATATTTTACTTTGAAACTTATCGAAATCGAGAATCGATTTTGTTTAACTGTATTATTCCCTATTATGAGCTCTGTTACCACGATTCCATTTTTTTTATTTTGTAAGATGAACAACCTAGATATGCTAGTCAGGGGTATTTTCAAATCGCTAGACAAAATCTGAGTATAAATAAATAAATAAATAATCTTTATTTCATTTGCCAAAGAGATACATAATTTGACCATTCAGTCGGAATCTCCTTTTAAGCTAACAGCGTAGCCTGTGCCAGGAGATGCCGCTCTTCCTTAACATGGTTGATGATGATGATGATGATGATGATAAGGATAAGAGTGCGACAGTGAGAATCAGCCATACTGTCGCTGTACTTAAGTATCTATTTACTGTTTTGTAAACATATTTTTTTATTTTTTTTATTAAGCCTAGTAATTAATGAGATTTAAAAAAGAGGTAGTATTTGGTAGGTAGTACAATTTGGTAGGTAGTACATCATAATACAATTTCCCTTACACGGAGTGAATATGCTGACATAATAAGTATAGAACTTTCAATTGCACGCTGGTTGATTTTGATCCTTCTTATGTAAATAGGATCAACTTATTTAATCAGTTCGTTTCTACTGGAACTGAGTCTCGATACGACTGAGTGAACTCGATCTCGATAGTAAATAGGGGGCTAGGGATGTATTTTAAAGTTTAGTCGTTCGTAAAAATAATAATATAACGTAGTTCAGAACAGGGTTTAGCTATAAATACACCGTGAAATTTACATCGTTTTGTTCCCGCCGTGTAGTGATAGTACCCGTCAAACTGAACAACTTTTCTCGAAAAAATTTTGGCCTCTCCATACAAAGTGAGACTCCTGACCGACCCATTTTGTATGGAGAGACCAAAAATTTTTTTGTCACAGAAATTTTTTTTTTTCGTGAAAATTTGATCAGTTTGACGGGTACTATCACTACACGGCGGGAACAAAACGATGTAAATTTCATGCTGTATTGAGTTTTTAAGAACGATTCTTTTTCTAGCTTGCAGTTTAAAATGATGTGAGCCTATAATTAAATCTTACTAAAAATAATATTCAAAATACTAAGCCACGACGACGCGAAGACGTTTATATTACAACAAATAATTTTAAACATTGTTGAGTCTTTCAAATAGTATAAACTTCCTTCACAATTTATTGAAAAACATAAACCCAAGAAGCCTGCGTAATGCCAAAAAAAATCTTTCCAAAACTTTTTCTATCAAAACAGCAAATCTATCAGCTCCTAGAATAAGCCCCGTAGTACCAGCACTGAATAGACCAACGGGAGGCTGAGTGAAATTGACAGATTTATTCGCGTTCGGATAAACCGGGATTGCGTCGACTGCATTTTTTACAGCCTCGTCCAATGCAGTCCCTACAAATCGAAATAAAGGGAAATCCTGTTCATTTTATTCGAAGGAAATCTCTCTGTTTTATTTTAACGGAAAACCCTTTAAATGCTCTGTATTTTGTAAGCGTTAAATTAACAAGCTTTTAACAGAAATTAATACGGCGGATCCATCGATCAGTATGAATACTGTCTCGCGTTAATGGAAGCAATTAATTTAAATTGTATCATAGTTGATACATTAATCGTTTGTATCGTTTCATTACTGTCATTTATAATAGTTTTCATAGTGTCTCAATTATAAATAACATTAATTTCATAAAAACAGTTTCAAAACTAGAAATATAGGCAGATCCAGAATATTATCTGTTGAGTAAAGTATTGCCAACAGTAAACAAAATATAAATTTAAAATATAAATTTTTAAAATGTACATTTTATTAATTGGAAGGTTTACCAAATCAAAAGACCATTTAAGAAAAAAATTAAAGACTATTTTATTTTCTTGAATCCACTTGCAATTTTCGCTTCGCCCCATAAAACCTCCCGGTCCCGCCACAATTAGCTTTTAATAACACGTATGGAGCCAGCCAAGTTTCCACAAAGCAGGTTACGGTGGGGCGAGGAAGTGGTGATTTCCCTGGAGAGGTGGTATCGACGTGGCGGCCCCGACTGTGACCCGTGTCACCGAGTTCATGGTGGCACTTCATTGATGGAAGACTGGTTAGGCTTTTGTTAAAGGTTATTAAGGTTAGTCATCCGACCAGGAAACCAAGAAGAACTAAGGATAAGAAAGAAAAGTAATCAACGATAAAATTACGAAGACGATAACATATTGACTACCCCAACTTTGAAGAACGTGCCCAGTGTGTCCTTCAATATGCACAATTAGAGGATTTCTATTAGGCCAGACTAAATGCAGTCCATGTCTCTGGGCATTGGTCAAATACAATTTAGCTTGGTGTAATGTGTTTATCGATTCGATAAGAATTATAAGGGGAACATCAAATCTCTCTCGTAAAAAGAAAAAGAAATAAAGACAAAAAGGAAAGAGAGAGAATAGAGGAGCTTACTTGATAGTAATAGTAGTAAGATTTCTCTTTACAAAACGGATGCAATAATGTTTGCGTAAGAGTAAACTGCACACGTCATTGTAACAAATTATACAGATTACCTACCCAGTGAAAAAAAGTTCTAAAAGTTTGATCATAAATTTGAAGCTAGCGTAGGCGTAGATTCATCTGACTCTGTGGTGTGGTAAGGAAGTGGTAATTTCCCAAGAGAGTAAATTATCGATGCCGAGTTGCAGACTTGCAGACCACAACCGCCTGCACGCAATTTGTAACAGTTCACGGAAACTAGCAAATTAAATAATTATTGACACGGTAAAATTTTATAAATTTTTAACCCTCGGCAAAAGTGATCAGCCTATGCAACTGAACAATATTCCCTATAGAACAGAAAGCTGTTAGATAAAAAAAAATGCTGATAGTAAATCAATCAGTAAGAAAAAGTCAACTCTTTAGGCAGTTTGCCAGTTTCATGGAATGAACACTCACGCTGTTAAATTTAGACCAAAATCTTATATAAAACAAAAATAATATTTTGTTATTGTAGAAAGTATCTATTGTTATTTATCCCTCCTTTTTCCGTAAACTACTAAAAAGTGTTTGTAAGTCAGTTTTTAGAAAACGAAAAGGATATAGCTGGAATATAAAATGATGATTAAACCGTGAAAACGTGAACTGGTGTTAAAAAAAGTTCCTTTCCTAAGGCCACTAGTAAATCAAAATTGCTAATTGGTAAATTGATAAATTGATAAAACTTGCTCAACATGGTAAGCAAGACCCAGATACCAGACGTTATTAAAATGTAAGTTATGAGTGCAGTAACACATGGATAAGAGCATGTTACATGTAGTAATTTTAGTAATAACTGTTACAAAAACCTGTTACAAGATTAGTGTTTAATGTTTATCGGGGATTATTTTAAAGTGGAAGGACGTGATTGCACTATTATCACTATTATTAAGCGACGCCGGGTGTGGATAATGGTGGAGGAATTTTAAATGCAATGCAGAGAATTAAACACCGTTTTATCTGTGAGCGTATTTCTGCTTTTAAACATAGACTAGACAAAAGCTGACGATAATTTTGTTTTTCTTTGAATAAAGAAGTAAAAATCAAAAATCATGATTGTCATCATTATTATAATTGATGTCATTCATTACATGCTGTCTCACATTAAAACGTAACAAATAACAGACTTATAAATACCAGTTTATTAATACACCAAAATGAGCATTATCCAAGTTGACACGGACATAAACAATAGTAATGCCGCAAATCCCAGCTGGTACAAATTAATGAGCGCGAGCACCGACGCACGCGCCGTAACTCAAAAGGTTTAGGGTTGGAGTAACGCAACGTATTGAATACTGTAACCTGTTATCAATACTAATACTGTATGAGGAAATAATGATTATTGATTAAAAATGTCTTATGTGGGCAAAATGTAGGAACGAGATAGGTAGGAACAAGAGAAAAAGTTAACGAAAAGTAAAAAGACAGAAATCAAAAGAGGAAGACACAAATTGAGGTAAAGAGTGTCGCAGTCGGAAAAAACCTTCTTGCTTCCCATGCTAAACTGCAACAACTAGCCAGACGGAACGAAAATAGCGACTCATTCTCTTAAAGGCCCATTTAATAAAGCTACAAATAAATCTACTAGCAGGATAAAATACTGCTTAGAGTTGGATTCAAATAGAAGTATTTTTTATGTACGATGAACTTTTTTATATTGGTGAGAATGATAAAAACTGGTAAATAACTATGATTCGTGTGATGTGCACTTGTGTTTGCCTTGTATAGCTGGATGTTGTTTATCTGTAAAATATGTATGTCTATTTCAGTAATGTATATCTCCACAGAGGGCGTACACTGGTAGTGAACGTGCCATCCATGATAGCTTTGACGTCGAAAAATGATTTGTAAAAATCTTAATTCGAATAAAAAAATTTGACTTTGACTTTATCACCTGTCTGATACCCATATTAGGTACAAGCTTTGCTTAGTTTACGATCAGATGATCGTGTGTGAGATGTCCCCACTTATCAACAGCTCATAATACGTCTCCACCAAGGGGCTCGAGCCTACCCTGTATTAGGGCGATTAGGCCTTAGTCGACCACGCTGGCCTGGTGCGGGTTGGTCGACTTTACAAACAACCTTTGAATTTCTTCGCAGGAGTGAGCAGGTTTCATCACGATGTTTTCCTTCACCGTAAGAGCGTCGAAAATATAATTATAAAATAAACATTTAATATTTTGTAAAATACATTATAGTTAATAGCATTTTTAAATACAATTAAGATATTAAACATTACGGGCAAAATTTATTTGATACATAAAATAACATGACTGATGATAAAAATATATCGTTTGACATTAGCGCTTTTATTTTTATTTTATTTTTGACGGACCTAATCACTATTTATACCAGTGTGGTAATATAGTGGGCGCGGACTTGCGGGGGAGCAGAAGGCTCGTACCCCTTAGGAATTTTATGACAACGTATCTGGGGGCGCCCTCAGACGGGCATTTTTAAAAATGGCGTATTTATTATTTCGCTCCAGCCCACGCCATCGTCTCCTCTCCTCTCTACTCAGGGATTACAACTCGTTGGTTGTAAACTTACTTTATTAGGTGACTATTCATTGGTGTTTTGATGATATTACCCTTCTATCGGGGAGTTTGGAAAGCATTCAATATTACTATTGTTTTGAAATGGTACATTAATTTTTACGTCTACGTCATGTCTAAATGGAAAGCACACTTTTTTCGTAGTGAAATAAAAATTTAAGACAAGATGAAAAGAAGACCAAAAGAAGAAGAAGAAGGAAAGAAAGAAGAAAATAAGATTTAGTTTTTTTTTTATTACTTATTGAAAAAACTTATATGCATAGTACTCTAATTTATTAGTAAGAAGCAACCGGTCCTCACGTTTCCTGCAGATAGCAGTCAAGCCAAATGGGCGGAAGGAAACATGTGACTGTTTGTGACGGGCTTTAAGCCTGGCCACCTTAATTTTAGGGTCACTTCAAACAATTCAACTACAATATAAATCGTATAAGCTGATAACAAGATTATGTGTAAAGAAGTTGTATTGTACTTAAATATTATACGTTAATAATTATGCTACGTAACAGAACCGGAAGGCAGTAGCTGAGTGGAAGGATTAATTCCCATCCCACAATAGCTCACTTAGTTCAATATCTAATCCTTACCTACGTAATCCAGCTACAGAATTCATATCCTACTGCTACTGCATACAATATCAGAGAGCCCTCCTTTATAGAGCTGCGTACAGTTGCCTCCACCTCTACAGACGCCTCAAACGGTGAGGAATTTCAAATTTCACGGGGCTTTGCTCCTATTGCCACCTGCGATAAGCAGCCCGTATTAGAAAATGAGAAACATTATAATTGAAAACCGGCCTTAATCTTGACACACAGAGATGACTTTCCAGTAACGCCAACTTAATTAATCTAACGCTAAGCCCGTATGAATTGTGACGGCGTAGGAGTTCTAAGTAACGCGTGTTGCTTATGTCCTACACCGAACATGCTCAAATTTAATTTAGTGACATTGTTTACGCGGTAAGATTAAGGAACTGAAATTGATTTTCGTATATTTAGTCAAGTGTTTGAAGCTACAAAAGAAACTGTAACAAAATTTAATTTTAGTTCCCACTTTGCTTAATCTCGTTACTGTCTTGACGTTAGCCCCTAAAGTCAATAAACGTTTGCCGCTCAAAAACAGGCCAAGCGGCCAAGCCCACCGGATTATTGGCACTAGTTAACGTAAACTGACGCTCTCGCCAAAACCTTGTCGATAGGGTAGATAAAATTTGATGGGGATTCGATCCAAAACTGCGGCGTTAGCTCCAGCACTCACTCATGTTAGTGTCACGAGTTCCAATCGCGTTTAAAGTGTTTGTTGTCTGGCGCCAAACGCCGCGCCCCGGTGCCACTAATCTTCATCCAGGCTTTGAAAATTCAATTTTGTTGCGCAATTAAAGACGAGAGAAATTTAAGCCAGCAACAAAATAAGCACTTAAAACATTCTCCTCTTTTGAAGTCGGTTAGAAATGAAACAATGAAACATGATGTTTAGGTTTTGGCTATTAAAAATTTATTATTTTCTGTCATACGTTTGATGAAAAAAAAAACTATATATTTTGAAATTATATTTTATGGATTTAAGTGAAGATTCTTATTCTTTGCCAATCCTCATAATTACCTACAAAGTTATCGGCATCCAATTTACAGTCATTACAAGGAATATGGAAGTCACCACTGTAGGGACTGTTTGTTTAGGTAACTAAGTTTGGGCGTCGTCGGTCCGTCGGCCAACTATTTAACTTCGGACAATATTGGGGCCATGAGGGACGCATGTTTAATGAGCCAACTTTTCAAAGTCTTTAGTTAATAGGTACTTCGTTGTTTTTAACCCATTCCATGTTTATTAAAAGACAATTTCAGTTTTTTTTTAGAAACTATACTACTAGCAACTTTATTTTAAGTCCGATACAAAAATGTCGGCGTAATCAGCGCAGAATGTTTTATTTATATTTTTAGGACTGCCAGTGGATGATACATTAAAAAGAGAACTTTATATTTAGACATTGGTAAACAAAGAGGTAAGAAATAAAATGTACATTTTATTTAAGGCAATCATAGCATGCATATTATTTTAAAGGAAATTTTTCCTCCTTACTACTCGTAACTTAATATAAGTTAAAATTTAAATTTAAACTGATCATTTAAGATACTACCTACCTAATTACCTAATTTTCGTTAAGCTGACTTTGCTGAATTACTATCAACAGCTCTGAACTCCGCGGTTTTCCGTACCACTGATATAATCACATACAGTGATACTTCATCAACGGCCCGTTACAGTCCACTGCTGGACTATGAGCCTCCTCCACTTAAGTGGAGGGTTTTGCCATAATCTCCACGCTTGGCAGGCGGGTTGGAGATTTCAGAGAGTGCTGCTGCCCGTTCCCTGTTCAATGTGTAGTCCCTAAGTCGCCTCTTACGACACCCACGGGAAGAGTAAGGGTTGGTGACAAATGTATTCTACTCTGCCATCACCACACGGCAATGTAAAAAAATTATACTGTGATACCTACTATGACAGGATGACTATAAATTCCATTAACAAACATCAGATGAATCAATTCCAATGCTAGTTGGTTGATACGCCTACGAAATCGCTGGCATCAGCAAGTCAACACTATTCATGCTACTGGAACTAGACAAATACCATCTCTGTTGCAACGAAACAACGCTTATATTATAGCCAGTAATATTGCTGTTCACTGTATAAAGGAACGAGAACTGTCTCCTTGACTATTGTCATACAAATTTACGAATACTGATTTATTAGCTTGGACAATACCACTTGGTCAATACGTAAAGAAAAATAGAGCATAAATAGGTCAGTAGGTAAACTTTGTGACACAATATTTCTGAATTCTAAAGAAAATATGTACTGAATACTTAAGATTTTCTTTTATCTTTATGATCTTTTCCAGAGAATTAAACAGCTGACAAGTGATTTGTCGCCCATTTTATTAGACAATCGTGGCTTAGTACTAAAAATGTTTGTCCAGACTTTATAGGTAGAATTTTTTCTTTTATCTTTATGATCTTTTCCAGAGAATTAAACAGCTGACAAGTGATTTGTCGCCCATTTTATTAGACTATCATGGCTAAATACTAAAAATGTTTGTCCAGACTTTATAGGTAGAATTAAATTATCCAGTTCTTAACGGTTCTTGTATCTAATTTTTTCAGAACGCATCGAAATAACGGGTATGGTTAGTAGGTATAGGTACGAAAAAAATAAGTAACACCTCTTCGTTCAGAATTTTATAAGTAGTTCTAAAAGAAGAAAATCTCTCTGGATTTTTATAATTTACGGCTTGATGTATAAATTTAAAAGTTATAACCCAATAATTCTGCCAGGCAAGTGTGAAGTGTAATTAATTCACTTTTAAGTTTTTGGCGACCCTTTACTCGACTAAGTGCGTGCCACTTTATCACATCGAGGTGTTATAAAAGCTTGTTCTTTGAACACTTCTTCCTTAATAAGCTTTGTAAATAAAGTTTAATCCAAGCTTATAATTATCACTTCACGGATTACAAATAAATCATAAATCAGGCTGTTGCCTTCCTGCAACCAGGGTGCTAGTAAATATTTATTTATGTTAATACCAATTGTCACAGTAATCTATGAGGGCCGATTTGTCACATTTACATTGGAACATTAATATATTTCGCAAGTCTGAAGCTGTCACATAGGTAAATTCAATGCATCCAAAGTATGCAACCAATAAAACTGCGAGAGTTTTCTTCTATGATGGATAATTTTTAAATGAGCTATGGCTCTATAGTTTTGCCTATTTTAAGTATGGTCGATAATGCTATTTCTAGGCAAAGAAGTTTTAAAGCTAGGTGAAATCTGAATAAACTAAAAATATTCCACAGTTTTGTTCATAATTTGCACATTTCCAAGCTAGCATACTGGCATAAGTACAGCAGAAGTGTCGGCCAGGATGGAACCCACGCTGCTGATTTGCAATGTCGGAGGCACAGTAGGTGGACCTGTGCCGTCACTACCCAACCCTTGAAGGTATTCTGAAACACAAGAAGATCTTTATAATTTGTATACGTAAAAAAACACAAGTGGAAAGCATTTACACACACGCACACTTACACACACGCACCCACGCACACACACACACACACACACTCATTCATACATCACTTAATCTCTCATAAACATGTTTATATAATTTAGTGTAATTTAAGTTGTACTTAACTGTCATCCTCCTGGTCCGGTGTTGGAGAGGCTGGCAATCTGTCATACAGGATATCCTAGTACAGATGCCAGTCTCTCACATAGATCATATTTAACTGTACGTCTTAGATTAATATTTATTTAATGTTTTTTATCTATGTGAGAGAAGAATAATAAAAATATTTTTTTATTTTTTTATTTTTTATTTTACTACCTTATAGCATCTTCGTATTCTCCAAGAAAAGCTTACCATATCAATCGAAACGCCAATAGTAGTTTCTGCGCTACTCGAAGGAAAAAGTAGAAAAACGGGGGATATTTTTAACCAGCAAAGATCGTGAGTAGTTGAAAAGAACAATAGAAAAGCAATGGGTTAATGTAGAGGTCGAAAATGATGATAACGATGAAGAAATAAAAGAAGCCTTACTTAAGTCACTGTCAAATCTTTCAATAAAGAGTAATTTACAAATATTTCGTCAGTTTCTGAATTATTTATAACCAAGTTTGCAGAATATCCCACTGGATCCCGAAGCGTGGGCTGATTACGTCAACTCGAGCATGATTTCCACCTCTCCTCCGCATATCTAATCGAAGATATGAATACATTCATCAAGATACGATGCTGTATTTATGGACTTGAATTTTATGATTATTGTCTCAATATTGATTCCTGGAACCTGCTTGCTGAATTCGTTAGAGCAAGTCGATAAAGAAAATGCAGTAAATTGTGTAAGTGTAAGTACGTTTTGATATGCTAAATGGTTGCGGAGTTTTAATTAAAAGTTTGAATCTTATCAAGAAAGCCACTTTATTTATCGCATTACGCAAAATACTTCTCAAGATTGTAGGAAGCTTGATCATGATTTAGAATTTCTAAACAAACATGTACAGGTTTTTTTGAGATGATTCAAGGGTTGAGAGATGGTGCTGGAGTGGCTAAGACACCTTGTTATCAGTTCGGGACGCAACGCTTTAAACCCACCTCCTTGTAATGTGTCTTCTAACCTGGAATTTATACGTACTTACAAAAAATATGACGCTCTTAATTACCTTCATAAGAGCGTCGGAAACCTTACATACGAAAATGATTTCAAAATCAAAATCACAATGTTTTTTGAGCCGTGACTTTCCGTTCAAAAGACAGTTACTCTAACCATTACACCACCAAAACTCTAAGATTAACGTGTGGTTTCAGCCTCGCAATATTCGTGTCGCTCTCCTAAGCCGCGGAGAAATTACGTTGCGGATTAACTAATCCTACTGACTGATGTTTGGTGGCGGTTTACTTACCTACACCTATATATACTGTGAAGGGATGAGTAAGGGTCATATTTCGAGCTTGCACACGTGTATTTTTATGAATGTTACTTATATAAACCTGATCCACCTTTTTCAACCTTTGAGATTTTCATGCTGCTCATTGGTGGAATCTTTGCTAATAAAAAAAATTTAAAAAGAACATACGTGTCTTTTCCATTTTCCAAAATGATATAACTGAAATAAGCTAATTGATATCAATAATATTATAACTATAATAAATGTAGGGGTGGTTGAATCTTGAAGGAGCAACGGACCTTTTATTTCCAGAAATCTCATATTTTTCTGCAATTAGTATTTTTCTGAATATTTTAATTGTGTTAGTTTTATCGCTTACTCTAATGATAAAATTTTAATGTTACACTTAAAACAAGACCTGTTGTCTTTGTTGCTGCAAAAGCTTCCTCCTAAAACCTACAACAAATTACAAACAGGTTTTTGACTTTTATGTGTCACAATTTTGTAACTTTAATAAAGTTGTTTAGTTTTACATCCGAACTAAAAGTGCATTTAGGGTTGAACCTCTGAATTACGATACGACGACGACGATGCGGCGACGGCGGTGCATCGTCGTGTGGAATTTGCAACATGTTTTACTTTACATAATACATATTTAAAAATGTCATGTTATACTTAAGGTGGTAGCGAGCATGGTGTTCGAAATTCAAGACCAGACCAATGGACATTATTATACTTCGATCAGACCCATAAACCAATCGACAAAACTGGTGCCTATCGATTATGATACCATTATTACATATACCTCTATTGATTGATATGGTCTTGGACTACGTAGTTGCGCGATCTGAATAAAAGTATTGTTTACTGGAAACCCAACCAACGCAACGAAACCAAGTTTTGAACCCCTTGAAATTACTCTGTGCTACACAGCAGGTAATATAAGAAGATACTTGCTTATTTTAACGAGATTAATAATAAAGGAGACAAAGTGGAAGGTGAGGCATTTAGCCGCGTGGCGTTCAGTAAAATTCATGGAATATCCTACCCCGGCCTGGCGTCGTATAACTTCCTTCCTTGCCTGGAAGTAATTAAAACAAGGGTGTACGTGGAGCCTAACAGGTTATAGATTCATATTAAGTACAGTAATGGTAGTTTATGAATGCTAGCATGAAAATAATGTTCATAATGTCTAAATGAAATTATGTTTAATAAGTAATCATAGTTTGTCAACCTTTTGAACTCATGTGTCCATGTGGACAGGGCGGGCTACGTGAAAAATTGGGAAAATCTTCCATCATGTAATACCTATGTTTTACATTCCTGGTTTGTAGCTTACAAAACATGAATATTTAAGGGTTTTTTCACTAATACTGCAAAATCATTGTCAGTGTTTGCATTTTCGATATTAATAATGCTTACATTTTCCCCTGAACTTAGAATTTTATCACCATCCGTTAATGATGCTCTAACTTGTTTTAATTTATGCCCATGTGTTGTTTTGTATCATTGTGCAAGTTTGGAGCCCCGGAATTTGCACCAGCACGTAAGAAACTTACCGTAATTTGAGTTTTGCGAGAGTTTCATTCTAATGACTAGGTGGGTATTCCTCGTTTGGAATAAATTATTTGGTAAATATACAAAACATCTCCGAATGGGTATATAGCTTTAGCTTTATTTTGTTAATTAGTTCCACCGTTTTATTACAATATCGACATTAAATCCTGGAGGTATGCTTAATTGACTTTTGCATCTGTCTTACCTACCTACCTTATTATTATTCACCTTTCAATTAAAGTTTTAAAACAGTCAATAAAACTTGTACTTACCTCAATCATAAATAGTACAAAACAAAAAGGTGTCAAGTTTCTTACCGGTGTCTCTGACTTAGTACAGTTTCAAGATAGATAAAACTTTATCAAAACTAAATTTAATAACCTCGAATTCAAGACGCTGTAAAGTAAGTGTCAACAAATTTTAAAGCTCCTGTCGAAACACCATAAGTCTTTCAAAAATGATTAAATTCAAAATTACAAAATCGTTTTAGTCTCGAGTCTCGACCCTTTCCTTTTAATGAAAGATGGCCGATTTGAAAGGCCCTAATGGCTCCATCAATACGCATTAACTACTGTAATATTGACCAGAACTAAAAGGATTACTATAATGTAAATTTGGGGACATTACTGATATTAAAGAATGTTGGATTGTTTGATGATTGCATGGCATCCGTATTCTGACAAATGGAAGTAAGAAATTATTTCGACGTCTGTTCAAGTGTTGTCTTTCTATAAAATGTAATACAAGTCCGTAATAATGATTTTATTCATTCGACCAACCCGCACTGGGCCAGCAGCGTGGTCGATTAAGGCCTGATCACCCTAATTTAGGATAATCTTGAGCACCACGGTGAGGACGTAGGTACAGAGGACAAAGGATAATAGTCAGGCCAGGCTGCTTGAAACGGATTAAGTTTTCTCTGGTAATTATTTAAGCTTTTTCATGAAATTTTGCATAATTGTGCAGTTCAGTGAACTGTCAACAAAAACATACAGTCATACATGTAAACAAAATTTAACCAAAAAACATAAAAAAACTCTTGAGAAAATTCAAACCGTTTCAAGCGGCATGAGCTGTTGATGAATATGTTTTTTTATTCAAGAATTTGTGACAAAAATATTATAAGATAAAGTAGGCTGGGTATTATTTACCAAACACATTTTGTCTAAAGGACGATTTTATTGAGGTATAGTTTTATTATGATGTCTTGTGTACTCTCAGTTATTGTTTACCTCAAAGATATCTGACGCGCGTCGCCTCGCGCTTGCGATCGTCTTTTATTTCCTCTGAGGTTTACCTACATTGAATATGGCTTCTAGTGTCAAAGTGATACATTAGTTTAATCTGTCACAAATGGTCAAAATATTGGTCGTTAATGTAATTATAATAAGCCTATTTTGCATGGGTATTACGAGATAATATACGGATATAAATCATAATAAAAGTGGCGTAAATCACAAGATACCGGGATAAATATAGCCAGGAAAGAACACCGGTTGATTATGATGATAATGAAGATGATGATGATAAGAAGTTAGTGAGTGTTAAGTGTTGCACGGAGAGACTTGAAAACAAACGAAAAGCTTGGATATATGTTAAAAAACGTTACTAATTTAATGCGTATTAATATTAGTCGGGAGAGAAGATAAGGTAAGTTTATGAAAAGTATTATTTTTCTTGTCTATAGAGTATAAAAAATTATTAAAAAAAACTGTAATTACTGTAAATTTCAATCATCTACTAACATAATCTTTGTCTGCTTGCAGTTGTACTTGGTACTTAACTTAACCCGAACTTAGACTAGCTCACAAATTGAAGTAAGAGAATAACCGACCGTATTAAGTCGAAGTCAAAGTTTCACCCGCGAACTGTTAGCTGGAGTTCGCCTGACTTAGCACCCGATAGGAAGCCACGAGAGCTAAGTTATCTAAGTTAGCATCCGACACAGACTTGCTAACACGAAGACTCCGTTTGGCCAGCTGGGAAGGCTAATGAAGCTACAAAAAAAGAAGCTGGTTGATGCAATTTGATTGTAGAGTGAAATCAAGTTTTAATTTCAATTTTACTTTCGTTTATTTCTTAAAAAATTAAATTGTGTCAAAAATTACAAATACAATCATTAGATCTAATTATCATCGGTTTAACCGGAAACAAATAAATATACCTACCAAAACACATTGCGCACTTGTATAAATATTAAATAAAATAAATAAATATGTAGGGACATCTCACATACGGCCATCTGATCTCAAGCAGCAAGCAAGTAGCAAGCTTGTAGTATGGGTATCAGACAGCTGATATACATTAATTAAATAGATAAATACATTTATAGATGAACAACATCACACACGAAGGTTTGCCCTAGGCGGGATTTGAACTTGCGACCCTGTGCTGCGTAGGCAGACGTACTACCAACTAGGCGTAGGTCGGTCACTAGGCTACGGGGGCGGGGGGTATTATTTCCATCAAACCAGATTTTCTGGGATCAATATTTTTTTAACTTTTTGATTTGGACCAAAGCAGAGTCTCGCGCTATGAACTGTCCATGGATTCCGCTAACTCCTGGCTAAGTTGGGCGTTATGTTATTACTTGTCACCCGGAGTTGGTGGCATTAGAGAAATTGAGGGGTTGTTATGTTATGTGTTACGTAAGCTTGTAAATTTTGCAGACACATAGCAAACTACAGTCGCGCAACTTTGCGTAGTCTACGGTTATCTAGTTGAGGGGGAGTTAGTGTGAATTATAGACAACGCTTTTTTTATATAAAAATGTGCTTGTTTACAAAAGTTTATGTCTGTACTTTGCATGGGTCAATGTAGGTACCTAGATAAAACTTTACTTGTTGTTACAACATTTACAGTGACTCCATGTGGAATTAATGTATATTATAATGAAAAGGCCTCTATCCATGGCTTCGGAAACTTTTGTCGATAGAGTTGTCTAAGAAGATATTAAATAGGTTTAACATCTAATAATGTAAGTGATTCCGGGTTCAACATGTCATCAAGGAATGCCCGTAAAATTAGTTCCAGGCTGTTTTTTTTCAAAAGTTTTTTAGTCAAACGACTTATCTTCATAAAAGATAGACACTGCATCTTAAATCCCTATAATTGTCAACAAATCTCGTGTTTCATCATGTTCACGTAACAACAAAAATAGTGACACTTAATAAAGAACTGAAGGGAGCGCTGTTTTTAGTCACAAGACTTTCACCCCAATGCTATGGTGTTTTCTATTTCTGTTACAACACACTTCCCGAAAATATTAAAAACTACTTACAGTGCGGATGTCTCCGTTAACGCCCTCTTGTATCTATCGATGGTTTTGATTGGCTTCATATGGGCTATTTATGTTATGATTGAATTGTTTGCTTGTATATTTTGTTTTACTTGCTCCTGTAGGAAGTTTTTTATGTTTAATTTGGTCGTCGTCAATTTCAATGCTTACTGTATTATTACAGTCTAATATTTGACTGCATACATATTTACTTTACCTGGGCTTCTGAACTTTCTTCCTTTCTTTTTGAATCTGAATACTCATCCCATCTATAAGTTATTATAACTACCACTGAACTTTGTTTGTGTTGTATTGTAATTATTATTTTCAAGGAATAAATGCTTTTCTATTTTAACTACGCTACCTACTGTTTCTTGCTCAGTGCTATTCTTTTATGTCTTTACCAGTCATACTTACCTATTTTTATTCAAAACGATATCTTGGAATCAATATTTACGTAGCCCTTGCACTAAATCTTTCACCAAGTTCTCAAATTATACAGTTGCTTACAAAACATGGAATAACAAAATGTCAAACTTTTCACATTTCATCACTTTCTTCATTACGCCTTGTAGACGAAACAACAGTAAATTGTGTATGAAGTTGCCATTTCTTTCGACCCTTTGTTACTTGTTTTTACAAGTTGACACATTTGAACGGTGACGGAGCCAAGAATAGCGGTCCTAAAGTTTTTAATAGGGCGTGGAGCAATGGAGCCTTGGATACGCGAAAAAGGTTAGTGAAATACGGTATTTCAAACATCAAACCAAAATGTTTTAATATCAAAAATATTTTTTGACCACCCTAAATCAATTTCAGCTCCATACTTTAATTGAGATTAATTAAGTTGTCTGGTATATTAAATTGATTATAGAAAGCACAATGAACCGGTAGTGAAAATATAATTTAGAATGATCGTTTGCAGACAATATCAGCAAAAACAAGGTTGAAGTCTTAGCAAGCAAACATACTAACTTCTAAGTATATTACTCGATGCATAAAAACGGTTAAAAACGGTATAATCTGCTCATCCCATCTCTATGAGAGCCGGTTTTTATGACACCAAGAACAAAACTGTTTTTGCTCTTCATTTAAATACAGCTTCGAACGATCGACAAGTTCCTTATTTCAGTGTTACGACTTTGCCCCATTTTTATGTTGATGATGGGGGATGGATTTCTGATAGGACCGCGCAATAACATGCAGAGTTTCAAGGTTGGTACCAACATAATTATCTTCACCATACCAAGCTAGATCGCAAGAATCGCAACGAATATAATATGACATGATATTTCCAATACGTCTTTTTTATGTTAATGATGACTATTATTTCTGTTAAGACAAAAAGTAATTACAGATGATTCCTGTAACGTCCTAAATCTGAAATTAATTTTAGGCCAGATATAATGACATCTTTCCAAAATTAACAGCTTTGCCCTATACAAGCCCACTGGTCATAACTGAATTTATAAAAACAATGTTTATAATATGTGTATTTTATTGTATAACTCTACCAGAATAGTTAAAATTGCATGAGGGAAACATGTTGAAATAATCTTTGACTGTGTCAAAGTCAAAGTCAAAATCATTTATTTCCATAGGATGTTATTACATCACTTAGATCCGTCATTACATTTTTTTTGGGTGAGTTCACTAACACAATGGCGGAATCTGTGGAGAAGAGCGTGTGGCTGGCGGATAGATGTTTTTATAGCGTAAGAGAATACTTGGAAAATAAATAGATGTTAATTTGGACCTACAAAATAATTTATATAATTTGCACGCCTGCGCGCAGGCTGGATACAATGGACTATTTACCTAGTTTTTAAGACCTTGACCTTGTTTTTGTATGCATTTATCCTGGCAAATAAATATTTTTTTTACTTCTTTCTTTCTTTCTTAATTTAAAACAATTATTTATTTTTTTATTTATCTACTATTAATCTGTAAAACAATAAGAATAGAATATAGTGGTAAAAAAACTGAATGCAGGAATCTGGGGCCAAAGTTGTGCAAAAGTTTGTTATCTTCCTAGATTTCAAAGTGGGTAGGTACATTACCTTGGTTCATTTTTGTACCACTAAAACTACACAAAAGGAGAGATAGCTCGACACAGTGTTACAAAACCATCTCTTGGTGAAAACTCTGAAAGTTTCAGCATAACTCTACTGTGTTTAACTGGATGTATATAGGTAGGTACACGCAGATAAAGGCGGCAAACTTTAAGCTGTAAATTTCAATAGCATGTAAAAGCGGCAAGTTTAGACAAACTAGAAAGTTGATTCTGTGAACTACAAAGATACACAAAGGGAGTGAGAAAGTATCTCATCTACAAAATACAAAAGAGTAAAAAATGACCACACGAAAAAAACTTCATTGAATTTAAAGAGTAAATTAAAATGATTTTGCGCAAAACTTTGAATTAAGGGCCTTAATGAGACAAAAGAACGATAAAAACATGAGATTTCTTGAGAAGTTCAGTGTGATGTGATTTAATGTGATGAAGCAATACGGACCAATGCAATCTACATGCTCTAAGCCAATCGACTAGATAATCATCACCATAATCAACCACCAAGGGGCTTAAGCGGCCAGCGTGGTCGACTAAGGTCTAACTGCCCTGATTTAGGGTAGGCTCGAGTCCCTCGGTGGGGACGTATGAGTTGTTGATGAGGGGCTCAAACCTACACTTAATTAGGATGATCAGGCTGACTTACATAAAACCTTTGAATTTCTTCGCAGGCGTGTGCAGGTTTCTTCATGTCACGCCATCTCTGCAAGCGCGTCAAATAAACTTACATCTGAATTCGAAATTCTAAAACGCATTGCTGCTTGTTGGAGTTTGAACTCGCGTCTCCCAGACGGTAGGCAGCGGCCCTAGCCACTGACGCTCGTGATAACCACTGTCTTTATCCTTCCTAATAAACTAATACTCTACTCATACTATACGCTATTACAATAAGGTCCCTACTGATATTAAAAACTTGCCTTTAGACAAGTTCAAAATAATTATAAAACAGAAATTGTATAAAAATGGTTACTACAGGATATCTGATTACTTAGAAGACAGGTGTCCATGGGAATAGATTGTTTGAGTAGCAGGCTTTTTCGATATGTAATAAGCATTAATTTTGTAATTGAAAATATTTTATTTAAAAAAGGAAACGCAAAAAATGCGACGACTGTGGAGTTTCTTCGGTGAGCTCTTCTCCACAGATTCCGCCATTGTGTTAGTGAACTCACCCAAAAAAATGTAATGACGGATGTAAGTGATGTAATAACATCGTATGGAAATAAATGATTTTGACTTTGACTTTTACTTTGAACTCGCGTCTCCCAGACGGTAGGCAGCGGCCCTGGCCACTGACGCTCGTGATAACCACTGTCTTTATCCTTCCTAATAAACTAATACTCTACTCATAATCAGGACTCAGAATCAGGCTTCCGTCTAGTCTAGGTAAAGTAAGCCGAGTTTCCGTGCACGCCGCCGCCCGCCGCCGGCTAACAACACAGAATATCTAACAATAGCAGTGACGTACAAGACGCTACCTATTTGCATAATATTGAAACACAACACCACACGGCCACATCCTGAATAATTTTGTAGAAACTTAGGATGACTAGACGCTAGAGTAATTAGCTAAGACTAATTTACTGGAGTTAGCTTTCTGAGTTTAATGTGGTTAAGCAGAGGAAGGTTAATTAATATTATATAAACGAGAAATGGTTGGTTTCAGTTCACAATTTTCCGTAAGTGTATAATATCGCGAGTCAGATTATAAAGTAACGGCGTTCACAATGTGACAATAATTTAGTTACAGTTATTTGAGGCTAGTACTTTTTTTTATTTTGTGCTTATTCAGGCCAGTACGTTACTCGGATGAATATCTTACGGCATATTTATATATTATTAAACATCATGACAATATTTAAATTATATTTCAGGATATTTAGATTTTATTGTGAAATACTTGTAGTTCTATTTCTTTGTTATTTTTTTACGGCAGTGACATTTAACTATGTTTCGTCAATGTTACCTACCTGTTTGCAGCAGGTTGACGCCACAAAGTCGATAAGTTCTGGGACGCCGGAATGATTTAATTTGTCATCGACACGCAAAGAAGAAGAATAAGAAGTCACTGAAACCATAAAAAATGATCCCTGAGAATACAATGGCTAGACGTGCAAGTGCTAGTCCCCATCTCAATCAATCAATCAATCAGCCTATTGCAGTCCACTGCTGGACGTAGGCCTCCCCAAGGGTACGCCAAAGCGCACGATCACCCGCTTTCCTCATCCAGCCACTACCAGCGACCTTCTTCAGGTCATCAGTCCACCTGTCAGGGGGGCGTCCCACACTACGTTTCCCGAGACGCGGTCTCCATTCGAGAACCCGTCTGCTCCAATGCTCGTCGGTTCTGCGACAGACGTGGCCAGCCCACTGCCACTTCAGCTTGCTACATTTCTGGACAATATCCACCACCTTGGTCCCCATCTATTTAAACATTATTTCCCTACTAAAGCTAAGAATAGCTAGACTTAGTACTATACCGTGTCTGCTTTTATCGCTGCTCTAAACCACTCAGTAGTAAACTGGTAGTGATTACTAACGATAACTTGCGTAATAAATACACAGGTAGAGCTTGGATCGATGTTTATTTTAACTGACTTTAGTAGAACTGGTAAAATCACTATTAGCTCACTATAGTGCTTATTTAATGCATAAAATGTTCACTTCGATGGATTTATTTAGTATTCTGTTTTTATTTATGTATTTTTAAAATTCAGGTGTGTGTAGTGACAAGTCACAAATAACTCAAGCTAACGCCTAAATCTATCAACTACTTATTGTAAATAGATTTGCAAAAAACTAAGCATATTCATTTGTATCTGCCTCTTATTTACATAATTACCTTGACAGAAGGTAAAAGAAGTAGAATGAAAAGCAGAGAAGATAAAGAAGTAGATAATTAGATATACGTCTGGGTTGTAGCAAGTGGAAGGACGGGTCTCTGTCTACTCCTTCGGGAAAGAGTGTGACTCTACGTATGTTTATTTATTTATTTATTTAGCACACCAACATTGGTTACATTTCACTTTTTTTTTTTTTTAAGATCTTAATATAAAACCTAATGCACCAATAATAATTATACACAGCATGCTTGAAAAACAATAAACTTAAAACTAATTTTAGAAATCTGAAAGTAAAACCTAAGCAACAGAAACGAGTCCAGACCGGGCGGATATAAAATATTTTTTAAACAATTTTTAAATATATAAAGGGAAAACTTAAATCTATGTTATCCGAATGAGATCTAGAAATAGTGTTATAAGATTTACAAATTCTGGACATAACAATGTTTGTAATTAGACAGGTTTTAGAACCTACATTATTTTCTGAATTTTTAAACACTTTAAAAGTACAATTAACTTAAAAACGTATGTTTAACTCAAATTCACTTTACAACAGTGTTTCATTTGGCCGTATGCATGAAAGCACGAGGTCACGATAACACAATTATGTTTTAATTTATAAGCGCCGCGGTTATCACGCGAGCCGCGCGTACACGCACCCACTGTCAAAAGATCTACTACGTTATATTGAAAACACGTTTCACCTAATTGTGTTTTTAGTCTAGTGGCGACTGGAAACTCTTATTTTAAGCTTATAAGCAAAAGAAAAGTTAGGACAGTACGTTAGGTGAC
Source organism: Carpatolechia fugitivella (assembly GCA_951230895.1). Lineage (NCBI taxonomy): Eukaryota > Metazoa > Arthropoda > Insecta > Lepidoptera > Gelechiidae > Carpatolechia > Carpatolechia fugitivella. Next base: position 14,770,956 of record OX579656.1, read on the forward strand.
CGCTGGTGGTATAAAAAGTAGTGTGTTTCTGTGTTTTTTTTTTGTAGTCGCAGGCAGTTGAACTATTTTCAACATTCTCTGTTCACTCCAGGACCCGTGTCCTGAAGGAACAGCCGCGATACGCGGCGCCGTGAAGAACTATGGTATTACAATCTACGACTTACCGAGGTCTCCGTGTCGAGGATTGTTGCACTAAGGAATACGGTCAAGGGAAAATATAATAAATAATTTGGTGTAGGAAAGGACACGAGGAAAAAACAGGGTTAGTGCTGTGGTAACTTCAAAGAAGCCGAACAAGCTCGGCGCCGCCGCCAAACGAAGAACTGGATGACCCGAGACACCAGCACCACAGTTTTGCCAATATGCTGAGCGGTTTTCAAACCAAGATGCCGATTTTCCTTCCTTATCACGATTTTTCAGCTCCGACCGCTGTTCACACCGGTGACAGATAGAGTGTTGCCAAAACCGTCCCGACAAAAAAAATACTAACGTAAAAGCGAGCTATACACTCATGCTAACCCGCGATTCGCCTCGCGAAATCGGTTCCGAACAGTCACCCGCCCGGACAGGTCCCGCAACCTGTCCCTATTCTTCGGGCAACCGAGATAACGTTGCTACCGCTCGCTTCAGAACCGAGTCCCCAACTAAAACCTCCGCAGACCGAGGGGTCCCGTCCTTCCCGGGAAACAGGGTAAGAATGCGCCCCCTACGCCAACGCAGTGGCGGCAGGTTAGCATCCTTAACCAGCACGAGGTCACCGACCCGAGGGGGACTGGTTCGATCCGTCCACTTAACACGCTGCTGGAGCAGATGCAAATACTCAAGAGACCAACGTTTCCAGAAGTCTTGAGACATCTGTTGAAGCATCTGATACCGTCCCAACCGACCAGGGTTAACATCCGTGAATGAGTATTCCGGCAACGCATCAAGAGGTTGACCCACCAGAAAATGACCGGGAGTCAGCGGCTCCAGATCATTTGGGTCAGAGCTGAGCGGACACAACGGCCGTGAATTTAGAACCGCTTCTATTTTACAAAAGACCGTGCATAACTCTTCCAAAGTGAGCGCGGTTTGCCCGATCACGCGCAGTAAGTGAGTTTTAGCCGATTTTACCACCGCTTCGAATATGCCCCCCCAGTGGGGGCAACCCGGAGGACTGAAGGTCCATCGAATACCGCGGCGAGAGAGGGCTGTCCCAATGTCCACCTGGCTAGAGTTCAAAAATGTTATAACCTCCCGCAAGTAACGGTTGGCTCCCACAAAATTCGTTCCGTTGTCGGACCGTATTAGCCAGGGTAGGCCTCGACGTGATACGAATCTATCCAAACACGCAATAAAGGCATCCGTAGAAAGGTCGGTAACCACCTCAAGGTGTACGGCCTTGGTTGCCAAGCAAACGAAGACACACAGGTAGACCTTGACCAACCTTGCATTCCGAATCCGTGACGTCTTGACCATGAAGGGCCCAGCGAAGTCAGTCCCGACTCCCGCAAAAGGCCTCATCTCCTTAACCCGGTCAGGGGGCAAATCCCCCATTTGAGGCTGCATTGTAGCAGCCTTCAGCCGATAACAGGGTAAACACCGAAACAAGACGGATCGTACCGTACGACGTCCTGATAAAACCCAAAATTCTCTTTGAAGAGATCCCAACAACGCGTTGCAACCGGCATGCGAGTTAGTGATATGCCGATCCATCACTAACAAATCGACCAATTGATTCTTCTTGGGCAGTAAGAGTGGATGACGAGCCGAGTAAGGTAAGTCCGAGTTTCTCAGCCGGCCTCCCACGCGAATCAACCCCTTGTCGTCAATGAAAGGATTGAGGCGAGCAATGGCTCCCCGTAGTCTAGGGTGTTCGCCTTTCAGCACCTTCAGCTCAGACTGAAAGCTGACAGCCTGAACCACCCCGACTAGTCTCAGCAACGCCTCTTCCCGTTCCGCGGGACGCACAATTGGCGACATGTCGCGCTGAGGGACCGACAACCGACAGTTCCGTGCGAACCTCATCATCCACGCCGTGACCTTGATCAGTTTGTCGAAGGAGCTGTACCGATTTATGAGCAGGTCTAGATCCGGTTCCTGGACCGCTCTCCTTCCTTCGACCCGTACCGGTGCAGATACAAGGTCAGTCCAACCTCTCGCATCCGAGCGAGGCCAAGAAGAGCTCTGCATGGTGAGCCACCGTGGACCCCACCACAGATAATGGTTTATTATTTCCGACGCTAAACACCCGCGGGAAGCGCAATCGGCGGGGTTTAGGTCACCCGGCACGTGTCTCCAGGTCAAGGGAACTCCAGACGCTTGGATCTGAGAGACACGGTTAGCCACAAATACCTCAAGGGTATGTACCGAAGCCTTCAGCCAGCACAACACTATCTGGCTGTCCGTCCAGGCATACACCGTATCGTCCAAATTAAGGACGGGCCGTAAGTTGGCAGCTGTGTGATTCAGCAGCTTGACCAGCAGAGTGGCTCCCGACAACTCAAGCTTCGGAATTGTCAAACGAGTCCAAAGTGGAGCCACCTTACTCTTGGCCAGCACCAACCGAACATCAACCCTCCCAGTTGAAGAGACCGTCCGTAAATATACCACAGCTGCATATCCCCGTTCCGAAGCGTCGCAAAACCCGTGTAATGCCGCCCGGTAATGTCCCGCAGGAACCAGCTTCCGAGGAAGCGACACCTGATTAATGTCAGGGAGAGACGAGAAGAAGCTCACCCAATCCCGTAACAGGTCCCCTGCAATCGGATCGTCCCATGACAAATCCGCAGACCACAGTCGCTGCATGAAACATTTTAGCGAGAAAGTAACGGGTGCGACCCAACCGTTAGGATCGAAGGTCCGAGCTACCGTCGAGAGTACTGTAACGGTACTCCTTTGAGCGTACTGGCTGTTCGTATAGTTCGATAGAGTTTAAAGATTTTGAAATACGAATGGTTCTTTTTTGTTGTGCTGACTCGGGACGTCAACGGACTACCGAGTAGATGATATTTTATTTCGGAGTGTTAAAAAATATTAAAACTACTATAATATCTCATCTGTGTTCGTATTTTTAGCATAGCGCCCATCTGGCTACCGCCCCCCGCTTTACTAAGGTGGAGTGGATTCAGAGTAGATCCAAAGGAAAGCTTTTGAGCAGTCAAGAGGCAGCAAGGTTGATGTCGAACCTTGTGTGCACATAGTGCTATTGGGGGACCTTTGCTGGGTCCTTGACATCAACCTTGCTGCCTCTTGACTGCTCAAAAGCTTTCCCCCTCGCGTTTTCAGTTAAGGTTAGGTGGTGGTGCAGTCTTCTAGCTTTGATGTCTTATGATGGGAATAGGTAGAAATTAAGATAAGCAGATACTTGAACTTCCAACTCTTTTGTATTCTTGGCTAGTTTAAATTAGTCTTTGACTGCCTATTTTGTTTTTTTTATTTACATTATTAATTCAAGTCTTGACTGTGGGCAGTTATGGGTTGATTTTGCCTAGTTAATTTGGATGAGGATTATGGTTGTTTCAGTTAGGTTTAGTTTCGTTCTAGCCTAAATTTATAAAGAATTGTCTTTTGGACTTTGAATGTAGATGGGCACAAGTAGTTGTGTATAATTTTTTTATTGCGGTTTTTATTATGCGGGGTTTCAGCAATACATCTTGATCATAGCATAATTTACTTAACGTTTCCTTTAATCAACTTCTTGCATGTTTTTGTTTAAGATGATTGCCGCAACTGACAGGTAGCTCCTGTCTGCTATTATGTGTCCATATTATAATGATATATCCGCATTAGGTAGGTTTGTAATAGTGAGGAATTTTGTTGATATGTGATATAAAAAATTACCATTCAAGTAATTTTTTTTTATAGGGGCGCGGCATGTAAGGAGCGACCTCCTTTGAGCGTACTGGCTGTTCGTATAGTTCGATAGAGTTTAAAGATTTTGAAATACGAATGGTTCTTTTTTGTTGTGCTGACTCGGGACGTCAACGGACTACCGAGTAGATGATATTTTATTTCGGAGTGTTAAAAAATATTAAAACTACTATAATATCTCATCTGTGTTCGTATTTTTAGCATAGCGCCCATCTGGCTACCGCCCCCCGCTTTACTGTACCGATCGCTTCGTCCACACCTTCGGGTTCTCCAAGTCCACCCGATACGTGAACTCGTCTTGGACCGGCCGATACTGGATACCCAGTACCAACAGCATGTGAGGATTGTCAACATTCTCAAACAGGTGAGGGTCCTGCTGGAAGTCACTAGGCAACCCTGACAATAGCTCAGGAGAGTTGGATAGCCACTTCCTCAACTCGTACCCACCCCTGTTTAGAAGCCGAATCAATTCCTCTTTCCGTGACAAAGCTTCTTCCACGCTGTCGGCGCCCGTACAGACGTCATCGACATACAGGTCCTGCTCCAAGATGTCCGCCCCACGAGGATAGTGTAGCCTTTCCCGAGAGGCTAGCTCCCGTAACGAGCGAATCGCTAAGTATGGACTAGACCGTAACCCATACGTGTTCGTATTCAGCTCGTAAATTTTGATGGGCTCATCCGAATTCTCCCGCCACAAAATGAGCTGATATCTCCTATCCTCCGGGTGGATTACCGTTTGCCGAAACATCATCCGGATGTCGGCTACAAAAACAACCTGGTGACGGCGAAAGCTCGTCAAAATATCCGAAATATCCCGGTTGAGTTTGGGCCCCGAGTGAAGACACTGGTTCAACGAAACACCAGAAGAAGTGGTGACCGAACCGTCGAACACGACCCGAATCTTCCCGTTCGGGGTTTTCAATACCGCATGATGTGGAAGAAAGCAGTGTTCCGTCATGCTCCAATCCACCTCCGAAACCGACATGTGCCCGAGTGATTCATACTCTCGCATGAACTCCACATACTTCTGTCGGAACACCGTGTCCCGCTTCATTCGACGCTCCATTGACAGGAGCCGCGATTCCGCCGCCTTCCGTGAACTGCCCAGCGGTGGGCGGTTCGCCCGAAACGGAAGCCTAAGTAAAAACCGACCAGACATAAGACGACCAGTTGTGTTCTGGTAGAAAAACTCGCACTCTTCTTCATCCGGGTCAATGCGGCCGGCGGCTCCTCTATCTCCCAAAACCGTTGAATCACCTCTGAGAGCGTGGACCCGACTAAAATATTTCCCGATTCCCCCGTGGTGACCGATTGAACCGTAAGGCCCAACACCACGTGACCTAATTTAGTGTCCACCGCAACCAGACCCCCGGACTGAAGAACCCGTTTTCCCGGTAATAAAAGCTTGCCCAATACGTCTACTCCGAGCAGAACGTCTACTGGCCCCGGTATGTCAAACTTGGGGTCTGCAAGCCGCAAGTCCCGAACTAATTCCCGAATAGAATTATTTAATTTAATCTGAGGGTGCCGGCCGATCACCTCAGTCATCACTAAACCCGAAACCTTAAATTGAACGCGCGAGTTAGAACTCGGAGCGAAAATAAATGTAGTTTGGCCGATTATATCCGAAATCCTAACGTTCCCGACCCCGCGTATAGAATGAGGATAATTTTTTATAGGGTTGCCCAACCGTGCTGCAAGATGACTCGACATAATACTGCCCTGTGCACCCGAGTCCAACAGGGCGCGAGCCATCACAGTGTTGCCATCCGAACCCCAAACCCGAACAGAAGCTGTGGGAAGTAAAACAGTTTCTGGGGGGTTGGCAACACTGGAGTGGGCAGCGAGTCCCTAGCGGGAACCATCGCCACGCGATGGCAGGTCATAATGCGCCAGTGGGTCCCACGACCCCACGTAAGGCGCCCTGCGTCCGTTCCGCGACATATAAGTTCGGGTCCTATGCCCAAAGGGCCCGAACACCGGAGGCAGCGGTTCCAGACGCGGCCGCTCCATCAGCGGTGGGGAAAACCGCTCCGAGGAGGGAGACGGGCCCCTACTGGGCCCGGCCTGCGGGCATGGTGACGCACGGGTTGACACCCTAGACACGCCGGCGTAACTCATCGGTGTCTGCTGACACCCGCCCGCAGCGCCCCTGCCTTCCTCTCGCCCCCTCCCAGACCCTCTCCCCCCGTGGGGAGTGATGGGGTGGTTCGCCCACTGCGGCCCCGGCCGCTGCTCCACCCATGTCCGATTTGCCCGGGGTGGTCCCCCGGCAGGGATCCCTTGACCCCTCCTGTCATCGCGCACACCGCCGTCCGATGCACCAGCGCGCGAACCCCGGGGTGGCCCCCCGGAAGGTGTCCACTGACCCCCCCCGCCGTCGTGCCGACCAGCCGGCGCCACCGTGTTTAAGCACAAGAGGAGGTGGTGCTTACCCCCACAATACGTACACGGCTCCGGTTCCGCGCACTCCGTCGCGATGTGGTGCCCGAAACAGAAGAAGCACCACTCCCGCTTTGACACGATGTTTCGACGATGTTGGACCCGGTGTCCAACGAAAGCAGAGCAAAGGGCCACACCATGTCCGTTCCCATTGCAGTAAGGGCAACGGTGCCCCTCGGCAACGGCCACCAACGTCGCCAACCGATGGGAAGGTCCTGCCTTGGGTCCCCTCCCCCCCCCCTCTCTGAGAGCCCGAACCCTTATGTGACCCAGAGGAGGGGGCGGGCGTCATGTTCTCTACCCGACGACTCTCCGCTTCTAGGAACGCTAGGAGGCCCTCAAGAGTGGGCAGATCCTCCTTGCTGGTCTCCTGAAGCTCAAACCTCGTGAGCACGTCGACGGGCAGCCTCCCAGCAACTATATAAAAGAGGAGATAGGACCATTTGTCCACCGGCAAACCCAGGTTCTCCAAGGCCCTAATGGCCACCGTCACTGGATTCACGATCTCGGTCCTGATATCTGAAGCCCGACTCACCTTAGGGATGGCAAACAACTTAGCCAGTTGTGCATCCACCAACCGCCGTTGGTTGTGGTAACGCCCTAATAATATTTCATAAGTGACCTGGTAATTTTCATCCGTGATGGGCAGGTGCCTCACCAGGTCACTAGGCTCCCCCCTCAATGCCCCCCGTAATTGAGCCATCTTGTAGGAGCCTGACAGGTCCGCGCGACGATGAACCAGGCTGTCAAACATGTTTATAAAGCTCACCCACTGGTTCAAGTCCCCGTCGAAAATGGGCAAGTCAATGGAGGGGAGGCGTGAGACAACCCCTTCTGAAGAGCCCGAACCAGTGCGATGAGAGCCCGATGACTTGCCCTTATTAATTTCAGCCACCCGTTGTGTGATGTCATCGGCATACGTCTGGCACTGCTCCACGTCCTGGGTGATCTTGACCAATTCCTCCTCGGGTACCGCTATCCCTAATGCAAGAAGGTCGGTGTGCAAGCCATACACCGCATCCAACCTTGTGGTCACCTGTTGTGCCCGGTGAAGCAAGGCCGCATCCCTATCTCTTCGGTCAATCAATGCCCGAGCCGAGCTAAACCATCTGAGCTCCGTGCTCACCTTAGCCTTAATAACCGTGACCGACATGTTACTTGCGGGTTACAACAGGTGTCTAATGACCTAGCTCTCAATAATCCGTACTATAGGTACACTAGGTCCTATACAATCCAAATATTGCAAACTTAAAGAAATTAGAAACAATAAAAACCAATTAAAAAAAATACAATAATACTGGTTATTTAATATTAAATATTATTTACTTATGGTAATAAGCTGCTGTTGTGATCCCTAGCTGTTCAATAAGCCACCACTGGCTCCTACAATATTAAGAACAGTCACAAGGCCCGAGTAAACAACAACAACTTATTAACATTAAAATATCTTAAAATTAAACAAATATTAATTCTAATCCCTGTGACCAATAATCAAGCTTATGAGCAATGAAACAGGCTGATAAGCAGGCCTATAGGCCACTAGAAATTAGATCCTAAGTGCCTACAGCTAGCTACACTCAGTTATACTAAGATAAAGGTAGTAAGCCCGCTGCCGCAAATTATTGAAATTGAATTACTTAATTACTATCCCCTAATCGTTACACACAACTATCCAAATAGCTGTGGTAAGCTGCCGTTATTATAATTGTTTATTTTAAGCAGTGGAAGCGCTGGATCTTAATACTAATTGAGTATGCACTATACCAAGAGTGACCAATACACAATCAAAAAATACCTAAATAATACCTAACCATGTAGCCAGGTGGACCGAAATATAATACCTATCACTACACGACCAGTCCTAGCTCAGCAGATAGGCAACCCGAACCTACCTAAGTACTTCTGCTGACTAGGTGTAAGAACTAACCTTTGAGGTTATTTTGCCAAAGCACATGGAATCATGGAAATCCAAGTAACAAAACCCGACCGAAATTTGGTTTTCGCGCACCGAACGGTATCCGACCGCTTCCCTAACCGCGCTCTGCTGCCAAACTGTTCACTCCAGGACCCGTGTCCTGAAGGAACAGCCGCGATACGCGGCGCCGTGAAGAACTATGGTATTACAATCTACGACTTACCGAGGTCTCCGTGTCGAGGATTGTTGCACTAAGGAATACGGTCAAGGGAAAATATAATAAATAATTTGGTGTAGGAAAGGACACGAGGAAAAAACAGGGTTAGTGCTGTGTTAACTTCAAAGAAGCCGAACAAGCTCGGCGCCGCCGCCAAACGAAGAACTGGATGTCCCGAGACACCAGCACCACAGTTTTGCCAATATGCTGAGCGGTTTTCAAACCAAGATGCCGATTTTCCTTCCTTATCACGATTTTTCAGCTCCGACCGCTGTTCACACCGGTGACAGATAGAGTGTTGCCAAAACCGTCCCGACAAAAAAAATACTGACGTAAAAGCGAGCTATACACTCATGCTAACCCGCGATTCGCCTCGCGAAATCGGTTCCGAACATTCTCTATTCGTGTGTTTGCAATTTTCAATGCAGAAATCTTAGAAAAAATAAATTATTTTATGATATAATAATATCAAAGTCTGTTTATTTGATCTGCAGCAGTATCAGTAATTGAAAAACTAGTATAATTGAAAATTTACTAATTTACTCTTAAGACTGAAACCATGTTTTTCTTCCAAACGTTTTAAATAATTAGGTACCTACAGTATTTTAAAGAACAAACGTATTGCTAATAAAATTCAAATATACTTAAATTGTTAGTGACAACAGTAAGTGGGTGACAATAGTAGAGGTTCGAACAATCAACAGTCGCCGCATCCGAAAGAGGGTAGACAGATATATCTGTCCTTAGGAGCTGTCCACTCGCCACACTAGTCTACTCTCGACCATGGAAAGTGCAACCGTTCCGAAATATCGAGGTAACAATATTAAATATAACCGTGGTAACAAACCCGAAAACTGTGACAATTTTAGTGTAGTGAACAACTAGAAATCAAAACAAAATCGTAAAACATACAATACAAATATTACGATATAAGTTAAAAACGGAATGGTTTTGATAAAATAACCGACCATAGTTATAGAAAATGTAGCCGAGGGAAACGTATTTCGAAGTAGCATACTGAACGCTCTATCAAATGAACCGAGTCACCTCACTGAGTCCTATACTAATTATTAAGATAAATATTGCTTTAACTACACCTTGTTTTTGTATTATTTGTGTCGTTAGCTATGAATAATATGGGAGGTGTGTTCGCATTAACAGGTTGTTTTGTTACATTGTATGTTCTAGATAGCAAGCTATTTGGCAGACATGATAGTAACGAGGTAGACCACTATGTTTTGGAAATACAAGGAAGGCTCTTGGAAGAATAAAACTGAGAAGCTTGTTCAAGAGGTTCCTGAGACTGCTTTCAGGTTATCGTTGATGTATAGACTCTGTTTGTCGTCAACTGTCATTGGTTATATTTGTTTGTCGTAAGTCGTCGGTCGTCATTTGTCGGGACTCACGAAAGTCTACTTATACCTAAGAAACAATCACATACTTAACGTTTACCTTTTTTAAGATAATATTATTTATCATCATCGAGTAAAGTTACACACTAGCTTCTATTTATTAAAAGGTGCAAACATTTTGACATTTAATTTCATCCTTTGCACCAAATGTTACGGTGCTGAGAAATCTCACCAGAACAACAGGAGTAAACGAAGCTGTCGTGTTGTTAAATTAAAGAGGCCAATAAATATTCTTATTGTTATAATTAAAAGTGCAAACCTCCTCTTTTGAATGAAATAGTCCAAATACACATCAAACTAATTAACTAAACTGTTAGTTAATGGCCTACTATTAAGTTAGGGGTGAAATAAAATTGACAATTTATGGCAAATCAAATCGGGTGGAGCAGAGATCGTTTAACCCATAAACACGACACGGTCCATCCCTTCGTTCTTGTGAACCCTTGGACCTATAACGTTTCGACCCTACGTTACAGCCCTGTGCAACTTGGCCCATCTTTCCTATGAGGGGAATAAAATTATCTCTTCTGTGCGTTTGGCGCGCCCACGCTATGCAGTCCAACTTTTTAAAGTTGGTGTAAGTTATAAGAGCAAAGTTGAATCTTGAAAATTCAGTTTTAACTTGGTCAAAGTAGTCGATAGGCAACGCTTCGACTCTGTTCCAGTTTTTGAGTCTTATTTTTGTTTTAGATTTTAACATAGGTTAAAATCTAAGTCCGTCATTTAAAAATACATTCTTTCTAAAATTATATTCGAATCCATCAGGAATAATACTCACTACACTAAAATTTTCACAGTTTTCGGGTTTGTTATCCACGGTTATATAATTTAATATTGTTACCTCGATATTTCGGAACGATTGCATGCTCCATGGTCACGAGTAGACGAGTAGTGTAGTGAACAACCACGAAAATATTAAAACATAATAACTCACTAGCTTCGGAGTAACAACCGAATAAGCAAAATTTCAACATAAATACCAACAAATATGAATTAAACCAAAACATTTGGAAAGTTAGACAAACGCAATGTTTGAACAACAACATTTCAAACATTGTTTAAAATGGTCTCGGTTTCACCACATCGCAAAGTTTATGATTTACACCGCAACAGCAGACGCGCTTAATGTTTTCTGAGCAATTAGTGCCCTTCTTGATTTAAGGTTATGGCCGGGGCAGTCGGGGCAGGATGGGTCACGTGGCTACTATCTCTTTATTTACTTTGACAAGCAATAAAATATACCGTGCGAAATTAGCACCTCTCCACACATGTGGCTCATTTTGGCGAAAGTATACTTTATAAAAGATAATTTGCGAAGATTAATGTATGTGTATCACGAAGCGTGCGTGTAATCAATGAGGAAGGGTTCTTGCGCGTCGTCGTCGCGTATGATCGATATCAGTTGCGCTGAGTTTTAATGAGGTGGGCAAAGGAAAAAGAAAGCTGTTTGAATTTTATTTAAGATCAAGAATTTCTGGTAACGCCGCGCATACTTTTTATATGAACGTAGCAAATTTTCGACGAAATAAAGTGTATTTCTCATGAATAAATATACAAGTTCTTTAGTGGCTAATAAACACTAACTCAATAACTAGAACTAAACTCTACTCTTAATGACTAGAATTCTATGAAAACCGAGTAAAAAATCACACTGCTAAAACAATTTTGTTTTATTCCCTTTTGCCACCGTAAGCTACGATACGTACGATTGAAAATAATCTTATTCATTTGTTATTCTTCTAGGCTAAAACTGGCGCTCAGCATTTAACTTCTAAATTCAAACTCATTTTAAAAATCATTAGCCATAACCACCCCACACCAGATTCAACACCATGGCGTACAAAGCGTAACTAAAAGACGACGCGCGCATGTACGAAGGCGTTTAGTTCCACGACGCATGCTTCCATGCACCCTCAGTTAACAAGGTAATAGCTGGACTCTATAATTGAGCTTGACTTTACAATTTTAGATGGAAGCCAAGTGCGTGTCGGACAGGTATTCTTTTTTAGTTTAGCCAAAGGCTCATTTTTAGCCAGGCATTACGTTACTCAATCCATTTTTTTTATACAAGGGATAACAATAAATTTAAAATTTGTGCGACGCAATAACCATCATTTTTAAACCTGAAAAAAAAGCTACAAGACTACATTTTTCTAATTTCTAAAAATATTCGTTGGACCAATGGCGAAAAATTATTAAAAAAAAAGAATGATAAATAGGAGTATAATACAAACCATATTATACTAATATTTGTTTTGCCATCACAGAACTGCTTTCTATTAATGCAATGAATAATTCAAATGCACGAGAGAGAAATCTGCCAATTATAATAAGAGCATTTATTCCGAAAGAGTGCATAAAATAATGGTTGCCAGTCGAGGGGTGAAATGGCAGTGTTGTGGTAGGACGCGTGTTTGGTTTGTATCAATTTAGAAGACACTTGTGTGGTAATGAAGATAGGGCAGCAAGAATGTTAGACATGCTGGGTCATTTCGAGTAAAAATGCGAGGAGGGAACATCGGGAGTTACTATTGTGATGAGTCACTTTTAGATTTAGATACTATTATGTACCTATAAATAACCAAAAGAATAACTTAAATCAGTTCGCGTCAAACCATGTGCATCTTACAGAAATATTAGATAAACTGGTGGTGTTTCATTATTTAATCAGCTGATCAACCATTCGTGAGTCAACATAAGTTAATCCTTTCTAAGAGGATCTAAGTGATTGTAATAACATCCTATGGAAATAAATTAATTTGACTTTGACTTTCTTAAAACAAGATTGAAAAGAATCAAAGTGGTCATCACAGACGAAATAAATAATGGTAGCCATATACCTATATCGTATATTTAGGCATTGTAAATCTAGTAGCCTATATAATCAAACTTTTTCTATGTTATCAATTCATCTCTGCCATGGATAAACTACTTTAGTTCCTGAACTAACAGTTTGATTCGCCCGGCAAAAGCAGCAGCGGTGATCACACGCCAACATTTGCTTTAAAAGCAACACTATTAAAACTAATTAAGACAAAAACTTTTGATTGCTTACCTACCTGTCCAAATATTTCACCATTTAAATTAATCCCCCCATTCATAAAGATTGCAACGTCTCAACCCAGACGTAGAAAATATGCCTCCGTGCACACAATAATTAATCATTTAAATCCAACAATTGATTAAAATAAATCTGCGGAGTTACCTCCCATAGAGTGAGGGGATTCCCTAATAGCACAAAGCTAACCGAGTTTTCATATTATCAATTATGGGATTATGTGAATTATAGAGGGAGATCATAATAATCGATCTCTATATTAGGGCCCAGACGCCCTTTTGCATTTTTTTTCTGTACTGTCATGCGTTTTATAACGAATAGAAAGAACAAGGTTTAAAGGCGCGATTTAGTTCGATTATTTGGTATTAATTGGATAAAACTTGTCGTCATTCGTGGAAATCTTCAATTAAACATTCTGTTTTCAACTTTTATTTAACATGAAGCTAAGCTATGCAATGAAAAAAATATGCGTCACGCAGGACCACATTTTTTTTACCTCAATCAAAGTCTTCGGTTTACTTACACTCCCAAACATTTTAAAAAATGTATATTTTATATTTAATATAAATCACTTTTACTAGTTCCGTTTAGTAGTTAGTATATTGTATTTTATCGATATGGCCAAATCCTTAAAAGCGTTTAAAAGTACAGTATATTAATATTCTTATTATGACTTATACGGTAATTAGAGTGGTATAATTTTCACGTTAAAAATACAATTATTTTAGGGATTTTTAATTACGGTCATGCATTTTTTCGCCTCTGGTATCCATTATACCCGGTTATTATAAGGTTATAATACACCGGGCGTTAATCGGTACATAATATTGATTGATAGCTCGTACAGCGATTTTTACTGATTTTTCATGCTACCATTTTACCGTTATGGAAGCTATAAAGGTAATGAAAGTGATAGAAAGGGTAATACTGTTATAAATCTTCGTCAAGATATAAGTATCGAATTCTAGTAGGTTAAAATCAGATTAACATTATTATTTTAATTGAATTTATTTTTTAATCTAAAATATGAATTTCCGCTCTTAGCCATAGGTGAAACATGAATATTTACAAAGTCATACAACTACTCTGCGCTAAAAACCTCGCAAGTAAGCGAAAAATTGCGGAATTCAGCAGAATTTTATGAAAGTTAAACGAGCTGTGAAGTCATTGCATTAAGCAGAGAGCTCCGCCAACACTTAATTAAGTATTCCCGCTAACCCGCACTCACCCCTCTCCGTCACAACAAAAGATTCACCAGCTTTGATGCCATGATACCCTGGTATCCTCCGCGGGTGTCTTCATTAAAGTTAAATTCAATTTTTAATATCTCTATAGCTCAGATTGCGAGTCGCGACACGTTTGTCGCGTTTGTCAGCTGAATATTCATTTTTGCGGAGGTTTCGAATGCTTTTGAAACAAGGGTGATTTTATGCAGCAATTTGTCGTGCATATAAATTCGTAATTATAAAGCCTACGCCGCTGTGTTATATTATAGGTAGGTGCCTAATATGTTTTTTGTTTCATTTTAGATGGATACTTTTCTGAATAATGATGTTTAAATATTTGCAGGGTTCTTTTTACGCTATTTTGATGACCTCATTGTTACATCAGTAACTAATAGTACTCAGATAGTAGTTAAAAACAAAATTTAAATTCGTTGTCACGTATAAAAGGTTTCAATTAAGTATAATACTAGGATGGGATACTGTCTAATCTTGTACACAAAATATTATTATTATTACTGCAGAGAGCTAAAACATTTGCACCCAATCCTACAAATTGAACAGTCAACATTATCGACGACCGAAATAAATCCGTGTGCGACTGACAACAGCAAATAGGATTAAATGGAGTAAAAAATGTTTCATTGTTTCATCCCGACCCTATAACAATATCGCAGTAACATTGCAACAATTCTATTGGAAAATCCATTCGGCAGCTCCACTCAAGCGCACAATACGACATCAACTTGAATCATTGTAGCGAAAAGAGGAAATCATAATACTTGGGGGATCTCTTTAATATCTACGATTTACCAGTCAAAATGATCTTAACTGTTATTGTCAGTGTCCTTTAGACTTAATACATTATTGTAATTTATTACGAGAAATGGCGTTTACGAGTTTCATTTGTACAAAGCAGCCAAAGGTAAATGTCGTCGTAAAATTGTCGACAACTTGTCGACTTTATAGCGCGCCGTTTATTTCAGTAGCTTTATATATCAAGTTTTATGCGACAAAAATGATTTTGCTTAATCGACTTTTTGTTAAGGCAATTTGCAATTTTTGAAATTGGGCTCTTTTTATGCCCGGTTTATTTTTTTTGTATTTATGCAGAATTGCGAATAACGATAATTTCATTCGACATCTGATACTCCAAAATACCGTACTTATGTTAATTTGAACATTTAATTTAATATTTTTGGAATGCAAGTTGGCAATTCTATCGGTGCCTTATCGAATGAAATTATTACGGTTACAATTTTGCTAAATCTCAAACATACAATACTTTAATTAAAATTAATTGGCTTTGAATGCTTTTGATTTTATAAAAAAAACTATTAGGGTTATTCTTCCGGAAGCGTTCTCTGCTTGATTTCTATGGTCTTTAATCCTAAACAGCGATTTACGTAAACCAAACATGAAGCGATTAATGACGGGAGGTTAGTCTGGCCTCTTCATTAACGCTTTATTTTTGGTTTACGTCAAATCGCTGTTTAGGGTTAAAAACCATAGAAATCAAGCAGAGAACGCTTCCGGAAGAATAACCCACTACTACATTTTTCTGCTGCATTTAAGGATAGAATTCGGTGAAACTGCAAAAAAAAATCTCCCAAAAATTATTTACGTTCTCAGAGAAAAATAATCAAAATAATATAATCCTAAACTCATTCGATCAAATTTTCATGATAAATGACACATTTACCATAATATTAGCATTAGTTATCCTTATCATGTATCACGTATTATTATCTAGTTTGTCTGCAGTAATAGGGTATCGGACTACTTTTTTTTAAATGTATAAATCCAAACTTCTTAGTTTCTGCTATCGAACACTAAAATAATTTTTGCACTATCTTTAAAATTGACCGAATTATAAAGGTTTGAAATTCAAGATTAGACAGAGAGGCATATACCTACCTTATGACGTCATTTGTTAGTAACGCCATATAATCTCCATACAAAAAATCGTTTTTGAAAGAGACAGACATATTGAAACTTTAAAAAATCACTGTAAATTAGTTTTTCAACCGATTCTGTTTTTTTCTTCGCGAATCGTCTGCTACTAGTCTATATTTTAAAAATAATTCATTAAATATGGTAAATTCATAAAATATGGTGAACAGTCCGATCCCCTATTATTTTTCAAAACTCGCTTATTTTTGAAAAGCTTTCTCTCGGTTCAACTCTACGCAGATTAAAATTTATTTTGCAACACGCTCATAAAATATCAGATTTATGCATCGTCGAGCTTTTAACGAACATAAATGCTTTCTGTTCCGAGTTAATAATGTAGGTATTGAAGGACTTTAATATTTCCCATCGCAAAGTAAAACTTTACTACCAAGGTTTTATTCAACGTTTATTTAACTGTTTTTTAATAAGACAACTGGTGGACATGACGTGGAACTCATTACAACTTTTTATTTTTCAATTTATTCTTGTTGCTTGCGACGTGGAATATTATGGTATTGAAAGTTTCTTTTTGAATGTCATAAGGATGAATCCTTTATTGAAGATATTCCCAAGAGTCCGCAAATTTTAATACTTTCATAGTTTCCAACATAATCTTCGCCAAATTCACATGAAGCCTTCTAACAGTACGGCAACTAAAGTAAGTTAGCTAAGCTGTTAAATAAGAAGTTTAAGTTTAGTTTAATGGTCTTCATTATCATGTCAAGGATGAATAGTAAATCATCAATAGCTCATATACGTCCCCAGCGAGGGGCTCGAGCCTACCCTGAATTAGAGCGTTTAGGCCTTAGTCGACTACGCTGGCCCAGTGCGGGTTGGTCGACTTCACACACAACCTTTGAGTTTCTTCGAAGGAGTATGCAGATTTTATCACGATGTCTTCCTTCACCGTAAGAGCGTCGAATATGAATTCGAAATTTATAGGGATCGAACCCGCGTCTCCTGGATGGGAGGCAGCGGCCCTAGCCACTAGACCACCGACTCTCTCATTGTTTTTTTTTTTATTATTTTACAGACATCAACAGCAACATCAACGGCCCGTTACAGTCCACTGCTGGACTATGAGCCTCCTCCACTTAAGTAGAGGGTTTTGCCATAATCTCCACGCTTGGCAGGATCCACTTTCCAGACTATTTATTCAAATTCAAATATCACAATTTTCATTTCTTTTTATATTTAATTCTTTAAAGTGTAGCTACCTTCATTTTTACGTCTCTTTTAAGAATCTAAGAAAAAATTTTGTCGTTTTATCCAGATTTTCCTTCCTAACCATTGCATTGTGTTCATAAGTAGACGTTTTAGTACCTCAAGTGACGTCCCCACAGCAAGGAAAGAACATTAATTAAGGTAAGCGGCCCAGTGAGGGGACAACTGACAATGTAAGCAATAAGGGAGCAAACTGTGAACGAAGAATGGTGGAGACCGCCTGTGGTTTGCAAACATGGAGGTAAAGTTTTTGGTCAACAAAAAAAAAAGCAATGTTTAAATTTCCTAATTAATAATTCAGGTATTTTTATTTGTTTTAGGCCTAAAAATATTATTATTGTAGACGTATAACTTTTGTTTCTCTTAAAAACAGTTTTATTTTAAATTCATCATTCCCCCTAGGCCACTCTCGACACCAAGATCCGAAATTAGTTTCAAGAAAAGAATCATTCGATATTTCTAATGGGTTAAAGCGGAATACCGAATCGGTTAACAAATGTGGTTTTAAGAGTCGTGTAAAATATAATTGGAAATTGAAATTGTCTTCTTGCATTGGTTCCGTGTAAATCATTTAAAACTAAAACAAAAGAAAAACCAAGGACGACCCCCTGTTTGAAAAATCTCCAATTACAAAACAGAATTCTACTGAATCCACTCAAAATACCGCCTCTACGGTTCTCACATCACCCATCAATAAGGTAAATTAATGTCGACCACGTTTATGCTAATCTACGGGTGTCCTACTGCCACCAGTCGCCATACAAAAATAATAGAGTCGTCCTGCTGGATGTGTGTTGCTCATTTTACTTGCAAATTAGTTCAATTGGAATCCAGCGGTTTGTAACTGTTGATAAAAGTAGGTACTCTATGGTTGTAATAGTCTGTGATTGATAGTGATGTTTGAAAACACGATACATTTTGGGTTTTGAGCCCTGCTGTTTTACTATAAAAGTAAGACGGCTTCAATTTAGAGCAGATTAGTACTTTTAAGATGTTTTGAGACTTCAACTAAACTCACCTTGAATGATAGTTAAATTAAGAGAAATTGTTATTATATCGCCCAAAAAAGAAAACTAAAATAAACAAAATTCAACTATTTCCGGTAGGCGTTCCCTTTTCATTTATACCTCTCACATTACCATTCCCATACATCATTTCAGTTTGATTTAGTGTGTTTTATTAGAAATCTTCGAGCACATTTTTTTTTGACAATGGATGGAATGGAAACTCAAATTTTAAAGGGAAATACGGTAAACTGTACGCACAATACAATACAACACATGCCTTAGTTTAAGTTACTATAGAAGCCAATTTCACCAATCAATTGCGGTTTTGTTGATAAAATAATTCAATCTAATATGGTCCAATGACCTTGCTACTCGTACTCAAAATAATTGAATCTTGTGGTTAGGGTGGATTTAACCAATTAATTAACGGCATAATTTAATTGCGTCTCCTACTGTTCTGTTCACCCTAAATTTTAAACTTCCATATTTGATTAAACGTCTAAATGAAGGGGTGATACTTTTACCATTAATAGGAACACCTTTAATCATATTGAAAGCCTTTTTGATAGAGCGAAACAAAATTATTGATGAATAAACAGGAAAATAGATAAGGGAGTTTTTTTTTTCTTTTAATAATGTGTAACATTTTATATATTTTGTAAGTAATCTTCTTCTATAAGAATCGCCATACTGTTTTAACTGTCTATAAAAGTGATTTAAAATAAAAAAACTTAAAGTTAAAATAAAACCTGTGATAGATGGTTTGTTTTTTCTTCTTAATAATAAAAAAAAAAATTATTGAAAAAAGAAAATAAATATTTCTTTATGTAATATAAACGTTCTTATAGCCGCACTCTAAACTTAACTTTAAAATTTAAAACATACGAAAACATTACTTAACCAGCCAGTGGTATAAGTTTCCTCTTCACCTGAGCTTATTTCACTGAAGCGTTTCAGCATAGTGCAGCCTGAAGGATATTTTTTAAAATTCTTTTTCAGGGGTGCATCGTAAATCACTATAACGAGCCAGCCAAGAAAGGTGTCGTCCTAACATTAAGCAGGGTATATTTTCCCGCTTACGACAAAATTTTCTGTGCCCATATTTATGCCGGTGCAAGGTTCTTAGGAGTAACACAGACGTGTGTAAGAGAAGACTCTACATTCAGCTGGCCAAACGCTCGGTGGCCCAAAACAGTACATGCGTTAAATTTCTTGTTTCTATTGATACAAACTAGCCATTATTGGTACAATCTGTTCATTCATTTATGTTCCTACCGTGGAGCTCGAGCCTACCTAGAAATAAGGCAATCAGGCCTAAGTTGACCATGCTAGCCCAGAGCGGATTTGTTCCGCTGCATATATGTTTTAAGATTTCCGTGGTTGTTCACTACACTAACATTATCACAATTTGCGGGTTTGTTACCACGGTTATATTTAATATTGTTACCTCGATATTTCGGAACGGTTACACGCTCCATGGTCACGAGCAGACAATACGAAACATCGAGGTAACAATTTTAAATATAAACGTGGTAACAAACCCGCAAATTCTGATAATTTTTGTTCCGCTGCAGTTAGATAACACAAAAAAAATTATTTTATTTATCAGGCAGTCACATTCAAATTGCTCTCTATCACCAAATCGCGCGTTGACAGGACGAATGTTTTTGTGTTATACCTATATAAATGCGCTCTTCAGTCAATCAGCCTATTGCAGTCCACTGCTGGACGTAGGCCTCCCCAAGGGCACGCCAAAGCGCACGATCACCCGCTTTCCTCGTCCAGCCACCATCAGCGACCTTCCTCAGGTCATCAGTCCACCTGGCAGGGGGGCGTCCCATACTACGTATATGCGCTTTTACTTTACACTAAAGTATTTTACCAATATTTCGACTATTTAAAAAAAACTAAAATTTTGAATGCTCCATGTTTTTAAGCACTATTAAATTCACTATCGGTTGTCGACCTTATAAACCTTAAGGTGAAGAAGAAGAAAATTAATTTCTTAATTTGACAGTCTCGTTTTTTGAATATGTTTGAAGAGTCTTTACGCTTAGTAGTCTATGTCTCCGGAAGCAAACTGTCGTCGCAAGCTGCAGGTACCCTGTTAAAGTTAAGTTATCCACGCGGCCATGCCTGCGACAGACATAAAACTTTAACCAAAGACTAACTTTTCTGTTTAAAATTTGTGTGACAAATTTTATT
This sequence comes from Carpatolechia fugitivella, assembly GCA_951230895.1. Lineage (NCBI taxonomy): Eukaryota > Metazoa > Arthropoda > Insecta > Lepidoptera > Gelechiidae > Carpatolechia > Carpatolechia fugitivella. The sequence goes on from OX579656.1 coordinate 14,791,464, forward strand.
TGGCCCCAACAATAAAAGTTCGCCTCAATCGCGAGATAAAGAACAAATTGAAATTCTAACTTTATAGCCGTCGTAAAAGATTTTTCTAAGCTACATTCTAACCCATTTTTAACCGACTTCGTGAAGAAAGGGTAGGTATTAATGATCCAGTTTATGTAGAGATGTTTGTGTTGTGGCTGTTCGTCATCACAGATGGCGATGTTTTAATAAGCGAGGCATTGTAAGGGTTTCTATTTATGGGAAAAGATACATACCTACTACAACTTAACTTATCTATGACAAATAATGTACTTTTGCTACAAATCTTATGGATTTCCTCCGGCGGACTGATTTATTGAGGAAAATAATAAATGCGGCTCAAAAATCAGTCTTTGAACGCTATCGGGTAGAAAAACATTATATTTTACAACAATGTATAAATCGTAAAAGCACATAGTTGTTTTATCTAAGTTGACCATCAAAGATATAAAACTGCAACGATTAGGTAAGAACGTTTAAAGAATCCACATAAAGTCAATATCTTCTTGTAGATAGTTCGATAACTTTGTAATGGGCCAATTAAATTAAACAGGTCGAAATCATTCTTGCATCGAACAAAATAAAACTAAAATACTTGATAATAAAATTCTCTGTAGACATGTCAATTTTTATTTAAAAAACGAGATTCAATTAGCTTCGAACAAATTCTTAAAAAAATCAGAGGGATTTTTTTATTTTTTATTGCCCAATTGCACACATTTAATAGGAATACTTAACAAGGATACATTCCGAATCAGGCTTTCAGCGCCGTCAGCGATCAGAAAAGCAAAAAAAAAATGTATGGGTTTCGCCCGCTGACAGTAATTCGGTATGCGTACGGGTGCTGTAATCGATTTCGGCACGTTTCGGAACGCAGGGTATTAGTGACGCCATTAGGTTTTAGTTTTTATCCCTATTTAAAATAGATAGGTAGCTAAAAGTTCTTCTGTTATAGAGAATACAGCCTATAAATAACTGTAAACATCAAATTGATATTGGTTATCAAAATGGCCAATATAGAAGAGCTTGCAAGCCAGAGGAAAGAGGAGGCTTTGTTGCTTGGGCTTGCTTGTTGTTTGCTTGCCATATGCTTGCTGATGACGACAAATTGGAAACAAGATTTTTATAACACCATCTCTTGGTATCACAATTTATGAAAGGCATTTTGAATGTGTATTTATGATAAAGAACGTATTTAAATTATATAAAAATTATATTCGCAATCATATAATTGAAATGAACGTACCTAATGAGTAATTTGTAATACAAGAGACAATCGCATTATGTCATAGTTGGTAGTCATAATTAAGGTGTAATTTATAGGTTGTTACAATATTCCTTTGCGATTAAAAAGTCATATTTTCATCACTAACCACTTCTTTTTATGATTTATAACAACCAGCCGGGCGTTAATACGATTTGTGTGTGATGATAACCAGGAAATAGCTTCAACCCAACTTCATCTTAGTCAGTTGCAGACAATCGAACTAGGAACCTCACCAATTCTAATTTCCGCATATGTTAACGAATGTCTCGTCACTCATTCATCTTCAGGCTCCTAGAAACCGGTTTCAGCCAGATACAATCAGCTTCAGCTAGTAACAGCCAGTTTCGGTGTAGGAAATACCTAATCATGGCCGACATGTCGCGCCTGTCTACCCCTTGCAAGGCGAGTAGCGAATTTTGCATACGAAATGGAATCGTCATGCATGCAGCTCTGCATCGTCTACTTGTGCAGATTTGATGTGTCATATTGCATTAGTATCTACTATTCTAGAATATTTAGGCTACATATTATTATGCTCTCTGTACTGTTAGCAAGTAAGCTGATTGATTGAATAAATAAATAAAATAAATAAATATGCAGGTTTGAGTCCTGTGCAAAATCGGCAAAATTTTTAATTTTCTGCTTAAAATTATTATTTAGGCTGTTGTTAGTGTGGGCATTTTTTTTATTAAATTGATATATTTAAATACTCTGTTTATTGGTTAATAAATTAGCTTAATGAAATCAAATACATTTTCACTATACAACATTTATTATTATCTCATATACATCTCTTGCTTCAGATGTAGATAATTTTGATATATCTTATGTATTTATTCTTGTGTGTATCTAGGATCAATATCGAAATCATCGTCTTGTTCTCTTGAAGGGGCGCAGTACTGCCAGTCACCACCATCTTCGACGTGACACCAATAATAGTCAAACGACCCTTTCTGACACTCGCCTCGACAGGGTTTGTTGAAGACTGTCACAAACCTTTGCTCTGCGTTGCAATAGTCCCAGCTCTTTTGTTCTGTTGTAACGCACCACTGGTAATGGTATCCAAAATAGCCGCAGTTGCTTAAGCAGTATTTGTTCTTCTTATCCAAGACTTGAGCTGTGCGGAATCTGGCAACAGGCTGCTTGTTGGTCCCACATTCCTTGGTGCTTCCATTCCAACTGGTTACGCATCTGTTGTTGTTACAGTTCGTTAAACATGGCTGGCCGTCGAGAGTTTTTGCATTTAACGAGTATTCCCAAGCCCTGTTTGCGGTAACACCGCATACCAAAAATATCAAAATCGGAACAGCAACAACGTACATTCTGAATTTATGCTCACGAGTAATGGTTGTGGTGGTATCGTATGCGTCTTTTATAATATCTCGTTGTGTACTATCATTCTTTATCAATCAAAAGCTGATTAAGAAATTATAACAGTTAGTTAATGTTTTCTTTAATTACTATGGTTTATTAAATGTCAGTAATTTGGAGAGACTTGGAAAATTCCAGCAAAGTTTGGTACATACTTTTAAAATATCATGCTTTCTTTAAAAATAATATTGTCATCTACTGAAATAGTAGGTTCTCCTATTATTATTCATTTATTAAATTAAAATTTCTTGTGGATTAAAGCCACATTTTATTAGTTTTTAGTTGTAAGTACTCGTATTTTTTCATCAATGATTATAATAATATTGATATCATTTTATCCCAGAAGTATATGAACATGGATAATAATGATAGTAGAGAAGAAATTTTAGAAATTAACAGTGTTTGGTGAGTTTTGTGTGTATTACTTTCATTTTTCTATTTATGGCTGTAAAACACATAAAAAATAAAAATATTAAACGTGTGTGCATTAAAATCGGCCCTGTAGCCTAATCGGTATTACGCCTGCCTACACAAGCACAAGGTCGCATGTTCGAATCCCGCCCAGGGTAGACTTTCGTGTGATGAGCACTTGTGTTTGCCTTGTGTCTGGATGTTGTTTATCTATTATTAGTATGTATTACTGGTATGTATGACAGCTGATATTATATTACTTAAATATAATATAATATCAGCTGTTTGATACCTATAATACAAGCTCTGGATCAGATGAGCGTGTGAGATGTCCCCATATATTATCATGGTTCCGGCAGAATAACAGCATCACTGGCCAAGAAGGCAACAATATGCTGAGTCAGGACCTTTAAAAAAGAATCTATAACCCATAGATATCAGTTATAGGTATTTTTTCTGAGCTACCGAAGAATTTTAATTGTTTATTTTCTACATAGCAAGCCAGAGTCACTCAAACATTTAACTTCACGATAAGTCATTTCTTAATTATCATTGTCTATTAGTTAAATGATAACCTCCAATATAAAACATAAATTGAAAGCCGATCATAGACTAGTCTATCGTCTCACTAGCAAGATGTCCAACGTATACGTGTTACCGATCCTCTTCTTCTTATTTGGGAGTTCATACGCTTCTCAATGGTCGTACACCACAATAGCCAACACAACAGATGGCCGTCCCTGCCTCACCGACTGCATTGACAAGACCTGCATCGTCGACTGGCTGGACAACCGCATGAGCTGCATCAGTAACGAACAAAGCTTCATCGCGCCAAAGTATCGCACTGCTGAATCCAAAGACAAAAGCAACAAATACTGCCTCAGCAACTGCGGGTTCTTTGGTTACGAGTTTGAATGGTGCGTCACCGCTAACGATAAGAAATGGGATTATTGTAATTCTGGTGATAGCCACCTGTCTGCGTACAAGCGTGTTTGTAAGGAGGATTGTGGAAAGTGGGGTGAGAACTACTATTGGTGTTACATCGAAGGTGGTTCGTGGGACTACTGTGCTCCCCCAAGGGAAAAACCTAATAGAAAATAGGTAATTTTGTGCATATTTTGTAAGCTAAAGCCCTTTGAAAAAATAAATAACTTTATAAAATATTCGGCCATTATTAACCTTAAATTATTTCTGTCTTGTTATGCAAAATTTATTTGTCTATTTAATAAAACTACTTACGTTGTTATTCTAAGAAAATGAAGATATTAGTTTTGTTGATATACTGTAATCGGAAACATTTTCTGAACTTTGGGACACGAGAGGCATGTACCTATATTATGTAGAGCAAAGAAATACGGGTAATTACCAAAACTCAAAAAATCGTGCAAAAACATATTCGTATATAGATATCGAGGCAACTGATGAAACCCCAGATGATACACGCACAATGCTGCCGCACAAATAATAAACGCAGTAAGCCGCACTTTCGCGCCAAAAGAGTTTATTTTCGCGCGAAAATGCGACTAACTGCGTTTATGATTTGTGCGGCAGAATGTTCTCACAAAATCGAAAACAAGACTAAAAAAAGAGTTTAAAAAATTGAAGCGCCAGTAATTAAAACCTCATCTCGCCATTCTCGGCTGTTGTTCAACTTTTTCCCTCCACACGTTTCCCGCAAAGTTTTTATGGGCAAGTTGGCAAGCTGACTTTGTTTGCGCTCATTTAAAATCAATCTGGGCCATTCAGCCCGGGGCGGGGTGGCGACTGTAAAGAGGTTTCTTAATTAAGCCCGCCTGAGATTAACTTTTACTTTCTCAGCTTTGTGAAGTCTACCAAAACGCCACCCAAACTTGCCTTTTTATAGAGATTATTATAGTTATTATTGGTATCGATTGCAGTTCAAAAAACAACTGTGAATATGAAGGCGAGTTTTGGTGCTAATTTATTGATTTACGAACCACGGCAAGCCTTTAGGTGATTTATATGCGGAAAAAGCTGACAATATAGACTATTTACCTTTCTATGGTCTGTGAGGTCGGTTGTCGATCACCTACACAAGAAAAATAATACGTTTCTAGTTAGTATGAAATGATTTTAATTAAAATATTAAATAATTGGAATATGTTTGTTTTATTAATTATAATGACGAATAGTTTAATGTTTGTAGGTTACTCGTATCTATATTTACTCAACGCAAAACTCGGAAGAACAAAAATAAAGCCTTAAGTTGAAAGATCCTCTTTCCTTAATGGACGCATCTTCGCACGAAATGGGGGCGGCAACTCCACGTCAGCGGTCGAGATTATCACGATTTCTGATAAACTTTTTTAATTTCCAGACTGCATAATGAAGTATTCAATTAGTCTGGAATTTTGGAGATTTCGCTTTAGTGTTGCCAATTATGACCGTGGTAAAAATATTTCAGGGTTTGTTTTTATTTTTGAATAGGAAACTTTACAAAAAACAATTATGGGTGTATTTTCTCCTTCTTTTACGAATACGAATGTCATAATAAGCAGTGAGGAAAAAATCTGTGATATAATTTTATTTCATATTTGAATGATTTACAGCCAGCAAGCTAACCACTGAATGCGGGCAGCGGCAGGACCGTTCGTTGTGGAGATCCTCTGTCCAGCTGTGGACGTCTTTCGGCTGAGATAATGATAAAATAAAATAAAAAAAAAATTAAAAAAATCTTTATTGACTAAAAACAAACAAATTTAACAATAGTTGCACACTGATCCCCACACTAGGATTCCCTGTGTTGTGGGATATCAGCCTCTTCCTCGTTGGATGTGAACATTTATATTTGTCTATTATATTTACATCTTATATTTCATTTTAAAAAGCAAAGTTTAATTAATGTGTGTGTGTGTGTGTGTGTGTTTGTGTATGCGTGTGACTATAATGTTCGTGTGTTTGAGTGTGTACAAAGTAGGATAATAAAATATTGTCAAAGTAAGTAGGTATATGTTATATATATTTTATATTTAGTTTGTCCGTTAAGTTTTTAACAAAATAATTTTAGTGTGTGTATTATTATGGTAATAGTTGATGTTGATGATGAAACTAATGGTTGCATGGGTGTAGGGTGTAAGTTGTTGATGATGATGATGAAACTAATGGTTGCATGGGTGTAAGTTGTGTTTTCTGTGGGCAACTTTGTCTTGCCATAATCCGATTTCAAAGTCAAAGTCAAAAGTCAAAACTTTTTTATTCGAATTAGAATTTTTACAAATCATTTTTCGACGTTAAAGCTATCATGGATACGCCCAGTGTACGCCCTCTGTGGAGAAGAACGGCTTGCATTGTTTCGCCTCGGATAAAAGAAAAATATTATAATTCCTGAGCAAGATTTTTTTTTGGAACCTTTATTAATTTTGCCGCAATGAGCTTTGCGTTTTTCCCTGAGTTCTTTCATATTTTACTCCGAAGTATTTTGCCAAGTGCCCAACGTCAAAAATTACAAAAGGAAAAGTAAATCGTCTCATCTTAAGATATTTCATCTTTTTTTCGTTTTTTTTGCAGCTTATTTACATAACTCTTTTTTACGACTTTTTTTTCTAAATACTTTTCAGTTTTTAATAGAATTAACTTGGTTTTCAGTCATAAAATAGCAAATAAATGAAAATAAATGTTATCCAACTTTTGAGAACTTTTTTCATTTTTTTTCTTAATCGTCTTAATTCTAGTTATTTCCTGTTTTCTTTACTTGTTTATTTGAGAATATCTATTACATATTGGTTCACAACCAGGTAAATACTCATAAAGTAACTCTTTTAGCAGGAAAATAATTGGTAACAACCCTTTTGCTTTTAAGTGATGATAGTTACAAAAGTTTATAACGGAGGTTCTCCACCAGGTTCGTAATAGCAGGGCCGGTAATTTACTTACGAATACCAACGAATTATCTATAGTCTAGAAGAGTAACCGTCTAACAAAGCCCGCTAAAATATGGCATCTAATAATTTTTGACAGACGATGACGACGACGACGACAAACAGGCAGATGATGTCGCTGCTGTACATTGAAGCTTACTTTCGACATTCTTACAAACCGAGTCACATAAAACATCATTGTACCGCGTATTCGAATGTCGTATGGAATAGCTTTCCTTTCTTTGGTATTCATTTGGTGGGGTCAAGTTTGAAGCGTAGTTACTCTTCTAGACTATAGATAATTCGTTGACGAATAATTGAGAATTGGCCAGAATTGGAGTTGGAGAATGTGGATACCAAGCGCCCAAAACGTGCAAATATATGGTGAGGAGTAGTGAGGACGTATATGAGCTGTTGATGATGATACTACTAGCGGCCAAGATTTTCCCGTGGGAATAAGACTTTTTCCCGTTAAAATCCTATGTGTTAATCCAGGTTACAAACTATCTCCATTCCAAATTTCATCCAAATCCGTTGAGTACTTAAAGTGTGAAGGCGGAACAAACATCCAAACATATAAACATCCAAACATCCAAATATATTTTCATATTTTATAATATTAGTGTGATGTGTGTGATAAGTCAACCATTCGTTAAAGTGCGGTGTGAGTTGACCATATTTATTATTTATTATGATCAATTTGTACATTTATCTGCCAGGTATGTACTTCCTAAGCAGGTGTACAGCGGATACGCACGCACGACGCACGTGAGCATCCCAGTCCCACAATAGTTAGTTCCTTCCGCCCGCGCCCTTGCCAGACCAAACCTTACTGCTCTAGGTATTTATGGTGTCGGATTAATCCGGATATTTTATCAAAATAAGATCACTATACTTAAACTCAGATTAGTGCAATTCACCTGTTCATCTCAATTTTATTTATAAACAATTGAATTTGCAACATTATTTTATTTTATTTTATTTACCGTATTTTTAATTGCCATAATCAATATGTTTGCGAGATATTAAACAAGATTACTTATATTCATCAAGAACTCTCTCATCTTCCCTTCAAAAAACTGCTTCTTTTGTTATGAAAAATTTACAACTCAAGATAAAAAAAACATAGTATCTTACAAAATTTCCCACCCTGTATATTTACTTTCCAGTGCAATGTACGCTACCCGAATAGTACACCACACAAGTTTAACAAAATTATCTACTTCTCATTAAAGTACAGCAAATAATAGAGTCACTGTGTGGGCAACTGTAGTAAGGTATTCGATGCAGTTGTGTATTGTAAAGATTTATTTATAGTACTGTTTGAATGAATAGTCAAATCAAATACGTACCCTGTAGGCAAGCCATCAATCTTAATCAAACAAGCGTTTAATTTGTCGAGAATATAAAGAAATGAACGAACAATGAGTATTTTATCATTGTAGCAAATAAATAAACGTTTAAAGTGGTATTGTTAGGAAAAAATCTGATTTCACAATTTCTCCTTTCATTTATTATCTTTTTCACATAAGGCCGACAACCTGATCATGCTGTGCACATGCCATCCACGATGGCTTTGACGTCAAAAATGATTTGTAAAATCTAAATTTGAATAAAATACTTTTGATTTGATTTTGATTTGAACAATAATGGTTTCCAATCATTCCATAAAATGCACGTAAGTATTCTTTTCAAAGATGTGTAGGGCTGAAAACATAATCTAAGAGAATTTTAAAAGTTGTATGTGCTAACTGCGATGCCAAGCATGTTTTTAATGATTGATGACTTCAAATACTGGAAACCGTTGTTACTACAGAAGAAACGTGACCACTAGGGTCAGGAAACAAATTAAGACGTATTACCTACTGACAGGCAGAGTCTACGGTAGCGGGTTTAGAAACAATGACCGTTTGTATCTGTAAACTGTTCTTACCATTTTCTATGAAACTGATTATAGACGGCAGGATGAGGCAACAATTGCAGTAACTTGCGACCGTATAAGTCGTCGACTGTCGTTGACTGTAGCTCATCTAGTCTGGAAGAGAAAAATTTGCGCGACAATCGAAGACTCTCGTGAGTTGTCACCAGTTGTCATCTCTTCATTTCAAGTCCGTGCCCGCTATATTTCCATTTTGGTAAAGGAAAAAAAACTTGTTTTCGCTTGTCTATAAGCGCCCGCGCCCTAAGCCTTAAAAGCCCAGGAAACTCATCAAGACTACAAAATATTTTGCAAATTACTACATTCTTAATATCTCCTTTCCCTTATTCCAAATATCCAAACAAAACAATCCAAGAAATAGATGGACAAAATTTGTCTTCAGTCAAAATAATTGCGAACCAATCTGTTCAAGTACGCTCGTTCCTTTAAGGTTCCTAATACAAATGTGCGGTTGACACTGCTAAATGGTGCCGGTTGCACTAACTAATGCCTCGTTGTCTAAGTTAAACTATCGTGGAACCGCTGGTTAGTCAATGGCAAAAGATGTCGAGGACAACGACAAACGAGCATCGTGATTCAAACAAACAAACATCAATGGAACGATGCGATTGTTTTAGATCTTGGAATTTGGAATGCTTTTGAAGTATTCGTTCTTGCACCACTACCAAGGCGTTAATGAATAGTTATAATTGAATAATCTAGTGTTGTAAAACCACAGAAAGTCTTTTAATATATACTAAGTGCAAATTGGGAATAGCGAAAATGTATCGTAACAAAATTACTATGAATGAATGAATATACTATAATACTGTTTTACTAATTTTATGTTGTTTTATTATTTTTCTGCCTTATAAAATTATACATCATGAAATTAACATCGTTTTGTTCCCGCCGTGTATTGATAGTACCCGTCAAACTGAAACTTCTATGACAAAAAAATTTTTGGTCTCTCCATACAAAATGGGTCGGTCGGGAGTCTCACTTTGTATGGAGAGACCAAAAATTTTTTTGTCGCAGGATTTTTTTTTTCGCGAAAAGTTGTTCAGTTTGACGGGTACTATCAATACACGACGGGAACAAAACGATGTTAATTTCATATATATATAAATGGTTGGTTATCATCACAGCAACAGTGAATAAATTATTTGTTAATGCGTATGTTTTTACATTCGTGTTAATGTTTCCCTGGCTACTGATTATTATTACTTAATTTAAATAAATTTAGCGTAAATATCAATTAACATGCTCTATTGGAGAATTCAGAATGCAAACTGTAAGGCTCGCTACAGACGAACAACAGAAGAGATGACTTATTTCGTTCAAAACACCAATTTTTAGTAATTATATTTAATGTTTAGTAAAATTCAGATTTGTTTGAGTTTTCTTAATGGTTCTGTTAGTTATCAAACGCTATATTTTAATGTAGAGAAGATAGAATATAAGATAAAGCTGACTGCCACCTTAAAGTATTTCTGATTATCTTCATCGTGCTGGAACTTTTACAAATCGACTTTTTTTAATTATTATGTAGTCAAACTGAAGTTGTGACTCATATGAATTAGCCCTAATATTACTGTCAATACGAGTATACTGCAGAATTTTGGCCGGAACTGCTAATTTACTTTTATTATTATGCGCCTACTTTAGGGCGCTATTTAGACTGGTCATTGCTTTAGAGTCGTAAAATTTTGTAGCGCAATCAACACATTAAAGTTACAATGTGGTTCGGTAATTGGTACCTCGAGGGAGGTAGATCATAGGGCTTTTTGTGACTGTATATTATTTAGAAGCCGTGTGGTGGCGGCAGAGTAGAATACATTTGTCACCAACCCCTACTCTTCCTGTGCGTGTCGTAAGAGGCGACTTAGGGACTACACATTGAACAGGGAACGGGCAGCAGCGCTCTCTGATACAGTAACCTTTTAATCTGCGATCTCCAACCCGCCTGCCAAGCGTGGAGATTATGGCAAAACCCTCCACTTAAGTGGAGGAGGCTCATAGTCCAGCAGTGGACTGTAACGGGCCGTTGATGAAGTGGTAAATAAGTTTACCATCACGATAACGTGCTTTTTCGACAATAACAGTAGTACAATACGATACTTAAATAATGATTGTAGAACCCGAAAAATGTTTAATTTAAATCGGTGCTCATTATTCAAAAGGAAACCGTTAAATGGAACTCCGTTCAACAAAAGAACGTTGATCAGGATTCCAACCAATTCGAATGCTTTTTTTTTCAGACATTTCGTTTGCTTTCGCATTCAGAAAAACGTATGGTATCGACAATTTGAAAGTCAAGTGTTCCTTACAGAGCCGGGTAAAGGCTTCCCATTCATTTCCCCATTATATGGGAAATTTGGACCCCCTTAGCCGTGCGTCGCCGGGTGACATGCATTGTGTAAGTGATTAATGATGTACTACCCAATTTTCTTCAGGGTAAAAAATGACAAGGGACGTTTTTATTTTTAGTGAGTTTTTATGGGTGCACTTTGCGGTTGTGTGGATGAAAACGCGGTCGAGAATTTGTTCGCTACTTAAAATAAGGGATGATATTGTAAAAAAAAATGTTAAAATAAAATATTTGTGAAGCATAGTTCAATTCACTCGTGTTTTTTTTTTTTCGAGATTTGAATTGAGTTAGAAGGCGATTTATACAAAAGCTATTTCCGATATAAGAATAAAGCGAACTCACTTTGTCTTCCTGTGAGTAAACGTCGCCTTTTGGCTACGGAATTTGTATTTAGTGCCACTGCCACATAGGAGACAAGCTGGGAAACTAGGTTGACAGGCTGGTGATCGAATAAGAACAAAATTACTAACCGATCATCTAGGTGGTCTGTTAAGAACAGCGGGTCACATCAGGAGTGGTATATTGGGAACAAAAGAAATTTGTGTACAAAAAAATGTTCTAATGGGCACAAAGAAACGCATAGACTTTCATGGTTTTAGTAAGTGGTCTCTGGCTACCTAACGCACTGCTCATTCCTCAACATATAAGAACCTAACTCTATGTATGTATTGGAACTTTTCATCCTGAAACCAAATTCTTCCGCAGCGCATCCAACTATAACACGTGTACATTAGTTAGCGGCATCAAAGTCGAGATAATGGAGGCAAAACAATTCTAATGTGCCATATTGTGTTACTTCACAAACACCCTAGCGCCCTCTAGTGTCAAGTTACTACACACATGTAAAACATAGACGATAAAACCAGAGACTTCGCTCACCATAGTTTAGATAAAAGTCAAACGGGAACTATCTAGATTTTAAAAATATATTCGGTAAAGTTTTAAAAAAAATTATCGAGAAACTTAACGTGTAAAACGTAAAAACTTATATTTACCGATTTGCAAATATAGAATAGACTAGAAGATGAACGGTATTTTTTATGAAGTTCGTGAAATGTTTTTCGTTTAGTTGGTGTTAATTTATGACTTATGATTTAGGTAGAACGGTTCGGGCAAATTATGTCCCAATGACCACTGGTTTAGTTGGTAAGTAAAATCTTTGCCTCAGTTATTGTGAAACAATATGCTACAACAAACGATGCTTGTCTGGAGTACGCGCTAATATTAATTAATAATGAAAGCGACGTCCTGTGTTGTTAATTTGTCTGTGTGTCAGAAGTCGTCAAAGGATCGCCTTGTTTTTACAACTAAGCGAGCTTGTACGAAAACACGAGGGTGACACTATTTTGATACAAGCATTGAGACTGGTTAAACTCTTCCTAATTACATTTCGACGTTTTAAGTCAACAATAATCACAGTTTTCAAGAAAACTATAGGTTACTTTCTTCTTCGTCCAGTAATACCGCTAAAATCATTAAAAATAATAAAAGACCACATATTCTGGCAACATATAATATGAAATCATTGTAAGAAACATTCATATATTAGGTAAAGTAAAACCATCAAAGCAGAATGTCAGATAAGTAAAACCATTACCTCAGACATACAGGCAAACATGCCAAAAATTTTGCTATCTTCTGTTTTATATTGTAATTACATTATTATATATTTTTCAAAGTAATAAAAAGACTCAATTATTAAGTACTCGTAAGTACTGTAACGATTGGCCTCCTTTGTTGTTACTGGCTGTTCGGTGGTTTTCATAATTATTTCGTTCTATAAATTTGTAATTTTTGAATTGCGAATAGTTCTTTTTTTGTTTGCAAGTCTTGATGTGGTCTTGATGTTGTCGTGCTAGAGACTACACGTGTTTTATGAAAATCTCAAAACAAATACACCCTGCGTTCCGAAACGCGCTGAAATCGAAATTACTGTCAGCTGTCAAAACTCATACGTTTTTTTGCTTTTCTAATCGCTGACAGCGCTGAAAGTCTGAATCTGAATACGCCCACAATATCTAGAATCTTTACGCGTGTTCTTTATTAGAGTTCAGAAGCCTATCAGGCTCCGCCTCCGAATGCCGAAATACTGTCCCCTAAGAATAAAGGTCAAAGATTTTCTTAAATCGTCAAGATGTATTTCAAGCCCATTATAATTCTATTGGAACCCGGTTCACCATGGGCTTTTTATGTTTGTAATGAATGGACTCTATGGATTATTCAGATGGTGAGTGTAGGTTTGTTTACACCATGCCAGTATGCAATGCAAGTAGTAGGTATAAATTCGTGTCAAACGAACTGGTACGGGTAGCGCAATTGAGTGAGAGTTTTTCATGCAAGAGTATCGCGACTCCCACTGGTTTTGTTGAGCGCTCATAAACCGCTGTCTTTTCATTACCCGCTGTCCTGATTAAAAATTGTGGCAAGAAATATCATAAAAATATCGTACATAAAAATAATGAATTTGTTAAATAATATCAGCTCGTTATAATCACCAAAAGACACTTATTTAGAATGGTTTAAAAAACTAATATAATATAAAAATGACAAATCAATTACAATAAAATTAAATATTTTATTTTTTTAATTTAGGTGTTGTTGTTTTGTGTTGTGTTAGGTATGTGTATGTATGTATGTAAACACTTTATTGCACAATAAAAGTAACATTACAATACGAAGTCACAAGAAAAGTTTACAGTGCAAAGGCGAACTTATCCCGTGAGGGATCTCTTCCAGTCAACCGGTGTTGTTTAGTTTTTACTAAATGTGGTCAAACAAACCGCCGCCGCCGCCGCCTCGAATAACACCCGGTGAAAATGTTCCCATCACGCTGGCGGAATTTCCACGCTGTATCGCCAGTGAGATGTGTTGCCGGTACGATATAATATAGAATTCTATCAGTGGTATCTTAAAACTCATAAACTCGTAGTGCTAGAATGCCAATCAGAATAAAAGCGAGTGAGTTTAGCTCAGTAAAACTATTTGTGTTAGTGCGAAATTCATTGTACCATTTTACTGGTATGGTGTCAGTAGACAAGTTCTAAATATGCCACCCGTTGTGAGAAAGAGCAAGGAAAATTTTAGGGTATTTTTTTTCTTTTTCTTCTATTATGCCTTTTCGTCTGTGTAACATCGTGAGAAATGAGGAGATAGCGGAAACAAACTTAGCGAGGAAAAGATTGGTAGAAATAAAATATATAATTTTTTGGTGTTCGAGAATTTTTCAGTACGAATATAAATAAATCGTATGGCATTTTTAATTTAACTACCTTAAAAGACGCGTGTGTTGATCGTATTAATTTATAAAGTGTCAACTAACGTACTTTCTAAAAAACAATACTTTAGGCTTAGACTGTGGTCTATGCTGTGGGTCTATGTACTTAGGTGATGTGTCATTCCGTTTTTATTTAATAATTTTATAAAAATTATTATTGAAAAATCAACAATACAGGTATTATAAATTTTGAAATGTTAATTACTCAGTCAGTTGAGTAAATTTTTATTTCTTTTTCTTGTATTGCTAAATAGTTGAATATAAAAACTAAAACCCGGATTGCGTGACCGGGCCAACAGGAAGTAGGGGACCGGAAACACTACGTTGTTGCCTCCCTTAAAGCGACTATACAATACGATACCGCTTTTTGTCTTCTATGTTTACACAGTCTTCTACGTCATAGCTCTTTAAAAAAAAACGTAAAAAATATTTAATACTTAAGAAAATTTAAAAAAGTCGCTAATAAAAGAAACACACGCATGTGTAAAGTTTTAAAAATATTTTTAAAAGCCTTTAGATTAATTGTTCATTTGTGCAGAGGAACTAGAAAGCATTTTATTTTATATTAAAACTGAATTCAACAAAGCAGATTTGTAAGCGAAATTTTATTCAAAACCTCCAATTTATGCCAACGGCCAACAAACTTTCAGCATTGAATATTTTGCACTGAAATTTCCTTTAGAAATATCCTGACAAATAGTGTCTGAGCTCAAAACTGACTGTGAAGATAACCGTAGCATTGCACAAAGGCCTGCATCTACATAATCGATGGCTTATTGGCGTTCCCCTTCTACTTTTAAATTGCAAATTTTCTGCACGATTTCTTCACAGTATTCCGAATCACGCTCCATTCGATTATGCGTTTATTTTATTTTTATTTTCGTGTTTTCAGCTTCAACTTTGATTCTTCAACACGCAACATTACTTCGTTTATTAATGTTATTGTAGTTTTTATTTCATTTGTAATTTTCTTGAATAGTTCTGACTACACTAACTTATAATTTTTCAACATTATTTCAAAATTACTGTCGAAATTTTCTCCTTTTCTTTAAAAAAATCTATGATATGTCTTACTGATTCCTACGACAGATTCTGTTGATAATGTACTTCAACATCAACATCAACGGCCCGTTATGCCCGGTTTCCACCAAAGCTGAGCGGAGAGGAGATGTGTTTGAATAACCAATCAGATTTCGTTATTTCCACATCTCCTCTCCGCTTAGCTTCAGTGGAAATGGATCAAGCGGAGCGGAGAGGAGATGTCTAATTTTTCTATAGCAAGCGAGGCGCGGCTGTGCGAAGATGTGTGTAGCCGGGCGGCGAGCGGCGTGCGAGGCCTCGCGACGGCGCCCGCGCTCCCACTCCCCCGCCCTGCTGATGCCCGCGCTTCACCGCTACGGACGCACAGCTTACATCTCCTCTCCGCTACGCACAGTTCACATCTCCTCTCCGCTTTGGTGGAAATAGCCAGCCAGCTTCGTAGCTCAGTTCAACACATCTCCTCTCCTCTCCGCTTTGGTGGAAACCGGGCCTTACAGTCCACTGCTGGACTATGAGCCTCCTCCTCTTAAGTGGAGGGTTTTGCCATAATCTCCACGCTTGGCAGGCGGGTTGGAGATCGCAGATTAAAAGGTGACTGTATCAGAGAGCGCTGCTGCCCGTTCCCTGTTCAATGTGTATTCCCTAAGTCGTCTCTTACGACACCCACGGGAACAGTAGGGGTTGGTGACAAATGTATTCTACTCTGCCGTCACCACACGGCAAATATTGAAGTTAGTTTATAAATTGTTAGTTTTTAATATTCCAGTAACATCGTCGTTTTCCACATTTACCAATGAAACATAAAGAAGCTGTAATGATAAAACATTGCCATTCGTGTCCCGTTAGCATTCATTACAACACTGTTTGCGTATAATAAACATAAGTAATTGCCTAATTATTTTGGGTCGGGCCGCTTGCAAGATCTCTCAAATTTATTAACCTCCGCGGAAAATAAACAGCAAAATACTGAATTGAAAACAAACACTTTATTCGAAATTCAGATAGGTCTCAAAAATTCACCTTGAAAATTATTTACTCAACCAAAACTTTTAGAAAAATAACTCAAAACTTCTCGAGGTAAGTCAGCCCATGGATCTGAACAACTTTTATTCAAAACTATTAAAATTGCGCAAAAATATTACCATTCTTAAAAATTTACTCGATCAGTTGATCAATTTGTATGAAATTATTATTTATTAGATTTTGTGGTACTTCTGGAGAGGTTTTGCGTTATTTTGTTACAGTCTATTTATTAATTTATTATGACATAGCTCACTGAGCCGTTCAATATAATAATAATAATAATATGTGAGGACATCTTCACACACGGCCGTCTGATACCAAACTAAGCAAAGCTTGTACTATGAATATCAGACAGCTGATAGAAATTACATAAATACAAAGATAGATACATACTTATACAATTACATAGATAGATACATACTCGTACTTATATAGATAAACAACAACCAGACTATGCGTCGGAGGCAGATACACTACCACCTGGGCTACGGAGCCGTCAATGTGTTTTCTTATTTCCTTTGTTTATTTTATTAACACATACTCTATTTTCTATTAAGCTAAAAAACTTTTCTCCTACAACAGTTACAAATCTTTACTAAATCCAACCATTTCAAGTATATAGAGTTCGTTTTACTGCAGTTGCTCTACTTTTTACTTGCACCGAGTTTTTGTGTTCCCGGTATTCGTAGAATATATAAAACAACACAATTTATAGCCGTAGTTAATTTATTTTCCTCGTATCGGAGCTAGAACATTTTTCTGATGTAAATTTTGTTTAGTGGATTCATTTACGTTTTTGCACCTGAATTTATGTTTAGCCTTTCAATGAAATTTTCAGAGCACAATTTGGATGTATCGACGAGATACTCTCACCCTTTCACTTTACATTTTAGTTTATGCAATGGACTAACTTTTCTGAAGGTCTGTCTGTCTGCAGAAGTGCAAATACATTAAATTGTTCATCTAAAAATGGTTTTAATTTATTGTTCATTCCTAGTCTAGTCTTATTTGCAGAGCGTAGAAATTTCTTTACGATTTCTTTTTATAACAATTAAATTTATAGTTCCATGTGTACAACTGAAAATGAATTAGTATATTTTTTTTTATTTCGAGATTGTCTCAAAACAAAATACAAAACTGCACTGCACAAAAAAAATGCACTGGATAACCTCACAATTCTAGCTGTAAGTGCTCGTTTGGTGCGCCAGGCTCAATTCCACCAACGGTCATCGGTTCGGCTCGGTTTAGCCTCGTCCTAATGAGACCGAATAGCACACAGAGCTAAAAAGTTAAAAGGACCAATGGGTTGTGGTTGTTATTTTAACGACGTGCAAACAGAAACTGTAACTATTGATAGAACATACTATAGATTGCGCATAGTTTGAGAACTTTAATTTGTCATAATGTCTATAGCCTCAGATTGTAGCAGTGTCAAAAATGCAGCTGTCTCCATCTGTGAATTTTGTGACAACATGTCTAAAGAATTCTAGTAAGAAGGCAAACCCTGTAGACATTCTTTGGACTATTGTAAACGGGAAAATTCTCTTGTCACAGATATAACTTTTGTCCGTGTGCTTCTGCGTATTTGTTTGTTGATCTTAATTCTAATAAAGAAGTATTTTATATACTATTACAGTAGTCTGGTTTAAGTCGTTTAATTTTGCCTGCGTGTTTTCCTGGTATGTAACTTCTTGTGGTATATATCTGTCAGTTAAATTTATTTTGTTTATAGCATTTCATTTCTCTTTATTATCTACGGAAAGCACCTCTCATCGAGAGCTGTTGCCGCCCTCCCATCCTATTGACGCCTCGCCCGCTTTATATGCAAATTGAATGACCCCAATTTAGGTACGGACGAGTGAAATGACATCTTCACTTCGACGGTTAATACCGTAATTTTAGACCCGCGGTGTATTTGTCAATATTCAAAGCGGCTTTTAGCTTTCAAGTTTATGCTTACGGATTTTGGTTACCAACCCCTACTCTTCCCATGGGTGTCGTAAGAGGCGACTTAGGGACTACACATTGAACAAGGAACGGGCAGCAGCGCTCTCTGATACAGTACCTTTTAATCTGTAATCTCCAACCCGCCTGCCAAGCGTGGAGATTGTGGCAAAACCCTCCACTAAAGTGTAGGAGGCTCATAGTCCAGCAGTGGACTGCAACGGGCCGTTGATTTGATTTGATTTGAATGTAGCCTAAGCTGAAGTGGCAGTGCGCTGGCCACGTCTGTCACAGAACCGATGAGCGTTGGAGCAGACGGGTTCTCGAATAGAGACCACGTCTCGGAAAACGTAGTGTGGGGCCCCCCCTTGCCAGGTGGACTGATGACCTAAGGAAGGTCGCTGGTGGTGGCTGGATGAGGAAAGCGGGTGATCGTGCGCTTTGGGGAGGCCTACGTCTCGCAGTGGACTGCAATAGGCTGATTGATTGAATGTAGCCTATACTAATATTTACTAATCTGTACGTCCATCCTTGTAACATAGTTCAATGATTTCTTGACTCGGAATGCCTGATGTGATTGACATTTATGTCCATGGGTCGGTAATCAATCCTTTTCAGTGCCACTAGGATTACGTTTCGTATTGTTAGCTTTATAGGCTACCTTACTGCATTCTTAACCTAACAATGTAGCGTGTTAAAAATGAAATGTCTTTATTCACAAAAGCTTTGTGCATTATTTAATTTTTGCAATTTTCTTTAAGTTTCGCCATTCCACGTTCGGCTAGTGTATTATTAAAACATAAATCGTTTGTGATTAGAAACATTCGTTTAGTTTATAAAATCAAGACCATTTTCCTTTAAGCGGTTGACTTCCTGAAAATAATGGAGTCGGTGGAGCGACCACGATAAGGTGGTGTACTTGAATGCCAATGTTGCCATATCTGATGGAAGACAAAATAAAATTAAAAAAAATACAAGAATACTAACGGAAAATTTACACTCTTTTTGTATTTAACACCAATAGATAACTCTCCGTTTGGGCAGACAGGTAGAATAAAATTTATTCAGCAATAGAGCATAGACAAAAACTGAACATATGCACGGAAATAATTTAAAAATAATTTACTTAAGATTGATAAAATTGATAAAAAGTTAAATAGGAAGAAATAAATGAGAAAAAAATCATGTTTATTGGCTTACAATTGCATTTACAATTTTATATTTATGCGGTGTGGTAAGCAAATAGGTCCCATCTAAAATATACTTTCTCATGACATGGCGGGACGATTTCAAATACAATTTTGTATGATGTGTCTGTAAAATTAATTGAAAATTCGAGACGATCTGCAAAAAAAGCGACCTGGCAACTCGATCAAGCAGTAAATTAAAACTTAATTGTGTAACAAAGAGTGTTTGCTCGTAGTCGATAAGCCGAAGGGCCGCTTCCGCCGTGGAACGAGCTTTTGTTTCACTGGTATAAAACCGCTCCATTTTTGCAACTAGAGTGCTTTCACATTAGTTGACTATGGCGTATTAAATGCCTTTGCAGTAAGTCGAGCTGATGTTGTGCTCATATTCTTATGTTACTTGAGTGGTTTTACTGAAATGTTTGGAACTTTGAAGAATCTAACGTTCTCGAGTCTATATCATTGTGAACTTTAATTTGACCTTTTTTTAAAAGGAATGAAATATAATTCGTTTGAATGAATACACTTTAGTGGTCACACAAGATTCTACAGTTTCATTGACAATACGAATCGTATTTTCAGTATGGTTAAGATTTTTATACATTGATTCCCGTTGACACATTGTGTACGGTCTATACAACCGCACATTCTGTCGCGTCAGCAGTAAGTCAATTAAAATTAACTGATGTAAAGGCTCTCTTAAGCCGTTTTATTTTTGCAATTATTGTTCTCTGTGCTCAGTAGCTCGTTGACCGAATAGCTTGAAAATGCTAGCCACTTTATTGGCACGATTGCGTGGAACTATTCACCGTAATTCCTTAATTGAAAAAGCTCGTTGTGTTGTACGCCTAGAGCACGTCTGATTTTATATTCATAAATCATTGTGTGGTTTAGAGGTAAACTTTATTTTTTTTTAATGTTTCTTCCATTATTTATTTAAATCTCAATATTTTTTTAGGTTTTGAGTAAATAAATGTTAAACGTGTTTAAATTAGTTACGCTTGTAACCAATAGAGATGGTATCATTTTCATTTATACATTTTTCTTCTCTTCGTTTTTCATAAACATGGAAAATTAGAAAGAAATGTCGATTTTTTTCAACTTTTTTCAACCTCCGAACGAAGCTGAAAAATATTTTCATCGTTTGAATTTCGAATGCTAGTGCAGGGGCACGTCGAAACGGCTGTGAATTTATTAAAACTCGTCACACATTCTGCCCAAGTGGATGGAAGACCTCAGTAGCAATTTTTCAACATTTCCGCGCGTGACGTCTGTCCTGTTGCATACGGAATTTGTACATAGTGTGTTTGTATGTATGTTTACGTGCCACGTTTCCCCAGATGAAAACTTGAAAATTGCATGTGCAAATGCACGGTGCATATGCGGAAAAATAATAAACGAAATGTATTTCAGCTCGCCGGAATAAATAGGGTTTTAACTTTAAGTTGAATTTAAATTATTAGGTATGGTTTAGGTTTTTCTTGTTTTTCGTTACAAGAAATGATTGTGAGAAATTTTTGTATGGAATAAGAATAATTTATCAAACACGTTAAGAACGTGTTCCAGAAAAAAAGTGTATCTTGTAATGTAATGGAGATCAAACTTTCTACATCAGTATTTTATTTTTGATGGACCAAAACATGTACTTAGTTATGTCACTTACGAGTAGGTACTTTGTAAACGAAAAAACTTGTAAGTTTCAACTTGTATCTTCCATATTTTTTTTGTATTTAACATTTATAACCATTCAAGTGAAAAAAGTACATCGGAAGCTAACCTTCCAAAACAAGAACACAATAAAAACAAAACATCGTAAAACGAGAAAAATGTCCGCGAACGTGCGGATGCTGCAATAAAACTCGCACCGAAGCCTTTTGAGAGGAACTTCGGATACACAAATACTTCAAACATTCTCCTGCACAATGAACTGTATTTACTTACAATATGAATCCTGGAATTTACAAAACATACATTGTTTTCGAGCTGTTTGTTCGCGGGGCTTACCGCACTTTTACTGCTGAAGGAATAGTGTATGAACATACGTAAGAGCGACATGGCTTACGTTGTTATATTTTTATGACATGCTTGTTCAATTGTAAATATTACATTGAATCTGTGGAAAAATAAGGTACCTTCTTTACATACGGGTATATTCCGTAACTAAAGCTTCAGTAACAAATAGAAGGATCACGATACATAACTCGGAAAATAAAATTAGAAAACTAAAATAAAATCGTATGTATCTACGTATCTGAATTTTTCTGTGTTTCTTGTGTGAAAACAAATATTAAATATATTCTATTCTAATTTGTTCTATTCATATGAATATATATTTTGGGTGTATTTCCACTTTTAGCTTCATCATTCAATTTTTAAGAAGGCAACTATAAAAATTAATAAAAAAATGTTCTTACGATTAAAAAAGAAGCATTTAAAATTTTTAAGTCAAATTTAAGCCTACCTACATCCGCAATGGGTCCTTTTTCTCATTCTCAGAATAATCAAAATCTGCTTCATATTGGGCAAAAGAAAGCTAACAAAAAGTTTATTTTTTCTTACAAATAAATTCATTTCATTTCATTTCATTTCATAGTAAATAACTTCACCTATGCCTTAAATTAAATTCATCAAACATGTTTTTCCAACATTAATTGTTACTTGCGGCTTTCCTTGCGGGCAGCGTGATGGATAGCTACATCAAACAAAGAGCCGGTCGTATTTTAACTGACCCGATTATTAATTTCCAACAGCCCATAGTAATTATAATGTCATCGGTTAAATGTGCTCATTTTTCAATTTTTCGGTACTAATCACCGCAACGGCGATGATGAAATAGAAGCTTATGGAAGAACTGAATGATATATGAGCTGTAATATTCATAAACCGTACAATTGACTGTTGATTATCCTGCAAAGAGGCGACTTAGGGACTACACATTGAACAGGGAACGGGCAGCAGCTCTCTCTGATACAGTAACCTTTTAATCTACGATCTCCAACCCGCCTGCCAAGCGTGGAGATTGCAGTGGACTGTAACGAGCCGTTGATGTTGATGTTATGTTGATGTATCATGCAAAAAAGAAACTTCAGGACGTAACTAAACTTTATATCACCCTGGTGAAAACCGTGACTGGAGAGAATCAGTTTAGCCTTCAACAACACGAGCAGAAGAAGATTAAAACAAAATACAAATTAGCAGAAAATGGCCTGTCTACATTACAACCATAACTCAAAAAATTTGATTCAATATCAGAATTTCGCTTTACAGAAGTGAATAGTGATAGATAAGAGCCCTCTCGAGCGAAACGTCCATCAACGTCATCGACATTCTCATCTTAAAGCGATTATTTACCTTCATATCGAGTTTCTCCACGTCGAGTCTCTTCAAGACGATGATGCATTGCTCCTTCGCCTGCCATAAAACTTCATAAAACTGTTCCATAGTTGCCGGTAACCTGGTAACTTATTCTCAGTTCATTCAGTGCAATTTCCTATGCAAATTTAATTGTACCCGGGGTCCACGTAAATCCGTGGCTCTCGCAAGTTAATTACTCAGCAGACTGCTGCGCTATTAACGAGCTTGCTTTTATTGTGTCTGACTGTACTTTGACAGAGGGAAACGCGAGAAGTGCAGATTTAGAGGTTATTACAAAAAACTGAAGTAATAATCAACACAACATATACTCCGTGGCCGTGTGGTCGAGATTGCGCCGCTCATTACGGAGGTTCCGGATTCGATTCCCGGTGGGGACACTGTCAAGCAAAAATCTCTTTGTGAGACTTTCTCCAGTTTGGAAAGGACTTTGCAGGCTGAATCACCTGATTGTCCGAAAAGAAAGATGATTCCGTGCTTTGGAAGGTCCCGGCTACTGTCTAGTCGTTACACGAGCCATGTTGGCGGCTCTATAACACTGACACTAGAAACACCCACACTAAGAAGAAGATCAATATACTAACAATCAACAACAACATCAACGGCCCGTTACAGTCCACTGACAATACTAAGGTATAAACAAAAACTTTTCTGAAAAGGGACAACATAAATATAATGTACGTACGAACGCCGTG
The DNA here is from genome assembly GCA_951230895.1 of Carpatolechia fugitivella. NCBI lineage: Eukaryota > Metazoa > Arthropoda > Insecta > Lepidoptera > Gelechiidae > Carpatolechia > Carpatolechia fugitivella. The sequence continues at coordinate 14,815,234 of OX579656.1, forward strand.
TTTAACCGATTGATAAATACTCGTTTAGGTCTACAAGCGTAGATAAGCAAAGCAAGACACAAATAGAAGCAAACAGTTTTAAAAACTCGGCTTCGTTTGTGCTTATTCTCCAAGAGCACGTACATTTTAAATGAGCTAATCAAGTCGGAGCACCATGCTCCACATGTTTTGTATGTATATTCTGCTAAATATACTATGTTACCTTATGAGTATAAACTTATAATTTGAAATGAATTGTAGCTAGTGTAATCTAATACGAAGTGAATTTTATAATCTACAATTAAAATTCTTAGAATCTAAAATGCGAAAATTCTTCTTCAATTCTGATGTCATTCAAGTAATTTTCAGGCGATATCCTATTTCAGTGTTTTTTTTAATAAATGTTTTTCACAGTACAGTTAAATATTTAATTCAAAAGCGGAATCTTAATATCTGATTGTGCTGAAATTGTCCAAGTTGCTCGTACAAGTTTTATTTGATTATATCCAGTCAAAGTAATTTCATTTAATAACCACAATATGCAGGACAGAGAGAAAAGACTAGCCAGGCAGACAGGAATACACCCCACGTACGCTTTTGATTAGCTAAGTAATCTAGTTTAGACTAACTTGCAGCACATGCTCATAGAAATCTACACAATACGTACAGGATTTTGCTTTGGCTCAGCTTCGGATAATGGAAGATGCCATGTTGACTAAAAATTGCAAGGATTACCAACGGAAAGCGATCGTATTTAAAACCATATCGATAACAAACAACTTAAAAAACAACTTGTCAAACTATGGTTTACAAATGGATAAAAAACATACGGCCCTTTAAATCTATGACTAGATTTCCACAGGGTTTTGTATCGAATTGACGATTTGATAAATCCCTGTTTCAATACTCGCTACAGGATGATATTATGTGGTAACCAAAATTGTTCATTGTACAACATCCTATTAAGTTATTTAAAAAATGCAATGCCTCTAGTTTGCCTTGGATGGTGTGACACGTCCCGTACCAACGAAATCTTGGAAAAATACAAATATTTCAGTATTTTATTTTGGAATAATCTCTTATTTACATCGTTTAATTTCATACCATGTTGAAGTATAGAACTTTAAAGTGCAGTTTCATTGTAACACTGATCCCAATAATGCAACCAAGTTTGTTTGATATGGTAATCGTGTTTTGGAAATGTGTCTTCACATGTTTGGATCGGTGCCAACTTCAACAGAACATCAAAAGAGGCTTTCCAAACTTTACTCATAAGGAACATTGGGAAACTTTCAGCATGTGCCGCCTAATCATACATGTAACTGAATACTGTCAAACGAAACTTTCATCCCTTTCTACTTTGTTCGAAGACATGTATCTTGAAGATTAATTTGTATTGCTTAAAACTTTATCAATATGCCCATTGTTACTTATATGTAACAGCCTCCGTGGCCGAGTGGTCGAGATTTCGACGCCCATTACGGAGGTTCCGGGTTCGATTCCGGGTGGGGACACTGTCAAGCAAAAATCTCTTTGTGAGACTTTCCTCAGTTTGGTTAGGACATTGCAGGCTGAATCACCTGATTGTCCGAAAACAAAGATGATTTCGTGCTTCGGAAGGCACGTTAAGCCGTTGGTCCTGGCTACTATCTAGTCGTTACGTTATTACGTTATGAGCCTAGTCAGTGGCCTTTGGCGGCTCTATAACACTGATACCAGGGTTTGAGGTCGGTTGTCGACCTTACAACCCACACGATGATGATGATGATGATGTTACTTATATGTTTTAGTTTATCTTCTCTTTAAATCCAGAAATTTGCGCGCATTTTTAGAGCAGATACTTTTCAGATTTTTAATGACAAAACAATCTTTGACAGCAACATCTTTAGCATAGCAAACAACATTTTTGGGTTTATTTCATTAGGCTTAAAAAAGCCGTATATTTATTTTGTAATATTGTCTTTGGGAGCCTACTAAAGCTCAGCTCACCCTTTTTAGGGTTAGGAGCATGATAATATAGATGTATTGTACGAACCAACAGTTAAATTAGACATAAAACATTTTGTAACCTTTTAAGAACCTGTTCCAGACAGAGCAAGCTCAAGACTAAGCAAATAGTTCATGGCAACACAACGCGTTGAAAGGAAACTAAATATACCAGGAATATCAGTATTATGTACGAAAATTTCAATAGCCCACTAAACCTAATAAAGTTCACAGTCTTGCGGTAATAAAGCTGACAAACTGGCAGTAGAGTGCTTTTCATCTGGAATGCACTGCGTAGGCGCCGGGATGACGCCGCTCGCCTCATCCACATCCACCACAGCAAAGAAACGACTTATTCTATTACCCAGATTGTTCTCGCCTTTCATGCCAAAACGTGATTCCGTTCGTACCGAGTGGGGAGAGGCGTTCCGGGTTGAGGTATCGGGAGAGTTTGTACGCTCACGATTAATTTATGTATCGTGAAATTCAATGTATCGGCAAATTACAGTCTTTCAAAAAACAAACATGGTCTAAAATAGGATCTTTTATGTAAATATGCGTGGTTAGATGATCGATTTGCCATTGGACAATTTTAATTACTGTAACTTAACAATTTTTACCTACAAAGAAAGGCAAAATTATAAAATTTAAATGAGATACAATTTAACACCAGCAAAAAGCACTTGCATAGCAATAAGGCCTGCCTGCCTGACTGATGATGCCTGTATGTTGAGTAATCAAGATTTTTATAAAAGATTTAGACATCATTAACTTGTTCTCATCACAAGCTTTTATTTAGCTTGCATTGTATGTGGGTATGTTCGGGCGAAATCTTGCAACTCAATTTTGAAGCACTTGCTGCAATTGGATTTTGCTGAAATTTGATACACTTATGTAACCGCGATGACAATGCAATATTATGGTACCATGGAGCTGGTCTGATGATGGAGACGGAAGGTGGCCATAGGAACTCCTCTAATACACAACACGACCTAGTCGTGTTTGGGCTCGTTGGATTCGTTTTAACAAGATATTTAGTCATACGTGATGTCCAGGGTATAATGATGGAGCCAGAAGGTGGCCATAAGAACTCCTTAAATACACACCACAACCTCGTGTTTGGGCGCGATGGATTTGTCTTAACAAGGATACTCTACTCCACGCCTTTAAAAGCTTGTTTAAAAACGATTTTAAATTAAGCTTATTTATTTTTAATATTGTTTTGCTAATTTTAGAATTAAGTGACATACTCGTTGAGAGTATTTGCTTTACAAAAAGCTCGACCAAGCTTTGCAAAGTAAAAGCTACCGGTGACCATGTCCCATGGCAGGATTCGGAATGAACCCTTTACATTGTAAATGCCAATGCGCTGTTTGCCCGCCAACTAACTTTATGAGATTTGTATGTTTCAGAGTTCAGACAATCTTTTATACCGTCATATCTCCGCCGTTATATGCCTGAGTTATTGTGTATTTTCCTTTATTGTGCAGTATTTTCGCGCCTTATAATAACTTTGTTACTTTAGGAGTGGCTGTGATCAAACATAAAAACTTTGTACGAAATAGAATAGTAATATCAATAATATCATTTCTGACTTATTTTACAAACATTGCTTCATGTATTTACTTCAAATCAAATCAAATCAACAGCCCGTTACAGTCCACTGCTGGACTATGAGCCTCCTCCACTTAAGTGGAGGGTTTTGCCATAATCTCCACGCTTGGCAGGCGGGTTGGAGATCGCAGATTACAAGGTTACTGTATCAGAGAGCGCTGCTGCCCGTTCCCTGTTCAATGTGTAGTCCTTAAGTCGCCTCTTACGACACCCACGGGAAGAGTAGGGGTTGGTGACAAATATATTCTAGTCTGCCGTCACCACACGGCGGCCGTCGCCACATGTATTTACTTACTTAATTTATAATTACAAAACATCTTAATAATATTTCTTTGCCTTACGCCTATATAAATTTTTATTCATCGCCCTTTCTACCCACACGATATTTATGATATTATGATGAATTACCAAGAATGAAATCACTAAGATATAAATTTATTGCTAAAGTAAAAAAATAATCAGTTAATTACTTTTAATTATAATAGTTTTTTATAAGGTTCAAAAATAGAAACTCTAAGACGAAACAAATAATAATAATTCATCGGCGCTTAGGCGTGAGCGCAGAGGATGTGACTGGCTGACACACTCCGACACATCGGACGCTTTTAATTTTAATTATAGAACATAATAAGGGAAGCTTCACACTATACGGCAACGGTTTCATCACGAGATGATGGCGAGCCTAATTGGAGTCGTAAATTTAAATAACACTGACATTTCACTGTCGGCCAGCCCTAATTGAGAGAGAGAATCGTAAAAATAATTTTACTCGCCTCATTTGTACTAAGAGAGTTTTTAACTTTAAGTTTATTTTCTTCTTGCTTTTTGATTGGGCCAGTAGATGTGTGTTTTAATTTATGAACGAATAAAATTTTGACCCATAAAGTAGGTTTTACTGCTAAAACGTATTTATATACTTTACGACAAGTCATGCTTTTAACAACTGAATCCAATTAGGGGTTATTAGATTGTGTTTATTCATTTTATATCTACATACAGTCAACTTGTAACACGTATTAAGGGTAAAACCACACCGGTCTGACAGAATAAGAAGTAGTTACCTAAAGTGAGCTGTAGACCTCGCGAGTCTTTACATTTCTTGTGAGTTGATGTGACCATTTTTTTTTTTTGTCCACCCCCCTGTCTTTACTGGATGAGAAATGTGACCTGCTGCTGCTAGAGGAAAACAGCCTCAGCAGTAGACCTTGTAAGCTGGCGATCCCCATAACTCCGTCATTTTATAAAATTTGCAATATCTGACTCGACAAAAAATATCTATATAATTATCCAACCTGCTCACAAAATTTCCTGAGAATCGGTTTACAAACACGACCTGTAGAGGAGAACAAACAGACCGACAAATGGACAGATGGAAATTTTAGCCAAGCTGAAACGGAGACGCTTGGCGCTTATAAGTCTTTCAGACATCGTAATTGATACACACACGGTCTAAAAACGGTATAAAACCTTAGACAAAGTAACAATATTTTAATTTAACCTCTAATGGGTAATTCCCCAGAGAAAACAATTTTCCTCGGTGGCGTTGAAACTTTGTTAACTTGCGCCGCCGTGATGAGCCAGCGAAATTAGCAGCCATGCATCTAGAACAATTTTTATAAAAAAGTAAAGGATATTATTCTGTGGATGGATATCGTTTATTATACTCTTATTGTATTCTTTTCGTTCCTATGGCCAATGAAAGGAATGAGGTAAATTCATAAATGTATATTATAGAAAAATCTTTACCTATGTATGTATTTGTTGTATGTTATAATGCGTAGCTCTAATTTTAGGATGTCTATCACGTGTCTTTTTTTATTTTTTAAGGCGTAAAAGACGGACTACTGTTTACGATAGAGACAATAAAATACACATACATACTTGTACAACACATAAATAAAATCTAAATAAAAAAAAGTATAACATCGACAAGGATGTGGAACATTTATCATTAGAATTTTGTTTCTGTAATTATTAGGTGAATAGAATTAGGGCTCAAACTGTCAGGAATTTTGTACACTTTAAAAAAGCAGTAGTGACCTTTGTCGTCAGAGCCTTCCATTGTCGTTTTTGGAGGTTTTTCAGCAACTACTCAGCGCGCGAGATTTTCAGACTGTTGCAAATCTGGATAAATACTATCTAGGTGGACCCAAACAACATATACCAAAAGAGCAAGTTTACCGAAATTATGTCTATTTCGAATGTAACATATTATGACTGGCCTAGTGTTGTTACACAAATAACAATCAGACTCGACAAATCAAATTCATGTTCTCAAATTACATACAAAATCACTTTACAAGATTATTTAGTTTGAATTCTGACGTTTAACATAATGGCGTGGAATGTTCTTATTTATCAACCTGTCTGGAAGGTGTGGCTCTAATCTCGCATTGAATTAGAGCAAACGTCTAGAGCGGTTTTACACTTACAACTGGTAGCAGTAATGCTATCCTACCTTCTTCTGCTATTTTGTTTCTGTCAATTCAGTGCTTTTAAGTACTGGCAGTCTCATCATTCATTTTCAATTTATTTTCAAATTTCGAATCCATCCGTTTCGGTTTTGTCATTTTAATCAAAATTTCCTCATTCCACCTCAATAAATCAGACTGTACCGACCTTTTAATAACTGGATCTTATGTATTTTCATTATAAGTAGCTTCTAAAAAGTGCTAAAAATCTTTGTTGTTCTAATAAAACCCGTTTGTGTAATAATTACCCATTTTTTGTGTACGTTTATTCTGGACTAGACCCTGTTTCTCTGCCACGCTATCATACTTCTATTCTACATCGTGCGGCCAGCAGCGTGTAGCAGCTGCTGGACTACACAACTAATTCTGAATTGGAAGTCCAAATATTATACAATTTACCGGCAGGGAGTTAAGGATCTACTTGAAGGTTTTAAAATTTTAGGTACACTGTGTTTCTTGACTTATCTTTACCACGGTATTAGCGCTTTATAGCGCCTATTTCGCCTATTGCGCCTGGTTCTTTATTTTATAAATAAAAATGCGGAGATATCCAAAAATGATCTAATCTTGAGTTAAGAGAAAGAAAAAGTACCAAAGGTCGTGACCGTAGTCACCTTCGGTTATAAAAACAAATATAAAATTCAAAAAATGTGATCCTTCTATTGGCTGTTGATCACGTCATAAAAAGTCTTGATTGGTTGATGATGATGTGATCGAAGGCGCGTTCAAAAGCTTGAACATACGGTCATTTAAGGCCGTTTGGTTTATAATTTTCCATATTATGATGTAATCAAAATTTCAAATCCTACTTACTTGCTACTAATTTTATAAATGTGAAAATATATTATGTTTGGATGTTTGTTCTGCTTTCACACCTAAACTGCTAAACTGATTTAGATTAAATTTGGAATGGAAATAGGTTGTGCTTTGGATTAACACATAGGATACTTTTTACGGAAATAAGTCTTGTTCCCACTGAAAAATCTTACATAACGCGAGCGTAGCAGCGGGCGGCTAGCTATAGCTAGTAAGAATATAAAAAATAATGAAAAAAATTTACCAATATTTTTTATTTTTAAATCATTTTAGCACTATCATGCCAAACGCTAAGCTAAAACCATTTCCTAAAAAAGAAAAATGTTAAGCCATTCCGTTTTAAATTTATAACCGTTTTTAACCACAAAACGAAACAAGAAGAAAACAATAATGTGTTGTTTTGAAATACGAGCGGCGGGAAACCGCCTTCCCTCCTCACATAATGGGACGATTTTTCACTGAAAGAACCGTTGAAATACCCCCGGGTTTCCTTATAAATTGTACTCAGAATTAAGAACTTTTCCTTTTAATTCAAACATTCTAATACGGTTTAAAAATGGAACGGCAAGTAGACACGGAATGGATGGAAGCGTTATGTTGAATTTTAAATGGTTATCCTTTTTGTGTAAGGAATTAAATTAGTGCAATAACAGCCACCGTTTTATTTTACTTTTAATTATTATTGGCTACATAAATCATATTTTGGTGCGCTAGCTATTGATCGCCATGACTGAAAACGGTGGGAAAGATCACCATCAATAATTATATTATTGGAGTTTTATTTCATCATCATCAACAGCTCATATACGTCCCCACTGAGGGGATCGAGCTTACTCATTGGATTCGACAGCGGTTCCACAGACGACGCAAGAGTGAGGCTCACAGACAGCACAGCCAAGACGTAGCGCAGCAGCCACTCAGAGGGAGTCATCATCCAGGAGTTTTAATTACTAAAATAACAATTTATTACAGAAAAAATCATAATAGTATTAAGTCTTTTTGCATAGATTATTATTATTCAGCTCTTTGTCAAAATATGGCGGTTTATCAGCATAGCAATAAAAAAGAAATGTTACTAAAACATCTAACAAAAATGCCTGCATAATAGTAAAAAAAAAGATGGCCGCGAAAATAATCTACAAACGGAATAACGTCATGTGTTATTTATTAAAATTGGTATCTTTTCCATTTGACGATATATTCCTCGACGTCTCGCTTTGATCTCGTGCGCCGACGCTTTATTTCGTGGTTTGTGGTTGGCGAAGGCAAATCATTGTGACACCTTATGTGCGGTGAAAATCAAAGGCGTTTCCTCTTAAAATAGCAAAAGGTGTAAGAATAGCAGACAACAAAACGAAAAGTTTACAAAACGTTGCAAGCCAACGATTTTGTATCTTATAAACATGTCATATCGACGGTGGAAAGGAAAAAATTACCAAGCGACATATAGGCAACTTTACAGTAGAGCTGTTTAAAGTTTGAATTTTCTGAAAAAAAATCGTGTAAATTGTTGTAATGGTCCAAAAAGCCTAGTTCTTAGAAATTTATCTGTTTATTTTTTTATCTACATTATAGTATACGTAACTATTAATAATTGTGCTTAGTTTTAAAGTTAGTGTCGCTTAGTAAAATTTTCCCCAAAAGTAGAGACGGGAAAAATATACTATGCGCCTAACACTATATTGCCAGATACTGGAAAAAATAACTAAGTGGAGTAATTACCGTACGAACAGAAATGTCAAACTTGACCAAAGGCAAATTTAGCATTTCACAATTACGACAACCACCAAATTTTCAAAAATGGTCGAAAATTTTGTCAGTTAGTAAGGAAAAAATAATTAAATCTCGCTAACTCCAAAATGTCGAAGCGACATCAAAAGTCGTCGTAGAAGGACGTTAGTAAGATAAAACGACGCAGAAAAATCAGGCGATTCTAACAATGTATATAACTCAATATGGCCAAAAATGTCGCTTAGTAATTTTTTCCTTTCCACCGTCGATATGATCTTTGTTTATAACAAGATCTAATTTAAGTAAAAAAGTAAATATGACGTAAAAAGTTTCTTGAGATGCACACTTTCAACAAGATAGATTTTTAAACAAACAGTTCAGTTTCAGGAAATTCTAAAAATGTGCTCTTGTCTCACTTCTGGTAATTACAAATTTGAGTAATCAAAACTACAATTTTGAGCTTTTAGCAATAATGACGCAAAAAAATATATTCGATTATTTATGATTTATTCATCTTATTTTGAATGATTTAGATTATAAATGAGCGTCGGTGGTCTACGCTCACCTTCCGTGAGCGAAGACCACGCTGCCTCCCGTCCGGGAGATGCAGGTTTGATCCCCACCACGTACCAATGTGTTTTTGAATTTCGAATTCCTATGTACATTTATTCGCCGCTCTTACGGTGAAGGAAAACATCGTGATGAAACCTGCACACTCCTGCGAAGAAATACAAAGGTTGTGTGTGAAGTCGACCAACCCGCAATGGGCCAGCGTGGTCGACTAAGGCCTAATCGCCCTAATTCAGGGTAGCCCCTCGGTGGGGACGTATATGAGCTCTTGATGAAGCAAAAAAAAATACTCGGTCCCTATGCAATTTTCTCTACAATATAATATATAATACATGAGGAACTTTCTACCGTCTATAAATACAACATCCTGTCTGTTAACGACCTTCCTTCAATTACAATCATATCACAGTCTTCTATTTGCCGCTAATAAGTTTATTAGTCTAAATGAAATATGCCCTTTTCAAACATATATTGCACAATTTATGAGCAACTACAGTCATATTGATGAGTAATATCATAATTCTACATGCACATAGAAGAAAAACAAGGGAGATAGTTGTAGTTGGTGTACCCGTTTTATAGCCAAAAGATAACTCTTGCTGGTCGGTCACCTTCCTTGAGGATTTCCATAACGATCGGCGCTGCGCTCACAACTTTTTTAAGCTGTTACCATAGTGTTAAAATAGCGCGCTAAAATACATCAGAAAGAGGTAGAATGAACTGGTTTATTTTTTACTACAGTAGCATGTCACTGAGATGTATGCAACACACGTTAGCGGCCGAGTTATCAATCAATCAATCAATCAGCCTATTGCAGTCCACTGCTGGACGTAAGCCTCCCCAAGGGTACGCCAAAGCGCACGATCACCCGCTTTCCTCATCCAGCCACCACCAGCGACCTTCTTCAGGTCATCAGGCCACCTGGCAGGGGGGCCGAGTTATACTCTATACTCCATTTCATATAACATTGAAAAAAAGAAGCAGTGACAGTAAACATTTTAGCACAAGTTCAAAATATTAAGAGTAGATAGGCTCAGGTAGGTCTTATTAATGAATTATTAGATTGACTTGTTTTCTGAAACGGTTACCTTTTGATATTAATCAAACCGGCATTATAAAAACTTTAACAAGAAATAACACGAGTAGCTCATAGCAGAACAGACTTCAGCAACGCAAAACAAACACCACAAAAGCCAGAAGGAAGTGAAGTGACGAAATTTTGCATATCAGTACTAATGTTTGTGACCGCTGTCTTCTTTAGTCTTTTTAGGACACTTTGCGTGAATATTAAAAATACGTACTACGCGAAGTGTGAATATAAAGTAACCTTTTTACTAGTTTTTAGCAAAACGCTATTAAAACAACATGTTGTTAGAATTGTTAGAATGAATGCTATTCTAACAACATGTTGTTTTAATAGCGTTTTGCTATTTATTTCTGTGTGCATTATTTTGAATTTTCTTATACTCTGTCCCAGATAGGATTGGAAAGAAGTAAAAAACTAGTAAAAAGTTTGATTGAAAGCTAATAACCATATAAAAGGTACCTAATACTTTTTATCTTCTTCTTCAGCCAGCCAAATATCGCGGTTCCGTGCAACACATTTTATCTGCTTTCTTTAAAAAAATTAATACGTAGGTATAGCACTTCATTCTCAAAAAAAAATTATTTACAAAATTGTAAGTCGTACGTAATATAACCAATAAGTATAATTTAATTTGATTTGATTTAATAATGTAGTTAACTCCATTTCGGTAGTCACCCCTATCTATGTTCCGCGGTTACGTGACAGTAGCCCATGTGGCCACCGGATGGGACAAGACTCTCTGTCTACTCGCTGATAACTTGCATTGACCTCACGTCGGCACATATGCGCATGATTCACTGCCAAGATTTCTTTAAATAGCTTTATAGATTTGCTACTTTATTAACTTGTCGTATGTAAGATTATGAGGCGGCCGGGAAAAGGGAACTTTCTAGAGTTTATATTGCCAGCCAACCTAAGCAGGCCTTTCGAAATCGATGAAATTTCTGATAATTATATTTAAGCATATATTTTCTATAACTGTTCAAGTTACTAAACTAAACCAGAATATAAAATCTTATGTAAGGATATTATGTTACCTGACGAGCAGCTTACATTAGCTAACTCCGTTGCTGACTGAGCCAAACGTTTGGTGTTAAATTTTTGCTACGCTTACGTTGTGTAAGATTTTCCCGTGGGAATAAGACTTCTTCCTGTATTAAGTATCCTATGTGTTAATCAAGATTACAAACATCTCCATTCCAAATTTCAACTAAATCCGTTGAGGACTTTAAGCGTGAAGGGGGAACAAACATCCAAACATTTAAACATCCAAATATAATTTCACATTTGTAATATTAGTGTGATTCAGCATTTCAATGATCTTAAAATTTAGCATAATTAAACATTTTTTTATATTCTAGAAGTTGCCGCCAAATCTTTACAAAACGTAAACATACTCGTACATCAATGCGATATTAAAGTTAACTAGATTTTAGGAAACTTGCGACCTTCCTACTGCGCCCATACGTAAAGGATCCAGGACTGAACCCGACTAATCCTGACCCGGGACACCCACATTAACGTCCCAACTTCCCTCGTCACTCCCAGTTTATAACCAAACTTTGGTTATAAGCGATAATTGGTAAGAAATCGAAGGTGAGTTGCGTGACGGTGGCGTATAAAAGACTAACAAGGGCAGATTTACTGGCTAAATAAGTAGTGTACAATGTAGGACTTTAAAAATAATGCATGCATACTTTATAAGGTTTTTGTTCTTAAAAAGAAAAGTCTAAATTATATTTTCATTATCATCAACAGCTCACATACGTCTCCACTGAGGGGCTTGAGCCTACCAGGGTAATATTTTTAAAAGAAAAATCTCTTTGTAAAATATAAATTCAGGAATTTATATTTTACAAAGAGATTTTTCTTTTAAAAATATTCTTGCTGATTCTAAACTAGCTCTTAGCTAAAAAAGTAAAACCTTAAGAGTTAATTAGAAAGACTGAATATTATTATTAGGATTTTTAATCTTATTTTACATCCAGACAAGAACATAATAATATGATTCACCAAAAAGAAAACGAGTGAAGTTTTTGATAATATTTATGATTGTATTTAAAATATTATAGTTTTGATTTCGACGTTCGGAAATAAACTTTAAAACAAAGATATAGCTCAGTCCTCCAACTGTAATCAAAGAGGGAATAAAATGCCGTCTCATAAAACAGATTATGACCAGTAAAAATGGAGGAATCCCCAAGTCTATCGCGAGACTGCAATGGCAAACCATTTACCGGATGAGATACGTCAATAAAATTCTTTGAAGCAAGTACCTTTATAAAATCTACGCCTGAAAAGTGAGTTTCCGTTGACAAGTTTATCCTGAAGTAGGGAGGTATTTTTAGTCCAAGGCTTATAAATTACTTTATCACTATGAAAATAATATAAGACTAGGTCAAGTTTCGACTGTAATGTTGGATGTCCATTACAGTTAGTTACTCGTAATTATGGTTATGTTATAATAAATTATGCATATAGCAACAATTTTGGAAAATAAATAAATACCTGTGGTTTCTTTTATTCACAAAAGAAAACATAGTTACATCCCGCCACCTGTCCACCCCTTAGTTAGATTAATATTTTTCTTTCAAGTAAATTAGAAAATTTTAAAAGTTTATATTATAAAAACGTCTTATTACTTAATGCAATTTCAAACGAATGTGACTACATTATAACTAGTATAAGCACGAAAATCTAATTTTAAACTCTGACCAAATGCCACTCAGTAAAAAAAATTAAAAGAAATAATGAAAATGAATGTCTAAATGATACTCTAACTTCTTGACGTCGTCGTCGGTCTTTCGTGATAGACCTGAGACTGTTGGAACCTCGTCAATTCTTTTAAAATCCTCTCTTGGGGGAATCGCTTTTTCATTCCGGGCAATGGCCGCCATCCCGGGACGTTTTAATTAGCTTCCATTGAGAGCTTTTTCAGTTTCAGGATGAATTATTGATATAACGACGTCTTTAAATGGAATAGACTGAAAATGCGCAACGTCACTTACTTTTCAGCAATCTTCTCTGAATAAATTATCATAATTATTAAGCTTTTGGTAAAAACTTGACTCATATACTTTTGTTTATAAGCTTTCTCAGAGCTTATTAAGTGACAAAACATTTATAATAAAAAGTAGGTTTAATTATAATTTACTATACTATAAATTAAATTTCGATTATGACGTGTGGTGACGGCAGAGTAGAATACATTTGTCACCAAACCCTACTCTTCCCGTGGGTGTCGTAAGAGGTGACTTAGGGACTACACATTGAACAGGGAACCTTTTAATCTGCGATCTCCAACCCGCCTGCCAAGCGTGGAGATTATGGCAAAACCAAACACTTAAGTGGAGGAAGCTTATGAGTCCAGCTGTGGACTGTAACGGGCCGTTGATAAATTAAATTGTACATTTGGAACCCATAATCATAAACATCTGTTAAACGTTAATAACGCCGAAAGAGTTTGCCAAGAGAGGAAAATAAGCCTTTCATCTTCGGAAGTCAAAAATTACTATTCTCAGTTTTTCTCATCATGACCTCCTGGATCTGTTTTTTTTACGCTCCTATTCCAGTTCGTTGTATATTACAATCCTCATATACCACTTATATGCTGCTTACAGGCCCCAAGCGCCACTTCAGCGCTAACAGCCTTGTTTGTGTCGTGTTTTGGCGCCAAAATAAAATGTGTGACAGTTTTTTTCGCGGTCTTTATGTGGGGTAATGTGTTATCGTTAGTCTTGGGATTGTCTGACGATCCTTAGTGGATAAATAAGAACTTATCTTTTTTAGGGTTCCGTTGCCTAATTATTGTTCAGTTCAGACTGAAAGAAAACAAAGTAATGTTTTCTCACATAACAATTTATAACAAAAAAATCTGTTTGTCGCTAAATCTGAATTCAGGGACAAACAGTTTTTTTAATTTCCGCATGTTCCTCCCTCCCTAATTCAAATTCTGGGGCAAACAGAAATTAAAATGTCGGAGACAGGATAACCCCGATTAAAAACTCTAATTTGGAGACAGAGAAAACTGGTCATAAATATTTAAAACTAAATAAATAAAGGAATAACTTTAGCGTACACAGAAAAAATAACGAAACACCTTGATCTATCTTATCTTGTTCAAGTATTTAAGATCTTCACACAGTGCATTTTTTAATCTAACACAATTCATTTTGTTAATTCAAGACGCACTTCATCACTCTTCTTGCGCACGCGCAGCGGGTGATGAAAGCCAACGCATTTTTTTATGAAGTCTTTAACCTTTCACATAGACTGGTTTGTATTATAATGAGTTAATATCTCGATACATCATCGACTAATATTGGACTTAATTCTGCAGTAAACGCTCTTAACTTTTAAGATGGTCTGTCCTTTAAATTTTCTGGGAAATGATGAGATGAACGAATGCTGTTTTGAATGAATATAGCCTGGGTTGCTGCCAATTTTCGATTTTTAAAATTTTATACGACAAACCTAATAATTACGCTGGTCCAAATTCGATGTTTCATTCAAGCTCTATAAATCTACTTCCCATCCATATTTTTTTAAGGACGAAAATATCGACTCGTTTCTTAGATTTAGAATATTTTTGCAAGAATCAGGGCCATATCTCAATACATCATCGACTAATAATGTAGCTATAAAGGGCTTGAATGAAGCTCACTCGGTTCTCTTTTACACCGCAGCGGGGCGCCTCGAGTGATGCTCCGACAAAATAACTTGTGAATACAGCCTAGCTTATTGTACTCACCTCTTACTTATTGTATTTAAAAAAAAAAAAACATATACCTACATATACAGCATGAAATTTACATCGTTTTGTTCCCGCCGTGTAGTGATAGTACCCGTCAAACTGAACAACATTTCACGAAAAAAAATGGAGAGGATGGAGAGACCAAAAATTTTTATGTCGCAGGAAATTTTTTTTTCGTGAAAAGTTGTTCAGTTTGACGGGTACTATCACTACACGGCGGGAACGAAACGATGTAAATTTCATGCTGTATATGTGACGTTGATGATGTATATCCAAAAGAGATGCTAGTATAATATGATCAAGAATAAGTAGTTGATGAGGTAGTCGTCAATGCCAATGATGATGCAGTAGATGATGCACTATATCCTCTTAAAAGTGAAGCATTCATTATATTTTCCTGAATATAGGATACTTACTGCTGCTCATTGCTGCTACAGTACTTATTTATTGTCTTAAGTGCGACACAAACATAGCAATGTATATCGAATTAGACACTTCAACTAGAGAGATTTATTTCTGTTACTTGCAGGCTCACACGGTTTTGAGCATCTAGAGCTGCGCTTTATTTTCACTATTAGCCTCCTTCATAAAAATATCTACGACGAAGTAGGTATGAATCTCCATTCAACTCAACATTTCGCAACCTGTCAGCTGAAAGCTCCATTGTAACATTTCGTATTTACGCGATTTATTCCGCATGTCATAGTCTGATAAAATATGTAGAGAAGAGACGGTAAAAAAACTGTCACTGTGAACATTTTACGATGTTAAAGCACTTTTACAACATGTAAAATATTTATACGCATATTTTAGACGACCTCTGTCTACGTATTTGGTGCCGCTAAAGTCAATAAAAACTCGGCTTTTTATTTGCTACTTACCACAACTTTACTGTTATAAAATATTATTCAAGAACAAACAGATACAAAGGCAAATACATTGTACAGGTACAAGTAATAAAAATATTGAAGACCGCACGGTTATCTACTACCTAAAAAATATTAGAATACTAACGGTAGGGAAGAAAATTTTGTAAGACTGCTCTATTATATACCAAAGGTATTCTAAGCTTGATTGTGAAGTCGACTAATGTGCAAATCTGGGTAGGCCCCAGCCCTTTTATGAGGAGACCACATAATAGGCAACACTGGCCTCGATTCGGGATGTCATGCTCTAATTCTAATTTTAAAATCCAGTTATCCTTTTTGTTTTTATTACCAATGAAAGAGAGGTGATGAACAAATGATATAAATTTGAACGAATGATAACTTAAAATAAGGGCATAGCTGTCAGTTTAAGATATTTTTAAGTCGCATGTTTTAAGTGCTTTTTAAAATTGTGCAATCAACACGGCCATAAGGTTCAAATTCGATGTTTGATAGCTCTAATAATAGGATGGCCATCTCCTGTCACTTTTCAATCTTTAAAAGGTAAAAAGGACGGACTAACTTAAATTAAGGATCAGAGCGTGACATCCCGAATCGAGGCCATTATTTAATAAAATGATGATAAAAAATTAAAACACGATAAAAAATAATAAACAAGAGACAAGATTATAAAAGGATTTTCAAAATTTGAATTGTCCTGTTATAACGCTTACACGTCCAAAGTTTCCTCTAAACACTCTCTACGACTTACTATATACCATAAGTACGGTAGCTATGGACCATTACACGTCAAGTTGTACGATAACCAAATGTTGGCTCCGACGGCAAATATTTATCAGAATCTAGTAAGGTCAATGATTTATTTGACTTTATACTATGCGCAATCGTTTGATACGCCAACATGTGCCTACGCTGCTGACTGCTGTTTAGATTAACCGTTATTATGAGTATTCACTGACTGTACCAGAATGTTATTAACTAGTCTTTATCCAAGATGAATCCCAAGAAGATTAATTCTAAAAACAAATTTTTAAAAAGTACTTTAATATCAACCAGTCTAAGTACATTTAGGTATATAGTAGCATAATAGTTGATAATAACGGTATAATGTTCATTATGACAGACTTCTGAAACTTGACGATTTTAGTTTTATTTGGTTAAGGGCCTGCTCACACTAATCCGAATATATGAACAAATCAAAATAAAGAAACGTACTTCCGTGGTAGAATTGCGTTATTGCGTTTTTTTTTCATGGACTAAACGAGTATGCTCAAGAATTTTACCGAATTATTTAAAACCTTATTTATTTCATTCTTAGCAAATTACTTCCAAATTGCACTGCCCATCATTTTTTGTACTGAACATTGGAGACATTATTTCTGTTTGAATCAATTTTATTATTCATCAAAATTTGATGTCCTAACCATTTCAAATAAGCTTCAGCTTTTAATGTAATAGGTAGCTATTTTTGAAAGCTTTCATTTTCAACCTAAGCTTTTGTTTGAACATTGAAACTATCGATTTCTTGTCACGAAAATCCTATGCTTTTAAGCTTAACTTGGCTTAATGACATAGTGAGTATTAGGTATTTTTTCATGTAGGTTTCTTTAAGCCTAAAAAGCGCTGGCTGGACTTCGTGAAAGCGGGTATGGAAGAGAACAATCTCACACCTAAGAATGCCGAAGACCGGACAAAGTGGAGAAGATTGAGTAGGAAAGCGGACCCTACGCGGGAAAACGCTAGGATGAAGAAGAAGAAAGGTTTTTTAAGCTGGTATCAGTCCAACAGCCTTTACGTCCGAGCGGTAGAGCATTCGTCTCTGATTACCAGGTTAGGTTCTGGGTTCGACTCCCAATGAAGACACTATGTTCAACCAAAAATCTATTTGTAAGACTCTCCTCAGTTTGATTAGTCTGAATCACCTGTACATCCGAAAATAGTAAAATGATTCCAGGCTTCAAAAGGAACGGTAAGCAGGCCCGCTATTATCTGTGAAAAATACATAAGTTGACATTAGCTAAGTCAGAAGCTTCAGGCGACTACAATTCTGATATCAGGGTTGGTGAGGTTGGTTGTTAATCTTACAAGGTTTTTTAAGGTTTTCGTGGTTGTTCACTACACTAAAATAACCGTAACCGTTAAATATTTCAGAGCAAACAACCAAAAACTTAAACCTTTCGGCGGGACTTGAATCCACGACCTTCGGCCTATACCTACGCAGCCAACGTGCTAACTAACTACACCACGGAGGCCATAGTGGCAGCGCCGAAATTCGTTATTGGTTGTTTTCTATTGAATCATGACGTCACCACAATGAGCAATTTTAGTGTCATCACTGATCAGATCTATAGTTGCTTAACATTTCGGAGAAGATCAACAGTCGCCAATAGGTCACGAGCACAACAAAAACAAGAAATCTTGTGTTGTTCTTAAAATTTAGTATTATAATATAGTGTTTGTTGAGGCTGTTTACATAAAATATGATAAAGACCACCCGGCACGCTTTCTTATAAGAGCTAACATCGGGATCCGCTTTATGCAAACACCAGTTGGGTTGGCTCAGGCAAACATAAGAAAAACAAACGTACTTCGTGAGGAAAGCGGCAGCATTTGATTTTTATTTGTTGCTTTCAATGGGGGGAAAACAGTTAACGACTTAGCACTGAACGACGACGATTGGGTAGTCTTTGTATTTTGCGCTACTCGTTTTGCTGAGAGGAAAACAAACGACGACAAAAAACAAAACTCAAAAGTTTTTATTTCTTGTTTCTGATTGAACGTTCGTGGATAGCTTTGTTGATTCTTTTTGTATAGCCAGATTTTCAATCAACTTTTCCTTTTAGCAATATCGTAATTGAATCTGAAACAGTTATTGAATTTGTGTAGGCTTCATTTAGAAGTGTTCTACTATTATCTCTCCATTAAGAGAAGTATTATGCAGACAATAATTAGATAAAGATAACATTTATGTATGTAAAACTTTATTTTAGCTTCTTTGTAATCCTGTGGGTTGTAACTTACAACTTGCAAGGTCGACAATCTTTTGCTGCACTGTTCATTGAACTACTGAGAACAGAGGTAATTAATTCTTAAACATCGCTGATGCTACTAAAAATGCGACGTTTTACTGAGCTTACGCATACTACCTCTAAATATATATGAATTTGTTTGAAGATCAGATTCTGAATACTAAAAAAGTCAACAAAGTAAGTCAAATCATGACACCTACCTCAGCTATCTTTTTATAATTTTCCTCCCCTTCTTCGTCCTCATTAGCATCATCAAAATATCCGCCACCATCCGCGCTATCCGCACCCCTTGGCGTGCTAATGATATCAAGCAGCACGACAGGAAACCCGTCGAAAAGTCTGCAAGGCGCACGAGGCTAGATGAAAAAAGTTTCCGTACCTACTACGACTGTTTTCGTTCACATAAAAGTACCAGTTTAGATTTCACCACAGCCTAAAATATTTATTACTTATTTTTTTTCTATACGTAGTGTCAATAGTCGGAGTAGCAGCCATATTCAGATAATATGGTTGCTACATCCTCAGCCTACATTTTCAAAATTTGCTCAGTCTTTCATCAAGTTTAGTTGGCAATTTATGATAAGATATTATGATGAGGTTATAGCTACCTACGCTCATTATAATGACAGTACAGCAATATCATTTTTTTTTTTTAAGAATCATCGCTATATTTTTAGATTTTTGCTGTATGTATCATTTTAGAACTAATCTGTGATTTAAACTCCACGGTACTTGGAGATCGAACTCAATGGCATTCAAAGGCGGGCGGGGCTGATGACGAATAAGCAGAAATGTTTCGTATTTACAACCCTAAATATCGGAATTCATTTCATAGGTGTGGTCACAGAAGGCACCACACCTACCTTGGTTAAATCAATCGTAGTAAACCGGGAAAATTTCATTTTATCTAATCTAGCTTCTAAAGTTACAATCGCTTTAGCATTTTTACTTGTAGTTGCACAACGTGCGTAGGATATACAGTTGTTTATGTTGTTACTTTATTTATGATATAAACACACAATAAAGCTCAATTAAAATGATAAATTAGTAAATTTATTTACCTACAAAAATGGACATAAAAAAATACCCCGAACTTGAAAAAATATTCAAATAATTCGTCATAGCAAAATTTGCCTGTTCTAGGATCTCTAAAAAAATCTTTATGTGGTAAATATTTTCATTTTATTAACAACCCAGACCTATCAACGAAAAAAGCAGACACACCACAACGTCAAATCACTGAATTGAATTCTACAATCCATAAAACATACTGAAACATCTATGCTGTGGTTAATTTTTTGTCATCGTAGTATATGAACGAAGCAAGCGTCGCGTCGCGATCCCCCTTGCACGATAACACGCACGGCACAACTGATGGTACCAACCATTTGTAATTTACTCAAAAATATGGCGTCAGATAGCGGGTCCTCAGCTAATTCCACCGCTTTGTAACATGTCTTTGTAAAGTGCCGAGAATTTGTTGGTCGATACGATAAGAGTGCCGGTTTATGTCCTGAGAAAACTTCAGCTTGGTTTTAGTTTTAAAAGTGGGTGGTTAATGTTGTAACAAATTGGCGTTGCAGAGATAAGGAACTCTCTACCATATACTGTCCGTGATTGTAGCACTATCTCTTTATTTAAAAAGCGAGTTAAAGAGCATTATCTTTCGCTGTCAGATTGATCCATTATATTTATTTAAGTATTATATTTATTGTTATATTTATTGTATTTTTAAAAATATATTATATTTTATATGTTTGGGTATATATTTTAGTATCATATTGTGTTAGTTTATGTATATTTACATAATATTATATAAGTAATTCTTGTGATTGTCTTGTCCTTTTGTGTTTTATAAAGTTGTGCACGTTTTATCTGCGTCTTACTATCTCTTTTCTCTTCCGTAGGTCTGCTGGAAGATATTTCTCTAGAAATAAGCAGGCCTGTTGTGTCGTTTTTTCAAATGTATTTCTATTTTTGTTATTATTGTGTACAATAAATCGTTAAATAAATAAATAAATAAGTCGAGTATTGTTAGTTAAGATAGTTACTTATTTTGGTCGTACTTACGAGCATTTTTAAAAGATTTAATGAATTAATGTTGGATATTCTGGAAAATTCCTACATTATATTCGAGTCACGTTTAAGTTTTAGCAAGATAATAAGTATATATATAAGTAAATATCTATCCAAAAAAATTTTACGCATGTCAAGATCAAGGTAAGCCGTTGGATGCAGACAGCAAAGGAAAAGGCTGGGGAGGCTTGAAAGAGGTTGAAATGATGACACAAGTCAAAATTGATATTTTGACACTTACAATAGTTATCACCAAAGTCGAAACTGTTTTTTTTTTTTTTTTTTGACGGACCTAATCACTATTTATACCAGAGTGGTAATATAGTGGGCGCGGACTTGCGGGGGAGCAGAAGGCTCGTACCCCTTAGGAATTTTAAAAAGTCGAAACTGCTTCGCTCGAGATGCTACATTTTTCTAAAAGAAAATACTTTATAAAAGTTAGGCTTTAACGTTTGATCGACGATCAAAAGTTGGATGTTAAAACTAAATCCAACTTTTGCCACTAGATCCATCAAAACTTTTCTAATTTCTAAACAAAGAGCGTAATACAATTTGTCGACAACAAGATATCCTTTATCGAACCCTAAGTGAGTCCCTTAGGGTCCAGAAATTTGAATGAGTTTTCGAAACTTTAGGGCCTCGCGTAATGCGAGGGATTAATTTTAATGGCACACGTTATTTTGATTACCTTATACGTGTTGGTTGTATTTGCTTGCATAGATTTGCCTTTTCATTGTATGGAGTTTACTCTTCCTGTTCATATGACTGTGAAGTAGGATGATGATGATTCTAGCTAAGGCAATATAACCTGATTTTGGAGTTAATATGGGTTGTCAAATAAGCCTTTGTAGCTTATCTTGTTACCACCAGCAGATTATCATACTTTACGAGTAGAATTTAATGTAAATTATTTTATTATGGTAACTGAATTGGATAACGATCTACTCGTATTTGCCAATTGTGACGTGCAGATGATACTTTATTCACAAATATGCAGAATAAAGGCAAGATTTAAATAATAATGGAGCATAATTGACTGGGATACTGAAAACTCTTCAAATCTTGTCACAACGACATGCAGGATAAATTTGTTGAAGATACAAAACACGCTGGTAAAAATCTCCTAGCATTAAGTATACCAATGGGATGTTACAATATTAAACTCTTGAGATATCAAACTGAAGAATCTCTTTTTAACTCTGTCGCGTCGTAGCTAAAACTGATATCTTGTACTACTATTTTTTGCATTACTATCTCATTAGCTTCGTGCAATTTAATTATTTTTATGTGTTATTATTTAGTTATTTCTCCTTCTTATAGCGGCTCTCCTGGCTGATAAAAAACAAACTTACGATGATAAAAATTATCTAGCAATAGACCAAGAAGAAAAGCTTAATTGAAGTCTTAACTTTTAAATTTATAATATGTCGTTTATGCAATGACTACGTTTATTTAATAACATCAATAATTTAGTATCCAATAACGGTGACACATTATTCTACATAGATGCAAGTTACTGCGATTAATGCATACTGTGAAATTAATTACGAGGTAGATAGGTTTGTGTGTATCGCGATTGTAAATTGCAACGGTACTACAAAATTTATATGTCAATAAAACAAGGTACTGAACAGAGATTTGGCTTTTAACGTCAATTTATTTTATACCACATGATAAGTACTTACCTATTTATTAGTGAGTGTGGTGGCTAGAGTCACTGTCTTACATTCGGGAGACGCGGGTTCGATCCCTGTACCAATGTGCTTTCAAATTTTGAATTTATTGACCGAGCGAGCGAAGCGTCTCTGTTTCAGCTTGGCCAAATTTGCTTTTGTATGTCCATCTGTTTGTTTGTGGATTTGTTTGTTTGTTTGTTTGTTTCACTCTACAGGTCGCGTTTCTCAACCGATTCTCGTGAAATTTTGTGAGCAGGTTCGATAAATTAATCGATTTTTTGTCGAGTCAGTTTTTGGAAATTTTAAAAAATGACGGAGTTATGGGGATTGCCAGCTTACAAGGTCTACCGCTGAGGCTGTTTTCCTCTACAGGTGCATTTCTTAAAATAAAATGAAATTAAATGAAATAAAATGAAAAAAAAAATATAAAAAAATAAAATAAAAAAACAAACAAACAAACAAAATAAAATAAAATAAAATAAAAAAAACTTTGAAAATACAAAAAAAATCAAGGGGTTGGGGATGTTTGTCGAGAAAAAAAAAGATATATACAGACTCGCGAGGTCTACAGCTCACAGAGCCACTAGTATGTACGTTTTTTCGACGCACTTACGGTGAAGGAAAACATCGTTATGAAACCTGCACATTCCTGCGAAGAAATTCAAAGATTGTGTGTGAAGTCGACCAACCCGCACTGGGCCAGCGTGGTTGACTAAGGCATAATCGCTCTACCTTAGGGTAGGCTTGAGCCCCTCGGTGGGGACGTATATGAGCTGTTGATGATGATGACAAAATGAAAATCCTGCAACTGTAATAGGCATTACCATCAATTAAAGTTTTTAGTTATCTCTAGTTCACCACATTTTTTCAGACTACTACCTACTCTTGCATTTCAATTCAAATACAGAAAACATCAGTGTTCGACAGGAATATCTCAAAATTGCGGATTCTTAATAAAATACCCTGTAATTTCAAGGTGGGCATGCAAATTATGTAATATATCGTAAACATTTCGAAACTCCGATAGTTTAAAAATCTTTCTACAACAACTAGTGGCCAAAAACTTGCGTGTACACAACCCAGTCGTTCTAAACAGACCATTGCCATTCATAACGCCGAAAACAGTCGTGCCACAAATTTCCATAGACAAAGGTATTAGTCATGGTATACACAGGGTGATTCGGAGCTATAAATCACCAAAAGCAGGCACCTCCACCTCGCGTGACCAGCCGTCGCGTTACGTACACCGATATCATAATTCCGTGTTGAGTTTCCCCAAAAAAACATAGACCAGTGAGTATTTAGATACCACATCAGATCTGTTAGAAAATCCTGTAATAAAAGATAAGATTGTTTTTAAGATAGTAATAATAACAACATTTCACTTACGGCATACATAGATACAATTTTAGAAGGAAGAAAAAAAAATTATAGGTGTTGTTATATTTATCTGAATAAAATTGGTGGAGGAGAAATCGTAAGGAAATATCATCTTTAACCTAATTCAGGGCAACCTTGACTTAATCTTAAAGAATAATACACAACACACACACACTTTATTTCATAACACATACGGGACAAAAACATTGTAAATAAAGAATAACATTGTAAATATAGGGCATTTATAGGGCAATCTTCTTGGCATATCGTTATTTCAACACTAGCATCTTTCCTGCCTTCACACGATCCATCCATCTTTTCGTTGTTTGCCCTCTCCTAGCTTATTATTTCAATGCAAAGACATATTCTCGTTATCAAGCAATACTTCTGAATAGTTTAAGACACTCTGCCATACTCTATGACAATTTCGGGAGAAATTTTGTCACACTAGCGTTGTCTAAAAATTCAATGATCTGTGATTCTCCCCGATCTCCTTCCGTGACTAATGCCAGCTCGTAATCGCTTTTGAATTAAACTTCATTATAATTACTGTCTTCATTCAAGGAGTTTTATTTAAGCTTATTTAAAATAATTATAGCAACGTTCGAAGTGAGAAATAGTGAAATTTAAATAAGAACCAGTATTTCCAAGATAAGCCTCGAAGTGAAGTAGAATAGAATCGAATGGAAGCTATCTTGAAATTGAAGTGAATTGTGTCGATAAGTTCCTACAATTCAACCGGGACCAAGACGCCCCACCTGAAGTGCAGAGCTGGAAATTGGAATCCGTAACTCAACAAGTATTAGGGGAAGGAAAACTCCAGTCGCGCCATCTGTAGGCCTTATCTATGGCTATAAATATTCACCATAGCCCCAGTACGAAGGAGTAGGAATTATGGCTCCAAAGGTACCTTCAGTCCTCGCTATGTAATGGATAATTCATGCACCCTCCCGTTCAATGTTTCAAAATACTACGGAAGTTTTTTGTAATAATTATATTCTATGATATTCGTTAATTTTTTCGACATCTAATGGTGGATATAATAATAGGAGCTAATGAAACTATGTATACTAAAATATGTATATTATCAGTTTAAATTAAAATCAGTACTAATTTGAATATTTTACATTTATTTATTATACCGGAAAATAGACCTTAATTTTAACATTATTTTGAATAAATTCAACGTTACTATCTATACTAATATGATAAAGAGGAAAGATTTGTATGTTTGTATTTTTGTATGTATGTTTGTAACGAATAAACTCAAAAACTACTGAACCGATTTTAAAAATTCTTTCACCATTAGAATGCTACATTATTATCCCTGAGTAACATAGGTTATATTTATTACTAGAAAAAATAAGGATCCTTGCTAAAACTTCTGTAACGTGAACCAAGGTGTAAAAAAAATGCTTACAAATTTCTTTAATCGCATACGCTGCGGAAACTGTTGATGATAGAACAAAAAATGTTCTATAATATTAGAGGGCATATCAATATCTACAAAAAACTTGCTATACTATATGTCCAACTATTGTAGTTATGTCACTATAACCACTTTAAAAAAAAAGGTTAATAAAAAAGCTGACCAAAACCAGATCATGATAACCATACCTTCGTAATTAATCATTTCATATTCAAAACTGTATCAATAACTATAGATAAGTTTTTCAATTACTCAAATCGGATATTCCATTCAGAAGATATTACGAATTTAGGAAAATAAACACCGCCGCCGCGCAATGACCAGTGTGGCCCCACGCAGAGCGTAGGCACGAAGTGCGGGGCGGGTACTAAGATTGGGATGAAATTTGGAATAGAGATAGTGTGTACCCTGGAATAACACAAAGGATACTTTTTACGGGAAAAAGTTTTGTTCCCACGGGAAAATCTTACACAACGCGAGCGTAGCCACGGGCGGACTGCTAGAACGCAGTCGCGGGCGTATTGCTGAAATGCGAACTGAGAACCTCCTCCTATTTGAAGTTAGTTAAAAATGTGCATGAATTATTCTACCCGTGCGAAGCGTGGGCGGGCCGCTAGTCTTATAGTTATTAAATATTAAGTATCCAACTAACTTTTAATTTCAAAACCATCGTTTATTTATTGCCTAAACCATCTGTCAAACCTAATAGAGCAAACAATTATGACACTTTGTGTTCAAGTTGTTTCACCAAATTAGTAATTTTACCGAGGTCTCAGCGATAATGATCGTTAACCATAATTCGCGATCCAGCTGTGGCACAGCTTATAACCTCATTACCCATGTCATACGTTACACACATTAATTTAATTTCTCAACTTTGTAAATCTAGGTGATAATTTAAAATGTTAATCTTTCCTTAAGAATGAACAGGAATGGGCTTAAAAAGCAACCCTAAGATACACCTTTTGTTTTTCTGAGGAAACGAATATTGATCCAAAGACTTTCGTAATCATCTAGCGGCTTTCTCAAAGTACTTATTCATTATCCTCCAACAATGCAGCGTTCATTTGTTTTCCCTTGTCACTATGAACGTTAGTACCGCACACATAAACAGCTTCCTATGCCTTGAACAATTTTTCTCTGTCGTCTGTAAGAGCCTCTTGACTTTGGGACGCGACGGAGGGCTCTTCACGTTTGAAAATTGTACCGATGGGGAGCGTTGATTAATAAAGAAAATAAAAATCGCGAGCTTTGGGAGATATGATTCAAGTCAGGTTTCTCTTTACGCAAAGGGGGAAAATTCTGATTTTCGTTTAGAACATAATTGATTACATTGAATCGAAACGAGAACGTTTGTTATGAATAGAACATGAAATTTATTTCCCAAACCAAATAAATTCGTCGCTTTTGAAAACGAGAACCATAATAACAAGGTAGGTAGCGGAATCATTACTGCCACGACAAAAAAGAGAAACACTTGAATAAAATAGACGTCCTACCAGTAATTTCGAAATACCATCTTTGAAATGGGTCTCAATTTCAGCGAACTAAACACTTAATAAGCGCTCAACAGTTGTTATTTCTTGACAAGAGGCGTCATCCAACACCTGGTGTGAAATGCAATCAAGTTTAATAATTACGGGTATTAATAACAAGGGTGCACTCGGGGTGAACCTGTTACCATGGCAACACCCCATGTTTCTGATGTAGCCTGCAACCTGCGGGAAGCCTGTGCCTGCGAGGAGGCAGGAGAATACGTGTTTAGATATTTACGAGCTGAGCTGATTAAGGCTTTAATTGTAATAGAAATTGCACGCGGTAATAAGCTTCATGTGTGTTGCAGACAGCTTAAGTCTCGGCTTTGTCTCCCGAGTTAAGCTTCCCGTCATAAAAATATTATACCCGTCTGAAAAGTTAGCAAACTCTGTCAAGTAAAAGAGAATTAAAAAAAAGAAAGAAACGTACTTCTTACCTAATGTGCTTGTAATGCAATTGATACCGTATTAGGTTGAAAATAAGAATTTCTCGACAAAAACTAAAATTCTTATCATACGTCTTAAGACACTAATAAAGAGTATCCGTTAAAGGCGTCAAAGCAACAATTTATAAGCAATTCGCACTGCTGAGTTAAATGTTTTAATTGCTCGGAAACGGTGCTATGTATTGGGCAATTAACTTCTTTGTACAGTGCTATTCGACAGCAATAAAACTTCTCGTAAAACCACGAGAAATACATCTACGTTTTTAGATAAGTACAAACAGTTCAATGTAAAACAACAACTCAAAAGCTATCAAAATATAAATAGAAACGATTTGGTTGGTTCTTACAAATTAACAATGGTACTATTGAAACAAGATATGAAAATGCGTTACGTTTTAATAATTATGTATAGCTTGGGCTTGGTAATATACAGTTACATGAAAATTATTATTAATCAGCATGTTACAGTTAGGAAATAGGTCTTAAAAATCAGTAGTACAATTTTTTTTTCACAACTTGTTTATCAATCTTGTTGGATAAGTTCAAATTCGTTTTAATTTAAATGGCTAGTGGCTAGATCCGCTATATGCAATAAATAGATTAAGTTAAAATTGTATAAGGATATAAAATTCACAAAATATATACAAAACATAAAACGAATACCAAATTATACTATATCACAGTCACTATAAAGATGAAACCTACGCTATGCAATCTATAAACATGTTCACAAAAACTACAGCTTTGACATTCTCATTTAAATTGTTACCACCGCAAAAACAAAGAATTACTAAATAAACGTTGATAGAGATCATGCAATCATGGTGGTCTGCGCTTGTTATCATTATCACACACATACACATCATATTTTATATATTTACAAGATCTAACTTTAGTATTGCTTTAATTACGACCTAATGATATAAAATGTCAATATGACAAAAAAAGTTAACTTCGATACGAATTTCCTGAACATCCCGATGTTCCCGAGTGGTTTGTAAACGCTCGCATTTCTCGGTACGGCGAATCTCGATCTCTGTTGACAAAATAAAAATGTTGACGTGAAAAATATGTTACCTTACTGTTTTTTTTATTGGTTGATGATGATGGTGATAATCTTACCTTTCATACGGGGGTGGTGGCAAGATATCACATAAATTCATCCTGCAGTTTTGATCACTTCTTTCTCCATTAGAGTATCTTGTATCGTGTGTTGCTTGTCTAAAACTATTTTGCCTACCCAACCAATGCCATTGCGGATAATCATATTCTACTTCCGTAACTGCCCATTCTTTATTTCCATCATGATGACTAGAAGATCGGGACGCGTTTGTTTTACAAGATGGACATTCTTCTATAGACATTTCCTGAATTTCATCTACTTCATTTCCACATTTAGTCATTTCGCTGTAGTCTTTTGTTAAAGTTGAGCTACTACTACGACAACATGTAGAACAGTCTTCATTTGAAAATTGGTTACTTTCGTTATAGGATCTGATCATACTATCATCGTAAGAACCAGGGCTTACTGCACATTTCATACAGGAATCTTCAGCATCAGTATGATCCTGCAAATATAAATTATCATCAATTTAATAGAACTTTGAAAATATTAGATGTCTAAGTTAATTATTGAAAAACATACCTGATAAGTCAGTTCAGTATAAATAGCGCTAGAAGCATATGGTTCCGGAACTATTCTCCGTTGTTCCTCCTGTGGCATAGCTGCCATTGTACTTGGATGTTGTGGAAGACTATATTCGGCCTCCATAGCCATTGTAGCTACAGAATGGCCACCTGCAAAAGGTACTCCATTAGCGTATTGTAAACTTCGTGCAAAATACTCACTAACGGAATGTTTTTGTTGTGACTTACCGTGTATGAGAGTTTGGTGGCAATTTAGAATTTCTATTCTCGGTTCATTTGAGCCTTCAAACATTGAGCGTTCTCGAAGCCACACGGCTTCTTTTCCTAGTAAACATTGTTGGGCGTTAGCTATGGCTAAAATAATAGTTTAATTTTTAAATGCCTATCATATATAAATTATAAAACAATTTAAAAAAAAGATTGCATACCGGTAGCATTCATCTGGCTTTTTCTTTTCTTCGCCTGTCTCCGTCTGATGTAAACAATAACACCGGCTCCAGCTAGTACTAAGACTAGTAAAGTTGCACAGAGAGCTACGAGCCAAGTTTCTTGGAACATTGACAAGATCGCCTTGTCGGTTGCTGGTTCCGTTCTGAAATATACCATACTATTATACCAAATGTACCCATTGCCAAAAAAGTTTCTCAAGGACATTAGCCTTGGAAATGAAAAATCGCTACCCAAATAAGTTCATTTTTCTGTGCTAGCGTAGTATTGCTGGGTATAGCAAGATTACTTACTGAACGTAGTGCCGCTGTATATGTGTAGGTAGCATGTGAATATGTGCAGGCAGACTGAAGGGCCCGTGACCACGACGCGTGACAGCCGCTGCGCGCGCACTATAGCGACCGCCCGTACGTAAAGAACTCGCAGCAGCAGCTCGAGTTCTTGGCCCCAAAGACATTTGACCTACCACTCGACCCCCATTACCACCTCCTACCCGAACCTCGATCTAAAACACGAAATAGAAACTGTGAGATCAAATCCACAAGATAAATGAACTTCGTGAGCGCTAAAAAGGACTAACCAAGTAGCCAGACAGTTCGCCGTTCCAAGTATGCACGGGAGGCGGGTCCCAACGAATCCAGGCCGACGTCGCATTTATCACGCCGGCTGAAACACTCTGTGGCGGCGCTGATGGAACTAAAACATACGGGCGCTTGAATAATAAAGGTCCATTTGAATAAAAAGTTGATTTTATCTGCCTGAGCATAAAATTAAAAAAGTTGGTGAATAATAAAGCGATTTGAGCGTACCATCTTCTTCAGTGAATCCAGACTTCATGTTTGAAGGCTTTCCTAATAGTAGTTTGTAAAAAGGCATCAAGAACACATCATATTGAGCATACGGCATCAATCCAGTCAATATATGACTAGAAGACCCGCTGTTATGTACTGTAGTCATTGTATAATTTTCATGTATAATTAATTCAGCCAAACTCTCTATCGATCCATTTGTGTACGGAGCGTTCTGTGCATCCAAAGCGTGTGGTTTATTTACTGAAGTCCCGTTAAACCATATTTTTACCCCTTCTAAATATTCGTTGTAATCTGTCATGACCTAAAATTTATCCAAAATTAGTATGTATTACAACTTGAATCCCTCGTTATTTGTTATATTATTTTACTTACATCCCAAACTATTTTTAACGTAGTGGCCGATATCCCTTCTACCCTTCTTAAAACTAAAACGTCTTGCTGCAAATATCGACGAGCTTGTACTAGTTCATACTGTGTCATTGGAGGGTGATTCTGCGGTTTCCCAATATCGGGGTAAGGAGATGACGAGTCTGGGTTGTCTTTGAATGAATTGGCTTCTCGTTTTAATACCTGGAAAGGCATAAATGACGATATAGAAGTTCTTGATTAAGATATAGGCAGCTTTTGAATTATAGCAACAGTTACCTGTAAAGTGACCGTATGTAAAGCGCTCCCTGCGGCACTAACAGCTACACAAGTTAATCTACCAGCGTATTGAGCTGTAACCCTGTCCAAGTACAAAGATCCGAGATGACTTGGCTTAGGAAATACTAGTTCCTGCAAAAAATATTAACTATATATTTATTTCCATTATTTTAAATGTAAAAAAATGAGACAAAAAATATTTCAATTTTCAACAAACCTGAGATCCTTCCATAGTCCAAAATATAAGTGGTTTTGGTGAACCATCCGCTTCACAAGGAAATGAGACGGCTTCTCCTTCCCAAGCTGTTTGGTCTGAAGGCACTCTTATGAAGTGGGGTAGAGCTACGAAAAAAAATTTAAAATGCATTAACTAAAACAAAAATAGAAAAATAGTTGCTATAGTTCAAGAATAAGGTTACACTTACAATGAATGGTAAGTATAGCACTAGCAGTGCTTGATCCAGCTTGACTTTCCGCTCGACATGTGTATACTCCTGCATCATTTGCCGTAACTCTGTCTATTCTTAATGACCCTCGACGTACTATAGCAAGGGGTGACAAAGACCCGTTGTCACGTGACCAAGTTACTGACACATCTGATTCCGGTGAAGCCTAGAACAAAATCAAAACGTATAAATACAAGCATTAATAGAATGAACCTGATATAAACACTGTAGGGATGATCAACTTACTTGGCAATGAAACTCGATGTTCTGACTGAGCAATGCAGTGATATTATTGGGTTTCACTAGAAAATGTGGTCTACGTAACACGAGTAGAGTGGCAGGACGAGATTGTCTCTCGCCTGCCGCGTTCGATGCCACACATCGGTAAACACCGCTATCTGACGGAAGACTTTCTAGGATTTTAAGGTTGCCACCATCTATTACTGACATCCTAAAAAAATTAAATATATTTAAATAAGTCATAACTCTAATAATTAAGTACAGCAAAACATATCATCTTCTTTGACTTCCTTACCTCCCATTGACTTCTTCAACATCTAAGGTGTGCCTATCTTTAATCCAATGTATAGAAGGTTCAGGTACACCTCTAGGTCCCAAGCATTCTAATAATGCCGATTCACCACCTGCTACTTTAATGTCTCGGGGCTCAGTTCTAAAATCGTCGCGGAGGACTGAAATAAAACCAAACAGTCAAACGTCTTACCACTATACCTTAATACAAGTACAGATGTATTTTCTATTCCAAGAAATATAAAACTTACCAGCAATAGTAAGCGTTGCATTCTTGCTAAATGCTTCACCAACGGAATTCTTCGCGACGCACCAATACACGCCCTCGTCACTTTCCTTCTTGCCCCGCATAACCCTAAAAAGTTAACCGAGTCAGATTCTAGTAAACTCTCCTTATATTTTAATATCACCGAAGTTCGCAAGTCACCCATTTCGACGCAGAGGGCGGCAGGCAGGTGATTTATTTTTCAAGAATTTATGAAAGTCATAAAACAAGACCTTCCGGAATTAAAAGTGCTTCCTTTCGGCGGGGGAGAGTATTTTTGGTTGTCGAAAATAGAGTAAAAGTTCATAAAAAACTTTTCTGTTCTAAGTGGCTATCAAATTTTATTAGTAACAAAATTTGACGAGCGAACTTTGCTTTACCTAAGAAATAGGAGTCCATCTTCGAGCAAAACTCTGTGGGGGTGATCAGTAGGGGCAAGTGGGGAGCCATCTTTGTACCACTGGATGGATGGCTTGGGTTTCCCCTCAGCAACGCACCGCAGGGTCGCAGGTTCACTTCTCCCGACGATAGTATCGGCCGGATGTTCCTTTATTCTCGGCGCGCGGCTTTGAGCTTTGCAAAACAAACACATCAATTTTCAACCTATAATTAGCTATTAGAGTGCGTTTGCTAATAAATTGATATCTAAGCAAAATATCTTAAAACCGGCTCCATAAATTACGCAACTATGTAAAGAAAAAATAAGTGATCATAAAATTAAAAACAAGTTTAATAAAGAGAACCTTATTAAATAACGATAACTAGTAATGATAGTGTAGCAATTAGGTTTAACTATAGTAGCACGTTCGAGATAATTAAAATAAATAATATGAAATTAAATTGGTAGGTAAACTAAAACACAACACTTAATTAAAGTTCACTGATAAAAAAACATGGATATTTTATGAACGAATCCGTATCTCTCATCTTTTCCACTTACCTTTGGTAGCAAAAGGAAGAGTACACAAAAGATGCAAAAGTACTACACTTCTAAACTGGTTCCATGCACGCTTTGTTTTAATTGGCCCCGCGACCATGCTTGACACTCAGATTATCTCACTTAACACTACATCCACACGGCTTGAACAATAAATACCAAACTATACCACTGGGAATTATTGTGAGACCAAACACTAAAAATACTGTTAATTTTAACATAAGACTAGCAATTCCTCACTTTTAAAATCCATGTCACTTAAAGTTTGTGGTGTAAAAACTATGATATCATAGTGTAAGTCCAATAGTTTTTACGAGACATCGCGATGTGTTTGGGTGGCGGAGCGACACGGCCTCCTCTCGCGATGGTCGGAGGGTTACTGCCCCCACTTTGTTGTCACTGCGCACACTCCGTAAGTGAGGGCTTCCCAGAGCTTTTCATTCGCATTGAATTGCGAAAAGTTCTCTAATGAATCCATGTCCATTTTCGCGAGTCCTTTTTGATGAATTCTGCTGAAGGCTTTTTCACGTCTGAATCCTTTTCCGTTGTTAGGTATTAATGGGATAATGAATCATAAAGAGATATAAGAAGACGTTAAGATTAGTCCACATTATTGATTTACTTTTGAAAAAATATGTTGTTTTAGCTATAAAAAACTCCTTACAATGATAGCAGGCTCTTACACCTCTCCATTCACATAAATAAATTAAAAAACAATGGATTTTTGTAAGTAAGTTATTTATTAAATTACATTCTTAAATATAGTTTTTTTTTTAAGAATTAATATCATTAAAGTGGTTGATTTCTAATAGGGAAATTAATTATTACAGAGATCGTTGAAGGCTTTGTCCAGTCAGTGAACGTCTTTCGGCTGAGATGTCGAGGATTAATCACTGGCTTCACAGTTTTTTCTTTAATGAACTGAACCATAGTTTATTCATCCTCCATTTGTCTTCAATACTAACTAATAAAACCAGTAAGATAGAGTAGTGTCTACATTTTATGGGTATTAGATCAGCTTTGCTCTATCTTATATTAACTATTCGGTACACGTGTGGTTCATGTCAATTAGGGTTCAGTGGGCATGCCCGTCACGTTCCCAGTTACCTAACTGTTCTGTGGTGAGGTGACAATGCAGACATACCTAGATTGGACTACATCATACACAAAAGTTTCGTCATCGTTAGACTTTTCGTCCTTGAGAAAAAGTAAAAAAAGAGTTTAGACGGTCAATTATAAAAAAAAGATCTTTACTCAGCTTTTAAAGATTTGTCATAAATATTATTATCCTCCAACATTTAGGCTATGACTGTGTTTGTATCTTTAGGTTAAGTGTTGTTAAGAATAACACACACCTAAAGTTCGATTTAGGTTAAAATTTCAATTACATCTGTCTTGATTAACTATATATATATCTATATGACACAAGTACCATGACATTTTGTTATGTTAATAACAAAATGTCACGGTACTTGTGTCATCGAGTTAACCGGATTAAAGCTACAATAGACATTCCAATAGATAGTATCATCAATATCCTACATATAGAAGATTATTTTGATAAAGATCATAATTAAAATATAAGATTGTAACAGACACATCCATGACCATTCAAAGCGTAGTGGACTGCCAAATAAGTGGTAAACAAACAACTACGATTACAAAAATAAGAATATAAAGATGTTATAATAAAAAATAATAATATAAAAACTGCACACAATATAAACCTACAAATCATCATTAATTCTGATACAAATATTGTACACGTAAAGTTTATACCAAGTATACGCATGGATAACATTGAATAGCAACATCCAGCAAGCTACATCAACGACACCCTCATCAAGCAGCGAGTAATCAACCTATCAGGCGGAACAAAGCAGGTCTCCTTCATTAACTCCACTCTGTTGAAATATTCATTGGCTGTACTATCTATTTTACTATAGCGTTTTGGAAAATTCACAAAGCTGTGTAGAAATCTTGGCTAATGAAGGTGGATAAGTAGCTGTTCAATTAAATTCAGTCTGTTTTCTAATATTGTATGGTTTTTATTTAAAACAGAAGACTTAATAAGATAAATAAATCGTAAAATCTAAAATTTCTTTTATTAATCAATTCATCTGATAATAAATTACGTCTTGTACATCATTAATCAAGATGAGCGCATAATTTGAATTTAAAACAGCAATTTGTTAATCACTGGACTTAAAAGCTTCGTGGGTGACATGATATATTTCTTAAATTTACTCAACTTAGATAAGTATTAGGCAATTTCATATTAGAAGCTGTGTTTATCTTCCCTCGGCTGCAGCCAGCGCTGTGTCAACTGTTAATAGACAGCGCACGTGTCACGATTTAGCGCAGCTTCTCTTAACCCCAGATTTTTCACGATTAATTTCATCTAGCCTGTCAGTGCCATTTGTTGGAACACCCTCAACGAAAGCAGGAATTAGAGCTCAATCCCTCTTTAGGTATTGGTGTCCAATTTCCTACTTGTTTATTAACGGAGTTTGTTTTTGTTTTTCACTTCAGTTTGTTTCTTTTTTCCTGGCTCTTATTACTTTATTTTCCCTTTAAGTTCCCCTCCGCATTTTTTACAACTTCGATCCACGCTGACTTCGATTAGAGCCGAAGTGTAAAAGCAGGACTACGGAGTTAATTTTTATCTCAAAATTTGCATTACTTTCCATTCCTTGGACAGGCATATCACTAAGAAGATTATTTATATCGGAATACCTTTTCATTATGAATGCATCCTTTTTATCTCTTTCGCGCTTAATTGATTTGTCGCTTACGCCTCCGCTCCACTCGGACTTCTCAATTACGTGTGGACCCGTGTCGTATCGCGAACTGTCCAAGGTTTATTTATGGTCGGCCAATTGATTGAATTAGTGGCCCTCGAGGCGCTTGCCCGATACAGGCTTCAGAATGAGAATTTATTTCGCTAGCATCCCTCGCTCGTTTATTTTGTCGGCTTTTTATGATGGTTTAAATTCTCCTTTAGAGGTGCTCGTCTATCAATTTGCGAGTGTGAGAAAAGGGATAACAGAACTGTGAGGCTACCTTCGACATTCCTAGAGTTGTGTCCAAACTATAAATTTTATTTTGCATCAGTTCTGTGAGTTATAGCTAAACATTCAAAACGTTTATAATATTGATACCACCCTTCTGCCCATCAATAAATTCTCTCTATTTATCAATTGGTTGCAGTTGATATTGGCACGTGTCAAATATCAATTTCTTTTGTACTACACTTCACTCCATAAAGCTTTACTACGTGCGATAAGAAGCTTTTGTGGCGACTCTCATTTCGCCAGAACCCCACACTTTTTTCTCCGTCTAATTTCATTTCTTCTTTCAATCTTCTTCCTTATCATCGTGTGAGTTGTAAGATCGACAAATTTCGATAAATTTAACGTTCTCTTTATCCGTTTGTCTACCTCAAGTCTGCAGACCAGCACGTGCCGATGATCTGTATCGTCGTCGCTCACCTTACACTACAGTCCGAGCGTCTGAGACGTGACCAGCATTCAGTGGCAAGCCTTCAGGGGTGCAACTAGGAAACCCACTGGTAGCTAGTTTATTGCAAGTGGTTTGTTTTGTCTGTAATAGAATCTCAAGTTTTTGTTGTGAAACCTTTACCTTTACTTTATGGGAGCAATCAATACAAAAATTATTTTATATTCTTGTCGATATTTATTTACCCATCCCTTTCAACATAAAATTTTTAAGACTAAAAAACACACCTTTAATGGTCATGAAATCTTGAATAATAGTATAACTAAACGAGTATTTGGCCGATTTATTCCGTTTGCGCCGAGTTTCGGATCGTATGTATGTTGTAAGCTAGCTTCACAGCATGTTTTACCAACACAAACTTCTTTAATTCTGCAGAGGTTCTCATACATTTTTCGAGGTTTGTAAAAATCTAACCTATCTTTAAGTTGAAAAGTGTAATGTTTACTTGTTTGTCTTTCATTTACGCAGCAATGAAGTCATGGATCATCACGATTTTTTAATAGAAATAGCATAGGTGACGGAGAATGACATAAATATTTTACTTTTATTGCGATAAGTGTATGAATTTATGAAAAGAAAAAAAAAACGCAAGGCCAGGTGCAGGCGGACAGCAAGTAATAATATACGACTATTTTTTTGAAGGCCAAACCAAGCTATAATAAGAAAACATACTCCCCAGGTTCAAACGTCTCTTGGTATTATCACTCCTCTCTGTTACTCCCAGTTATCAGGCTGCACGATGAGTAACAAATTACTGGAGAGCCACAGTGGGATGCGCTTATCGCGAACGATGCGTCACTTCGGAGCTCCCTGCGCTGCACCTGCGGCTATCTGAAGCTGAGATTCGATTCTGAGTGTCTTTATTGTTCGATTTTTAAATCAGTTATAGAATTATAATTTTATTTTTTTCGACTAATCACTATTTTTACCAGAGAAAAAGAAAGTACTGGCTTGGATATACTTTAGCCACGCATCAAATGAAAAAATAAGAAAACTATCTAGCATGTAACGAAAAAAAAACACATATTTAAGATTTCTATATTATTTTAATGTAGGTAAACTAAGGTCTAACAGAAAATTAAAAGAAGCTGTGTGAGACCGAGTTTTATTTGAACTCCTGAGTTTCAACAGAAATAAGAGGAATGAATATGATCACACTGTTTTTTTGAATTTAAAATTAAAGATAAAACTGCCAGCAAGAAAGGTTGCCAGTCATAAAACAGGAAAGAGGACGAATGCCTCGTTACAATACTATGACTATTAGACATCAAAAAAGTTGTAATAACAGCGTTGCTAGCTTTTCAGTGGTACAAAATATCTATGGTAGGTAGTGTGGTAGTACATCTCTGACAAATTAGTGATGGAGGTTCATTTACCGACGCTTCCGTACCCCGTTTCTGGCTCCTTAAGGAAAATCGTTTACGTAGTAGATTTATCATGATTAGCTCATTCTTAGATTGCCATCGAGGAGCTTGCTTGCTTCAATTTAACCGGTTACGAGATTTCTGTCTGAAAAACAAAAGACCTCGAAGTCATCGCTGCTGAGTGTTAATTGTAAATAAATATTATAAGTAAATGAACCTACCTTGTAATGTTTCTGTCTGTGTGCAATAAAGTATATGTCATTCATTTATTCATTCAAAGTTTCCAAAGAGATAGTAAACGAATTATCACAACCTTAGTGGGTATCAACAAGACCAATTATTTAAAAGCTTACATCGTCTTAAATTCCGCAAAAATTGCTCTTACCATATAACACACGGAAACTCTGTTATTTGTTAGAAGAATTTAATATTGCGAGACATTTATCCGAGCAGCAAGGAGTAAGGAGGCGGATACAATGAGTAACAAATTACGACACAGATAATGCCGCGGGGGGCTGTTATCAAGGAAGACGCATCACCTCGTCTTTTGTATGGAACCGGCGATGTTTCTGTGACTCTTTTATCAGTAGTTATATCGTTTGAAATATCGTCACAATGTAACAAACTGAAACCTGATCTTTGTTAAAGCTTAGTTGGACTACATAAAACTTAATCAATTTTTAAATTTAGTTTTTTTTACTAGTACAAATAATTTATCTTTATTACACATTCAAATCAAAGTCAACGGCCCGTTACAGTCCACTGCTGGACTATGAGCGTCCCCCTCCTCGCAGATTAAAATGTTACTGTATCAGAGAGCGCTGCTGCCCGTTTCCTGTTCAATGTGTAGTCCCTAAGTCGCCTCTTAGGACACCCACGGGAAGAGTAGGGGTTGGTGACTAATGCATTCTACTCTGCCGTCACCACACGGTACATATTACACATAATCATTACATAAAAATATTTCTCCTCCTTAATAATAAAAATCTTCTTCTATTTACTTGTTTTTTTTTACTTCTGTGATTTTACTATTCATATTAAAAATAAAGAGTACTATTTCAGACAAACAAAAAAAAGCAAGGCACTTAAATTCTTCTCATTTAGAACAATTAGTGTCAATTTGCGTATTGATGTCAATGATCAATCACTGATCGATTGATCAAATGGATTTGGGTGTAAGTTTAAGAATTTTCGAGTACATGTGCAACGATTGATGGTAGTCTTGATGTAAAAAACTCCACAGAAAAAGCAGATAGCCAATTTTTTCAAGCAATTATTTTATATAGAATAGTTCAAATCCTAATAATATTTTTTTATATAAAAAAAGTCCTATCCAAAATATAGTTAAGTTACTGATCTTTGGTGTCGCTAAAATAGCAGCAGAAAGATTTACTTCAAGTAATACTATCCACATCGATTTTTAGTGCGATAAGTCCCCCTTGCGACACGCTTCTGGGGCATTTGTCCCGGCGTTATCTCGAACAAACAGTTTTTTAGCAAGCGCCACTGTCGCACGAGTGTAGAAAAAATTACCACCACGTTCGATAAGAGAGACGGGCATTCAAGAAGAAATATCGTTGTGAAATGCTGTTAGAAAAGCAAACAATATTACAGTAAGATCTTGTAGTTCATCTATAGAAATAGACGCATTTTGCAAATAAACTTGTAAAGCTAGCAATAAACTTGCCAAAAATATCGTTACCTTATTTTGTTACAATGTTTACCTCCTAACTGCATCAATAATTTCAACTCGTTTACTAATATTTAATCGTATAATTTTGATACAACTAATATTTTCTTAGAAAAAATATGATATTCCACTTACCACTTCAGCCTGACACGCATTCCCCTTGAACTTGTGAGAGATTCTGTGAAATAAATGAGCGCATTATATGGGAGAGTTGCGGAATATGTCCCTCGCTCTAAGAGGGCTATTATCAGGACGAGGGTTCTTTATCATACCCAACCACTCGCTTATATTAGGAGCAAGGTGTATGCTTAAAATTCTAAAGAGTATGTGTAGGATTGTTCTTATTTTTTAACTGGGTGTTGATAGACTGAAGCACAAAACTTAGTGCATTCCCTCTTATTGCAAAGATTGCAAACCTTTATTTTAAACTTAATTAAGCAATTATTAATATATATAAGCGCATCGCCATCGTTACGTGTGTCATTGCAACGAACAAGAAAGGTTCAATACATTACGTGTTAGAGCCAACGTTAGAGCAGCAAAATAACCTCTTTGTAAAATATCCTACCAATCCCCTTCCGGACATGACGCCAGTAAAATAAGACTGAATTGTTCTACAGAGTTGGAGACGGAAAATAGGTTTGGACTAATACAATACTGGATCGCACCAGCAATCCCAGCAAAATTAAAATAATGTCATCTTCCGTGTCAAAATTGGAAGAAACTTGTTTAATTTTTCTTTCTTTAACACGCCGTCACTGCTAAGTGAGTTTCTTGGATATTTTTTTTAATCTTGCCAACGTTTTCATGTAGATTAATAGTTTCACAGACTTCATTATACCAAGATAATTTCATAAATTTTTATCTTGATTAAGAAACGTTCCATAGTTTTTACCCAGTTTAATTTATATTACGTAATAAGAAAGGCAAACTGAAGTTATTTGTATAACGAGAAGGGAAGTTCCATGACCCTCGCATAAAATGGAAAATACCTTCGGCCCACGATTTCCGACTGGCTATTGTCTGCTTCGGTGCGTGCAACCCTTCCTTATATTAAATAGCAAAACTTTCCTTCGACAAAGGTGTGATTTATATGATTAAATTTTCCAATTTGCTTTATGAATGGAAGTTCC
The DNA here is from genome assembly GCA_951230895.1 of Carpatolechia fugitivella. Classification (NCBI taxonomy): domain Eukaryota; kingdom Metazoa; phylum Arthropoda; class Insecta; order Lepidoptera; family Gelechiidae; genus Carpatolechia; species Carpatolechia fugitivella. The sequence goes on from OX579656.1 coordinate 14,856,135, forward strand.
TTGCCTTTTCTGCTTTGCTATATTTATTTGGTGAAAAGTACACTTATTACCTTTGGGTTATTCTCTGATTTTATTACAAACAACTTTTTAGTTTCCGTATTTACCACTCACTGCACCCGAGAAACATACAAAATGACAATACATGTTAATGCATTGAAAAGATAGAAAATAAAAAGACTATAATGGAAATCTGAATTACCTATCCAATAAACAAACCATCCTCTTCAATCAAGTCAAACTTCACAACTCTACAATTTAATATTCCTTTTAATGTTTATCATTCTCTCCAAACTTTTCTTTTCATACAGTTCAAACAAGGGTCATTTTTATTTAAGTGCAAACATGACTCTTCTATACAATCCATACATAAAGTTCAATGTTTTCAAACAGTTCTCAACCTCATGCGGAATTTTAAATATCTGAATCAGTTCTATCCATACCTTCATCATGAAGACAGTTGTTCTTTGTTTCCTGCTATCATGCACTCTGGTGCTAACCTCAGACTTGTACTTGGGCAATCCGCCGAATGAGAATCTTTTATATTTATTATATCACACCCAAGCGAAGTACAGAGCGATTCCTTTCATCAGGAGGGAAAAGGATATATTTTACAATCAGCCAACGCATATAATAATCGCAGTAAGTATCTATTAAAATTTAATTGTTTTGATGTTGTATTCAAGGTCATCTGCTAACGAGGGATCTCCTTAACAGACACTTAATATTTTGAATGCACGCCAAAAACCTTGTGTCTCAGATTTTTAATTCAAATATATAATAAATGTAATATTTTCTTGTGAACAATATTTACCCATATTTTTTTCTTTTTGTCAGAATATTTCGATCTGACAAATTCAACAGCATCTACTCAAAATTATTCATCGTCACTATTTCTCATTGATTATCAATTAAGTTAGTAAATTTTAATAGGCAGTCAGTAACTGTTTGAATTAGTTTATGGTTAGTAACCCCGCCGCGTCAAGTTGGTCGTCGATTCCGAACCCTCAATCAATCATTTATGTCATGTGGAGGAAGTAGGAAGTAAGCAAGTACGGTACTAATAAGTAATACGTTCAATTCCAGCAACCGCTTGTATGATTGATTTGTTCGTAAATAAAATAGGATTTGCTTCGTCCTACCAGAGAGTTGGTTTCGTTTTATTATAATTTGCTTACAATTTCAGTTTAAGTACTTACCTAGCAGAAATAATTAACCGAGCGAGCGAAGCGTCTCTGTTTCAGCTTGGCCAAATTTGTTTTTGTATGGCCATCTGTTTGTTTGTTTCACTCTACAGGTCGCGTTTCTCAACCGATTCTCGTGAAATTTTGTGAGCAGGTGCGATAAATTAATCAAATATTTTTGTCGAGTCAGTTTTTGGAAATTTTAAAATAAGGACGGAGTTATGGGGGTTGCCAGCTTACAAGGTCTACCGCTGAGGCTGTTTTCCTCTACAGGTCACATTTTGTAAGCAATAAAATTAAAAAAATTAAAAAAATTAAGTTGAAAAATTTAAACAAAAATTAAAAAATCAAGGGTTCGGGGATGTTTGTGAAGGAAAAATAAAAATAAATATGAAAAGATATACAGACTCGCGAGGTCTACAGCTCACAGAGCCACTAGTTGTAAGTAAGCGTTTTGCATCAGAGCAACTTTGAACAAACCTACTTGTTGTTCAGATGCCACGTAGAGTGGTTCAGACTACATTGCTTTAACTAAACTGGGGAATGTCTCACAAAGACATTTTTTGACAGTGCCCTCACTGGGATTCGACCCCGGAACCTCCGTAACGAAAGTCAAACGCTTGACTGCTCAGTCATAGAGGCTACCTCATATTTAAAAATCTTCTAACAAAACCAAATAAATTATTTCTTTATTTTTTTTAATTACGTGAGTGTTTCCGTTTTAAATAAAAAATAATAATTTCTCTCTATTTACAGAAAATTGAAATCATGGACAACGTTCTGATGTCGAGGGCCAGAGCTACAGTGACTGCCGGCGGGATTGGCCAGAGTTTCGTTAACATTCGGCTGACCAGCGAACGAGGTCGTGGTCTTAACTACGACATCAGCATCTTCGGTAGTGTTGACGTTACAACAACCTTGAGTGCGCCTGACATCTCAATTAGATATCTCAATTCGAGTGATGAGCAATAGACTAGATGAGTGCGTGTTTCTGGGAAAGGAAAGGGCGCGACGTTAATGAAGGGAGTCGGGATTGTTAGACTTTTTTTGTTAGTTAATCAATAATAAAGGAGGTTTTAGCCATCATGCAATCTTCAAACAACTATAAATTATTATTTAAGGATGTTGTCAAATATTTCGAAACTCTTTGATTTGTTCATGTCATTGTGTCCCTTTCCTTGCTAAGAATATAGATCTTTAGTTTGCGTTTGCTTTATTAAAATACTCTATTGAATAATCTCAGGTTTGAAGTGTGTCATAAATGCAAAATACTTTTATGTCTACTATAATTAGTCACTGTGGAAATGCAAATAGTTAATATAATTATTATCTATTGAAAATATGTCTTTATTTAAATACCAATACTCATACAATATATTTATTGACTTAGTTATTTTTATATAGGTCCCCACAGAGAGGCTGAACCAAACAAAAAAATATTAAATTAAAAAAAAAATTGAGTCGCAACACAGACCCAGTGAAAAATATGAATTTAAATGACTCGATCAATGTATCGAATGGTATTGGTACTCGTAATTACACATAATGATTTAAGTTATTAGAAAAATTAAACAAAGGAACTAATATGTGACTTACCAAGTCTTGAAAGCACTCTTGGGAATATTTTTTTTTTTACCCTTTACCACCAGCCAGAAGTTTGAAGGCTCTGTAAATTGCATTAACGACTGGGTGCCTTGGAAGTGAAGAGTTTACCCCAGGAGTGACAGTTGAGCCAAATTGGAGCAGACAGTTGCTTTTAGCAGCACTCTTCCGCGACAAAGGGATCAATGGTTAAGTTTGGTAGTTTGTTACAAGCTGGAAGAGTTCACGGAAAGAAGAAGTCTACAGATTATTTAATTTCATTCATCAACAGCTCATATACGTCCCCATCGAGGGGCTCGAGCCAACCCTGAATTAGGGCGATTAGACGCGACCACGCTGACCCAGTGTGGATTGGTCAACTTCACACACAACCTTTGAATTTCTTCGCAGGAGTGTGTAGGTTTCATAACGATTCACCGTAAGAGCGTCGAATAAACGTACATATGAATTCGAAATTCGAAAACATATCGGTACATGTTGGGGATCGAACCCGCGTCTTCGGGACGGAAGACAGCGGTCCGAACTAATAGACCACCGAAGCTCTTCTTCCGAGAGCTTCTTTTACAGTTGACTTACTCGGACAACTTTCAGGCCCATAAGTGGACAACCTGCATGTCGTCTTTATCCTAGGGGTTGGGAAATTCTGCTCTCCCGATTATCAAAGGTGTATGTGGTGTCTAAAACCCTGGTACCTTTCGATCAAAATACAACCATGCCACTCAAATCATCCAATTTATATTTATTTGCAAACATTAATTTACAATCACGATTATCATAAAAAGAAATTGGAATATTTTCGCGGTCTATTAACAACAAGTCAATGAACAGAATTCATTATTACTACTTGTATGTCGTCTGCTTAAAATTTAAATAAGCAAATAGACTCCTGCGCACGCAATACTCCGGTGATTTCCTACCCTCACCGCATAGAATACAAAGAAAGTAAAAACAGCATACGATTTGTGAACAGTTCAATACTAATCAACGACACCAACGACTGTCTTTTATTTCGCAAAGAAAAAAATAAAAATAATTCGATTTCCAAACAATTTAAAAGATTATTTGATACATAATATAGAAAAGACGGTGTTCGTCATTTATTTACGCAATTACTTTTAAAGAATCAAAATGAAGATCGAAGTTTTAATTTTGTTACTGGCCTGTGTGCTGGTGAACTGTGGCAACATGAAGATAGGAGAAACCGAAGGCAGGACGCTGATGCATGAAACGGTCTCGCAGTATCCAGGAGTGGCCAACAGGAGGAGGCTGAAGTATGTCGTTTATACCGATCTGGAGTTGAGGATGATTCGAGTAAGTGGTTGCTTTTAAATTAACTTTATTTAAAGAACATAATTTATGTAACCTATTTGTTTTAAAGCATACTAACTCAAAGATTATAATTAACTTAAGTCTAACAAATCTTGTATTGTATTTTATGTTTCCTAACCAACCATTGTAACCATTGGTTTTCTTCCCGTGAAAGCTTGTTCATGTGATTGGAAAGGCAAGACTATATAAACTGTTACGAGTACCAGCATATTGTTTCACCAGTAAAGGCAAAAAATGTGAAGTAGATATTTTCTTCCATATTTATACTCTTATTATTATATCAGGGATCACATCTTTTTCTGTCCAGGGAATCGAAGCCATTGACAAACTGGACTCTGGAGCGACAGCCAACATCCTTGCTGGAGGAATAGGATACCCCTTTGTCACCATGAAACTGAGAAGTGAGTGGTCCAAGGGGCTCGACTATGCCATCAAGATTTTTGCGTAAAATTATTTGTTACACATATTTATTTATTAAATAAATTAAAGTGAGATGAATTCCGCGAATGTTTATTTTTCACATTTGTAACTCGAAAATATGTCCTGTTTCAAACTTAACCAAATACAAAAACAGTATTCTATACCTATGCAATTAATGGTGATTATTTGGTAAACCATTTAGTAGGTAGCTTTATTTTTAGGTTTCCGTAGTAAAAAAGGAACCCTTATAGTTTCGGTGTGTCCGTCTGTCTGTCTGTCCGTCCGCGGCTTAGCTCAGAGACTCTTAGTACTAGAAAGCTGTCATTTGGCATGGATATACATATTAATCATGCCGACAAAGCTGAAGAATAAAATATTTAAAAAAAAAATTTTTGGGGTTCCTCTGGTACACGTCACGTGGGGGTTATTTTTTTTCACTAAATGTACTTGTACAAGTAAGAAATTTGGTACAACAAATGTCATAGAAAAATATTTTGATGTATGTTAACTGTCTTAAACAGGTACATAAGTAGTATTGGACAACTACGGAACCCGAACCCTGGCGTTGTCCGACACGTGCTTGGCCGGTTTTTATTTATTTAATCTTAAGCCTAGTCGAGCTAGTCGCTAGACTAATTCATCAAAATATAATTGACCGATTGATTGATGAACAAATAAATAAATTATTGTACACACCTGGATAAACAGATATAAAAGTTAGAATAGGAAAAAGTACAAGTGGCCAGGCTATCGATAAAAAGGTTTCTTTGAATAAAAACATATTTTAACGTATATTGGTCCCTTCAAAGACTCGAAACTTAAACCACGTACCATTATTTTTGCTGGCAAACTATTCTAAGAGGTTGTTTGAAGACTGCTTCTAACTTCCACGAATAGTGTTAGCGCTTTACTTAACTCCAAAGTATGCTTAACAAGCAGTGAAGCAAACGTTAGTAAACATTAAGATTGCTAAGTTTAACACCTGTCTAGTCCATTCAAATACTTCAAACATTGGTACAGTCATTAAATGCAGAAAATACCTTAGAGGTATCGCTGACTTTGCACATTTCTATGCTACTAGATGAGCACTTATAGTTCACGTAATATTTCGCAGAAAAACTACAATCATGTGTAAGTTTAAGAATAGAAAGTTCAAGCTTTTGTGTTTTATTTTATAAGGGGTATAATGGGTAAAAGGTAACCTTTATACATATAAAATGACTTTGAAATGCAATTTTGAGGTTTTATAAAGCTTTTTGTTATATCTCCAGTCTTATTAGGTTGGAACTTAATGTAAATTAAATAAACCGTGTCTGTTTGTTCCACTCTACAAGTAGCGCTTCTCAACCGATTCTCGTGAAATTTTGTGATTGAGTTCAATAAATATAAAGATATTTTTGTCGAGTTAGTTATTGAAAACTTTAAAAAATTACAGAGTAAGGGTTAAAAACATAAAACAAAATAAATCAGCCATTTAAAAAAAAAATCCTCGCGTGGTCTTCAGCTCACAGAGCCTAGGCTGCAAAGCCTAGTAAATTTGTATGCAAATGAGGATTACAACCATTAGCCTTCATCGGTGTAACTCAGCCTTCTGTTTGCAGGTCTACTTGACAGCAAAACCAATTGTTTTTATAACCAGTCTCATGGTTTTACTTGGTATTACTTGCATATCGTCTTCTACTTCAAACTTTTTTTGAGATAAGTTGATTGTCTGTAAAAGTATAAATATAAAAAAGTAGCTTTTTCTTTGATTCGTTTTTGAACGTTCCTGTTGTTTGAATTCTCATCTGATAAAAAGTGATGACGTCGCTGGTCTCACCATCGCTGGTATAGCTGTCAACCTGTTCAAAAATAAAATAATATGTATTGAAAAAAACTGAATGCACAAAATACCATGTGTTTAATAAATCATTTTCAGACATGACATGATATCAAGCAACCGGAATAATACAGTGTGGACCCGTGGGAGTTCCCATGCCATTTCCACACTGATATACAGCATAACTTATGTTACTCTTGCTCCTATCTCAAGCATGTACTCGTATGTATGAAACTTCACTATTACTCGTATACAAAGGAAAGTGTGCAATTTGTTTTACCCTCTAACTTGTTCTAACTTAGATTCTGCATTAATGAAATTTATGTTACTTAGCAGAGTAGAATACATTTGTCACCAACCCCTACTCTTCCCGTGGGTGTCGTAAGAGGCGACTTAGGGACTACACATTGAACAGGGAACGGGCAGCAGCGCTCTTTGATACAGTAACCTTCCAAGCGTGGAGATTATGGCAAAACCTCCACTTAAGTGGAGGAGGCTCATAGTCCAGCAGTGGACTGTACGGGCCATTGATCTTGATCTTGATGTTACTTATTAAATGCTCCTTGGACAGCTGATAAATTATAAAACAAGATATTTGTAAAAAAAAGTCAAAGCAAGCGTAAGATTTCTGAATAAATAATTTTATACCGGGGAGGTTGTGTTAAGTAGCTTTAAAGAAGGTATTATAATCGTTTATAACATCTGGTTTTAGAATATTATGCTCCTTGGGAGCCAACTGCTTAGCTCATCCGTTTGGACATAGGAGCGTGATTTGATGTTATAGTTGTATGTAATAAATGTTTTACATAAGTTGTATAGGTTGTACTTCAATCCTCCAATAATATTATCTTACCATTTCTTTATGACATACAGCACGAGTTGGCGCTTGTTCTTAAGGCAAAGTTGTACGTGCCGTATGTTTTACAAGACAAGAGCGTTGGAATCTCGCGCCGGCACAAAGCGTTATGTCAACTTGGTGCACAGGAGTGTCTGAGACAAGAGGCTACCTCTCATAACATAGGGCTGTCAAAACTACCAACATCTTTTATTCTTTAACAGCTCATTTTTCCCCACTGAGGGGTCAAACCTACCCTGAATAATCAGCCCCAAGTACCTTGAGTGATCAGGCCGTTCAGGCGTTGTGCAGGTTTCCTCATCAGTACAGAAAACACATTGATACGAGGTGAGGCTGAAGCGTCGGTGCTCTAGTGGCTAGGGCCGCTGCCTCCCGTCCGGGAGACGCGGGTTCGATCTCCACGTACTACTAATGTGTTTTCGAATTTCGAATTCATATGTACGTTTATTCGACGCTTTTACGGTGAACGAAAACAACGTGATGAAACCTGCACTTTGTACGCTGTTGTGTGTGAAGTCGACCAACCCGCACTGGGCCAGCGTGGTCGACTAAGGCCTAATCGCCCTAGTTTAGGGTAGGCTCGAGCCCCTTGGTGGGGACGTATATGAGCTGTTGTTGTTTTTGTTGTTGAGGCTGGAGGGAACAGACGGGAGGCAGTGTCCCTAGCCAATACACCACTGGCGACGACGCTCTAAATGCTAGTTATTGATAAATTATTTCTAGCGGGAAAGTAAAAAACTAGGTACTTAATACTTAAACAGAAATCCCTGAGTGATATTTTTCCTATGATGGACATTCTGATTTTACAACAAAGCAGCGCTTCTCTGTCGTGGAATTAAAAATTTCCCGTAGAAATAGGAATAAAATAAGTCCCGCAAAATGTCTAAAATATTTACAATATATTTTCAAAGTAAAGTGCAAAGTGTTTCATTGATACATTACCCCAAATTGATGTGAAGAAGAACAAACAAAAACATACATAAAAGCTCAGTTCTGTCAGCCAAAAGACGTCCACTGCTAAACGAAGGCCTCCCCCAAGGAACTCCACTAATCCCTAATATATAAATATATGTGGGGACATTTTCACACACGGCCATCTGATCCCAAACTAAGCAGAGCTTGTACTATGGGTATCAGACAGCTGATATACATTACATAAATAGATAAATACATACTTATATAGATAACCAACATTCAGACACAAGGCAAACACAAGCGCTCATCACGCGAATGTTTGCCCTGGGCGGGATTCGAACCCGCGACCCTGTGCTTCGAAGGCAGGCGTACTACCAACTAGGCTACGGAGCCGTCTATACCTACATAAATGACGTCTTAATATTAAGACCGTTTTGAAAGGCAACCCTATATAGTTAGAACGTATTCTAAGTTCTAACAAAGAAACATCTCGTCCTTTTCACGACACTTTCATCTTATCTTCTGAAGATACATTGTCATTTCGCATTCACTTTGAAGTCAAACATTTTTAGTTACAACAATGTTGCTTTTCGTTTATTAACTTACAAATTGTCAAGTCAATATGCAGTTCCACTATTTTTGTAAAGCCTTATGTCAAATAACTTATATACTTTAGCACTTTAACATTTAATTATACGCCTTTATCTTACACCAGGTGAAATTTTCTCTAGGAGGTAAAGTTTATCTTATTCATATGGAATACCTACTATGTAAGCTGGTAAAGTATTGAATGATAATGGTCATTTATATTATTTTTGTTATGGTGAGCTTATGCAATGGATTTTAGGATAGCAGCCTGAAAATAAATACCTATATTTTTTAAATTAAAACGTATTAATCAATCAGCGGGCCTATTGCAGTCCACTGCTAGACGTAGGCCTCCCCGAGGGCTCGCCAAAGCGCTTTCCTAATCCAGCCACCACCAGTGACCTTCCTCAGGTCATCAGTCCACCTGGCAGGGGAGCGCCCCACACTCGTCTGAGCCAACGCTCATCGGTTCTACGATAGACGTGGCCAGCCCACTGCCACTTCATATTGCTACACTTCTGGACGATATTAACTATTTTGGTCCTCTGCTGGATGATTTTATATCCCTAAAACTAAAACATTTATATTCGTAGGTAGTTTATTATATTGACGCGTCGTGTAGTCGTCGTCGTTTCGACCTTGTGTCGACTCCTTTTTCCTTTGTAATTATTAGGTTCAATACAATATATAACAGAAGGAAAATAAATTGTGAAATGTGTCAATATACATTATATTCATACTCGTACTTCCTGGAAAAAGTCTTAGCTAAGATTAAAGAACGAGCCATTCATCATCATCATCTCAGCCGGAAGACGTTTCACCAAGTCATCTGTCCAAAGATCGAGTAGCGCTATGCAAAGAAAAATTGTAGACTTTACCTTTTCATGGTGTTTGAATAAAATTGTGTAGCACTTACAGCGCTACGAATTACGATACGCGTAGCAGCGTAGTCATTATAGAATAACCTCTTGAATTGTGTGTGTGGAGTGAAACTAAACAATAGCATTTTGACTTTTCATACAAACCGATCAGCTGACAGAGTTCAAATTGTTGTAGTATATGAATAAAAAAAAACTTTGAGAGTTTTCTAGTACCCGGGGGTTTTGCGTTATTTAGTTTACACATTGTAAAGTTAAGCTAACTCATATTATTAGGTACTACCTACTTATTTATATCTAGAATAGCATGGACATGCCTTACCGTTCGATCTTAGCTTCGTGACGTCAGACTGCGACGTCAACGCCAGACGGGCGTCATTTGTCATCCGTCACGAAGCAACAATTAACACGGCCCGGTGGCGACGAGCGTGACACACAATCGATCTATTGTCAGCTATGTAGCCCTACAACATAGATTCAGATAGTTTGTATGCGTGTTTTAATAGCTCATTGTTTTTAAACTACTTATATTTATTGTTCAATGGATTATGGTTTCCTTTAGATGGCCTGTGCTTGTTTTGTTTTCCAATTGTGTAATGGCACAGAAAATTCTAATTACAATAAATGTCTGGTACATGAAGTTTTATTGTAATTCAATTTTTCAGTTTCAGAACAATGTACAGTTAGCTGCAGAGAAGTCCACTGGCATACCACGTAATACATTACGTAGTTAGTACACTAAGGGGTTCAAAATGTCTCTGCAACTGATTGTTTTTAAGAAAATAGTCTGTGTAAACAAAATCATTAAAGATTTATTTTAATTTTTCGTTCGTAGGTATTCCAATATTAAATCTTTATATAAGGTACATTCTCATAATGCTACACGTATCTAATACCACTATAAAAAATGCGTGTAAAGTAATTTGTTAGTATTGTACCGAAGAAGTTGACGCTTAAACTACAGATCAAAATCAAAACAAGGTTTAATTAAACACCATAAACCTTTAAAACGAACCTTCATTGCTTTCAACTCAACTCTTCTCCAAATAATCATATCACGTGAATCGATAGCCGGATATCCGTACGCGGCCAGCTCTAATTGCGCGGGTGTCGGCTCCGGCCGGCTATGACTGATGACCGGATCAGTGCAGTTTAATGGAGAGGCTAAGGACCAATCAAAGGCGACGAAAAGCCATATGCCGCCACAAAATTTATGTTACTACGTCCTGTTAAGTAAGACTTTTGCTTCTCTTCAAAGTGCTTAAGATTTTGATATCTAGATTTTTAAGTATGCAAATACAAGTCAGAACAAGAATATACCTTTTGTTTTCTTTTGTTTTTTATTCCTCCATTAAGTTTTATTTTTATTTCTTTAAAATAGGATATTGATCGATAGTGAAATAGCATCGCTAAAAGATAGACTCCCAAAAAAAAAACTCGGGAAAAAAGACTCGCGTACAAAAGAAATAAAAGAAAAATTAATAAGAAAATTTTTAGAGAGTACAATAAATGATTAAAGAGAGAAAATCCCATCTGGATAGCAAACCATCGATCAGTACACGGTAATTATCCTCACGATGCGATAGTCGAAATACCCGGATTTAGCCTCTACGGTCGACTGATCCGATTTATAGGAGAAAGGCTTATCCATACTAATTCAACGCTAACGAATTAGATTTAAGAGATTTGTTTTCAAATTAGGAATTAGAGGTTTCCAAATTAGAAATAGTATTAAGCAGATTATTTCAGCGCTTTACGGGTAAAGTACCTTGTGAAATGCAGGTACCTTCTAACTGATAAAACGACCCCATTGTTTAAGGTAGAAGATGGCAAAAACATTGACTCCGATTCACACTGTCACGTTCTGATCCTTAATTTAAGTTAGTCTGTCTTTTTTACCTTTTAAAAATTGAAAAGGGACAGGAGATGGCCATTCTAATATTAGAGCTGTCAAACATCGAATTGGAACCTTATGGCCGTGTCGATTGCACAATTTTAGAGAGCACTTAAAACATGCGACTTAAAAATCGCTTAAGCTGACCGCTATGCCCTTATTTTAGGTTATCATTCGTTCAAATTAATATCATTCGTTCATCACCTCTCTTTCATTGGTCATAAAAACAAAAAGAATAGCCGGATTTTAAAATTCGAGTTAGAGCATGACATCCCAAATTGAGGCCATTAAAATATTTTATTAAAATATTAGAGGGGGAATTTTCCAAAATCCCTTCTTAGTGCTTGCCTACGTCATAAGTGTAACTTACTGTGCAAATTTGGTATTTTTAGCTTCAGCAGTTTCGGCTGTGCGTTGATGAGTCAGTCAGTCAGTCAATCAGTACGGACTTCTCTCTTTATAATATAGTATAGATTATGAGTATAAATTTAATGTGATTGAGGGTCATATTGAGTTGTTCAAACAGCCACTGACCAACAAGACTTGGCACAGCTTTTATTTATATCGTAATCTCGCACAAACTAAAGACAAATGACTTTTCTAGTGTATTTGAACATAGTACAGATTGGTCACCTGTTTTTTTGTTGTAAAATAAATAAATAAATGTGCAGTTTTATCCAATGTCTACTCCTGGTTTCGTTTCGGCCGTCTATGAAACCGCAGTTTCGTAACTGCTTTCGAAGTAAGTATTTATTATTCTTGGTACGATACTGTCGTCGACCAGAGAAGTCTACTGCCTACTACATGAATGATTTTTTCTTTTTCTGTTCTTTTTGATTGGCAAACTTGCTAATAGAGTTCGCAAGAAAAACAGATAGATACCTATCAGATATAAAATAAATACGCTTAATAAAAAATATTTATACAACTGTTAAAAATCGAGAAACTTGTATTCTGTGACACTTGTTAAAAGTGGCTGAAACTATTTTAGTTAATTATTTAAAATTACCACAAAAAAAAACTAATCTTTTACCAAAAATACTATGACGAAACTACAAATCTGGTTACTTCCCATCAAAGATTTCTGACGCGCGTCGCCTAGCGCAGCGATCGTCTTTTATTTCCTCTGAGCCTCCCATTTGCTGTCACAGCTTCCTTATTATTCTCGTAGGCTGTTTGGCACATTAACACAATCTACGAGCGATAGTTTTGATAGTAATGGTCTTGTTTATACCAACTTCACTTGGTAGCCAAGCGCCTCTTCACTCGTAAGGGAAGGATAACACGAATAATGTTGTAAATAAGTAGGGTAGCGCTTCCAGCAGTTGATACGTACGAAAAACAAACACATTTTGACAGATAAATGGAAGCCATCTTTTCATTTTATTTTTTGTTTGAAATAGGAATTTTTAGGACTATCACGATAGTTAACTCCTTGAATCAGATAACGTTGTCTAACCGAAGATGGAAAAAATTCTGCAAAGTTGCAATAAAGATTCTGAAAGAACTGTATATATAGAAGGTAAGAAACTTATGTTGATTTGTACAGAGTAAAGTATAATCAAGATTAAGGTTTATAATTTGAGAATCTTAAATTAAAACATTCGGAAACGATTGCTGATAGATTAATATTTCCATGAAAATAATGACAGAACTTTTATGTTCTACTATGCGGCTACGCTCGCGTTATGTAAGATTTTCCCGTGGGAATAAGACTTTTCCCGCTAAAAAGTATCCTATTTCCAGAGTACAAAATAGTTTGTTTGTTTGTTTGTTTGTTTTGTAGCTCTATTCCAAATCCGTCCAGTAGTTTTGGTGTGAAAGCGGAACAAACATCCAAACATCTAAACATCCAAATATATTTTCACATTTATAAATATTAGTGTGATTACAAAAAGAAGCCTGGAATTCACTCTTTTTGTTTAAAGCGTATTTTTGTAACATCCTGTACAATACCAAAAAAAAAATACCAACAGCAACAGATAATTTCATCACACAGCTCTAACTCCTCACTCCTAGCCAATAAATTTAATTTTCTAGCAGATTCTGCTATGAAAGATTTGATAGGGCTGGAGCATGGGGTCCAAGGTATTCGCGTTCCGCGTTGGTAATACAATTTAAAGTTCAGGGCTTTGGGGGCCATATGAGGCTCTGTCTGGTTGCCATGGTAACGCCCTCCTCTGAGTATTTTGGCAAAGTGCGCTTTGTGAGATGAGATGTTCTTGTATTTTTTGTCGATATACTAATAATTGAGTTTTGTTGAAAATTTTTAATGTCTGTGTACCGACTTATATAAGAATACATAAGAAAAGACATACGAGCAAGTAAATACTTTGTGTGTTACTCTTATTTTCTTTCGACCCTCACCACGTACCAATGTGTTTTCGAATTTAGAGTAAATATGTACGTTTATTCGACGCTCTTATAGGGTGAAGGAAAACATCGTGATGAAACCTGTACACTCCTGCGAAGAAATTCAAAGGTTGTGTGTGAAGTCAACCAACCCGCACTGGGCCAGCGTGGCTGACTAAGGTCTAATCGCCCTAGTTTAGGGTACGCTTGAGCCCCTCGGTGGGGACGAGATAGAATATTCAGTATCCTATGTAAGCTAGAGATCAATCAAAATCTACAACACTACATTAAAAGTATCTGAATTTGGACTTACAATTTGGTCCATGGTAAAATAATACGTTCGATAAAAACATTACCGCATACGGTTCAATTAAATTAGGAACACCTTTAAATTCTTACCTATTATATAGGTAGATACTATAATTATTTCTTCTGGACACAGGGTATTTGGTCAAAGTGATACCATTGGTTACAAATATCTTATCGATATAATTTAACCATGAAACCTTCAAATAGGCATGCATGTATGGGAAAGTAGACAAATTTTCCAAGCAGAAGGTGAATGTTTTTAAGTAGCCGATCCTGTGGATGCGTTGATCACGTCTCCCATCCCATCATGGAGAAACCGCCTAAGGGGTGAAACACGATAAATATGTAAAACGGGATTTAGTCGCTTGATGAACTTCGTATCCGTATAATGGATTTGTAATAATAAAAAAGGTTTTACTTAAAACAAAACACCACATATTTGTTTTTGCACTGCCATGTACTACGTAGTTTGAAACATTTTGTTAGATAGATTTCGCAAACATTATTATTTTGTTGCACCGATTTTTAGAGTCGCATTTTTAGCGAAGAAATTTTTTAGTTTGATAGATTTCGCAAACGCATTATTTTGAAGGTGGAAGAAAGGTTCCCTTAAAATTTTGGTGTTTACTTTTATTAAATTAGGTTATAGATTAGGGTACATAAATACATTTATTATGTCGTTTTGACAATTTATTAATTTTATTACTATCTTAACGCTCGCGTTGTGTAAGATTTTTTCCGTGGAAATAAGACTTTTTCCAGTATAAAGTATCCTTTGCGGTAATTCAGGGTACAACCTATCTCCATTCCAAATTTCATCCAAATTTGTTCAGTAGTTTAGGCGTGAAAGCGGAACAAACATCTAAATATATTTTCAGTTTCACATATTATATTCGTGTGATGTGATTTATTTATTTCTGATTTTAAAAATTTCTTAAAAAAATCGAGACGAGAACGTCTTGGTTTTAAAAAAGACAGTAAAATGTTATATAAACCGAAGTTTCCAAAGAAAATGAACTCAGTCACGTACCTGCGCAATAAAAAGGTATCCAAATATTCCGTACGACATGTATGTATTTTACAATGTGTTTAATGTCTATATTGTCAGGTACCATAACTTTTTAATATGAATAGCTACTTGCGCGAAGTGCCAATGAAAACCATTAAGTTTTAAACCAGACGTTTATCGGGTCTTTTGGAGGAAGACATCTTAACTAGTTACCTGCAGGGAGTTCTACAAAATGGGCTAATATTGTATGCAGCATTACTGCAGGGTTTTTTAATAACCTTTTTGGTATGGCTTTTTTTTCTTTTGGCCGGTTTTTATGTCACATTTTCAAATTTAAAATTTTCTTGGTTTGACCTTTTTCTAAATTGTTGATTGTTTTTTCTGAGTTGTCGTCTGTCAGGAGAAACGTTTTATCCCTTGAACGTGCTTGAATTTTTTCCAAATAAATATCTGTCTGCCTTGGGATTCGGTATCTCATGCTAATGCTGTGAATAATAAGTCGGAGTACCAATAAATCTGATATCGCTGATAATAAATATCGCGGATTCCTACTTTGGACCTGCCGGGTAAGTCTTGTGCTGTCTTCCTCCTGGTTTTTATCGACGTACCTTTTTTCTTTCCCTGACTTGGTCGGATGTCGATTATTTTTCTTTGTCAATCTTTACAGTGTATTTCCGGTCTCTGCGGCACCCACACGAGGGTCCCTCCGAGCCTTTCTCGTACTCTCGCCGTGGTTCCGGACCCCTGAGGCCACCGGGCGTTGGACGTGCCTGGACCCCTGCGTTGTGCGCGCCCGCGCCTGTGCCAGCTGAGTGCCGCAGACCCGCGCTCCGGCTTCCCCCCTGGGATACTGCCCATCCTTCTTTAGCCTGTTTTTTGTATCAGTGTATTTTTGTATGCGGATTTTGCCAAATTTAAATTCTATTTTCTAAATTCTAAAAAGGCCCTTTAGGTTTCTTTGGCCCTCCTTTTTTTGGTTCCCGTTTGGCTATACTCTCTCGGGGTACTCCGCGGTTTTGGTACACCTTCCTGCATCGATACACCACAACACAACACTACTCCAGCGACACGATATCGACGGAGTCCCCTCAGGACTCGACTCTCGGCTCATGCTTGGCAATTTCTAGGCCTTTTTAAATTGATATTATACCTTTCGGACAAATTTAACTAACTCTTTCTTTGTACACCTAAATTTAACGTTTCGCCTGTGGTCGTCGACCACAGGTTAGCTAGCTTTTCTTTTTTAACGCTACAAATGGCGCCCGAACAGGGACGCCATTCTGTCAGGAGAAACGTTTTATCCCTTGAACGTGCTTGAATTTTTTCCAAATAAATATCTGTCTGCCTTGGGATTCGGTATCTCATGCTAATGCTGTGAATAATAAGTCGGAGTACCAATAAATCTGATATCGCTGATAATAAATATCGCGGATTCCTACTTTGGACCTGCCGGGTAAGTCTTGTGCTGTCTTCCTCCTGGTTTTTATCGACGTACCTTTTTTCTTTCCCTGACTTGGTCGGATGTCGATTATTTTTCTTTGTCAATCTTTACAGTGTATTTCCGGTCTCTGCGGCACCCACACGAGGGTCCTTCCGAGCCTTTCTCGTACTCTCGCCGTGGTTCCGGACCCCTGAGGCCACCGGGCGTTGGACGTGCCTGGACCCCTGCGTTGTGCGCGCCCGCGCCTGTGCCAGCTGAGTGCCGCAGACCCGCGCTCCGGCTTCCCCCCTGGGATACTGCCCATCCTTCTTTAGCCTGTTTTTTGTATCAGTGTATTTTTGTATGCGGATTTTGCCAAATTTAAATTCTATTTTCTAAATTCTAAAAAGGCCCTTTAGGTTTCTTTGGCCCTCCTTTTTTTGGTTCCCGTTTGGCTATACTCTCTCGGGGTACTCCGCGGTTTTGGTACACCTTCCTGCATCGATACACCACAACACAACACTACTCCAGCGACACGATATCGACGGAGTCCCCTCAGGACTCGACTCTCGGCTCATGCTTGGCAATTTCTAGGCCTTTTTAAATTGATATTATACCTTTCGGACAAATTTAACTAACTCTTTCTTTGTACACCTAAATTTAACGTTTCGCCTGTGGTCGTCGACCACAGGTTAGCTAGCTTTTCTTTTTTAACGCTACATGTACTACTAGGCAATATTTAATTTAATTTTTTAGTCCTTTCTGTGGCTTGTTTAAAGCCTTTTCTATCAAAGTCATAGATCTTACATTCCACACGATACGAAGAAGAAGAGAATATTGGATAAGAATTTATAGCAATGGCAATATAACTAGCGGCTCTGTGAGCTGTAGACCTCGCGAGTCTGATTATCTTTTCATATTTTAATTTTTTTCTCCACAAACATCCTCGACCCCTTGATTATTCAATTTTTTTTTGTTCTGTTTTTTTTTTTATATTTTTTTTTTAATTTATTGGTTGAGAAAAACAGCCTCAGCAGTAGACCTTGTAAGCTGGCAACCCCCATAACTACGTCATTTTTTTTAATTTAAAATTTCAATAAAAAAATTGATTAATTATCGAACCTGTTTACAAAATTTCACGAGAATCGGTTGAAGAGCGCGACCTGTAGAGTGAAACAAACCAACAAACAGATGGACAGATGGACATACAAAAGCAAATTTGGCCAAGCTGAAACAGAGACGCTTCGCTCGCTCGGTCAATTAATAAAAAATATGAAAAGAAAACCATAGGTTTTAATTTGAGTAAAAGAAAATACAGAAACGATCAACAATAATAACAGAAAAGTTGAAATAGGTGCCACCTAGAGAGGCAGATAAAGTTTTACAGAAAAACAACTCAAGAAAATTGAATTGTATTCTCACAAACACAAACTCAACATTGTCATAGCCGATTGTTAAGAAACCCTGCAACTTGCAACTTCATACATGTTTTATGCGCATGTAAATCAGTAGACCTGGTGGCAGTAGCACAGTTAGCGTGTAACTCACCAATATTTATGGCGTATCAAAGTGTCGACCGGGTCTCTCACTTCCAACTATGCGTGGGGTCAGATGGGTGGCCGTTACGTGGAAATACCACCAAGTATGCTGTCATTCTTTGTCACCTGATGCTTCAAGTAGCTGTGCTTTTCAACTATGTGAGGTCAAAGATCAAATCCTCAATCTAATAGTCAGATATTAAATAGAAATATGTGCAACTGCTAATTAGCAAAACCCTCCACTTAAGTGGAGGAGGCTCATAATCCAGCAGTGGATTGTAACGGGCCGTTGATGTTGATGTTGTTGATGCTAATTAGCATGAGTCTTATCTTATTTAGCCCGGAATTTCCTACTGCTGGGCAAAATACCTCCCATTTTTTCTTCCATGTCTCTCTTGGATATTCTATAGTCGTGGATGTTGATGTAAAATTGTAGGCAGCCAACTGGGCATCATGTACTGCTACCAATCAGAACTAAATCTACAGCATATTTTTTGTGGTTGGCATAATTACTGCCCGAAGATGGTACTTGTTTTTAATGTAACTGCTCTACTTGTTGACAGTAGAACCACATTCATTAGTATGATATTTATCTATCTATTACCTATTAGTTTTCATCACAATTAATTACTCATCAATTACTGTTTTTTTTTTATTCTTATTATTGTCAGCCTGAGGTGTCCCACTGTAGGGATGTATGTACTATATATTTCATCATCATCATTAACAGCCCGTTACAGTCCACTGCTGGACTATGAGCCTCCTCCACTTAAGTGGAGGGATTTGCCATAATCTCCACGCTTGGCAGGCGGGTTGGAGATCGCAGATTAAAAGGTTACTGTATCAGAGAGCGCTGCTGCCCGTTCCCTGGTCAATGTGTAGTCCCTAAGTCACCTCTTACGACACCCACGGGAAGAGTAGGGGTTGGTGACAAATATATTCTACTCCGCCGTCACCACACGGCAATTTACTTAGCAAATATTTTTTAGAATCATTACTTTGCTACTCCATTTTCGCTCTTATTAAGTTCTAAGATAACACCAAACATATCCAATTACTTAAGACTGATTTGGTAAGTAAGAATTAGGAGTAGTGTTGGGAACGCTGAATTGTCAAAGGTTCCGTACATAACAAGCTCTTGTTTCCAAATTAACTTGGAAAACAACTACCTATTATACTGAGCATGGAAGTGAAGGAACTCCGTTATATTATAATGCGGGAACAAGGCGAAAGTTTGAGTGCCACATTGCCAGCTATATGAAGTATAACTACAACTATACACCTATGTTGATGAAGGTGACTTTTGTTTCTATAACGCTCTCATTAACCCAAATAAAATCCCATCAAGCCTGTTAGTTTTTAAATTTTAAAAGAGTAACGAGACATGTACCTACTTTTAACTTTTAATGCTGTCAATGTCAGTTGACGTATCCTTGCTAAAATAGCTATGTCATGGTTTGCCGTTTATCCAACACGTTTCTGAAAAACTTGCCGTGTCTTATTTTCCCTCTTTTGTTTCAATTACAGTCTTCAGCAGATGAAGTTATCCAACTATTTAATATTTTAAATATCTCTTTAATTAGAAAATCGTTTGTTCATCTCGTATCCCTTTTACTCATTAGTAAAATTATAAGGACATAATTAACTTAATTCTAGTGTAAGAGTGTTGCTGTAGAATCGGAGCCAGTGTGAGTATATAAATACACTTATGTTGGTAACATTTGCAACGAGCGATGTCGTCGACAAACCGTGCTAAGTGTAGATAGGTCTGTTTTTACTGAAAGCAGTACTTGATGCTTAGGCTCATGTAGTTAAGAATTCTGATTTTGTTTTCTGTGTGTAACATAGTTAATCACTAATAACAGGTGTAAAATAGATATATTAGGTATCTTCACTTGTGAGTTCGGTGTGATGAATTACAATTTGTGACCCATAACAAATTGTATTCTGAAAACCATAAATACTTTAAATGTAAACCCGTTTTTGCTGCATGCAATCGGGTTAAAATCATTAAAACAGGATCATCCTAAAAATCCATTCCACCATTTATCTGCAGAGCGCACGACAAAACGGATTCGCGAATATTTGCAAAAAGGAAAAATAAACTCGATATTCTTCCGTATAGCCGGAATATATCACTGGCTATGAAAAAAGAATCCGTAGGCTATGGTCGTCCCGTTTATGCACCCTCGTTCCTCCCTTGTATTTTTATACAACGGGATTTTCTGATTCCATTTGGATTTCCCGGCACTATCTTTGTCACTGCTAAAAGTATTAGTTTACATAAATAAAGTGCTGTGATTCTATTCTGTTTGTGAATGTAGGTCGTGTTAACAAAATATAATATGAAGTTTACTATGGTATAGAATAAAATAAAAATAATTTTAACAAAAAAATAGAAACCTCCTTCAAATTGCCTTATATGTTTATCTCCACTAAAAAGTAACAAATAAAATAACATTCCAGATGGAACATGAAAAAAAATATTGCCAATATCCTCAATTAAATAGATAGGTAGTGTATTAAGTAAATATTTAGAATTTTGTACTTCCTTTTGGAGTCGGTGCCAGCCAAAAATTTAAGATGACGAAACTACGAGTATTTATTATTTATCGAATGAAACCTACCCGGACTTTCTTGGTAGTCGCTCCTGTCGTTATCCCTGCGTTTGGTCGGGTGCAGCATTGCATCCCGCGCAGCACAACAAAACATTTATATCATAAGCGCCCACTACACTCTCGTCCGAAGTTCTTCGACGAAGTCTCACGAAGTGTCAAATTGGTGTAAAAGTGAAGCCCGAAGTTGCACGAAGTGCCTCTCTATACTCTCGTCCTCAGCTTACTTCGATCAACTTCGCGAGTAGTGTAGTGGACGCTATAGACTATCAAAAAATTTTATTGATAGTCATATAGAAATATGTACTGACTTAACGACGACGACGACTTAAAACAGTTGCCTACGACTAATCGACGATTTTTTGGCTGGCACCGACTCCAAAAGGAAGTACAAAATTCTAAATATTTACTTAATACACTACCTATCTATTTAATTGAGGATATTGGCAATATTTTTTTTCATGTTCCATCTGGAATGTTATTTTATTTGTTACTTTTTAGTGGAGATAAACATATAAGGCAATTTGAAGAAGGTTTCTATTTTTTTGTTAAAATTATTTTTATTTTATGATTTTCAGTGTTTTATTCAATATATTTTATGTAAGTAATTAATCCTAACCGCGACACATTTTCTATTATTTTTCTTCATTATCCAAAGCTAGGTTTTGTTATTTAACAGTTTCAGTACAAAGATATTATATTTTTGGTATTTGCTTAGTTTAGATTGCGTCTTTCGTGCTTTGCAACCGCGTTTAGTTGTTTATATAATAGTTTATAAAATAACATAAGTTAAACTGGGTAAGAGGCTACGAAGTAAGAGGTCATTTGGTAGTCCAGCTGGCCACTAAACTGACAATGCTAAGAGGAAAGAATAGCTTCGCAATCCTAACGAAATAGGTATTTAGGAAAACATTTGCTATGGCTCGTGCGCTCATACCCCCAGGAGAGAGAGAGAGCGAGAGCGTTGCAGCTCGCCGACAATAGATACTTTTCTTGATGAAATTCCCACTTCGGGAGAAAACGGTTTCCAATGACTAAATTTCAACAAATCACTTTGACACAGTTTTAATCAAAAAAATTACGTTACTTGAGGTGCCTATATAAGTTTGAATCTATTGCGAATTTTGAAAAAAGCAAAAACTATAAACCTAGTCTTTCATTGTGTCAATAACATACTAAAAAATCATGGAGATTGGAAAATATATATAGAAGTGGAAAAACGTTTTCTCTTTTTGTATGGACGAGCACGATTCTTCCCTCTTAATAAGCTTACAGTTTAGTAATCAGTAATCAGTAATCATTTATTCATTGCACACATATAGTCAGCCTTAACTATTACATGTAGCATAGATAGGGTGTAGCAAAGATCATAAACTATTATTATTATATAAACTTAACTTAATAACAGTTTTATAAAAATATTTATGAGATCAATTTATTAAATTTTATCTGATAAGTATTCATCAATTGTATAATAACATTTTTCTAGGAGGAGAGATTTCAATTTATTACAAAAAAGCGAATATTTATTTTCATTAATAATACTTGTTGGGAGTTTGTTATAAATTTGGATGGATCGGTAATATGGACTGTTTCTGAACATTTCTAGTTTGGGTTCGGGAAGAACGAGCTTATTTCCCCTACGAGCTCTTTTGACGTGTTCGTACAAGTTAATGTATTTTTTTACAAATTTTGCTGTCTCTAAAATGTAAATACATGGGAGGGTGAGAATATTCTCTTGTTTGAAATACGGTCGGCAACTTTGTCTTTGACGAATATTTACAATGATTCGCAAAAATTTCTTTTGCGCAACAAACAAATTGTGGGCTTCAGGACTATGGCCCCAGAGCATGATTCCGTATTGGAGCCATGCATGAGCATAGGCAAAATATGCTGATTTTGCGCATTCAGTGTGTGTATTGCGTTTTAAAATGTTTAACGCATACGTAAATTGAGATAGCTTTGATTTTATTTTAGCAGTATGTTTTTGCCATTTAATGTGGGTGTCTATGGTTATGCCTAGTAAAGTAAACTCATTAACTTCTGAAACATTAAGATTTTTTGAAACTGTATTTAAATTAAGGGGTTGCTTTTGGTATGGTTTAAACTGAATCAATTTGGTTTTTTTATTGTTTATTTCAAGATTGTGTTCTGATAGCCAGGCTTTTACATTAGAAAAGGTGTCTTCAATTTTATTTAGGGTATGTGTATTATTGTTGGAACATTCAAATAACAGAGAAACATCATCAGCAAAGAGCGTACATGAAGAATTTGTTATTTTGGGAAGGTCGTTAATGTATATTAAAAAAAGAATGCAACCTAGTAAGTGTACTAGGTTGCCTAGGTGCGAAACCTAGGTGGACTAGGTTGCCTAGGTGCGAAACCTAGGTAGGACTTTATTTTTCGCACTTCATTTGAATTTTCGTCTAAATGCTCAATTTGTACATATTGTTTTCTATCAGAAAGGTAAGACTTCAACCATTGATGCGCACTTCCTCTGATGCCTACACCATATAGTTTTGAAAGCAAAGTAGTATGGCATACTCTATCATAAGCTTTCGACATGTCTAGCAGTAGACCAACTGCATAATTTTTATTTCTTATGCAGTTCAGCGCTTGCTGGATATAGGTATAAACAGCAATCGTAGTGGAGCAGTTTTTACGAAAACCGAACTGATTTTTGTCAAAAAGTTTATATTTTTCTAGGAAGCTGTACATTCGATTTGCCATTGCCTTTTCAAAAACTTTTGAAATTCCTGGCAGGAGTGCAATAGGCCTATAGCTATTTGGATCATCAGGTTTACTTCCCTTTTTAATTACAGGTTTAACAATAGCAATTTTGAGATTATCTGGAAAAGTACTTTCCACAAATGATTGGTTAATTAACTGTGTTATTGGGGGAGTTAGTTCATTGATGCACATTTTCATTAAGGTTGGCGGTAGTTCATCTATTCCATAGCTTTGTTTATTTGAGAGATTGCGAATTATTTTAAAGACTTCTTGCTCTGTAACTGGACTTAGATACATAGAATTTACTGATGGTTCTATAACTGAGTGACTATTGCATTGTGTTTTTGTAGCTGAATGATTTTGTCGTGTGCTAGTAGTGCCAATAGATTGAAAGTGTTGGTTAAATACATTGGCGATTAAATCTGGTGAATTAAGTACTGTGTTATTTAAAGTTAACTTTATATTATGTTTCTTTATGTTGCTAGGTTTTTTTGTTTCACGGTTTATTATTTTCCACATAGTAATAGTTTTGTTTTTTGAATTCTCCATTTCACGTATGTAATTTATTTTTCGAGACAGCTTCACACTTTTTTTCAAATATTTAGAATAAGTTTCGTAGTGGTTTTTCAAGACTTTACTTTTTGATTGGTTTACTAAAATTTTTAGTGATCTTTTGTGCTTACAAGATACCTTAAGGCCAGGAGTAATCCATTTAGTTTTTGGTTTTGTTAATATCTTAGTTTTAGTATGTGGTATGCATTTATCTATAATATTCGTTATTTTTTGGCAAAATGAATTATAATTTTTATTTATGTCATTTCCTGGTATAATAATAGTGCTCCAATCTAGTTGTGCTAGTTCGGCTTTAAATTTGTTCATATTTTTTTGAGTATAATATCTTTTAGTTGTTTTGATCGGTTTGAATTGCATCGGTGTATTTAAATTAAAACTGTATATAATAGCTCTATGATCAGAAATTCCACAATCTTCTACATGTATATGCGCATTTTTATTGTTAGTAAATAAGAGATCTATGCAAGTAGAGCTGGTTGCCGTTACCCTAGTTGGTTCCTTATTGATTTGGTGTAAGTTATACTCTAGCATGATATTACAAAGGCGCTTGTAGTCATTTGTATTTGCTAGTGCATCTATATTGAAATCTCCTCCTACAATCAAATGCTTCTTATGGCACGTCTGTTTAAACTTACAAAGTAATTTGTCCAAAAAATCGAAAAATAAATTAATGTCTCTATCAGCTCTATATATTGTAATTAACACAATATTTGGTTTAAGTTCAATTGCACAACACTCTACAATAAACTCATTAGATAGGCTAGTGTACTCTGGTTTTTCTGTATATTGACAGCCTTGTCGTAAGAGTATTGCTGTTCCACCGCCTCTTCGGTTCCGTCGGCAGTAGGCCGCGGCAAACTCGTATCCATCCACTTGTATAAGTTGTCTTTGCTCTTCAGCTATCCAGGTTTCAGTAAGGCACACTGCATCATAATACTTATCTTGGAGCAAACTATCTAATAAATCGGTTTTATTGTTTATACTTTGAAAATTTTGTATTAATATGTTAAAAGTTCCGAAATGTCTCGTTTTGTGTAGGTATGTTTTGTTCATTATAGGCCTCCTTATTTGCATCATTGGGTTGTTCCAAAGTATTTTCTTCTGTTTCTTTTTGTTTTTGATCCTGTACCTTTCCATTTACTATCAGTTTATTATCGCGGATTACAGCATGATTACCATTTTTCCGTTCTTGTATGAGTATGTTTCTCAACTCTCGTCGATTTTTAATGGAGTTTTTGTCCAGATACGGGCTTATTGTTAGACCACTATTTTTTAAATAATGGCGGTTTAGCAGGATGTGCTTTGTCATCTGTTTGCTCAATATCTCAATAACCATCGGCCTTTGGTATCCCTTTTTACCTAACCAATTTATATCCTCTATGTAGCCGGCTAAGTTAATATCCAATAAATCGTGAAATATATTTAATATACGTTCGTGCACCTCGCTTTCACTTTCCCATTTATTCTCTTGAAAACCATATAGCACAATTTTTTTACTTGAGTTTTCTTCTGTTTTTTCAATAAAAGTTGTGGTAGTGGTATTGCTCTTTGACTGCTGCATAGTTGAAATTTCGTTTTTTAGTTTTTTACCCCGATACCTGGGCTATTCGTAAGGAGTTTCAGGTTTGAGATGGTATCTTGAAAGTCTATCGTTAGCTGATTACAGATAGTGAACGTAAGCTGGCTTCTTCTTTTTCTTCATATTGTGGATTATAAGGTCGACAACCAACCTCACACACCCTGGTCACACAATTAATATAGTACTGGGCCCTTGTCAAAACCCACTGACTTAGCTCGAGTAACGACGCCTTCTGTAGATATTAGAGCCGAGACACACGGCTTAACGTGCCTTCCGAAGCACGGAATAATCTTTCTTTTCAGATAATCGGGTGATTCAGGCAGCAATGTCCACACTAAACTGGAGAAAGTCTCACAAGGACATTTTCGTTTAAGAGTGTCTTCACCGGGATTCGAACCCGAAACCTCCGTAAAAAGATTAAAACACTCGACCACTCGGTCATAGAAGCTAAATTATTTGTGATTTCCAATACAATATCCGAAGATTGCAGGTTCTTGCCCTGCCACGGTCGCCAATAATGTGATAAAATCGAATAAATGGAACAAGGGAAACGTAGATTTTCAGCAAACTGACAAAACAAATTTATTTCGTTGCCTAGCAACATTCCACCACAAACGGTATCGCGCGCGATGCATGTTGCTATCACTGGTTGAGGAGTTTCCGCTTTTATCTCTTATTCCATCATCAGATTTTAACAAAATTAGTCTGGAATGGAATAAGGTAATGGATCTATCCCTAAAGCACGTTCTATCGAATGAAAAAAGAATCATCAAAATCGGTTGAAAACTGACTGAGATATGACTAAAAGAATAGACGAATAACGACGCGAATGCTACATTGTTGAGGAATTTCCAAGTTTTACCTCATGTTTCACCATCAGATCTTGACGAAATTAATATGGGACCACCTCGAGAGTAAATCCAATCGAATGAAAAAAGAATTATTAAAATCGGTTAGCAATTGGCGGAGATATATAATAACATACATAAAAAAAAAAAAAATACAGACGAATTGAGAACCTCCTCCTTTTTTGAAGTCGGTTAAAAATAAATAAAATGATCTATTAAAAATTGCTAATTGTTGAATCATCTCCATAATAGGCACTACATCATTTATAAAAACGAACACCTAATCTTAAGTATATACTAACATTTTATTTCGTTTTTTTTTTTGTACAAATTGTTTTTTATTTTAAATTCACAAATGTTTTTTTTTTCTTCTTATGATTAAGGGGAATTTGCAACACCTTACGAGGTATCAAATGAGAGACTGTATTTATGTAGTAAGATCAAATTGTTACCATTTGTAAGCAAATAAATAAATATGAATAAATATGTGCTCATGTTATTGTAGTTTCTATGGTTCTCTCTATGTTATTAGATAGTATTTTCTTATTACATATACTTGTAATTCAATTAGTGTCAGGGGTCATAATATAACCTGATCTCGTTTTTCTCCAGTTTTAAATGTAAGAAATTTAAAAATAGTCCAAAAGCCATGTAATTTAGTCTTACTATTATTCAGATATTCTACGTATGGGTTGTAAGGTCAATAACTGACCTGAATAACCCTGGTGCCAATACAATAGGGGATCGGTCTACTTTTTTTTTATTTTATATATCTAAACTTCTTAGTTTCTGCTATCGAAAAGAATTTTTGCTCTATCTTTAAATTTGACCGAGTTATAAAGGTTTGAAATTCAAGATTAGACAGAGAGGCACATACCCACTTGTGACGTCATTTGTTAGTAACGCCATATAATCTCCATACAAAAAATCGTTTTTGAAAGAGACAGACATATTGAAACTTTAAAAAATCACTGTAAATTCGTTTTTCAACCGATTCTGTTTTCTTCTTCGCGAATCGTCTGCTACTAATTTATATTTTAAAAATAATTCATAAAATATGGTAAATTCATAAAATTTATGGTGAACAATCGGGACAGTGACCAGTCGGGCATAACTCATTGTATCGTGTAATATAATTTATAAAGTTTGACATGCCCTTGACTGTACTTCCAATTCATAAAAAGCCATCCTGTCACTCTAACGAGAGATCACAGCAAATAGAAGACAAACAAGGAATAGTAAGAAAGTGTCTCACCCAATAAAGATTGAATCAGTGCGTGCCGGATCGAACCCGGCTAAATCCTACGGCAGTCGGACAGCGCAGGACTTCTTAAGGAAATAGAGACAAATGGCTTTGGAAAGTCTTCCTTGACAGAGCATGACTTTTTTTCTGATTTCTAGCAAAGAGCGGCGAAACTTAGACTTTAAAAATTTTGATGAAACCTGCACACTCCTGCGAAGAAATTCAAAGGTTGTGTGTGAAGTCGACAAACCCGCACTGGGCCAGCGTTGTCGACTAAGGCCTAATCGCCCTATTCAGGGTAGGCTCGAGCCCCTCGGTGGGGACGTATACGAGCTGTTTAAGTTGTTGTTGTTGATTTAAGGTCGTGGCAGATCAGTTTAGTGGATATTTTGTGAAAGTGAACAATCATGCATGAGCCTATTCGGGTATAATATAAAATTACATGGAAGGCATTTCAATAAAAGCGAAACATGGTGTTGAAAGTTATAATTAAATATTATATGAGACACTCGAGCCCCTCGGTGGGGACGTATATGATCAGGTTGATGGTCATGAAGATGTAATAAAACACAAAAAAAATACTGTTTACAAATCAACAGTGATATTAAATCCCTATCCAATCCAAATAATTAGGGAGATTGGCTGCCGTCGTCTTAGGAAAAGAGGTGGCGATCCCCGCTCCGGGTCGTTTCTGGCGCAAAGCTTGTCCCTGGTAGTTCTGGGAGCATTCTGGGAAGCTTTGCTCCGGGAACGGTTCGGGGAGGTATTTTAGATATTTAAGGTGTGATTTTTAGTTATTTGTTTTTTGTTTATAATATATTAACTTGGTATAAAATTATTAAACCTTAAGCTGAAAGTATCCAAGATTATTTATTCTATTTAACATAATACAACAACGTTTTTAGACAGTAAAAAGTCAAATTAGAACTGAGATAGTAAAAATAAGATTTATTACTCTCATAGATTTAGCTGCGTTGCACAAAACCTTAAAACGTCAAATATAATATTATGGCGTCTTGTGAAACATTCCGTTTTATATCGTACGAAATGGTGCGCCCGCCCACACACCCACAGACCTGCGGCTATCAATCTAAATTAACCCAATATTAAACCAAACCCAAAATTAATTGAACCCAAACCCTTCCAGTTATTTAGGCGCGTAAATCTTTTACTTCCGACCCGAATAAATATTTCTATTTCGATTTACTAGAAGTTTTATTATGGACTTCACTTTATTTACTTACTTCTACCTAGTAATTCTTGTTTGTTTTTTTAGTCCTACAATGTTTAAAGGTTTCATTTCAAATAATTGTATATTCATCATCAACAGCTCATATAGTACGTCCCCACTGAGGGGCCACCCTGAATTAGGGCGATTAGGTCTTAGTCGACCACGCTGGCCCAGTGCGGTCGGTCCTCTTCACACACAACCTTTGAATTTCTTCGCAGGAGTGTGCAGGTTTCATTACAATGTTCATATGAATTCGAAATTCGAAACCACATTGGTACGTGGTGGGGATCGAACCCGCGTCTCCCGGACGGGAGGCCGCGGCCCTAGCCACTAGACCATCGTCGCTCTTAAAATTTAATATTCAGTTCCGATAAAATAATAAACCTGCTGAAAATATGTCTGAAGGACAAAAATAATTAAGTATTATGAATTTATATGCAAGTAAGTAGCGGTTTCGTTTTGAACAGTGTTATTTATTTTTTTATCTTATGGTATTTTTTAGGTTAATTACAATTTTACACTGTCGGGCATCTCAAAGACATGCTAAACAGTTTGCTTTTTGCAGCCGCTAGCCGCATCGAAAGTATCATTGATGTTACGGCAATGTTTTAACAAAACTTACTACAAACTTTCAGCAAATTAGTACCTACAAACAAAATTATTGGATAAATCTGTAATTTGTTTTTTTATTCTGAAGCGCTATTATCAAGAACATAGGACTGGATATTATTGATCTGAACAGCTTAACGTTTAGCGCCAAAGAGAAACGGAATGTCAACTCAAAGAACTACTATTAACTTTTTTTTAATGTCACAAAACAGCCCTCACTTAAACGCAAGCAAAAAATAAAGCTTGTTTTAAAAAGCATATAACTTTTAAAGTAAAACATACAGATTATATATCAACAGAAAATTTCTGAAATGAATGTACTGGTTTGGTAAAAACAAAACAAAAATTTATTGTTCTCAAAACAAAAACAATCTTTTAAACTAACAGGTTCTAAAAGTAAACAACAGTCTCTAAATTACTTTATTGTGGAGCATAGGTTATATGCTCCACAATAAAGCAATTTCAATTTCAATTAACTGAGACTGTTGTTAATAAGATGACCAGTTTCCTCAACTATAAGTACTAAAAATTTGGTTAAAATCTCTCAATTATGATGATACTGAGTCGCTTTTAAACGTTGTATCTTAAAACCCCCACTCACTTTGCTTATTCATGGGCTCCCCTGTATAAGTAAATGTCCATGGGTACATACGCACTCCCCGCTGTCACGCACACACACACACACACACACACACACACACACACACACACACACACACACACACACACACACACACACACACACACACACACACACACACACACACACACACACACACACACACACTCATACATACATCACTTAATCTCTCATAAACATGTTTATATAATTTAGTGTAATTTAAGTTGTACTTACCTGTCATCCTCCTGGTCCGGTGTTGGAGAAGCTCGCAATCTGTCATACAGGATATCCTAGTACAGATGCCAGTCTCTCACATAGATCATATTTAACTGTACGTCTTAGATTAATATTCATTTAATGTTTTTTATCTATGTGAGAGAAGAATAATAAAAATATTTTATTTTATTTATTATTTATTACTGTTGTTAATAAGATGACCAGTTTCCTCAACTATAAGTACTAAAAACAGTGACACTAAAAATTTTAGGGGTAATTCCATGAAATTTCAATACGGATATTAATCAGATACTAAACCTCTTTTTTGGTTGATAATATACTCGGTTAAATATTACTAGGCACCAATCAATGACAACCATTAATTTGAAACAGTAGCTGTGCAGAGAACACCTTATTTCGGATGACGTGCTGTTAATTCCCCATAATTAAACTTTCCAGACAACTTCTGAGGGCTTATTAAAAAATCGCAACATTTTAAGAATTTCGCAAACTTTCCGAAAATTTCCTGTCGGAGTTTCTGAGTGACAAGTAGATTAATGGTTGTGACGACAGCAAAAAAATGGGCGAAAGATAAAACTCCCGGAGAGGATTTCTTGAGTAATCCGGTGATATGGAATGAAGCGCTCGTAAGTTTGCTGCGACATAAAACCAGTTTTAATTGGCTACTTTTGTTCGTGAAAGTAAAAGAATAAAGATTATAAATGATGTTGATAATGAAAAAGAAAATTGGTGTTCGTTGTTTAAAAATATACCATGTAAGGTAAATTGTGAAAATTTTCTTGCAATATAAGCAAGTATCCTTGATAATTTAGATTTTGGTTGTAAGATGAACCTTATCATAAATGGTTTGATCTAATGGTATATTCATATGCCTATTCTTCTCCAGAAAACAGAAACAATATCTGGAATACAACCAAAGAAGATTAGTTTTGTTTTTACTTGAATACTATCACAAATTATGTAACAATTTACCGATTTACTGTATCCGTATTTAAAAAGCAAAATATCGCTCGAAACTAATACAAATATTCATAACATCTAGAAGACAATCACATCAACAACCCATTGTTCTTTCCAATGTTTAGGAAATTCTAAAATCCGTAAACATGAATTTAGACAAAGGCGAAATCAAATAAGTAAACAACAAAATTTATCTAAATCCAGTTCAGATCAACAGAATTCCCAGTCGTAATCAGCTAATGAGCATTGAAAAAGATTTACCGCATTATTTCTTTGGTAGTGAGTTGTTCATTACTGCCAGTCTGCTATCGGTAGGCGAGGTTATCGGTACACTTACTCGTCGATCGTCGATGTGACAACATATCCGTCTCGGTCACTAGATGTCTCTGACTCGTAGACATCATGATGTTTAATCACTCAATATTTTGTGCGCGATGCGTCCAGTTCTACTGATTTTGTTACTGTCCGTTGTAATTGTTTGCTCCTACGACATGATTATCGGCGATACTGTGCACAGAAAGATGGTGTTCCATGAGAGGGTGAAGGACATAGCTATACCGTTCAAGAAAAGGATAAAATCTTTGACGTACAGTGATCCAGAAAAGAGGATAATAAAGGTGAGTTTTTGTTTCTACTACAACCATCAGTGCAAAACGTGTATTAGTTTAAATAACTGCGTGAAATTATCAGCAAAACTTTGAAACTATTTCATGGATTTCTAAATACAATAATTTAATACAATACACCTATATAATAGACTAGACTATAATAGCTAATTATTTCATGTATTATATTTGAGGTCATAAGCAAAATTTTGCACTTTGAACTGTTTCTCGTTAAGTATCTTGTCTCACAAATACACAAGTGTGCATTGTATTTGCATTTAAATTTAAAATTTACTGCTGTATTTATGTTGGCTAAATCGGCCTTAAATGTATATGTATTAAGTATTATGTTTTGTTTATGTATTGATTTATCGCTATGTTTTTGTAATTCTGCGTTATCTACTGGACATTACATTCTCAGTATTGAAAAAATAAAACGACGAATATAAGTGATCTCACAACATCCTATTAACAATAAACGTTGTCATTTTCAGTAGAACCCCTACATATTTTTAATTTATTTTATATTCAAGCAATATGTTTAATTCTTTCGTCTGTTTGTATTTCATTTAAGTAATAATATTTTTACAAATTGTACAATTAAAGCTACTTGAGTGTATTATAAATTAAAACTTAATAAAAAAATTATAGGTAGTTGGATTGATGCCTGGGGCCCGTTTCACGAAGCAACAAGTTACTAGTAACAAGTTACAATTTGATATACATTGCGTAGCCCATTCGCCTAAACTGTAAGCCGTTATCGTTTTCTCTAATCGTCTACGCAATGTACGTCGAATTGTACTTGTAATTTGTAACTTGTAGCTTCGTGAAATGGCCCCCTGAAAGTAATGTTTTGTCCTGCCGAATATTATTTTTCTCTTGCTAGACAAAGGCAAAGATTTCTGAATCGATCGTCTTTTGTTACTTTGAGGACAAAGTGCATAAACGATCTATACTTACTCACCGGCACATCTAACCTTAATTTAAAACTACGCTTATTGTTATACATTACAATTATTATTGATTTTACTATAAATTAAACGCACTTAAATAAACGTTAAATTAACTACTTTTTAACTAACATCAGCTATTTAAACCATCTATTTCATGTTTTTAATTTTAGCCAGAGTTTTGTAATCAACAAAAATTCACCATATACTCCATTTCATATTGTATTCTATACATAATTATCATCAACAGCTCACATAGGTCTTCACCGAGAGCTCGGGTCTACCCTGAATTAGGGCGATTAGGCCTTAGTCGACCACGCTGGCCCAGTGCGGGTTGGTCGACTACACACACAACCTTTGAATTTCTTCGCAGAAGTGTGCAGGTTTCATCACGATGTATTCCTTCACCGTAAGAGCGTCGAATAAACGTACATATGAATTCGAAATATGAAAACACATTGATACGTGGTGGGGATCGAACCCGCGTCTTCCAGACGGAAGGCAGTGGCCCTAGCCACTAGACCACCGACGCTCTGTATTCTATACACGCACAAGTATTTGGCCCTGTACTAGTTATTTAGATTTTCCTTATGTAAGGCTGTAAATCGATCAAATGGTGGTTAAGCCTTTATTCAAGGTTTACAATATGTTTAATGGTCTAGCGAGACTGTTTGATAAGCTGTGGAGCAAGGTCATTGCTTACTGACGAATGTCGTCATGATCAGATGCTAACAATGTAATATAAAAGAGATGTTTAATGGTACTTAAAGGTTGTATTAGTATAGAAGAGATCGGTTAAGGCCTTTTCGTGACATATTGGCACCTCGAGAAGTCTCGAATTACACAAGACTTAAAATATACTATAAGCAACATAAACCAATAGGCCAATAGATTCATGCATTCTGAAGCACAGCAAATGCTTCTCAAGTTTACTACATAATCGATTATCACAGTTTTCATTCAGAGCGTCTTCTGTGCTTCAAAAGGCACGCTAAGGCGTTGGTTCCAGGTTTTATTTTATTGTTAGCTTATCTAAAAATAGTAAATAAAAATAGGTTTGCCTTCATCAACAGCTCATAAACGTCCCCACCGAGGGGCTCAAGCCTCCCCTGAATTTGCCTACTACTTACTTATATATTAGTAGCTTCGTCCATAATAAAAACATAATTCTTATAGCAGATTTTTGTTCACAGGGCTTAGCAGCTGTGGATAACGACTTTTCTTTGGCAAGTGCTAATGTCACTGCAGGAGGAGTCGGTTACAACCATGTCACGGTGCGAATGAAAAGTCAACGGCACCATCCACTCAATTTCGAAGTTGAAATCTACGTTTGAAAATAAGTGTAACTTCAAAGGAAAATCTATGACAAACATGAGTGGATGTGTCGCAAAGTCGTGTATTGAGTGTTTTTGACGATTGTATTGATGAAGAGATTTTTTTCTAGAAAATTATAAAGAAACTGTAAATAGTAGAAATGTTAATATAAAATTAAATTATGCTTAGATTAAGGATGAATTAAATTACAAAGTTTTAATATAATATAATTATAATGTTAGACAAATAGAATGTTAGTTTTATTTTAACTGATATTTTTTTATAATTGTTGATAATGATGACGTAGTCTCTGCCTACCCTTCTGAGAACGAGGCGTGGCTTTATGTATGTATGTATTGCTGTAGCACTTACATAAACCGTGAAATAAATAACATTATATACATAATTACATCTAGAATTACCTACCCTCTTTTTTACTCCGCACATTCGAAAACACAAACAAAAATATGAACATTGCCCATTCGCACATGTTTTCATATCTTTGTTATTTATTATACCATGATTTAATCACAACGAAACAAAGAACCAACGCCATAACCATTTATAACCACGTACAGACAGCAACAGCGACGCTTGTACATAATGTCATAGAATATAATACGGCACACAAGAAAAAAAACAACAAAGACACAAATAAAAATAAGAGTACAGATTTCTAGGGTAGCAATTTCTTCTAGGCAACCTTTGAATACAGGAAAGTCGCAACGAGAATAGCGGGAAAGTGCAAACAAGTCATAAATATAATATGCTACATATTCACATATTTTTTATTTTAACTGATCAACAAAAAGACATTATAAAGGCTTACTTATTTCTATAGAAATATCTTCCAGCTGATCCATGGAAGAGGGATATTTACAAGATACGGATAAAACGTGCATAATTCGACAAAATAGTATAGGTATTTAATACAAAGATAAGATTATTATTATTACTTAGTAAGTTGATTGATTGAATAAATAAATAAATAAATAATAATAATAATAATTACTAAAGGTCGCCGATAGCCTTCTTCTTACTTCATATTATTATGTATTATATGTTTGTAGGTTTGTCCTTAATGTTTTTTTTACAGTGGGACAAGACAACGCGGATGTAGCCGAAGAGTGGCAGAACCATTATTGTGTAACTGCCGAGCGCGAAAGGAGACCCGCGAAAAGCCGTTTACGTTCTCTAACGTTCACGGGTTCACAGGTCTTCTAAGCTTGGGTATGTTGTGTTGTGGCTGACCGTACGCCTATCACACATTTGCCGGCGACATTTCCGCAGATTTCCATTGCGGGTTAATTTCACGGCTGTCAGTCAACGAATATGAGACGAGCACCGACGAGCTGTGAACATCATGCGTTGATGGTGGCTGGACAAACACAAAAAAGTGTAATTACAACGGCTTTTTTGGGCATGCTACGAGGGATGCCAACTCGATACAAAATGGTGGGTATAAATATGTTGGTTATAAATATGCTAATAGGTCATATTTGAATTTGATTTGATTCTTAATTTTTTTACCATACGAGTAATATCTGTTTAACATTGTATTTAACTTCAAAATTATGAAAACTATTGATAAAATTATAATTGAATATTGAGCTTAAAGAAGACACCATCTTATTCCATGGAAAGATTAAAAGTAATTAACATGTTTGTTCTGTTCACTAGGCAAATTGTATTCCAATCTATCGTGAAAATTAATCAAACAAAATAGCAGTAAAGTTTAGCTTCAAGTAATATGTATCCAAAAAACTTCGCCACACCACCGAAGATTTGTGCTAGTTTGTAAAAGCGTGCCGTGCATCCTCATAAATCAGATAAACAAAAAGCCTGGTAAGACAGAGGTTGGAGGACGGTACATCGGATGTGGAAAGGAAACAGCTTACGAGAGGTTTTTGCGGGTAGGCCTCGATAAATCAGCGAGACCGCCAGTGGTCACGACAACGGGATTAGAAGAACTGGTCTGGATATGCCTTTGTTGTCAGTATTAGGTATCCGTCGTCGCTGTAGCTGCAGGATGAAAGATGAATTGCGGCACTATGAACGACTGTAGTACTTCTTAGGCGCCCATTACACGGTCAATCCAGATTGAATGTGTAACGTGTTGTACAACCAGGCAAAAGTGGATCAAGATGACTGATCTGGATTGATTGACCGTGTAATGGGCGCCTTACGGGAATTTTCTTTTAACTGCAGTTACTCATTACCGAGTGTGTAACAAAATGGCGGCATTATCTTGTTTTTTAACACACATCCTATGTTTATTACAGTCCTTTCCTTTCTTACAACATTTACTTTATTATTAAAGGAAATTATATTCGTCATTTAACTAAATAAAATCCAATTTTTTATAACATTGATTTCAAATTGTGCCCTGGATTTATGTGACTTCTTCCTGTAAACAATATGGAAAAAACGTATAACCATGCCTATTCAAGATTATTTTTAAAAGATATCAAATTTTTGTTTGTTATGCAACATATTGCATTTCATATTTTCATAATCTTACCTAAACCACAGAAGAAATAACTAACCTAACACTATCCATCAAGCTTTTATATGAACATAACGATTTAGGTATAATTATTTTATTTATAGAAGTACCTATATTTGTGTTTCCAACGGAAGTTGCAACGAGCCCGAGGGATAAACAAAAGGGTAGGGTTGCCCAAAACCACCCTTCGTTATTAATGTAATAACCAACACTTTGTTTTATGGGAGTTCCTACTTATACTACTTTACTCCACTCCGCTAGTTCTGACGGATAATGATAACCCTAATTAGAGATGCTTTTAGACCATGAATTTTAATTAACTTGTAATATAAAATGACTTAATGATTTTTTTTTATTGCAAACACTAAATTTACACGTTGATACAGTTAGTGCGAGCCTTTTACAAAATAAATTCAGCTCTATGTTTCATATTTTCATGGAAAGATTATTGCGGCACTATATTTAAAAGAAACTTCAATACGGAGGTGACTAGATTTTTATATTATGCTTCTTTAAATATTTTCATATTTACTAACGAATGTGCAATAGTTTAAAAGAACAATGGCATTCCATTTTTAAAAGCAAACAGAACCACGAGAGGATATGTCACGTGTCAGAAAATCTTCCACGTCCGGACCTCCAATCGCTGCACAACTATCTTCTACGATTCTCGAGCTCCAAACGTTTAGGAATTTCCAATAATACTCTTAACACTATTATATGCATCTCTAGATTATCTATTTTCCAGTTCTATTTTCTTATGTTGAAGACTTAAGGCATAAACTCGCAAACTGTCCAGTTTTCTGAAACGAAAAATGTTTGCACGACTATCGCGATACTGTAAAGGTGAATTCGAAAGAGTTTCCTTCCAGTTTGGAAAGCTATTTTGTTAGCTCCGAAGGTAACGTTGCTAGAGAGCAGTAAAAGAAAATAGCTTCTGGAATGGGCGTTTTTAAAACAATCAACATAAGAAAACTTGAGCAGGAAACTCTTAAAGAAACAGATGGTTTTAAAGAGATTTTTGAAGCGTTTTGCGAAGATAACTATGTCTTGTAAGAATCTGAAGACAATCTTCAAGGGGAGTCATTAACCCAATACATTGTGTATTTTTAGCCTAGTCAGTGCTATTGAGCCATACTATCAGGGTCACTAACCCCCCTTTTGTTTGCAACAAAAGGAACGCGTAATGTTACACACCTAAGTCGGAAATCCCTTTGTTCTATTATTGGAGGGATATCAAGGGAAGCAATCTTTGGTGAGTTCAGATTATGCTGCTCCTGCGTCTGGTATTCGAGGTATTTGAATAATGGCCACTTTCAAGAGCGTTCAATTAGCTCAATTGAATAAAATTGCTGGAAATGGTCGGCTCTATTGTTTGCCCAGAACGCGGGGAAACCAGGAAAATGCCAAACGTAGAGGAAATTGTTAACGGAATAGAATTTTAGTTATATCCTCGGAATCGACGTTTTAAATTTATAGCACGATGAAGCCAAGCAGGAGGCTAGCAGGATGCAAACTCTTTTGAATTTTACTACCAAGCCTTAGAGCGCGGCAGCGTTTAAGATGCTTCAGCATACATTACGCGGTAGTTAATAGTCTTACAAGTAAACTTAAAACAAAATAAGCAAGAATAATTGCATATAACTGTTGGGTTGAGTTTTATTCAAAAAGTACATAATTCAATGCGTCACCAAATGATATCGATAAATTTCAACATGTTACAATAAATCCGACAGGTTCAATTGAAGACATTCGAACAGATGCCAATCAATCTAGTGTAGGAACAAGGATAAGGGTAGCAATAGATCCTGTCATTCAACTGTCCCAGAAATTATACATTTACAATTTACCAAGATCGCTTTAATCCACCGAGTTGACACGACACGGATTTTGCCGGAAGCTAATTGCGTAAGACCGTCCTCATCCATCAATCAGGCTTGGCAGTGGGCCGGCTAATTTGCTCGTTTGTTTTGCCCCTAAGCCTAGATAGACCAATTTACACAGACACCTGATAGCTACCTGGTAGTAAAAACGTAGAGGTCTACGTATTATAGTTGTGGTGAGCGTAGCTTACCGCTGATAGATGTTTGATTAGACATGACTTTTGTGCGGCCGTTGGGTTCAGTTGAGATAATGGTGTCTAATAGAGTTGTTGCTTGAGGGCTTTTTACGGGTCTCCGATGTAATGATATTTTTTATCTCATTGAGTTTGAGAGGTCATTAGTTTTATTCAACTGCTATGAAAGTACAGACTGAACGATGTTTGGAGAACTGAGTGTATCGCCACATGTCAGCAATTTAAAAACTCATCGTTTTTAGGCAAATGAATGATGCAGGCATTACTAAGTGCCCATTTGCTTGGTTAATAATAAATTCATATTCAAAAGCTGTTTTTGGACACGACAGCAAAGTAATTAAATTATTGCTACTTAGTCACAATAAGCAAGTACTTCTTTACTATTTCTAAAAGTAAGACAGCCAAAAGACAACACTATTTATAACCTGACTATTTTTTATGCAGACTGCGAAGTACTACTCGACATCTCATGTCTTCACAATTATTTGCACGCCTTAACCAATTTAATGCATCTCCTATCTTAACCACATGCAAATCGTCAACATTATGCTTCCAACCAAAACAAAGATATTTTCCTTCCAGGGCGTAAACGCAATGTTGCAGTGGTCATAAAAGGTTCCCCAGTAGGACTGACGAGGCAGCCCCTTCTATTTAGACTGCTTTACTACGTGTTGTTTCGCCATTGCCATCGATCTGAGGGTGGGTTTTTACAGTGTTGCCCAATACCAAAGTGTTATAATGTACTTGATGTCGTACTTTTTTGCTGAAGCAATAACTTCATACCTTTTAAATTGTTAATGGTCAAAATAAATCTTAAACATACGCGTTTACTGATTAACCTGACTATACTTTTCCTATGATAATGACAGTTGAAGCAGAATCAATGAAGTTGGAACTCGACGCAAAAAGATTTGATGCTACCGGAAACTAACTCGATGTCGACGGTTAAGTTACGGTCGACTATAACTACCACTGAACACAGTATAAACTACGTACAATAACAACTGCGAAGTTAACTATTACTGAAAAAAAAATACTATTACTGGTAAAATTTTCTTTAAATTTGATTCTATAACTGAGTTACCTAGCAATGAATGAGTAGGAGCTCAGTCAAAATAAATACTAACCTAACAATTTTACTATATCCCAGTACTACTCTGTATTCTCATCAAAGCATAATTATTTTCCTTATTCTCTATTTAAACGAAACAAAGTTGGCAATTCTCGGCATACCTCCTTACTAGAATATTTGGAGTACTTTCAGAGGTGGAATCCCTTCCGTTTCGGTTGTAACTATTTTATAGCTGCCGATGCCGCCTCAGGGATTCTCGCTTTAATGTGGTTCGCCTTCGGATCGGGAGAGTTCGGGTTTGGGTCTGCAGCATATTCATTTGCAGTTATAAACTTGTCTGCAAACTCAATCTCATAGGGAGTTGATACATTGTTGAAGTTTGTTAGTTGAATGTAGTTAGTATCGCCATTATTTGTGGTAAAACAACTGTTGGAGTAAAATATTTCTTTAGTGATTTTTGTTGATACTAACATGATTCATGGTAAGTTATGCTAAGTATAAAATGATTGTTGTTAATTTGATAGTCGAAGGTTTGATATAAATAAGAGCTCAGTAATAATTTA
The DNA here is from genome assembly GCA_951230895.1 of Carpatolechia fugitivella. NCBI lineage: Eukaryota > Metazoa > Arthropoda > Insecta > Lepidoptera > Gelechiidae > Carpatolechia > Carpatolechia fugitivella. The sequence continues at coordinate 14,896,579 of OX579656.1, forward strand.
ATTTGATTACAAAATGTAAAACAGACAGGTAAAGTAAGTAGTTTTAAATCACACTAATATTATAAGTGTGAAAATATATTTGGATGTTTGGATGTTTTTTCCGCTTTTAGGCCTAAACTACAGGATGGATTTAAACGAAATTTGAAATAAAGATAGTTTGTAACCTGGATTAACACATAGGATACCTTTTACCGGGAAAAATCTTACATAACGCGAGCGTAGCCGCGGGCAGTATTTCAGACTGACTGACTGAGAAGTCAGTGGTCGTAAGGCCAACCAGCAGGCTAAAGTGGCTAGGAAAGGAAAAACAGAGTAATTAAACTAGCTTTTATATTAAAAAATCCTACAACAATCCATCCATCTATCATAAAGGCACACCATAAAAACAAGAAACCAGTAACTGAAAGCTTATTATGGTAATGAGCTGACTGAAACAATGTGTCTTGCAATAATAACTCACAATATGCCCCATCTGTATTACAATCACGGAACAGTCTATGGGACTTGACGAAGGCTTTTTGGCAAGGGAAAGTTTCCTAGCGAGTATCACCACCCATACAAATGGGCTTAAGAAAGTTGGCCAGAGAAGACGGCGACAGAAATGGATTTTTACTTCCTTGCTGCTCTTGTTATAGAACAGTTTCATTAATTCAAATTCATTTTGGATCGATCTCAGCCCCATGTTGAATTTTTATTTTATTTTATTTATGAGGCACATCAACAGTTCAAACACATAACATTCAAATAACAAATAAAATATTTATGCCCGAACCTATAACAGATATGCACAGCATTCAAAATAAACATGCATTTAGGCCTTAGTCGACCACGCGGTTGTGGTTAAAATGTTTTCTTTTTTATTATTAATTTTACTCTGTAGGTTTAATAAAGTTTTAATTTTCTATTGGTTTTTTGTAGGTTGAACAGCAAAGTGAAATACTTATGTTCGCATTTTGGACATCTTTTACATCGAGCAGTGATGGGAAATGGTGTGGCAAAAGCTGTAGAGAATTATTGGACTTGAAACTCCTTTTGTAGAAAAATTCGTAGGAGACGATGTGCCGTGTCTAATGTAATACGAGCTTTTGCAGGCGTCTAGGCGGCGCTTGGAGTATATATTTGAAAATTTTATAGCCTGGTGTTTCAATATTTTTACTGTCTGGCAAGGTTGGGAAGCAAAGGAAATAGAGACTTGTTTTATAAGTCGAGCAGATACGTATGTGATAACTCAAGAGAACTTACATTTATTTGTAGCTGTCTGGGTATTACTAGACAGAAGTGATTTGTGGAATTGAGGAATTTCATCAACGTTTACTTCCCTTCCTGTTTATTTAGGATAGTCGTATTCTTTTATAACGCGTTTCTCTATTATCTTCGTATGTGTTGTAAAGTCGACAATCAATCTGATAATCTAGAAGTTTCAGTATTATCATTCCCTTGTCTGCATATGGTAAATTGTATGCGTTTCTAATCATGAAAACAGTCTCCTAAATAATCATGCCGCAATAGTCCCAATTTCCCAGAGTGGCACAAAATTCTTCATAAACGATAACTTTTTTTATGTCTGCATAAAATACTGACACAGAATGAATAATCCACAAGATTTCCGTATTCTAAATTGTAGACATAAATTAATGCGTTTCTGACATTTGTAGCTCCACTCCACGCTCACGCGCCATTTTCTTTTCTTTTCTTTTTTAACCAACTTTAAAAAAAGGAGGTTTAATTTCAATTAAAAAACAGAACAAGTTTTATCTAAATCTAAACAGTTCCCAAAATAAGGGCCACCTATAGTCCAATTTTGGACTTTCGAGTGGGTGTTCTCCTCGTTCCAGTAATTATAAAAATGTCACTTCTAATTAGAAACGGTCACGATGCCCGTCTGGGTGTCATTCAAGTTTTTTGTTAAGAGATATAATAGTAATGCATCCTAATCTTTTTGTAATAACCACAGGAATTCCGTTTAAAACTTGAATTGTAACTTAATAGTTTAATTTAAAATAGTTTTCGTTTAATTTGCCTAAGCGGGGTAACTAAATCTTTAGGTGGAATGAACTTATTGAATCGCCTATTAACATAAGGATGTTACATTTAAGAAAAACAACTTATAACCAAAATCAAAAGTTCTAAAAAACTTTTTATATCGGGCAGTACGATTTGCCGAAAAAGTAATTTAATGAATGAAGTTTTTTTTTTTTTATTAGGGTTATCAAACGGTTGCACAATAGGGTATTACTTATTCTAACTTACAAGCTAAACTGAGTTTATTGTGCAACCTGCACCGACAACCAGAGATATGAATGCAAGATACTAACTTTAATTTATTTATTTTTAATAACACATATATCTACCGGATAAATACTACGATTCTGGTTTAAAATAAGCTTTTAGTGAGCTCACCGATATTTCGACCATGTTGCAATCATGATCACGGCAGAATTGAATATTAACAACTGCAAACATAAAAGTATAATGGTGTAGTGTGTAGTTAGTGTGTGTGTGTAGTGTAGTTTTATAGTGTATAGTGTTAAAATTAATTGCCCCCCGGTGATTCTTGATTGATATTTAATGTCTTCGTAAATATAATAAGCCTACGTCAAATCAACATAACAAAATATTACAACCAACACAATAGAAAGAAAGATAATGTTCAAGAAAGTTTTTCACGTGGTTTACCGCTAGCATAAGCGTAAGAACTAGACAGACAAGCTGCAAGGAAAGTCATTCAGTTCAATTTTTTAAATAAACGGCGTTCCCTAAATGATTTTGCCAGTATCAAGTGTTATTGTGTTTATTTAGTTCGACAAGCGGGCTTCATGTCATGAGAGGAGAAAAAAAAAAGAAAAGAAATGACAGATGAATTTACCTAGAACAACAAGGAAGGTCACGTCTTTAAAAAACTTTTATGACATTAAAGAAATAACTTGACATGTTGCACAGTATAGACAAATAAATTTCATTTTAAGTATGTTTCTTCTAATAGTCGGAACGTATTTTATTTAATCAGTGCATTTCAAATAAGCAACTTGTTACGCCAACATCATTTTCAAGGGTTTATCCCAGGGAACCCTCCTGCGCCAAGGCAAAGTATTTTTAGACCTTGCCTAAGTTTCTGCCCCGTTATGTCTTTAAGTTCGATGTCGAGTCCAACTTCCCAACACAACGTTGATCGATTAACTTTGTCTTTGTTTATGGGATTTAGATCTGGCTGCTTTTAGAACCACAAAAAAAAAGTTTTTTTTTAAGAGTCGGGCTACACTGATCGACGGCGATCGACGGTTTGCCTATACAAAATGCGCGTCAGTGTGACCCGACCCTTAAAAAACTTTTTTTTTGTGGTTCCAAAGTAGTCGGCTAGCAGCCAGTCTATCTAAATCCATAAGCTCGCCGCTGATGGTCCAAGGGAAGATGTGTGAGAATGTTTTCAGGAAAGAGCGGTCGTTACTATGATTTATGTTTTTGAGGAAAAAGACGGCCGTAAATGCGTTAAGGTGCTTATGTTCGGTGGTCAACGGAAATATATCGTAGCCACTGTAATGGTGAAGGATATATGAAAAATGTAACGGAGATATGCTGAAGGAAGAAGGAAAACTAAGACGAGTTGCTGGAAGTTTCTTGGTGCTTCTTTCACACAAGAAGACTTTTCTTTCAGCGAAGAATTTCAAAGATTGTATGTGTCTGTAGTCGATCAACACGGACTGGGCCAGGTCGGTTGAACTAAAGCCTGATCGTAAGAGCTGTTGATAATGATAATTAATGTGAAAATATATTTGGATGTTTAGATATCTGGATGTTTGTTTCGCCTTCACGCTTAAAGTACTCAACGGATTTGGATGGATTGGAGATAGTTTGTAACCTGGATTAACACATAGGATACTTTTAACAAGAAAGTCTTATTCCCACGGGAAAATCTTACATAACGCGAGCGTAGCCGCGGGCTGACCGCTGCTTTCTACTGCAACTTAACTGAGAATATGGTAGCTGCTTTTTTGGTTTATTATAATCTATGCTAGCCATAAAAGAGACGATGCTTTTTCAATAGGATCGCCGTATATTAAATATGATATAGTGGTAGCTTATGTGGGAAATCTTTCATGAGATGGCGGTCATAAGAGTAATGGTGTAAATGTGGTCATTTTTTGGGAAAGAAATTAGAGTGTTCTGTCTGATAGACGACGTGTAATCCATGATAATTTAGTTAACCATTTTTTACCATTGTAATAAAAAAAATAAAAAATAAAAAATGAAAAAGCGGATACAGCACTAGGCCGGGAAAACGCTAGGAAGAAGAAGAAGACAGAGTAATAAAAAATATAGATATTTACTTTAATTATTTAACACAATGCATCTCTTATAACGTTTACGTTCTCTTTCAACACTGGTGGAGTACCGCCATCTTAATTTTATTTCTAAATTTGATGCGTCAATTTTTTTTTTAATAAGTAATTATTTGCTTGTAGATTAGTATGAAATAAGTTGAGAATAATCTAGCTAACAAGTTAAATATCCATACTGTGTGAGAATAAATTTTAATCTAAGATTACACAAACCGGTTTTCGATCGGTTACTATCGATCCATTAGTAAATTAATTAGCATGAATATTTATAACATAACGAAGTAACTAACTGTTATATCTTTTACAACACGTATAAGAATAAGTGGGTGGTGTACTTAACTAGAAAATCTTTATAGTTTTTGAATAATTAAAATGCTAATGAAGGTTGATTACATCGATGACATGGCTATTAAATTGCATTTGAGACTTAATTCTCTAAAATACAACCCCTTAAAATCAATCTTAACAAAATACATTGCTTGCTTGAAACCAATTCAGATTGTGATTTTGCTAAGAAACTACGTGATGAATACAAAACAATTTACTTATTTTTCGAATAAGATGCATGCAGAACGGGTTTGAAGTCAGTTCTAAATAAAGATCAAAACGAAATTTTCAACGTACACTGGTCCTCCAAAAGCCCGGTTAAAAGAAAAGACAGACGACTATCTAGCAATGTACATCGCAAATCTATTCTGAGTGATTTTAAATCTATGAATTTGTATGAGGCTGGGAATAAGGTAGCTACTCGACTTCATTAGGAGCAGATAATGCCTTTAGCCATAAATTCGAATATGTAATGGTCTGGCTTATGGAGAATGTTGTATCGAGCCATACAATTTAAAAATAATGATCGGCACTTGTCTTATAAATTGCTGAATGATATTTTTTTATGTTTCATGGTTATGATGAGGCGTTTTAACAAGTTAATAAACTAATGTGCCGCGGACTATAATTAGTTAGGTAGCCGTTCTATTTGGTGGGTGGAGTTTCATTTGTACCTACCTACCTATATATAGCTTGGTGCGGTTAAATTAAAATAAATAAATTCTTCTTCTAATTTTCACCAGATAGGTACGATTTAAAAACGACCCCAACATTTCACCTACAAACCGAAAAATTGATATCCCAACCAACCCAATGTTCTCACGTATTACACTAATTTCGTTGAAGGAATAACGACTGGGAGGGCCCCGTGTCACGAAGCAACAATTTACTATAAAGTTACAATTGGATGTTCATTGCGTAGCCAATTCGCCGAAACTGTAAGCTTTTATCGTTTTATTTCATCGTCTACGTAGTGAAAATCGAAATTGTACTTGTAATTTGTAACTTGTAGCTTCGTGAAACGGCCTCCTGTGACTGGCTGGTTGGTCGTTTGTTGGTTGGTTGGTTGGTTGGTTGGTTGGTTGTTGGTTGTTCGTTAGTTGGTTGGTTGTTGGTGTATTTTTTATTCCTCTCCTTTTTAGTCTCGGAGGTTGTTGGCTTCAAAACCTACAATTTTACTATTCCAAACTTCATATTTAACAATCCATGTACTGACTTCAAATACTTCACTCAAAAACACTGCAGGCTCCTACAAAAGCTAAATTACAGGGATATTCGCTCACTGAAATTAGAAATGGCCTCTCCGGGGAAATTTTCCATTGAAATAGGAGAGCGAAAAGTCCAGCATTAATCAGACAAGAAAAGAGAAAAAAAATATTCATTTAGTGCATAATTAACTGGAGGTACTTCATAATGCTTTAATGTATTTTTTTATGAATAGGTAGTATATTCTGTTGTAAGTAAATATCCGAATTCGAGGAGAAAACAGGGCTTTAGTATCTGTTTATGATGTAGGTATGTCAAGGTAGAGTAGAATACATTAGTCACCAACCCCTACTCTTCCCGTGGGTCGCGTAAGAGGCGACTTAGGGACTACACATTGAACAGGGAACGGGCAGCAGCGCTCTCTGATACAATAGCCTTTTAATCTGCGATCTCCAACCCGCCTGCCAAGCGTGGAGATTATGGCAAAACCCTCCACTTAAGTGGAGGAGGCTCATAGTCCAGCAGTGGACTGTAACGGGCCGTTGATTGATGAATTCATAGGGCTACTACTTATATGCTTTATACTATATACTATATTGCTACTTATATATAAAATTCTAATTTCTTAATTTTACCTTGAACTAGTACATACTACATACTAAATAGGCATTTACGTTTTAAATAAGGCTATTTAAATCGTCTAGACGTACTTACATACCCTGAAAAGCAGCGCAAGTTATAGCTCCACAGAACATAAAGTTTTAGACTAGACTGTCTAATTAGAGAGGAAATTGCCCGTGAACACGAAACTACGGACTTCAACCACTACGTGTTCAGTGTCTGAATCAGCCTGAATTTAACGTACATTGCCCGTAACGTATGCGCTAGTGAGTCGTTCCAGAGTCTGGCGCCCAGTAATGGACCTTATCTTGAGTAATTGTATGTGAGCTTAGTGTTTGTAAAATAAGTCAAACATTCCTGATACAAAATAGCAAGATTACCATGGAAGTAGGTATACGTTGAGGAAACTTTTCAATTTATCCAATTAAAAAAAAACAAGTAATATCAGCTTCAATGGTAACATTCACACGACAAATAGGATGAGAAAAATTTAAAACAGCAACAAAGTCACAAAAAATACCATGCAAAATAAAAAATAACTAGAACCATACATAATCAAACTTTTTTAAATTCATTACTACTGCTGCTACTGTGGCTGCCCTTTAGTTGAGTCCGATACGATAATGTTTTTTATATCTGTAGTTACTGTAATGGAAAGACTAGCTACCTACGGCGTAACAATAGTAGCGTAAAACGATTTTTCACTTTAAACACAGCTACTGCAAACATTTTGAAAAAGTGTGAAAATCTACATTTTCTACCTCAATCTAAAACCAGCTGCATCAGTTCACTGTCGAATACAGTAAACTGTGTGTAAAAGTGCTTGAAAGTGAGCGCACATTGCACTGAACTGAGGCACGAGGGGAGGTTATAGTTTTACGACCCCGACCCTTGCTGCCAGCCGAGCTGATTTCTTGGAGACACAGGCCTAGGAAAGTTTCCAGAGAAAACTAATATTAAATTGGATGGATTTTCTGGGTTCTAAATGTCATCACTCGTGATCGTTTTTGTTAGTTCATGGTCCATACAAGTAGTAGGGCCTATGAGGTGTCGTTATCAGTCAAAAGGCGTCATCAATGATCTCCATAATGACCGTTCAGTGCGTGGTTGCACTCAAGAATCTTCTTGCCCCAGAAGGAGTGTCATAGCACTACGAGCTTGCAGTTTTAATGTCTTGCAATGTCTGGCTATGCTAGACGGTGGCTGGGTTTGCCTGCGCTGTGGACCTTATCACCCCTGTGCCGATCTCGCAGGAAAACTATAAACATAGCTCTCTCTATATCTTTTTTATTTTTTTATTGCATTATCTTCAAACCCACTCTATACTGTTCTCATAAGAATGCACGGCGTCTTGAGACGTCTCCCCTGCATGCAATTTTACGACGACTGCCCCTCACAGCCGCCTTCACCTCACGCACCCGCAAGCAACCCAATGCCAAACACCAAGGGGAAATGTAGCTAAATAAATTACTACGGCTTTGGTCACCTTAGTCGACAGGGCAAGAGGTAAAGAATTGGATACATTGACAAACGAAGGGAGTTGGTTAAACTAGAAAAATGTGAGATGGTTTTTACATAGAACAAGTTGATTTAAAAAAAGTTATTTCAACCGAAATGGTAAGAATTAAATGAGTTCGTAATACACTGCTTCACACTAAAAGTTAAATATTTTGGTCATAGATAACATCTATAGACTTTAATGTGGTTTAATTTCAAAACTAAAACTTTCTGAATTGATCGACTTAATAGACAGATAAAGTCTATAATACTGTCTGAAATGTCTATTACTCTTACTGAGAAACATTTATTCAAGATTTATAGGAAATGGCGCTTACGCAAGTAAAACCTGACTAACCTATAGTAACGAAAGTAGCAGCTAATCGCCTATAATCCACACACGCATCAACATATCTGTTTGAGATCTCCAACGCAACACCATTTATCATAGGGAGCGGTTTTATCGTTCAGCTGACGAAGATTTATGACCAGCAACTAATAGCGATAAAATAAAAAATCTGAGGCCCAATTATGCATCATTTTATAGGAACTCATGCATATAAATCAATGTAATCAATGTGCACTTAATAACAGGGAGGTGCCGAGACTGCGACTAGCGAGCGACACATGAATGGGATATAAGAATGTTGTTATAATAATGAAGGCACTTGAACTACGTATCTACTTTCTTATAGGATAACATTTTTTTTTATAAATATATTTCACACCACCACCATCTTTTAAACGTGTACTTTCAAGTAATAAGTAGTTTACTTAAACATGCAATCTGCCGAATACCGAATGTCGAATATCAGGCTTATTTACTACATAATTATTGATCTATATCGGCTATCCACCACACACGTATAAAAAAAAAACTCTTTAAACACAAATCAAACACAAACAATAAACACATCTTAAACAAACATACAATCAACAACAATTTTTACAAATAGATCTTATTTTCTATTAAACCAATATTGAAGGTTTCGGCAAAAAATAAGTTACTTCGAACAATTTTCCGATCAAGAATCATGCGCCGGCAATTTTCTTGTCTGTGAACTGCACGTTTTGTATCCTGAAAGCATGACAGCTTGAATTCATAAGAAGCAGGTTGCATTGTAGAAATTTGTAATTCAAGTGAATTCAACGAATAATACGTCACATATTTTGAACAGTCACTCGGTGATTAACATTAATTTCTATACTACTGAGTACCGAAGTACACAATTAATAGTCCTACTAAAACTAAGTTTTATTCGTAGCGCGCTACGTCATTGTCTACGTAACTGTAGCAAGGTATACAATCTCTTCTACAAAGAAAAATAATAACATGTGCCAAGAATAATTAGTTTGATAACCTACATTAAGTTATGGCACACTAAAATCGCACGTTGGCACACGTTCGAAGAGGCGGACTGAATATTTATTTATTTATTAATAATAGGAAGACCAACAGCTAAAGTTAACTTGATAGTAAAATACAGTAGTACCAAAAAGCCATTTGTAGGTGCCAGAACATAAAAAAACACATAAGGTCATACACTCATAGGCCTGAATACTAGCTCGCAAACAGATTGTTCTTTTTTTTTTTTTGACGGACCTAATCACTATTTATACCAGAGTGGTAATATAGTGGGCGCGGACTTGAGATTGTTCATTTACAAAAAAAATTGTCTATTTAGCAGACGTCTCGCCGAATCGGAACCAGTATTAAACAGGTCCAGGTCAAATTCTTGGCACAATTTATTAAAATTACTGCTTGCACGCAAAAGAAATGAATTTTGACGATAGTTCGAAGACACTGCTGAGAAAGATATAGCTGAGAAAGAAAAGGAAATCCCACAGAAAATCCCACAGCCGGGCTTAAGGACAAAGTAAGATGGAACTTTTAAACGGTCCATTACATTCTAAAAGTTCACAGAATACTAAAATTACTACATATAAATGTCTACATAGTCTAGGCATCACATAATAGCCAAACAAAACAAGCTGCAGTTTATTCCAGGCAATCCAACTCTGAACGGACACGCGAACAACCTACAAATTTAAAATTCCATTTCAAAGCATTGTAAAACTTAAAATTGCCCTCGGTTAAACTGTAACTGTGTTCCTCAAAGTGTAACCATGTTTTCAGTGGGTTATCTAGTCTCTAAGAATCTGTAACTTTAGTAGTTTTCGGTGTATTTTTAGTAATACTCGTAGTAAGAGAGTTGGCGGGTGGTGTAGCGGCTAGAGATGTTGTTGCCGCCACCGCGCACCGGTTTGGTCTCCACCACGTACCAATATTTTTTAATTCATATTATTTAGGTTCACCCCAACTGCGCCAGCGTCGACTAAGGCCTAATCGCCCGGTAGGCTCGAGCCCCTCGGTGGGGACGTATATGAGCTGTTGATGATTATTTAGGTTCGAAGTCTCTTTTATCACCTCCGTCTGCCTCTTAAATTTATTCGACGCTTTTGGTGAAGTAAAAAATCTTGAGGAAATATTCCACACCCGAGAAGAGAAATTATAAGGTTGTTTGTGGAGTCAACCAATCTGTATTGGGCCAGAGCGTGGCGTCTAAGGTCTGATGGCCCTAATTCAACGTAAATCGAGCCCCTCGGGGCGGTAAAGCTAACAATTTAAGGTAACAATTTTGTAGGAGATTCTTTGCAAAGCCCGACGTGCGTGTAATGCCCTATTTATTTTCAAAATTTCAACTTTGTGTGTACTCTTATAGCCACATCCTGATCACCCTGCGGTTCTAAAAAAAAATATCAAACTTTTCCTGTTTTGCACTTGTAGGTATTCGCAACTCCTAACGCCATCTAACAACGAGGGTCACGAATCAATGACGTAACGCGTGCTTCGAAGTTCCACAGTACATTCAGATCTTTTTATCAGGAAGTCGTTTTAGAAGAGGATGATAGATGGCGCTGGCTTACAATTATTGTGAAACTGTGTTAACAGCATTTGATTAATTCTGTGCTAACAGGTAAGATTACATCCAAGACCGCACGCCACCACCACCGCAGCCGCCACCACGTGGCATTGAATACAAGTATCTTGAAACTAAGAATTACTCAATAAATCTTTGTTTGCTTGTTCAGTCTCTGAAACTCAACAACTTTTGTGTTGAACTTTTCTAAAAATAATTGAATTGTAGCTAATCAATTAATCAAGTCTAAAAAAAAAATAATTGTGAATTTTGTAAAATTGTGTGACAAGTAATTTAATTTCATGAGCTGAACTCCTATCGGAGAAGTTTTTCGTTATTTAGTTAACATGTTTCAGTTTCGATATTAGTTGAGCTTTTGCTATACACGAAGACTTTTTATCGGTGATCAGGACCTACTGATTCTGACTAAGTAAATGATGGCCATTGCGATAATAAAAAACCGCAGGTCCGTAGGGTTTGATCACCGATAAAGTCTTCGTGTATAATTTATTATTGACGGAAGGCTAATTTTTAATATTTTAAAATAAGTTTATAATATAAAGATTTTAATAAAACAAAGACATATTTTCCAAATAAGTATTTACTAATGCTAAATCAATCTTAAACACGCATCAAAACAGACATAATATGCACAATCTCACTTAACTAGAAGTAGTAAAGTAATTCTATATTGTTTTTGGAAAACTAAAATTGTATGTTATTCCTCGCAATAATACTTGAAAAATAATAATAAGTATGTACAAGTTGTATATTAAGGCACTTGAATAGTGATTGCCGTAATGAATAAGTACAAATTAATAAAACAAATAATGACATGTGTTAAGCCTGTCCGCTGATGGCACTAAACATGTTTCAAGAAACAATATATTTTTTTGAAACCGTCTACACTAACTTAGCAGAGTTTGAAAGTACTTATTTAATAATATGTGGACGATATGTTTTAAACATTTTTTTTGTTTATATTAACAGCTCAAAAACTCGCCTGGATACGTGTGTATGCATGCCACTTTATATAAAGGTCAAAATAGATAACAAATTTGAGATGACATAAAAAATACACAGTTCTGATATGTATAGCATTTGAACTGTAGGTTTATAAAAGCACACAATTTTTATGATAAAAAATTATTTATTTAAAAATTGCTTAAGTATTTCAGTGCATCACTTTTATTTTACTTTGCCAAATCAATATAAACGGTCTCATGTTACAATGAAACACACTATCAAATACTAGTTACACAAAGGCTACTAAATAAAACATTTTGTACGATACTATCCCATCACATACATACTTGCTGGTACAGTATGATCCGATTTGTAGGGTGTTATGGCATTTTAAATCCAAAATTAAATGCTTCTGTCTAAATATTTTGTACACACTAGGTAAACATGTAGGGTTTCTGTACAGACCACATTAAGCGACAAGAGATTTTAAAATAATTTGTCACAACAAACCTATTTGTCATTTCTAACTCTAGTTTCAATAGTTGAAGCTTTTTTAAATAAGTCTGTACAAAACTTTAAGTTATATCAGATTCGTAAATTAATAAGTAATTTAACTTTTGCTTTTACCACCATAAAAATAATGATACATACGAATGAATTTGATATCTAAACGTGATCAATTTAATCTAAACTAAGCATAAAATAAGATTTTGTGCATTACTTATAAGTGTGCAGTGCAATGATTTGAATAATAGATGGGTCACCAGGTGGCTATCTTATGTATTAAATATTGTGACGCCATCTAGTTTTCATGCACGGAACTTTAATGATAATCAGAGAAAAACAATAACGTTAAGTAAATGAAAAGAATTTCTGGTGAAATACAGAAAGTGTTAACACGATTTGATAACTATTGTGGGTTTTTAGCTCTTACCTATGTGAGAGACCAACAAATTAAGTACTTATAACATGAATTTATCTATGGACGGAGTGTTAACAACTTTAAATAAAGAAAGATCGAGTTTCGCTGGGGTATATCATAGAATTGAAAATGTTATATTTTAGAATTTATAACATACAATGAAAAACACTAAAAAGTTAATTTTGATTTTACAACAAGCTCAAAAGCACCGTCTAATTGATTTGAAAACAAAATAGTCCAAGATATACTCTAAACTTATCTTAGATACTAATTTTTTATGATTTATTTAAACGAAATATATCGCGATTCAAAAAACTCTTTTATAGTTCATTTACAGTATTTTAATCTCAATATCAGATCTTATTAAATCTTGTAAAAAATTGTCTCAACACACACACTACTATGTTGAGACTTAAAAAATAAAATATTAAATTAGAAATAACATTTCTATTGCACTAAACGTTACTGTAGTTATTGTAAAATTATTGCTTTTAAACGATCTATGAAAGCTATATACATAACACTTAATATAAATCATAGATAATTGCCCTATTTTCTAACATTTGATCAGACAAAAACATTGAGATTTATAATATACGACACTGTCACAGAAAAAAGGAGTTTGTACTACGCATGTCGTTTTAGTAAACATCTTCAAATTATATCCACCATTATGAATGAAAAATTCAGACAGTACAATATTTTTCCTGTGAATAAATTGAGTTCTACAAAACTTCCGCATTTATAACTGGGACAATTTGTATTTTGAAATTCTGTTTGAGATAAATTCAGTATCAGAGATTCCTAATACGAGATTGTATACAAGATCGAAGGCACTTTATTAATACACTCTTAGTAAAGATCTAACACATTATACAATAAAACGTTGAACATTATTCCCCTACTTCATTTATGTTTCAAAACTGACAGATAATGTATAAAGATTAACATTTAGAAAAGTTAACAATAATTTAATCTCTTCTAACTTAACTTAGTATAAGCATTCAACAAATTTTATAGAATCACAAATGTGAAAATATTGTACATTAATTAAGGCACTTGGGATGCACAAATATTCAATTTGTTATATCTATAAAATAATAAAGCACTAAACAGTTAAAGTATAATGCTATAAATATATCTCTTATGAAAGAATATTATAAGGTCACACACTTACCGACCGCAAAAGTAGATTCCGGAAGACGAGAATGCAGTTTTGAATTTTATCAGATATAATAACCATCAAAATGATAATAAATATTAGTCTTTGGTTAAAGATAAACGAATTATTGCCAAACATAATGTGAGGTCAATAAGTGTATGACGTCAATCTTATTATTAGACTTTTACCTCCAATATCAGTCTAATGTAATATTATTTTAATTTTTTATTTAAACAGCAGCGTACACGATATAGATGTTATTACCACGCAGAAATACACGTCGTCGATTACGCACACAGTTGCATAATAAGAAGATTTTTTCTGCTGCTCGCTCATAGTAAGATTTCTTCTGTGATCCATACTTACTTTTGACCACTGACATGCTAGACTACGCCGTCTGCCATTCATGCCACACACTCACTATATTTTGTTTTTTCTAATGGTGCAGCAATATTTTTTGTGTTTTGTACTTTCCATAGGACTGTGCATGTCTTTTTTGACAAGCGTGAATTAAATAACTTTTCAACATGATTTTGAGTGATTTGGAACTTATTTATCGAGTAAAAGCCAGTCTATAGCATCATAAATAATGCGTTGATTTCTACTGTTTCAAGGCTTTTACACTAAAACTACTTATCTTCAAATAATCAAACAGTATCTAAGTTAAAACGACGCTTAACATGGTGCATGGCAGTCAAAAATAATTTAGTGATAATTACGCAGAAAATTGAGGAAAATAAATCAACAAATACCACGCGCAACTCATCTTGAGCGTCGCTATAGTTCGGGTAGCCTACCAACACTCGTGCTTAAACAACAACACGGTCAAGCGACAACAGAAGTACAAATTACAATAGTAATATAGTCGATGGCGTGTGCCATTTTCAAAAATAAAAAAAATGTTAATAAAGTTCATCTTGTTATAAACATACAGGCATATAAAATGTTAATAGTTAGACTATTATAATACATAGTATATGTTAACGTGAAAGGCCCAACAGCTAATAGCTACATGGTGGTCGATGTTCCGATGATAATGTTACGCGGCGACACAAGGGGCGGTGTGGCAGCGACTCCGGTTAGTGCCTCCGCGCCTTAGCACGCACCTAGCCGGGTTAACGAGAAGAGAGAAAACAGAATGTTAGTATCGATCAAATGTCATGGTCCGACTACTCAGTAGCCTCAATCGCGAGCTCACTACACCGCCAGGGTAAAAGGGTTTCTAGTTCCTACGCATAACAGAATCGTTACTTTTATTTTTTTAGTTTGACAAAAGAAACGAAATGGCGTATTCTTAGGAAATAAGTCGGTTAAGCACGAATACTGTTGAGCGTAGTATCGACCTCTTTTCACCGTGGTCGTTGCGTTGCCGATGCCGGCGGCTAGGCATTATTTTAAAAACAGGGAAGTTTCGAATGTACAAGGATAGCATGAAACCGCACCATGCCATTAAAAAAAAAGGACAGCATGGATCTCAGTTGTATAAAAGGGGACCGGCAGATCATGCAGCTATTCAACAAAAGCGGTAACTCATGAACTCGGATTGAAATGACTGGAGTGCGGATACTTTTCATAAAAAATAAGAAAATCTGATAAAAAGTATCAAGGGGGAGGCTATCAGGCATTCGCGCCGCGACATTTCTTCGGTTGGCCCAGTTAATATAATTATTGAACGGATACTTACTCATTAGTTTACGCAGTTAATGGTTGTAACATGTTAAAAATTTATTTTTTAGTATGATAATGATAAATCTACATAGGATTAAAATGCCCAATAGTTCCCAGACGAGCAATGCTTGGTCCATCGCTTCGACCAATGCCGATGTAGCAAACACTGCTCGGACAAACAAGCATAATTTTTATCACTTATGTATAACCTTAGCACCCAAATGCAAGTATGTAAGTTTTAACACAATCGCTGCGTTTCAAGTAAATTACCGTACAGTAGCATTCTCAATGTTAATAAATTTGTGATAACATAATCAATGTAATTACATTACATATTTGCATGTTAGTGACTCATATAATATAAATATATAATTACAGATAATCTGCAAATTGTGACAGCAGCAGTTATGATAGTGCACTTGATTATTATGTCAACAAACGGGGACTTGGCCTTGTGGAGTTGCTTGTTAGTCGTGTGAGGCTACAACGGAAATGACTGCACGTCATCAACAATTTTACTCATAATCAAAAACAATACAATCATCGACTCATTACACAAAAAAATTACCGCGACCCTAACAGCTAAAAAGAAAACGAATAATTCAAATTTCAGACGATTTATTGCATATTTTGTCATCTGCAAATGCATTTATTTACAATCAACAATTGAAACAATAATTTACGAAAACATCATCGCTTATCATCCATTCTTATTAAAATACGAATAACATTCTGATCCAAAATTTGTTTCGTAGAAGAAGCGTGAGAATACGTAGGCATTCCAATGCCTCCAAAAATCCACAAGGACACAAGTGCAAATTATCTTAAAAATAACCACTTTCAAATAAGAAAGTAAATATAATAATACCTAAGGCAAAATAGAAACAACTAGCTTAAAAATTTCATATAAAATCTTATATTGACTAAGAAAAAAGTTGTGATGATGAAAATGACAAGTTGGCGGAGAGTCATTGCGTTTAATACTGGATAGATGGCACTGTTACTGAGAATGTCCTCTCCGCTAACTAATACTGGGCAAAGCTCAGGGAAGAAGGATCTCACAACCCAATTGTAGCACCTCTTTATATTTGGCAATGTTGAAATGTGATTTACATCCAAATTCTATCCAACTGAGTGGCATTAATTTTGTTTATAAAAACATATTATAAGTATGCAATAATAACTAATGTCATCATGAAGCAATTGTAGTTTGTTTTGTAACAGAACGAATTCAGAAAAAATAATTTATGCGCAAGCTTAGTTAGCATCGTATATTACTATTTTCTTTAATTTATTCAGCTAGTCATTTATGCCAGGAATATAGTCAACCATTTGTCATGTTGATCTGAGTATAGCTAAAAACAATCTGGTCTACTAAAATATTTTAAACTTATGAGGTCTTTCCATTGACATAGCATACGAATAAATAATAACATTTTTAAAAGGCAATAAATACTTAAATCAAACTTTCAGAGGGATTCTTACGTTTAAATCCTTCTTCCCCTCGAAAATTTGTAAATATACCCGAAAGAAAATTGACGTGACTTAGGCACATGTTGTGATTCCACATGTTGAAACATCAGCATTGAATACAACGATAAAATAATGTAGTAGGACATCACCTACATAATAATAGAGAATCAAATTAATGCATTTCTAATATAATGCCTTGCATCACAACATGTAACAGATCTAAAAATCTATAAAAAAGAAGTATAAAAATCACAGTTTTCAAATTATGCAGTGTCACTTCAGATCTGGTATGAAGTAGCGATGGACATAATACATCCTCATACAAACTTACCGAAAGTATAACTAAATAAGTACACGATAATAATTAGAAATATGGACACAGAGAGACAGTAAAGCAAAAGACACTCACGCATGCTCATTGACGAATATGATTGCCATTCAATAGATACTCGAATAGCTACAACAAGAACTTGTATATTTATTTTTTACTATGGCAATAGGTTAATAAAGATATTTTGGATTTTTAGCATGTAACATCAATTTGGCAGATGACGCAAATTTTACGTAAATATATTTGTGTACAACGCCATCTAGTTAACGGATATTAATCTAGTAGAAAACAGTATTTACTGCAAAAACATGTAAAGAGAGGTCCTGAACGACAATGGAGTTTGCACAACTGTAACTTCTTCCACTACCGTTCAAAGCTCTTGTAAAGTGTATGCCAAAATCTACCGAAAAAGCGAACATATTCGTAGGGCATGCGTGCGCGCGCTTCTCACCTTGTGAACAAAATGGCGGCGTGAGAGCGTTTTGGCGGGAATTAGGGCGCGGGTAGGGCCGTGCGCTGGTAAGGGTGCTCCCTCACTTGCGCTAGTCGACCGGCGGCCCTCCGCACGACACCTAGCGGCATAGCACATTGATCATCTGTGTCACAATTCATCATTTTTTTCCAAACCCTTCATCCAAAATGTCCGCACACCCATTGCTTAAGTCCTAATACAATTTACAGTAAATTATATTCCAAATGGTTATTATTTAATACTTGTAAAATTTGTAAAATACTGGGATAAGAAAGCTCCGGGTGTCCGTCAAAATACATTTAAATGCTGAAAATAAATTTTAATCTCATACGAAAAGTTTATCTCTTATAAATCCCCTAAAACCTAAAGTTCGCAAGTTACCTATCACTGCCAAATACTCGTTATTGTCAATTCATTAATACTATACATTTAAAAAATCAAAATAGATATTTTTGGCAGTAACACTAACTCCTAATATTATGCTTAGGCCTACGGATATTACCTATAGATTTATTGCTTTGGAAAAAATAACAAAATAAAATATGTCGGGTGTAAGAAGGCCCGGTAAGGTACAAATAAAATATGTCGGGTGTAAGAAAGCCCGGTAAGGTACAAATAAAATTAAATGGCTGGCTTCATAATTTCATTCGAAACATTGACTCGTCATTATCTACTGCATAAAATCTAATACGGATTCATATATTCGCGTGTAAAGCTCACTCATTACTATCCTAACTAAATATCTTTAAAAGATAAAAATAATACTTAGCCTATGGTATGTTTATAAATATAATAATATGGCTAATAAATTAATAAATTACGACGAAATTATAACAATAACTGTTTATGATTTTGTAATGAAAAAGTTATTGTTACAACCTACAAACATTTAAAAACCGCCTAAAAAAGAATGTTCCTGAGTTTGTTCGCAATGTGTGAGTGTGTATAATTATTAAAAATCGTCAGTGTTGTTAAAAGTTATAATCATTAAAATTGTAAGTGTTTCTATTCCGGAAAATTATTCAATTCGTATTTGGTCCCTTTCGTTTGTAATCGCTGAATAGTTAATTAAATTCATTTATATCATTTAGTGATACTGTTGTTTGAGATTTAACTGTTAATTACACAAAAGACAAAAATATTTGACTGAAACCTAGTCTAAAGACATGCATGACGGAGGTGTTTGAGTTCTAAAATGCTGCCATCATGAGATTAGGTTATTCAAGAGATTCAGTTAGTTCTGAATCTAATTAACAAAATGTTAATAGATTAGTTTAGTTACAAGCAAGGGTTATGACAAGACTGTAGAAAGGGCTCTACGTGTTCCTATCATGGCTAAAAGAACGTCAGTTACTAGATGTGAAAAGGTAAAACAAATATATAAAAACTCTATGTCTTTGTATACGAAACATCGGTAACTTATTAAGAGTTCTATTGGCAGTTTAAAATAAGATTAGACTAAAGTAAATTTCCTAATATTAAATCTTTTACGTCATCAACTGCCATCAACCCTAATACGAGGCAACGGTAAAATATAATTTTCAATAAATATTCCATAGTTATATTACTTTGTATAAATATTAAAATAATCTGTATAAAATAGTAAATAATATCTTTGATTGTTCGAAAACAGTAATTATACTTTGTGTGTAACTGTACAAAACAGTCGTAGAAGAAAAAAAAAACAATGTTCATAAAAAAATTAAGATAATAACATCGAGTCGCTAAGCTAACCGTACTTAAAACAATTATCTTATGCTACGATTATATGATCATGGCTTTATTATGACTGTGGGAGGTGCGTCCCGCGGTTCTCGTTTAGACATAAACTACCAAAGGAATTGTGCATAAAGAAACAATAAAACTGAATCAATTAATAGCTCAAAATTCACTTCAAAGAACATAATTTATATTCCGGTCACTTAACTCTGTCACAGCTCGGAATTTTATATAGACAAGTATATAAACAATATTGTAGAGTAGACCAACGAACGGTCTATAATGTCAGCAACTGAAAATCACGATAATTAATCATAGATATTTCAATTAGCCAAAGAAAGTTGTAAACGCTTTAATTTAAAATAATTCCTCATTAAAACGTTAGACCGACCTTAATCTTTAAATATTAAGACCGACTCAAAATTATAGATATGTGAAGTATTTAGAAATATCATCCCAAACTACAAAAGATCCAGGTTTGAACGATTCTTTAAGCTCAATTTCCTTGTCATAACGTCATCGTGGGCGCGAGTCGAGATATGCAATGGCACAAGACTTTAAACGAACATGACTTGCAGGATGGACAACATGACAAAATTTTACATCGTGATAGGTGGTATTGAGAAATAGCATCACCAGAAGGGTCCTTGACCAATCATGTTAATTAAAGTCTTATCCCACTGCTCTAGGGACGGTAATATTGTTGCGCCGGACGATACGGAGCGTGTTGTAGCCTGTCGTATCTTATTGTGGGCTGATGTGTTTGCGGCCAATGTCAAAAGCCCGCAAGGAGGTATCTCGACGCTGCAAACCCCATTAAAATATAAATGTCACACACAGTTCAACACAAGCTCGACATCACGTGTTACAACGTTAGTTCGGTTAGTCTTGTGTTCACTAGCCTGTTTTGTTTTATTGTTAATTCTGTTACTGATTGTAACATTACCGCGGATATCTGATTCATCTATCAGCTTTATTTGTTATTAGAAATTAATTGCAATACTTTTTAAACTACCGATCGTTCTCAAAGTACTGGGAGTTAAAGCCGAAAGGCAAGAAGCTTAAGTTTAAGACGAATGTCGACAAGCATGCAATAACAGAGATTGATCGATCTCTTAAGAATTGCATATCGATACATGCTGTTAAGTTCTTAAATTGAAAGAGTGATCTATAAAATTATTGTGTCAACGTTTTAGATATCTCATCGATAACTTTAATTGTTCTAATATCCTAGAAAATAGTGACTTTAAATACGTACGTGTCTAGACTGTGTCTGTACCCGGTACCGTGTTGGGCAGAAGTTACGTTCAAATCGAACTACATTCTACGTAGTACAAGCCATATATTTCAAAGATTGGAAACCAGTAAAGAAATTGTAGTACAATTTAAAAGTAAAACAACTGCCTCAAATCGTTAGTTCTGTGGAACAAAGTTTGGTAACATTTAAAATTCGTTTTAAGCTCTATAACCAAGCCAACGATGTTACCAAAAATCGTTTAGATCAATGCAAGTTTGAAGCACATCTGTTTCATAATGGTTTTCATTTTCCTTTATATAGAGAATTTAGGCTATTTCTGAAAGCTTATTACTCTTCCACCAAAAGGGTTTCAGCGTAATCCCAATTTATTTATTTTTTTAGTGCTGCAAACTTGCATTAACCTTAATCCCCCGCATCTTTTGAGCAATAAATACCATGAATAGATATCAGGTGCACACAGCATTATCGGTGCGGGGGTTGTGTGAATGTATCAACGGGCGAACAACCCACCCGTATGGTCGGCGGCAGCGTACTCCGCTGTAAGAAGCGGGTTGGCAGCGGCGGTAAGCGCTGCGTAGTTCGCATAGTCGGCGTAGGGCGACGCGTAAATCAGCTGATGGGCCGGTTCCCCTGGGGAGAGGAGACCAGCGGCAGCGCCTGCCCCAGTGCCGTTTAGAAGACCGGCCTGCTGCGGGCCCGCAGACATACGCGGCGACAGGATCAAAGGCGCCCCCAGAGGAGCTTGGCTGCGCAAAGCGACACCCCCGACGCCGCCCCCGGGCGCCAAAAGCCGCTGGGTCTCAGCCGCGGCAGCCGCAACGCGCCGCCACTCTTCGTCAGCTGTGGAACTCTCAGATATTGTACATGTTTGTTTGCTGGTAAAAACGACCGCTTTATCGGGCCTTTGTTTGCCAACGAATCATTACGTCGTCGACTTAAAAGAGTTAATTGTAGTTAGCTGTGAGTTGCGTTAGTTAAGGTATCAAGTCACAAAAAAGCAAATCATGAAAGTTCCAAGAGTGCAATGCCCCAAGCGCTATAGAAGAGCTAACTGAGAAATCTAGTTACTATGGAATTTTGAATATGGAATTGAAATAAATAGATATTTGGAAAGCCTAACCTAGTTTGTTCCACTGCTGCGCAAAGGCTTCCCCTTCCTCCCTGCGTTGTTTCTCCTGGTCCTGGGAGAGTTCCCACCACTCGTAGCCATCTAGATAAGTATTTAACATTTTTAAGTCAATGGACTAAGAGGTAATTTTATAGATTTTTTTACTATCGATGATAAAATATAGGAGGCTGAGAAGGCCTTACTAAGAAGGATCGATTAAAAAGCGAAACCAGCTTTTTACTCAAAATATTTCATTTAAATTTTATTGCAGAAAGTACATAAACCTTTAAATTTCAACAGATTTATGGACAACATTATGTGCCTCAATAAATATTCCCAACAACAACATTGAATTAGTTGCATTGCAATAAAATTGAAATGATATAATTTTGAATAAAAGTGCTTTAAAATCTCCCAGAAACCTTGTTAATACCAATACCATAATTATAAGTAGATGATTGTACAGTGACGGCTATTCGTTCAAATACTTGGAATTTAGGTAAGTACCTACTTTAGAAATTATTAACGTTAGTAGGAATATAAAATTACCGTAGTTATTATAATATTTAGTTATATTTGTTTTCTATTTTATTATATTTTAGTTATAGAATTAAAATGTAGTTAGCTACCAGTTAATAAATTGTTTCATTATTTCGTCGCGCATGCATTAATCAGTCACTGCACATTCCTCTTAAATTCACCATGAAATCACCCCACGTTAAGAAATACTAGTTATGAATATAAAACATGCCACAAAAGGTACAAATCAATTAAGTTAGTCATCCTTTCAGTCGTACCATGACTCAGTTGGCAAACAAAAGGAAAACAATTCTGCTCCACAAACAATAGTAAGTAAGTGGTACGAAACATGAAGTTTTTATACATGGACAAACGTACCGAAGATGGTCGTGTTTTTCATAATGGGATTTGTTTTGGATCAATCTTTCATGAATAAGGATTTGTTGTCTCAATAAATCTTAATCTCAAGTCTTGACATTATAATAGTTAAGTGTGAAAAAATTACAAAAAAGTTATACATACAGATCTAAAGACGATTCAGCTTCTATTATTTACATAGTCAAAATTTATAAGTTTTTCAGCTTCATGAATATAATACTCTTTAAATGTGTTTCAAGATCAAAAACTGGATCCATAAACTGAATAAAGAATAAAATATATCCTAATTAAGATCACCATAAGTCTAACCGAAATAAGTCTGCATTTAATTGACATTACTAATCTCCACATCTGTTTTTTTAAGCTAAATCAGAGGGCAATTGCAAATTCTGGATGAAAATATATATCAGCTCAACTCTGCATACCCTTCGACTGCGCCAACCCTCACAATCTATGTGCTTTCGAAGTCAGCTCACTAATACATAGTAGACCCAAAGGTCTTTAGAATTTTACGTGTGTAGCGAGTTGGTCAGGGAGAGGGTTGAAATTATACAACTTGTTGTTGCGAGTGAGGTCCGTGCAGATCTGATTTATTATCAAAATGTTCGTCTATTTATACAATTTGAACCTTAGTTAAATATGCAATTACCCACAAAATAACAAAGATGTAGGGATACCTTTTCAATCTGTTTGGCAGACTTATCCTAATCAGACTCGAAATGTTAGAGGGTGCTTATGAGCTATTGTTAGTGACAAAACATGAAATGACCATACTTATGAGGCACTGACCGTTGACGGGCAAGACGGCCTTGGCGCTGGAGTCACGGTATGTGCCGTTGATGATAGCCAGCTCCATCAACTGACGCTTCTTTAGCTCGTCCTCACCGTCCGCTTGCTGGAGAAGAAAAAATAAGTGTTTAGGTCCGCAAATGGAAGAATAAAACATGTTATGCCGACCCCACATGACATAAGAACATGAAAATATATATTTCTCTCATATCTCTATTTCCATGCGAAATTTCAGCAAAATTAACTAACCTTATTATTTTTTTTATTTTATATCAAACCCTAATAGCGGCAAAAAACGTAGTGCACTACAAGGATATAACTTATAGTCTAAAAATTTATTTATGCACTATTATCTAGAAGAAAGTTAATCAAGTTTGTTGCAACTTAAAACATGAGAGTAGGGTAGGCATTCCAAAACGAACTTCTATGTGAAGTAACATGAAAGAACTACAAACTTAATCGTCACTCTACTGCTAAAATTTTGATCCAAGTCTAAGACAGCGAAATAATTTCAATTGTCAGTTATGAAATTTTTCAAAGTTTGTTTGTTTAACCTTGGTCAAGATAATTTAAGAAATACACGATTTTGAAATTGATTATTCTGTTTTTTATACGATGCGACGCTCTTGTGTACACACAGGTGTGATTTAACGACTTGACAAAACTGTAATAAAATGTGTGGTGGTCGCTTTATGTTTCAAGCAATTTATTATCTTCGTAGATGATATAAATCTCTTTCGCTTATTTATAGCTTTTGCGATCAGCTAAAGTTTGAATTTTTATTCTGATGCGTGAATTATATTGTGATTATATTGCATACACGGATAGAAAAATACAGGTTAACAAGTTCAGATAAAACTATATTTTCCGCGTATATTTCTCCTTATATGGTATTACATAATAAAAATATTGCCTTATTGATAGTTCACGTACACCGGACATTCAAACCGGATAACAGCAAGCACAATGTCACAATAAATTTAATAAAACAAATGTATGAAATATCTTTGTCTTTGACAGTAAACAATAAAAAATTGTATTATATGGCTAAATGTCTCTAGAAATTTAGACAGGACCACCAGAATACATACATAATCCCATAAAAATAAAAATAAATCTCCATTTTCGAATTATGCGAAAGTAGCTAAATATTTTCTTTTGTTTTGAAAATTTTCCTAATTATAAATGTATACTGATTTCAAAAATTGTCTTACAGGTATAAGCAGGCGTTTGACCTCCTCGACAGCCCTGGCCAGTTTTATCTTGGCTCTGTTCTCCGTGTCTTCAACTGTCAGCAGTACGTGGAGGTCGTCTGCGAGGTGCTCCCAGTTAGGCTTTCCTCGATTCGCGTCCTCCTGTAAAGTTGTACGGAAAATATCAGAGGAGTGCCACAGGGTATGTCTTGAGACCAACGTTATTGACAACATTATTTTACGATTTACGATTATAAATTAATAAATAATACCTTTCCACTAGAATTATTCTAGTGGAAAGATATAATATCATTTAGGAACGTAAATATAAATTTAACAAAAAGACAAATAAGATGTCATCTACCCCTGAACAAAGGTCTCC
This sequence comes from Carpatolechia fugitivella, assembly GCA_951230895.1. Classification (NCBI taxonomy): domain Eukaryota; kingdom Metazoa; phylum Arthropoda; class Insecta; order Lepidoptera; family Gelechiidae; genus Carpatolechia; species Carpatolechia fugitivella. The sequence continues at coordinate 14,921,828 of OX579656.1, forward strand.
ATCAAGAATCTTTACAACAACCAGACTTAATATTTAAATGTTTTTATCGTAATTATGGGAATAATTACATCTCCATTCCACAAGCTAAAATACTTAAAATGTATGTCAATAACGATCTGTTTTTCATTCTTTCCTCTCAGTTTTATTGATCATACTGACAATAACGGTTAAGGTTACGTACATAGTTCTTGTAACATTAACCTCATATCAGACATAATCCACATGTAAGTAATCCAAACGCTGCTGCTTGAAACAAATAAGATAAATGTTAGTAAAGATACAAAAATACATTTCGTTATCTGCTCGGAGTAAGAATGTTAATTAATTATTAATGAAATGAGTTCGAAAATAAAAAAAATACATCATTTGAAGAAGCATGATTGAAATAAGTTGAATTTTTATTTGGTTTTACTGAATATAGTTTAATTCATACAATTAGTAACATAAAGCAGGAAATAAGTTTGACGTCTTATTTTACCTTTTTCTTGTCTCTCATGGACCCTTTGCCTCTGACCATGATTTTGCATCCTGTTTCCTGTTCTAGCTGCTTAGCTGTCATACCTCTGGGCCCCAGAATCCTTCCCACGAAGTTGAACTGTAACGATGGAAAGTTCGTCATTAGAAACATAATGGAAGACAGTTAAAAAAGTAAAAATTCTCACAATTATATTCAAACTATGATAGTTTGTAGTAGGCACAGGGCATAGTTATGGCAGTTTAATGTAATTTAGTTTTAAAAAAAGCCACTTCTGTACGTGTTTTGTTTTCTACTTTTTGGCATGAGCACAGCTTACCTAGACCTAAAATATTATTATGTTGCTTTTTAATGTGGTCACCATCTAACCGCCTATGGCCGTGAACTGTAGGTAACCAATGTTATAATCAAATCATAATTGACTAAGTATGATCCAATCACAATAACTCAATATGACGGAGTTTAGAATCTCGATGACGAAACTAACTCAAAGACCTGATTCACTAGTACTTCATCTAATGCCATTAGGCGTAGGATTAATTACTCGGTTCAGTACGCACGAACCATAATTTCCTGTATGTGCAGATAAACACACGTATATGTATGTGATATAATATAACCTCGATTCACAAACTTAGCTTCAAAGCATCGGTCAACGTAGATGAACTGTGAACCAGTATCATCCTGCCATCCGCATCCAAAGCTGAGAAATGGACCAGCTGGCGCCATGCCAAATCAAACAGAATCTCACACTAGTTCTTTTCCCGAAGGGATATTTCAAGGCACACATCTAAATGTTAAGTTATAAATAGAACACATGAAAAGTTGCGGCCAGAAATTTGACACATTCTTCGCGGTTTGCGAGACAACATGCAAATTACGAACTGAAAAGTTAAAAGACTACAATGTCAATAGGTAGCAAACTGAGTTTCAGTTCGACTGAATTTATAATTCAAGGCCTCGTCTTGGTAAAATATATTGCCGGCACGATTCTATCTGTCTTATCTTTGATTGTGTACATTCATTTGTTACAGTCAAGAAATAGTAGATGCGGAAACGGGCGCCCTAACAATTTTCGACCGGCGCTATATGTCGCGCTCCACTAGCTGTGACGACTTAGATGACAATAGTTAATTCTCTACGAGAACAAATGGATCGAATTTTGACATGAATCATAAGCCGATTAAATGATGAATGGAATTATTTTGCATCTTAAACTAAGACGTAGATCATAAATATGGTAAACTAGCAATAAAGTATCACAGACAAAATGTTTCAAGATATTTCCTAGCTAAGATCTATGATTATTTGTACGATCGTGGTCTAAACAACATAAAACACTAGCTGTAATATCTGAATGATCATAATTTGAAAGGCAGAGTTCTCGCCGCTATTTAGTGGTTCGCCACAAAACGGTCGCGTCACGTCAGAGGAAGTCTTTCCTTTGCATGTCAACCAACTCTCATAACTATTCTGGAGGGTCTTGCTCGTAAAACTTTACGTTTAGCTCATGTTAATACAGATGACGAAAGCAATATCAACAACATGACACTGTGAGTAATGATATGCTTAGTTAAATGAGCTATTACTAACCGCAAGCATAAAGTTAGGCCTAGCGAATTTAAATGGTAGAAAAAATATTATAATAATGATGTTTTATTTTCACTCGATGAAGTAATTTTACTTGTTTATAGAATTCTGAAGGAAATGAACCAGAACTAGATGGCAGAAATGTTAACGACGTCCATTAATAAACACAAGAAAATTTCTTCAAATGACCTGTCAATGGTGTGGCAAACAATGGTTTCCCAATTGCAAGGGACAAAGCCACCGGACGGACGTCGGAACATGTTGAAATAGCGTCGCGCTAGTTGGCGCCGAGCCCGTCTTTTTTCACTTTGTGCATTTTCCCCCTCGTTGACATTATCCAATAATAATATTCGTGGCAAAACTCATTAGTACATTACCAGATAAATTGTCAGCTGTTTAAATTTTCTGTCGAATTTGTCTTGTGGTTTCATAAGTTTTGGTGAAAGATGATTGGATAATAAATGTGCAGTTTTAAGCGTGAGCAGTTGTTGTTTTCAAGCGGAACTTTAAAACTATGAAAGTTTTGCTATCGTAAATTTTCGTGTTTTAAAAATATAACTTTGTGTCGTTGCCAACTTTACTTGTAGCCTATTATAAATATTATTATGTTCATTCTGATGTTTTAAATTCAACATATCTGAGTATTATATTCTTATCAATACTGTAGGTTTTTTAATAGTTTCAGAATGTTGCATTCTTATCATAGCTGTAGGTTTTCTCAATAGCATGAAATTATTCTGGGCATTTAGTTTTCAACAATTTCCTCATTTTAACTTCACGATAATTATTCAACAGGAATGAGAGAGATTTAGGCCACATGAGAAAGATACCAAAATTCTGTCTCGCGTTGCATTCACCAAAAATTTATTACCCAACTATTTTTGGAGCCGCATGTAAAATTCTCATTTTATGCCTGATTTCTGTGTGAAGTTTATTATCATTGGCACGGCTTGATAAATAAACCTCAATTATTATTCAATTTTATCACTATAGCTGTAATACAATTTATATATATTGTATTTTTTATTTCTATTATATTTATTTATATATCATATTTATATAGTAGTTAATATATTAACTTTTTATTCGTATTAAAGCAAATTACTACGTAATATTAAAAATAAATAAACAGAATTATGACCTATCCGATGGTGATGAAGATAGTAGATAGTCAACTCGCCGATGTTGCCATGCCATGTCAACGATATTTGCATGTTCTTAATACGTAGCGTTTGAAAAAACGCATGAATTAATTTGCCGGATAACGGATAAACGAGGAAATCAGATACGAGCATGTAAACAATGGCCGTGCACTGAGAATGCCGCAGGCGCATCTAATCGATAAACATTGACCAATCGCATTCCGACCCGGGGCGGTGCAACACGCCCTTCCTACCAGGGCTCTATGATGCTGCACGATTAGGTATACACATAATTCATGTTAGGCTGCAGACAGATGAACTGGTATAAAGTATTATACAGGATTTTTATTTGCCAAACTGACTGGTTGAATTCTGTTTATTTCGACAACTTTGAAGCCAGTTTTTTTAGCTGTAAGCAACAGAGTTTGGCAAGGGAGGCGTCGACAGCTCTTCCGCTTAAACTGATTGCTTGTCGTGGCATTTCAGTGGCACTACTTTGTTTAGTTTTCGTGTTGCAATCGTTTTTATACAAATGCAAATTTCTTGTCAGCCTTATCATAGAATTTTAGAAGTAACTATTAGTTTTAATGTAGTCCATCTATATCAGCCTTTACTTGCAGTCGCAGTCACTGCAAGTATTTATCAAGTAAGTATGGAAATTAATTCTAGCGAACTTACCGTAGCCAATTAGATACCTAACATGAACATTATATTGATATCGATAGGTACCTATAGTAGATGCTAATCAAAGCTGGTATTTCAGGGCTTACCTACGCTTCGACAAACGCTTGAGAATTGAGGTTGGTGTAAATATATTTGCTTTGCCTATAATATACTCAGAATGAGCTTTAATTTTGAAATTTTTAATAGAAGCCCTCCCTTCCTATGTGATAAAAATACCTTATCTTCTATGGTGTTTCTCAGACTTCTATTCTTTCTATTCATCATTTTGGGGAATTTCAGCTTAATGATCTTCTTCTTAACAATTAAGCAGTTTTCAGAATATCACATCAGAAGTATCACAGTTAGCGCTAGCTATGAATACGACAACAAGAGCATTATAATGTTAAATTATCATAACATTGCCCTCCAATACAATCACAACACCATTACCCACCACTAGAAAATGTGTAGTTTCAACCCGTAATTGACAGTGGTTTTGTACCTTAATGATAGCAAGGACCGCAAGCCACGAGAACTCCAGCCACAAAAATGATAAGTCACTGTTATTTTGATAAGCGAAGCGGAATCTGTCACACAGGCGCTGATAGAAGTGAAAACATCAATTCATCAATGGAAGAGCGTTGTGGCAATCTGCCAGCTTCACTCTCGTAAAGCGTTGACAGCTTTGAACTGACGTGATGAGTGATAAGACCTAGCTCTAGGCAAGGCTGCAACCGTTGGCTAAAATCTGGACGCCACTTACAAACAGTATCGTGGACGGAACTGCGTCAAGCTTCACGCAATCACAAAATGTTTAGTTGCGTTACATTCGGTTAACCTACTTTACATAATCGATTCTCTGTGAGAATAGTGTGACAGGACAGTCGTAAACAATGATCGTAAATGAGAAGACCATGGATGGGTCGTTCGTTCCGTGCCAGTTGTTAAATAAGAACTGGTAAACAGGTTATATGGACGGAAGCAAGCGTGCCAAGAATAGGTGTTCTCGTTGCGATATTTCTGAAATGTTATTGGTTTTATGAAAATACAAATTACTGCCTGTTTTGTTACCTGGTCAATTTTCGTGTTTCTGTTTGTTTAATAAAAAGCGTTGATAATTTTCGTTCAATCAGTGTTTACCTACAGTTCCTTGTAGAAATAAGAATATAAACCAGATTCCCAAAAATAAGAAATGGGTAAATATTAAGCTAGATCCATTATATTTACGAGTCTGTCTGTAGCATGGAACCTTATTTTATAGAAACCACCTGGAATTATTTCGTGAAATCGCCGATTCTTGTGAACTATAAAATAGGCTTAAAATTAACTGACGTCGTTGAAATCCTTTCGTTGGTTTAGGACCACAGTATATCGCTGAATTGTTGTTGTTTCATGCGGTTCACTGTATTAAACGCCAAGATTAAACGCAATGCGATAATTGTAAAGAGCCATCTTAAAATCTCTCTTGTTTTTTTAAATTTTATTTTTGTTTTCTCGAGAACGATCGTGGTGCAAAATCGATTTTTTGTGTAGAAACGCCGGCTGCAATATTTATTTCGAGCCAGTATTCCGTGCCACCCTGAATTTATGTTGAAAATTGAGAATTTTCTTTCCAAGCTTTAGAAAATCCACTTTTAAGGCATAATTGGGTCACTAGGTCTTAAATGCTTTTAGTTTTAAATGAATACTATGAGTGTTAATTGGCAGAGCAGAGTGGTTGAAACCAAATCAACAACGACCTTAATGAGCTTAAATAAAAAAATATACCTACGTAGATGCTGGTGATGGTACAATATTTAAAATTAAGTACTTGATTGAGCACCTAATGTACTTATTATGTTTATCTACCTACCTATGTAATCTCATGTTTTTTTTTTTACTACGACCGCAGAACAAAGTTACAAATGAGCGAACTATGACCGTCACTCACTGGCGATCATTAGGCCAGGGATAGACAACCTGTGGCATGCGATGTGATAGCATGCAAAAATTAATATTACCAGCTTCGTTTAATGACCTTGATTGTATACCCTGTATGTATATTATGCCTGAAATAAACAGTTTTTTTTTAATTTAATTGTTACTGCTTGTTTAAGGCATGATTATGAGCCCTACCGGTTGTTTTACTTAGAAAACATGCAGAAAGGATATAGGTAATAAAATAACGGCAAGTCTATAACGCCCAGTAAAGGTTATTATATTGTTTAATGCAACGGTTGTACCTAGCACTATAATGACACGATAGCTTATATAAGCCTAAGCTTTAGGAGGCTATCACCAAATGAAATAAGATTTAGGTTTAGGTTTCACTTTATCAAAACATACTTTGTTTTGATAAAGTGAAACCTAAATCTTAGAGCTAATAGAAAAAAAATGTGGCCCTGTGAGATTAACAATACAAAGAGAACAACCAGAAGGTTTAGGACTTCTGCAGAAGCAAAATGCAGGTGGGTGGGAACGTAGGTATTACGACCATATTGCAGCAGATTGATGGGTTAATTCGCAAGTAATTGACGTGTTGCTATTGGTCACGACGCCCGATACAATATTACAATCGTTGCCCGGGGGCAGGATTAAGCGTTTCTAACTTTGCTATTTTAAATATTGTGGTAGCGTATTTTATTTAATAAGGCTTAGATTAATTGCAGTAATAACATAATAGACGAGTTTCAGTGAATTTAATAATGTTATTAATAATTACACAGTTCAGAGAGTACAAACAGCATTACTGACAATCTTACTTTTGATAGAGAATCAACTAAGGGCGCATTCCGAATCAGACTTTCAGCGCTGTCAGCGATCAGAAAAGCAAAAAAGTATGAGTTTTGACAGCTGACAGTAATTCGGAACGCGATTACGTGTGATTTAATCGATTTTAGCGCGTCTCGGAACGCAGGGTAACTTGGTTAAAAATAAGATATCTTTTTAATGTGTATTGAGGTTTAATATACTTATTTTCTTTCTCGCTTTTCTTTATAATAAATAACATATTTTTCGCCTGTCCTTAGCTTTTTTATTATGTGTATCTATATAAAGCTTTTTTATACTATGCTTTTATAAAAAAAAATTGTAAGAATCTTATAAATAAGACTTATTGTATTTGTAATTTTACCACTCCTACGGATAAATGAACGTTGCTAAGCTGAGAATAAGTAAATTTAATTAGCACCTAGCTATCTAATACAAAATCAAGTAGTATCGGTGGTCTAGTGTCTAGAGCCGCTGCTTCCGGTCCGGGAGACGAGGGTTCGATCCCTACCACGTACCAATGTTTTCTCGAATTTCGAATTCGTATGTACGTTTCTTCGACGCTCTTACGGTGAAGGAAAACATCGTGATGAAACCTGCACACTCCTGCGAAGAAATTCAAAGGTTGTGTGTGAAGTCACCCAACCCGCACTGGGCCAGCGTGGTCGACTAAGGCCTAATCGCGCTAATTCAGAGTGGACTCGAGCCCCTCGGTGGGGAAGTATATGAGCTGTTCATGATGAAACTATTAAACACTTAACTCTTATAAACACGTCAATGTAACTAGCTGATAAACCGATCTATCAGATTAACATGGCTAACAATAACGCCATAACAATACACCATTGAATATAATAAATCACATGGTTCATAATGAACCTGAGTATACAAGAATTAGTCACGAATTTATATTTATGAACCAATAACGATGTATAATTTATTGAGTTTTCTTACAACATCGAAGGGTACAATAAGTAAATCAATCAGGCGTTAAGTGCTCGTAATACTTCTAAGTAGCACAATTTTATATAAACAAATATTTGTTTATTTAACTGTTATAATATCGGACTACTTTTTCTTTATTTTATAAATCCAAACTTCTTAGTTTCTGCTATCGAACACTAAAAGATTTTTTTCTCTATCTTTAAAATTGACCGAGTTATAAAGGTTTGAAATTCAAGATTAGACAGAGAGGCACACACCCACTTGTGACGTCATTTGTTAGTAACGCCATATAATCTCCATACAATAAATAGTTTTTGAAAGAGACAGACATATAGAAACTTTAAAAAATCACTGTAAATTAGTTTTTCAACCGATTCTGTTTTTTTTTCGCGATTCGTCTGCTACTAATCTATATTTTAAAAATAATTCATAAAATATGGTAAATTAAGGAATGGTCCGATCCCCTATTATAATACCTATTATGGGTACCTAACGCTACTCGAATTGTTTACTTTTAATTACGAAATCAATTCGCATAGTATTAGTATTACATAAAACGTTGTACTTTTAAGGGACTTGGTAATTTTTCAAGTAGCAGGCGTGACAAATTTTTGGTCTATGGTGGAATGATTAATTTTTATGAAGAGGAAGAGCAAGGGGCTATATCGACAAATCGTGCATAAACGCGAATGGGCAGAGAAACCTCTCATCAACAGCTCGTATACGTCCCCACTGAGGGGCTCGCGCATACCCTGAATTAGGGCGATCAGACCTCATTCGACCACCTTGGCCCAGTGCGGGTTGGTCAAGTCGAGGAACCTCTATTCTCACTCAAAACAAAGAAAGTTAGATAATTTATTCCTTATAGTAAAAAATACTGACCATCCAGAATTCTGGAATTGGCAAGCGTCTCGCACTTATAACGTAGTAAATTATTTCTATATCTAATTTAACGTTTTGGAGTTCAGTTTTATTAGTTTTCATGTTGCAAGTGCTAAAATTTATACACAGGCATAAAGCAATGATTAATGTAAATCTAAGTAAGTATGCAATACTCGTGGAAAGCTAAAGCTTAGTCATAAACTGTTATAATTTAATAAGCAGTTATAATATAATTTATACTGTAAACTGATCATTACTTGGAGATGACGTATAATTTGCTTTTTGCCTATTTATGTCTCATCTTGCTCAGTTCTTATATGACACATGGCTATTGCACTGAACCTGATTTAAATTAACAAGAAATCGGCGCAAATTATATTAAAAACAGAATTAATAATAGGTTTCAATTTGAAGGAAAGTTGAGAATTACGTTCCAGGAAATAAAAATAAGGAAAATGTTTTTTTTTTGTGACGTCGTCTGTTATTTATGGACGTTATTATCCAGCCATTAGTTCTACCGTTATTTGACAAAAACAAAAAGAGCTCTGATGACGTGTTATGAGGTGTTAGTAATGAAAGTATCCTAGATAATAAAAGATTCATTTGCAGCATATGAAATTTTGGTTTAAGGCAAAGCAGACAGAATTTTGACTAGGAAAAACTGCATTTTTTAATTCAAATTAAACGCTTCGAACACCGTGAATATATTGATCACACTAATGAAGTACGAAAAAGGACACAATGCAAAATTATATGCCGATGAAAGACATTAAATTGTTGGACCTCATTATCTGTACTTGCACTTATCTCATTGATCAAGAGTGTGATGGTCCGAACAGATGGTTTGTATGATTGTAAGTACATACATGGACTGTAGAACAGTTTAAGGAAATGCTTTTACAAAGCGTTTGATGATTGAAACGGAAAATATTACATACGATATTTTGAATTAGTTGTCCGCCTCAGCTACGCCTGCGTTGTTTGTGCATTTTCAAAATCTAACAACGTCATCTATGCGGAGGGAGATACACTTATAGTTCCGAGCGATGACAACAGATAGCGCTATTAGTTTTAGTAAACATACTGCGTAGAGGTATTGCATCGCGGGAATAAAACATTTTCCTGCGGTAAGAAGCTTTATGTCCGTCCTTGGGTAACAAACTATCTGCTTACCAAATTTCATCAATATTTTTTCAGTAGTTTAGCCGTAATAACGTAACAAACACAATAAGGGCTATTTTCAAATTTTAATATTAGTAAGGATAGTAAAGATTTATTAGATTGACTGTAAATATATCGAATTTTTTTACAAGGATAAAAGATCTGTTACAACGGCCGAAATGATATGTAGAAAAAAATATACATACTTAGAATAAAAAAATAACGTTCATTTTTTGATGATGACGTCGACCCCATTTCTCTAGCTGTTATTGAAATTCAGCCAGCCCAGGTTTTGTAAACACTCCAAACATTTAAAATATTACTAAGCACAAGTTTCGGAAATTCAAGAATATTTTTGTACAGTTGGACATCGCATATTTACCTAATAGACGTTTAAAACAGAATTCAGCTGAAAATGCGTACGAAGCAATTTGAGAATGAGGAAGTTAAATTAACAGTGAGAATACGGATGATGTAAAAATACCGCGGTATGACACAAAACAGGCTTCATAAAAGGATAAATTGATGAAAGTATTTTCAATTATTTGCTTGGAAATAAACAACGCCGCTTTATTACCAAAGCCATCAAAAACTGCATTACTGTCGCCCGTCAAATAAAATTCCTTTCTAGCCGCCATTTTCAAGCAAGTACGCTCAGCATGACCAATCATTTAAGCTTGATTAGCACTCACGATTAATCTAGACAGCGCGCCTTATTTCACGAATTTCACGATTATACTAAGGTAAATTACAGAACCTACATTTAAGTATCAACAAAACAATAATTACACGCCATGAAAAACTAGATCAAGCCAAAAAAGTTAACAAAAGAAATTTTAATTCTGAGCTTTACAATGCGTGTGATAAATACGATATTAGGTATACACATACCTACTCAAGTTTTACTGCGAAGTTATAGTTTAATGTTAAATTGTAAGAAAGAAAGTTTCACAAAGTAACGATGTAGAAAGATAAACATGTGGTCGACGCCTACGCACGTAGCGGTTACTCAAATCACGAGACGACTGAAATCAACCAGCTTTTGGCGCAACATCATGGAATTGAATATAGCGCACTGCAAAAACGTATGTATGTTCGATCAGTTCATGTCTTCGTTACTTCAATGAAAAGTAAAAGATACAAAATAATATTTAGCTGTAAACCCGCAAACAAGCAGTTCAAAGTAACGAATTTAATATCTAACGAATACAGAGACGAGTCAAATATGTTTCCAGAGACATTCATTAATAGGGAATAATTTTAAAATACTGTATAAATTTTCGTCCTTAAGCTTAATACATGAGAATCTGCCATAACAGCATCAACTATCTATGGCATTTAGCTTAGCCAATACGTCCGTGAATATTAATTCAGCGAGGATGAGAATTAACACCATTTAAGTACATTGTATTTCAATAATGTGCCAATTAGAATTGAGAATTGTCCAGTTGTGCCCAATAAGTGGTAGTAAAAAACTAAATAAATGTAGGCGCTTAGGTGCGACCGGTTTTATGCATTACCTACTCAGTAGTTTATGTAAATACGCCGCCGCCTGTCACCACTGTGCGGGACTACGAAAACTTATGTTTTTGAAACGGATTCTTGGCTGCTTTATGCACTTCAGTATATTAAATTAAAACCATTAAGAAGTGTCGTTTGTAAAACTAATTTTGTTTTGAAAGACACTTTATTCTAACGGCTTTTTTTATTAAAATGGCAATAAAGATAAATATAACTAATTCAAACTCGTTAACTGTTATTTGAAATGTATTTAATAAAGCACCTATCTAAAATTAACGTAAAGAAATTGTACCTACTTTTAAATTACTGCTTAGTACTTTGAAATAGCCAGGAATTCATAAAACATTTCCTTTTGGAACTTCATAAAGGCTAGGCCGCTAACACCGATTGGTATTGCTTGCAGACTTGTTTATCGCTCGGAAACCATTCGTGAGCTTTTACTGAAATGTTTGCATTCACAAATGATAAAACACAAGTTGCTCACTAAACTCGTTCTTACTAAAACAATTCCTCATCCCACCTTCATATCCTATTTACGGTTTCAATGGAAACACCCACAGTATGCACAAATCCGTCAAAAAGTAGCTAAAGCATTAGTGTTAAACTATTTACGTAAACCTCTAAAAGATTTTACTCATAGCTGCATCGCAATTAACATTTAGCACCGGGAGTGGGCGGTCATAATGAATACTAAATGTAAAATATAGAGTCGGCGCATATAAACAGAAGCTATCTTCAATATTTGTCGGAATCTTTACAAAGACTTCTTTCTTCTCGTTGTAAAAGCACATCGTCAATGTAAGTGATAATTGCTGTTTTGACACATCTTGATGAGTAGTATACTGTAATAGCTGGTTCGGATTCCATTAATATTTTATGGTACGGCGCAGCAGGCCTTTGAGATGTTCAGCAAAAAGTGGTGGTAACGGACCCAGCCGATATGGCAGGATTTAATAACACCGCAAGCCCTATAAGGAGAGACGTGGATGCCAAGTCAGGGCTCGCGTCAGCTAGCGACGGTACGCTCGTGTCGTGACATTTATTATCTCAACGAAATTCAATACAACAGCTTTCGAGGAACTTATTGTTAGCTGTCTAATGGTCTTCCATTGATATGAACTTGACAGCGTTTCAGTATCTCAGGTCCAATTACCTAAATCTCTAGGCACAATTCACAGAATTTTAGATATGCAATTTAATGTACGAAGGTCTAAACATACAAGACAGAAATAAATTAAGATGAATTACTTTAAGATGTTATGAAAGGCGCGTTTTCTAAAGTAATTAAAACATGTACTAAACCAGCTATTTGACACAAATACAGGTGCAATTCTCAACCATTCACATAAATTTTAAATGATAGCACATTCATTCATCGTTAGTAAAGTCTTGAAAACTGTCCTAAGGCACTGGAAACCGGCAAGAACTTTGAAGTTTAGCGCAGTGTAAGTGTAGTAGGAAAGACTTTGATTGACTGCCTTGCTCATAGTGATTAGTGACGGCTTACAGTCAAGTCCTGCAACCACTCCCTAAACATAACATGCAAGTCACATTCCAAAAATTAAAAAATCTGGCAAAAAACAGACACTAAGCTATGACAAACTTATCGATTATAAAAAAAGTGACAACAAAATTATTTGGTCAGGTGCAAACGTCACTCACAGGCTCACAGTACTACTTATGCAGAATCAACATGATACCGAGTTAGGCAAGACGAAGGAAATGGAAAAACTATATGCTAACATAGAGATCACTGTGAATCTGAAAATACAGCGCAAGTTTTACTTATCCAAAAATAGAAATGACGAAGAATAGTAGCAAAAAAAGCTCTTTTAACAATTTGCAAATGCCCGATCCTGAATAATAGTTTCCCAAGACATCTGTATTTTAACTCGAATCCAAAATCTCCTCCATATTAAAGCTGATGTGTATATAGGTATGCTGTTGCTGATGCTTAGATACCTATTAAGATTTTTTTCAAACATGAGTCACTGAAGCCGCCTACTACTCGAAAACAATTGTTTTCATAGCTTGTTCAACATACGATTCGCGTATTCTTGGTTCTATTTCTATTTTAACGTTGCCGTTTACTTTACGGAATTTATGTGTTCAAAAACCAAAAAGAATATGTTCGCATTTTAAAATTAGAGTAGTGTCTTCTTTACTCTGTGTAAGCTTGCATAGCTTGACATTTTAAGATAAGAAATGTGTACATGTTGTATGAAAATAACAGTCGGTATTAGACAAACGTGCTTAGCAATTCCATATAATCGTTTAAATTCTTAAACAACACACAAAAACAAAATGGCAGCCGTAGTTCTTGCACGACAACATTCACATCGTTAAGCATGCTCTTTCAGAGGCCTGGGACAGAGTATGATAGGCATAGATTGCTGCTAAACTGACTTTTCTTGCTTCTAAACAAGTCTTGAAGGGCAATGTATGCCAAAGGCAGACAGTACTATCTGTAGCATACAGGGCTTTAGAGTATTTTCCATCCGTACATGACCGATGTCTAAGAACGGCTCTTTTGATCGACAATCAATATCATTCAACGTTCAATTTATCTTTAGATTTACGTCCACATTGTTGGATTCCTGACAATTATCCAGATGATCTATTCGAGGGAAACCCTATCGAGGCGAGCTAATATGAATATGCATAACGTTGGATGCTGTCAGATGCATTTGAGATCAAAAAGCGGATAGTACTACTAACGGTTCTTGCCAAGCAGTTATTATCAATATAAATCAAAGTAAAAGCTTTCGTTACAAAATTAACATGTCAAAGATTATTATTAAATTCTACGATGTCAAAGACATGAAAACACACACACCCATGACATGATTTGATTAATATTATATTAATCTGATAAATAATTCAGTTAATTATTATAAATACCTCTACTGATATAATATAAACCTAGAAATCCTACAATGTTTGCAACTTTTTAAGGAATCGCAAGCAGAAACTGATTAGAAAACAAAAAACCTGTATTAAAAAATATATGTATATTGATTAAGGTTGACAAAATCGTAAAATTTTCACAATATTAACTACTTACTGTATTAATATTAAAATTAATGAAACGGATCGTAAAACAGCAAAAGCACTTTGAGTCTGCGCGACACAGAACGATCCTTATAAGGAGAACCTAGGAGTCGCATACGCATGAATGGCGCCAACAAACAACACTAATAAGACAAGAAATATCTGAATATTTTTAATTAGTGGCTAAGTATTCTTTTAAGGCGACGTTTAAATCAAAATTTTACATTTGGAAGACGATACAAAGATAAAATAATAATAAACGACACCAAGCACATGCTTATGTAGGCATTTTGAGATTTTTAGGGCAAACTACAACGTCTACAACTCACAGTTGACAAAATTGTCTGAACGAAAATGGTCACTGGTTATAATAAGAGTGCTAGTTGGGGGCCTGGATCTGAATTAGAATCTATAACTAAAGGTAAATTAATTTTTGTTATAAAAAAGCTTATAGCAATAGCCAATGCATACCTAACTCAAGTTTGCGCCTGCGACTACGGAGTGCAAAAACAGTGCGACGTCTCGAAACCGTACTATAGTGTCTTAGCTATAGTGTCTTTTTCTTTCTGCGACAAGGGGAATAGTGCGCGATCTTAATTTGAAATGTATATTTTATCACATTACTATATTATTATTTTTTTTAAAATGGCTTCACGTCTAGATTGGACGTATTTTGCCAATGACAACGTATTCACTCAACATAACACAAACGAGGACTAATTAACGTTATTGTATAGTTTGACAACGTCAAGCGAATCTGGCATCAAGACAAACCTACAATGGTTTAATGATGCTTTTATTTAAATTGTATGTATTTTTTGTATCATAAATAAATAAATAATAATAATAAAAAAAAAAACGATTGACTCAAAATAATGCTTACATTGGATGCTCAAATAGAATTGCCTCAGCAGAAATCAGACATAACTGTGAGATTAGCAAACAGATCCATGCTTCAATCACTAATCCTACATGTTTCTTTCAGTTCAACGACTCCGTTGCCAAATACAAACATAAAAAACAGATCTCTTTAGTACGATTCAGCTTATCATCTGTAGTGTAATAGATTTATGAATGCAAACCCGAATTATCCAACACAACAAGTACAAATCTACTTTCATCAGCTCTAAAATAACTTGGCACAATCGTAAAGGCATGTTTCTCAATATTATTTATATGAATCATTCAGGTCGATGAACTTTTAAAAAGGCTTATTATGATCGTTCGCAAATGAGAGTTGACTGTCTGAATGGGCAACATCAATGAGGGTTGCAAGCGCAACGCAGCGAGGTGTTCTTCTCTGGAAACCCTGACATAAGTCACCAAATGTAGCAACCTTGTCTTTCTATTTTTAATTCTATATCAAGAGATAATTTTGTATGTAATTATCAGGAGCTATTGCTTCTATTGCTTCCTCACATCACACTTTATAAATAAATGTGAAAATATGAAAATATGAAAATATATTTGGATGTTTGTCTTGCTTTCACGCCTAAACTACTAAACAGATTTGGATGAAATTTGGAATGGAGATAGTGTGTACTCTGTATTAACACATAGAATACTTTTTATGGGAAAAAGTCTTATTCCCACGGGAAAATCTTACATAACGCGAGCGTAGCCGCGGGCGGAGCGCTTGTGCTACAATATTCCTATTAAAGATTGAAATAAGTTAAGAAAGAGATGCTTGTTTAAATTATTTTGCAAAACCTGCTAAGTTCAATAGATCAGTTGTGTGATAGCTAGTACTATGTAAAGAAACTGCAGGTTTGAGTAATTAATTATTGTAAGATAAATAGTTGTTATCTATTATTGTATGTAAAGTGTTTAATTGCTACTGCATAATGCTAACGCAGCGTTTAAAACCTCATTGACTCTTGACACCTGAGCAATTAATAATGCAGATGTTCTTTTAATATTACACGAAACAAATTATTTATAAGTTAAGTTTCAAGGTCATTAAAAAAACAAGACTGATTTGACTAAAGTTAAACTGACAGTAAAAAGCTCGTATAATATAAAACTACAAGTTCTTCTAGCTGAAGAGAAGAAATTGTGCAGAGTATAACGAGGATATTAAATCAAGCTTTTGAATAATCCTCAATAACTTTCAGTTGTTTTTTTCTATGAACACAAGTTTCTTCAGTGTATTCAGTTAATGAAAGATTTCTTAGTTCAAAACTTTTCTTATAGGCCAGTCAAAATCGACATCAAACATCGCAAACGCGCATGTATCTTAGATTTTTTTATATGTTGTTAGGTTTCTTGAGAGTAGTTTACACCCAAGTTTGCAACCCTGAAAACCCTGTGCTACCCCCAGTTTCAGTTTTTTTTTTAAACTACCCTAAGGAAGCGTTTTTCAAGTATGTTTGCCGTATAATTTAATAAAGCTTACTAGATTTTCTACAATTGAGTTCAACCCCAGCACTCTAGGTCCATTAGTTGCAGAGATACAGCTTGTCAAAGGTAGACTTTTTATTTTAAAAAAGTGTATATTTTGTGTTTAGGTCCTATTCAAAGACACGTACTGGCTAAACTAATCGTCCTGGAACTGCTTCAATTGTTCATCTGATTGTTTTGTGACGCAGACTCTTTGGAATATGATTAGGGGATCAACATCAACTCTCTTGATGAACACTTTCACAGAGGTGGTGACTGATGCCAAGGTCTTCACCTTGTCCTGGGTCAGCGTTTTTCGCGGTTTTTCGAGGTTTTTGGGTAGCACAGGGTTTTCAGGGTTGCAAACTTGGGTGTTAACTACTCTCAAGGGACCTAACAACATATAAAAAATCGTAGTTACATGCGCGTTCGCGATGTTTGTCCTTTTTTGTGTTGATATTGACTGGCCTATTATAGCTTGAGATTTAACTGTGTCTTAAAGTTGGTAAAGAGTTCTAAATACTTGGAAATGTATTTCATAAACGTACGCCTCAATTCAAAGATCTCTTATAATACAAAAGACCATGGATCCATTATTGAGTTTAGAATCATTTTCTGAACTAGAATTAGTAATTAGCAACCAAAGTGGGCTTAACCTTGAACAGCCTTTAAAAAAAATTAAAAAATCATGAAACATTTTGAAATAATATATAATGAATTTAGCTGCCTATATGGAAGTATCAAATTAAATATAAAAAATAATGTTTTGTAAGACTTTCAATCGACTGATAACGCCAAAACTAGTGTTACCAAATACATTCTGACGAAAGTAATAAGAACTTTTTTTTTATTATTTTGATACTAAAATTCCAACATTTTTGAGAAATCCTTATTACAGACAACTCAAAACGGTTAATATAATAATAATATTTTTATGTTCATATTGAAGCCCAGAGGTCCAACATTTTAAATGCCCCCTTTAGAAATCTATATAAATAAAAATGAATCACCGAAGTATGCGCAAAACTTCCAAACGAATGCCTGCACCAAATTGGATAAATCTTTATATTAAAAAAAATATAGCAAATATTTAAAAATCTCCGAAAAGTGAGTGTGCGAGGGTAGATGTAGGGTAGGTGTAGGGTAGATGTTGGCAAAAGTGGCAGGACAACGTCTGCCAGGTCAGCTAGGAGTTTATAAAGAGGTAAAAATTACTTACATCTGGATGTTCTTTTACTGGCACATATACTTTTTCTGTGAGTGTGGTGACCATCCCCTCTGCTTCTGGTAGAATAAGTGGTTCCTTTTTGACGCCATTTATTTGGAATAAACTTGCTCGCACTTTTGCTATTTCTGTAAAGAAAAATAAATCAACATTAACATACGCATTCGATATACAAAGATTGATAACTGTACATTTTATATTGTGTCAGAATTATTAAATTAATACAATATTTCAGATAACCACTTTTATTAGCAAACAAATGATAATGGTGACGTCACAAATGCATAAGTTCATTATTCAATTTGTTGCACTGGTACTTAATTTTATTAACCGATACTGACAACAATATTGAAGGTTATTGTACTTAAATATTGGTTATGTTATGATAGCTATGACATCATTTGACAGGTATTATCGATAGATCACTTGTTGCAGCTATTAATGATTGTAATATGACGCATGTCATCTACTGGCCTCCCAGAAAGATTGCTGATGCAATAGATTTATTTACGGCTGTGCTTCTGCACAATAGGTGATGATGTTAACTAAAATAATTAAGCACTTTGTATTTCTGTTTTCTGATTCCGTGGGAAGACGAAGTGCTAATCAGAACCTATAAGTATAATTATCAAGTGCTGAAAGCGGAATATGTGAAATGGTTGTTAATGTTTCAAGTTATATTTTTTTTATGTAAGTATTTATTAGCAACGACAATTTGTTTAGGACCTCTACTAATATACTGGCTGATAGATAAGAATGAAATTAATTTAACAGATACAGAACCTATATATAAATATGATTCAAAGAAATTCATCATAACATCTTCACAAAGTCGTTATAAGTGCTCGTCAATATGATTCATAACCAGCCTGTAAATGTTAAGACAAATGCTTTCATGCAAAATGTAAACAATATAAAATTCGATTTCTGGAAATATATGATGCGAGACATGCATGCGGGTGTTAAATGATACTTAGTTGAACCAAAGTTTGAAATACCAATAACAAAACATAAACATAGGCAGATTCACATTGCTGGGTCGATTAGGAGATAATGCTTCTCATTGAAAAGCTGCGTAAATTCTTAAACAGTATAAGATGATTTGGTAGAACTTCATTGGGATAAAATCTGGCATGAAGTATGTAACCCTATATAACTATAGTTCCAATAACCCTTATAACTATAGTTCCATAAAACTGTTACGATGCAAAACAAAATTTTGATCGTACCAGTGCGAATATTATATGTTTATATAGTTTAGTTTCATTTATAAACTCGATTTGCCAATTAAATTACATTTTAAATTTCTAAAAACTATCAAAAATTCGCAAAGAGCACGCCAAAGAGTATATGAAAAAAAATACTAGAAAATATCAAGTCAGATGATTAAAAATTAAAGTTACATTTTTTTAAATAATATGTTTGTACTCATTTACTTTATATTAAGTACAATAGGGCTTACATTTGTAGTAAACGTGCCAACCAGCTTTGATGACGAAAAATGATTTTGTTAAATCTTACTTCGAATAAAGACATTATTATCTTTATCAATTTTACTTTATACAAATTTCGTGTATCTGTAACGTTAACCATTCAAAGGTTGTGCACGTAACGGGGTTAAAAGGGTTTCACCGAGATAACTATTGGCAAACACGCGAAGTCTTGCAACTTCCCTCGTTCAGAATCATTATCCAAACACAGGCTCTCGTCTTATCTTCCTTATCCAGATAAGTCGCTGGTGAGTCACTGGCTTAGTTCCGGCGTGCGCAATTCGTCCGCCATATGTTTTTTGTAATTTGCATATAAAATGTGTCAGATCTTGAGCGATACAAGGTGTGACACCAGTATGAGTCTACTACTTGTACCTATTTATTCGTGGGTGTAACCAAAATTAAATTAAAAGGGTTCTAGAGGGTAGATGCCACTGAAAATTTGTTAAATTGGAATCATTATGCTACTGTGCATGCAAATCTGATTTTATACTACAAAATTCAATATTTTTGTATTTCAATTTTCGACTCGAATTCTTCAGAGTTTGTTTCATTTACTCTAATTATTTCGAGTAGGTATATAATTTTTCTTTACTTAAAGACAATCATTGATTCTATACACCGTGAAATTTACATCGTTTTGTTCCCGCCGTGTAGTGATAGTACCCGTCAAACTGAACAACTTTTCATGAAAAAAAAAATTCCTTCGAAATCCAAATTTTTGGTTTCTCCATACAAAGTGAGACTCCCGAGCGACCCATTTTGTATGGAGAGACTAAAAGGTTTTTTGTCACTGGATTTTTTTTTTAAGTGCAAAGTTGTTCAGTTTGACGGGTACTATCACTACACGGCGGGAACAAAACGATGTAAATTTCATGCTGTATTATTTACGTGTAAAGATCTTGCAATATTGTGAATTTATTAAGATATTTGAAATAAATCATTTGAAAATGACCAGCTTGCCGTAAACACATTTATCAATCCAACACTTTAGATATCATTTACCGTATCAAACTTGCTGACATAAGTACGTCGAAGTTTTTCACACCAAGTAGCCAATACACCTATATTATACCTTTACACAAACGTCTGGTCAACTGTTGTTCCAAATCAACGGAGTAGATTGTAATTATGACTCATGTATGATTCTTTATATATTTAAAAGAAAAGTACAAAAGATACAATTCCTGTGGAGTTTCTTCTGGCCGTTCTTCTCCACAGAGGGCGTACACTGGTAGTGAACGTGCCATCCATGATAGCTTTGACGTCGAAAAATGATTTGTAAAAATCTTAATTCGAATAAAAAAATTTGACTTTGACTTTGACTTTGACTTACAAGCGTCAGAAAGAATATATTCTCGTAATACATGTGTTCGTTTTTTCTTGTAGTGTAATTGACATAAAAATTATAGTAAATAAATATATTTTTTTGTCTTAGCAACTCATACTTTTTTGTTATAGCGTTACCAACTAACGACTAAATCTATTTTCTGAGTCTTGAAGACTTTGAGTCTTAGAAGATCTTGAAGACTTAAAGGTTAGACAGAAATGCAGATAACTGAATATTGTTCATAATAGAACCTGCAGTGAATATTATGTTTGTGCATGCATAAGGACAGAGCTTCGTCACTAGGCCACGAGTGCTTCAATTTGTTAATCTCTCACGGTATCATTCACGTAAAACTTTGTATCATATTGACGAAAATTGCGACATCATAGCAAAAAGTATACATTGAGCGAACCTTCATCGGTATTTATTTTACTATCATATTCGCTGCGCAATGAACATCCAATTGAATTGTAAATGCAGAGGTGTAGCATCAAGAAACGGGTCCCATGCCAGTCGAGCAAGCAGCGGTGATGCCAGCGGGGACCGACGACAATGGTGAGCTTTCACACCATATAGGGCGAGCGAGTAAACAAGCCGTTAAACCCGCCCGCGCCTGCGTCGTGCGTCGGCGCACTAGTGTTGTAAACAGCTAACTTGAGTCACAGAAGAAATAATAATAGCACTTGAGTTAACAAAAAAATAATTTGTATACAAACTGTAAAAATTTTGTGAGTGACTGATTTACAGCGAGTTATCCAGCCAGGCTTGCCTATTTCCGAACAGAAGTTATTTCATATCAAAATATAATTCTAAATCCCTAGATTTACATGTTTTACGCGTCGAACCGAACGTTTTGAGCTGTTGCAGTCAATACACACAAGCAAAACGCATAACAGAGTAATGTATTTTGGCATTCGAAGACTCGAGTACGCATAACAGAATCACTCTTTTGGTACTCAAAGACTCCAGTCTTTTGCAACACTAGCCGAAGCCGATACCCCACGGATTATGTAGGTACTTAATTGCTACCTTCTCCTGCATATTGATGGCACACTCTTTAGGAAGTTTCCTTAAGTAGGACGAGATTGAAATTCGCAATATCAAGGTGAAAGTTTTTTCTTGAAATCGTCTTCTGTGTTGCTTTATGCCGTTTTTTATAATTTATTGATTATATTCTAGTGATAGTGAGACAGAAAGCTTAGATTAGGTAAATTATCTTATGTTATGATCGCCATTGCTTTATACACAAAAATCCTAGTAATCCATTACACAATTTACTCATTCTTTAGATCATCATTCGCTTCATCATCATCATCAACAGCTCATATACGCTTGCCCTTCTTTTATTAGATATTTGGGATTGGGAATCGTCGCAATATGTTTTCGTATTTATTTCGTACACAATCCATCTACAAATTTTTTGGTCATCCTTTCCTAATTCATTACCTTTTTCCACATATAATATACATATAAGAACGTCGGTGGTCTAGTGGTTAGGGCCGCTGCTGCCTTCCGCCAGGAAGACGCGAGTTCGATCCCCACCACGTGTCAATGTGATTTCGAATTTCTAATTCATATGAACGTTTATTCGACGCTCTTACGGTGAAGGAAAACATCGTGATGAAACATACTATAATCTGGGCAAATTACCTATAGAATTCAGCCTATTTTATAACTCCTCAGGTAGATATGCTTACAAGTGCTCTTGTCCAAAGCTCAAACGTACTTACAACAATTTTTTTCGCGAAAACGAAGCCGTAAGTAATAATTTCCTAGTAGCACACTTTTGTGAAGAAATTTAAAGGTTGCATGTGAAGTCAACCAACCCGCACTGGGCCAGCATGGTCGTCTAAGGCCTAATCGTCCTAATTCAGGGTAGACTCGAGCCCCTCGGTGGGGACGTATATGAGCTGTTGATGACAATATACATTTCTCCGCATTTTTCCTCCGAATTATTCATCCATACTACGCAAAGCGATTTCCTCACATCATGTGCAACTTTCAAATTTCCTTATTCTCAGCATTTTGGAGAGAAGACAATCAAAAACTCATTCTAGGCCTTTAAAAAACCTATTCATAAGATCTCTCGTTAAACTATGTTTATCTGCAATTAATATCAATAGGAATTTTCCTTCTCATAACCTTGATCAACGATTAACATAATTTCTTGAAATCTTTACACGGGCCCTTTTAAATCTATATTGCAAGTCGTCATAAAACCTTACGAAACCTTCAACGTCCTATCAGTTAGACGTCCGATAGTCACCAAGGTTAAATCAAGATCAGACCGTTAAAAAATCTTTTGAAAGCGTGTCACAAGTCACAACTGACTTTGACAGCGTCGAAACACTTGTAATGGACACATGAACAATAATGTCGCTTTGTGAGCAAATTTAGCTTCCAAACAAAAACAAAGGCAGCAGACAAAGACACTGAAGTTTCTGGACTGACACAGGTGATGGCTCGGTGGTTTGTCCGTTCTATCGTGCATGTCATTTGATTAATGTATTCGGATTTGACACGAACTGGTTCAAAGATGTCATCTTAGAGGTCGCTTGCGCAACATTAGTGACAGCAGATGTTATGTGAAGAATTGCTTACGTTAGACTGGGTGCTAAAAACCATGGATGTTGCTTTGTCTGGAACTATAAATACGAGTACCTATCCTATCTATAAAACTGGACTAGAATTACCTATATATATGCCAGTTATAGTTCCGTTAATTAAACCTTTCATTACTATACAAACAACTCGTTCCTCTTATTACGACGCTTCACACGGAAATATAATTCGATACCTATTCTCTTAAATTTATATATTTACCAATTTGTCTACACATACACGATAATTTATGCAAAAGATGTTTTTTGCAATTTATTATGCGCAATAAATTAATAATTTTGACACTTCTATAAAATGGTTCGTACGTCGAATGATTTTAATCATCATCAGTATCATCATTATGTGATTTAGAATTTTTGTCTAGGTCGATCTACACAAACGACTATGAATAATTTGTATTTGGTATCACAGTAATACAATACAAAGGTAGTAACCAGGTTAAATTTTACTATTTACTCAAATTACTGTTATAACCGCAATCACAGTCATTCTGTACATGTAATTCTAGCCTTGCAGTGCAACTCCATTTTTGGTCTAGAAAAGTGAATGATGTCTCTATTACACAGCAATAAAATTCAAAATGAGTCGTAAATTATCGATGGCGGAGTAACATAATGATGTTTGAACGCGTAGAAAGATGCAGGCATAATAATAGGAGAGCAAGCGAGCTGTGTGTCACTTGTGACAAATGTCAAATGCCGTCCAGAGTTGGACCACCTACGAAAGCTATAGAAACAGCTATAGAAATTTCATCAACATTAAAGACGGAAAGATGATAGAAATACGATAATTTGTATCTTATAGCAAATATATTCGGCCAACTTCCGTTGAAACATCCCAGTAAACAATTGTATAACCGCAATCGTCAGAATTTCATAAAATTAGAACTGAATTCACACAGGGATTCTAAAAGAGAAATCTGGAGCTGCACAAAATGCGGTGCCGTTTGCAGAGCGATTTTCTCCCGAGAGTGTTACGACCGAGTCACTAGTACTAGCACCAGTACTACACTACACACGAGCATGCTTACTGGTTTCAGATAATGCAATCTCACTTCCATTGTCATTGCCCACAATAGCGGACTCGCGAGCCGCTTTGAATCCGTAATCCCAGTATCCCTCATTCTATTCTAATACGCATTTAATAAGAGTATGCAGTTACTTTTAAGGCGATACGATAACATCGCCACGCGGAACCGAACCTTTAACTTGCTTACGTGATTGGGTTTTTATGTCTCTCCACGCTTTGCCGCCTACGCGCAGATTTTATAGTTCCGAGTGGAAATCTTGCTACATTATTGCCTCCGGTGCACCTCACTAAATTATATGTGTTGAAATAAAAGCAACAGCACTAACGTGTTGACCTAACGCTTAAACTCGGCCTTTGACATTAATTAATTTTCTATAACGATTTCGAACATTAACTGGAATTTTATTCAGGCTCCAAGAAATCGAGGAGGAAGCCGAGATTAATAATTTTAACATCATGGTCATCTTTGATCAAGTCATAGAAAACTATTTTACTTGCGTTATAAATGAAAATATATTAAATAGCATACATTCAATGTCAGAACCACTTTCTGTGTTAGCATCAGCCTGCGGAAACAATTAATTCCTTTCATCACAGTCCGTGATAATAAGGTGTGTAATTTATCGACGACAACGCACTGGCGCTAAGCAAATAGCGTGGAAGAGTGGACACGATACCGTGTCTAGACGAAAAAAATACCAGGTGCCGCATCAATAACACCGGATACAGAGCATAAATAAATAAAATTATTTCATCAATATGAATTAACATACACCCAAAACTTCCCAAGTAGAAGACAGAACAGTGACAAATTGTTTGCCAAACAATAAAATCGTTGATGAATCTAACAGTAAAAAAGTAAGAACCTAATGATAGGGACAATAATTCCAGTTGGATAGTTGATAGTTTCTCTCTCTGAGATTTTATTCCAGTCCTGACTTTATAAATGAGGGTAACGTTAGAACAATGTGGAATCGACGGGAGTTTTCACACGATGAGCGGCGATGCGTAAATGTACCGCCACGGTCAGTTTAAGACTGAGTGAGTGCACCGACGAACCAGAGAGAATTCCACGCAACCAATCACTGCATATGAGAAATTTACAGACTAAGTAGTACAATGATATCCGACCACTACAAAGGTGAAAAGGTAATAAAAACCAAGAGAAAATGTTCCATAGAAATTGCACGCACATCTCTATCTATGTGAAGCTTATAAATAGGTATCAATAGCAAAATGACGTGTTGAGGTCAAAATAACTCATCTAGTTTATTCCCTAATAATCTAACAGTAATGCTGCTGCGTTGTTAGTCTTACACAAATCTGTCACAAATCCTCAGTCCCACGGTTTATAACAAGAAACGTCGTCCAACTACTTCAAAGTGCAGTCCAGGACATTGTTGCTGAAGCTTACAAACATGTCGTTAAATTTCTAGTACTCATAAATTATTAAACCCTGCAAATATTATGATGTTTATTTGTGGGAGGATCCGAGCTGTCAGAATTCTTGACATCTTCATCGACAACTATATCAAAGTAGTTACCCATGATGCATTTTCTCAATCTCAACAACTACGTACTTACGTACTTTCATAACGAAAAAATAACTGTATTTACAATTTCTACATGATAACTTATAATATCTAGTGGGACTCCTCGCACACCTATAAACTCTTCTCCTATTTGTTCCATGTCCACCAATAGACAAATGTACCCGATCAATGTACCCGCCACTTGCTAACTAAAGCCACCATTGGCCACCTATCCAAGGCATTTGTGCCTAGACAAAGGTTATGTCGGATTAATGGTGTCAGAATTAAGATAACACGACAGAAGGAAACAAAGAGCGCACATATCCGGCGAGCGAGGGAACTATTGTGTTGCATTGTTACTTGCAAGTAGTAATTTGTAATCTGATACTACTTGACAAATTGAATAGTTGCGAAATCCTCCTACACAAGTTTGGTATAAACATGCAAATAAATGTATCTACAAAGTGTTGACTTTAAGCAGAGACATATAAACATATAACATACATCTGTGACTAAGAAAACGATTAGACACAACACCTATAAGAAAGACACAACAGTTAAACAGTTGACAGTTAAATTTTTAGAATTGCTTTAGATGTTATCAAAGAAGCAAACCAATTGTCAAGGAAATGCATTAAGCTTTGTGAATGAATAGCAATAAAGATCACACTTCAGAATGATGAATGTAAATAAGATAATCGGAAGGCAGGCAGTCGGGTTGCCGCTTCGGTAGCGTAAGACAATGCAGCAGTGTCAGTCAGCCAGATGTATCGACAATCTTGGATAGCGCTATCGCAAAGATATTTTGTTGCCTCCTCGCGAGAAAGCAGAAATTTCATACGAGTATCTATCTTTTAAAATACGATCTAAAAATTAACGATTTGATATGGAGTAAGTATATAGGCAGAGCAAAGAGGAATACTGTTTACACTCAAATAAACGCTTTAAAAATATTATCAAAATTAAATATAACATTTATAATCGTAAAATATATTTTAAAGACAGTAAATTTTTCGTCCACTTTATGTTTAAGCTTTGAACATTATACGTGTCATATTAAAGCTATCACGTCGATCAAATGGTTTAAACTACATGCAATCGATGAACATGAACACCGTTTTTAAATTTTGAATCATGTAAGCTTTATCAGCAACTAAACCAGTACCAAAAGGAGCAAATATTTAAAACAAACAATGTTCTAGTAAATTATAGATGTAAAGTGTAGTCACTTTCAGTCAATAGTAGAGAAGACTTCCTGCCTCAGAAGTCAAGTACTGTCGACAGATGTGTTGTCATTGACATGAATTATGCATAAGTCTGTGCGGTTAATGCACACGCAGCTATCCGTGCCTAGGACATTTTGATGTATGAGAGCATAGAGAAGAAGTTATTCGCTAATATTTATGGTTTGTGCCAGAACAATTCGTCAAGCCTTTTGTCCACGATAACTTAAATACAGGTTACTCATGCAACTACTACTTGGAAATTGATTGTTATTCTAAATAAATATTTACGACCAAATGCGTGGGAAGAATGACAATTCTTGCTAATATGACGAAATAATTTATCATGAATCATTCTTCAATTAACATTAATGTTACACAGTAAGGCATCACAAGTAATTCAGACGTTATGTAAAGCGATGCAGATGATTGATGCAAATAGTATATGTATATCACCGCCAGAAGCTAAACGGATATAGTTTATTGCGAAATGCACTCAAAATGGTAAGCAGTTGGAAATGTCAGAGTTTGCTGTGATTGAAGAGCTTTTATCGCGATATCTTAATCTATGCACGGTCAAAGGGCTCACCGATTACGGTATTAGAATACTGATGAGATGCTAAAGGAACAGAGCATAGGTAGAACACATATACGCATATGCAAATCATGTAACCACAAATGTCTATAAAGATCAAAATGTTAAAGCAAAGTCTAGAAACCCTACTACTTGTTATGACAGAGACAGGAAACACTTTCCAAACATTATAAATTAATTCAGAAGCCGATACATAAACAAATAATTGTACTTTCAAAACCAGGTAGCAAAACAAATTGGAAAGACTCTGGTATAAAACCCCATGGGTCGTGACTTTGCTGTAGAAACAGTAAGTAGACATTGTTCTAGAAATCGAAGATCGTAGATAAAATCATAAATCGACATTGGCAATAACCACCAACTAACAGCTAACAGCCATAACGATCTCTGCATTGTTACTCTTAAGAGTCTTACAGGCAAACTATTGGGCACTTATTGGGATTCCAAGAAGGAGGCTATCAGGTGGGCTCTTGCAAATAGTCTAACGAGAAAAAGGTTTAATGTGTATGATGAATGACAGTTGTATGTGTGAATAGGAACATGAACATTAGATTTACATAAGCTGAGCAAAGAAAGTTCCTCGTCCTGATGATGGTACCGGATGTGTATGCTTACACAATTTATCTATTTATACCTAAAATACCTAAGTACTTTATAAAGTCTGGGAAGCAAAAATGTTATTCTTGATGTATTGCCGAATTTTATTACAAGTTTTTTTTTTATTGTTTTGATTTAGTGCTTTTTAAATAAATTATTACGATTTAAAAATGCGATATTGTTTTATATCACCTTTCATCGCATCTATACATTTCAGGGTTTATAATTTTTCCAGTAACATGTCGCGGAAGAAGCGATGCCTTTAGCCAGCTTCAAGAAAGTTAACGGCAATGTTAAGTATGTTTCGCGTAGTACGTGAGAACAGATGACTGCTACATCCATCATACACATTTTTTAGAATTGGATATTCCAAATAACACTATACACTAAATGAAAATCAAAACAATAAAAAAAAAGAATAAAAAAAAACTTTAAAAATTCAGTTCAATTATATTATTATCTCCCGAAACTCGATAGCTTGGGTCTCTTTGCACTCTACAAATTAATTAATATGAAACTTACATCGTTTTGTTCCCGCCGTGTAGTGATAGTACCCGTCAAACAGAACAACTTTTCACGAAAAAAAAAATTCCTGCGACAAAAAAATTTTTGGTCTCTCCATACAAAGTGAGACTCCCGAGCGACCCATTTTGTATGGAGAGACTAAAACTTTTTTGCCACTGGAGTTTTTATTTTCGTGAAAATTTGTTCAGTTTGACGGGTACTATCACTACACGGCGGGAATAAAACGATGTAAACACGGGTAGAATGTACGAATTTTAGTTTGAGTCTGTAGCCTTTATACAATAACTAGCGGTCTGCCCGCGGCTACGCTCGCGTTGTGTACGATTTTCCCGTGGGAATAAGACTTTTTCTCGTTAAAAGTAACCTATGTGTTAAATCAAATTACAAACAATCACCATTCCAAATTTCATCCGAATACTTTAAGCGTGAAGGCGGAACAATCATCTAAACATCCAAATATCCAGTGTGCTGATAATACAACAATTAAAAGATTTTAAATATTAATATTTACATACATGTAATTAATTACATACATAAAATAGTATTTTTTCCTCGAAACATCCTAAGATCTTCCCTCTCCTATCATAAGTTAAGTGGAGTCGACACATAACACGATAACGAGTGCTTTTCCGACAGTCCTGACATCAGGGTACTATCAGCTACCATATTTAATAATGGGTAAGACGGGGGGGGGCATCAACGTTTCGCCCTCCAAGATTAATTAATTCGTCGTTATAGGTAATGTAGAAAATTTAATGAAATATTGGATGGACGAATCACAATGGCTGTAATAAGATTTGAAACCCGTAGATATGTTTAGCAAATTATAGATTAGAGAAGCCAAACATAAGTCAGGAACGGGTGGTTTGTGTGTTTTCGTACTACTAGATACAGATTTACGGCCCATCCGGATAAATTTACAACTAGTGCATCTTGTGTAAAATAGAGCATCGGCTGAGAGCAGCTCTGAAATGTGTCGAGTTTCAATAATAGGCAGCAAACAATGTGCTTGGTGAAGTCGGAAGTGGTCTGTCTTCTAGACAGACATCCTGTGTGCGTAATCTCTAGTTAAGAAAATAATTGTTATATCATCACAGATGACAGTATAAAAAATATTAATGTCACATTCACCGTGTAAATTTAAAGTTGATTGGCTCTGTGCCATGTCAACCTAACCATGTCAAAGGCCATTAACGACTCAATAACTATAACACCAGGAATCATCATAATGTTGGCTATGGATGAACTCATAACATCTTTAACATAGGAACACCTAGCGGGAGGGCAGCATAATCATCGTGTCTGGTTAAACTCCTGCGCATCCCGCATGCAGGCCACGTTCCACGCTATTTATTTTCGGACACTGTACGCGGTTGACGGTTCTTTTATTGCAGCTATAAAAAACTATAGGAGCAAACCGGCGTTTTTCGCTGATTTATCGCCTAATATTTATTTTTCACGGTACACTCGCGAGGCCCGTTTTTAAATATAGGACGTGTTTACAGCATGGAAGCTAATGTTGCCTTTGGATGTTTTATATCGGTGCCAAACACGGCCGACTGACTTGACGCGGACATTTATAAAATATACATTTTTATTATAATAAACCACTACGGACGATACTTCACAGCTATACGCGAGCAGTTTGCGAGTTTTATGCAGCATTAGGGCCGTTAGATAGATAATAGAAAGTTTATAGCCTCCGGTGTGGCTGTTTATTAAAATTAACTGTTCCAAAAATGACCAAACAACTATTATGAGGTTAGTCAAGCATATAACAAAGTCCTATAATCCTACCACTATGCAACTACTGCTATTAAGTATGACATTAACTTAAATTTCCCAGACCTAAGCAAAACTTTACAAGGACAGTACGGAAAACAACTGGATTCGGGCACCAGAGGATTGATCGTTGTGTAGATCCTTGGGGACGGCCTTTATCTAGAAATGGACATCTTTTGGCTGTAATGATGATGATGAAGTAAAATTTTTAGGAGGTTAGGTGGTGGAGGTTCCCAGTTTATAGTACTCCCAGAATAATGGAAGTGTTCATTTGGAAAAGAAAATCAGGTAAATATGTAAGCGAACATTGATTTCTTCAAAGATACAATGTCATACAAAGTACGAACCTAAAGCGGACGAGAACCTATAATTTGGGAATATAATCTGGAAGATGTCGACACCAGTGAGTGGGATGGTCCAAGTATTCAATGAGACCAAAGTAGGTGTTGCTCAATCGCTCAATGAACTCACAAAAACCTTAACAATAACAATTGAAACACGCATTGACATATTGACAGAATATTGGCGTAGCAAATTACAAACACATATCAATAAGTTTAACTTAAAACTGTCACTGTATACATAAAGAATGACTAACGCACCGCCCTTGCTACGCTTCAAGTGACGCAATGTACGACATCACATATAATACTAGAACCTTTTCAGCGAATCAATTGATCAACTGTAATATGGAGAACCAATTTCAGAGATTGTGTTTCTTAATTTAATTTATAAGTAGAATTAATCGAAGATGAAGATGTCCATTAAAAAGAAAAGAAGACGCTAGTTGCTCCTAACCCCTATATTTTGAAAAGCTATCACTGAGCAAAGGAATCACAACAAAGCACGATGTAAAGTAAGAGAAAAAGTCACAATATAATAACATTAACACTATGAATACGTTTTCCTATGACGAATACAAAAATATACTTAATCACAATAATGCATCTGAGAATCTTGCCTATAAATACAAGATTGCTAATGTTGTTACTTATAAATATATAACAATAGACACTGGGGTAGCAGTGGCTGCAAAACAGACAATACACACCTGTCACTCAAATCTTCAGACAATCCATCTTGTGGACGTAACGCCTTTTGGAGACAAGTCAGCATCGAGCTGATTTAATAAAATGTCTTACCTACCCGTATGCATAACATAGTCAATATTATTAATGTCAATATTCATATGAGTATGGTTTTAAGTCGCAATTAGGATAAAGATAGGATTTAGATTTTTCTGCAAGCCTTAAATTGTCCTTATTCACTTGACTAGTATCTGGTATTTAAGGTTTATCTATTTGGTGTTTTACACCTTGTGTTAGTTGATTTTTATCTCTTGAACCACCTACGTAGATTGTCAGAATATTAACAACAATACGTAGTACTTACATGTCAGTGCTTTAATGGGTCACAAAACACGATTTTTATTGCTCAGGTTTACTGCTTGCTTCGAGGTTACGTAGATTCATTGTTTGGGGTTAACAGAGATTCATTATGGAAGATAATAACTGCACTCAAGTCTCAGGTTTAAATATACTGTATAATAAACGTAGTCTCCTAAAACAATGTATTGATGAGATCCATATAACTATTATGACATTAATGATTTTGTATTATTTGTAAGCAACTTTTGGTTTGGAATAATTTAGGAAGGAGTTCAAAATGAACAATACAGTAGAGGAAAATATTGGAGAGCTCGTATGAAAGAAACACAATCAGTAAGTACACGAATAAAAACAATAATACTACCAACCAACCAAAGGATCTTACGAAATTGGCAAGTGACAACATCGCCTTCTCCAGTTACGTAAAGTATTAGGGAAGTAATGAAAGCAAAATAACACTGCATTGTGGAGCATTTGCATGCCATTCCGGAGCGGTCCGAAGCGAGATGAACGATCCTCTTTGTGGTTCGCCGCCGATGCAACCGACCACGACGGAGATTACCAGATAAACTACAGACCATGCTGTTGTAGAGAATTCGAATCGCATAACCGTGGCAGATAGCATTTCGATACTATGGAACATCTTAATTTATTCACGAGGATCAGAAATCGAATATTGCTTATATTAGCTAGATAAACGCGAAAGACTGTTTTATGTATTTAGAGGGTCAGAAATGACCTTCAAGAGAAAATGTATAATATATTTGAAAAACGGCTTCGTTTGGTTGGTTCCTAACTTCATTAAGGCTACAGCTGAGCTTTAAGTACAATAGGTCCTAACTTAATTGAAATTTTAAAATAATTCTGTTCCCAATTACCACTCAGACTCATTGAAGTATTAGTAAGTTTGTGTTTTATAAATAGAAAAAAAGGATGTAATATTATTTTGCATAAGTAAATTAAATCATACTAATATTATAAATGTGAAAATATTTTTGGATGTTTAGAGGTTTGTTCCGCTTTCATGCCTTCACTACGCAACGGATTTGGATGAAATTTGGTATGGAGATAGTTTGTACCCTGGATTAACACATAAAATTTTAACGGGAATAAGTCTTATTCCCACGGGAAAAATCTTACACACCGTGAGCGTAGCCTCGGGCGGACAGCTAATTCTGATATAAATTGCAAAATGTAGAATGCAGGAAGCCACTGCAGAAATATACTGCTAATGGTCTCTCACTTGGACACAGTGATAAACGCAAATTCCTTCATGAATAAGTAATCGTTTTAATGTGTAAGTTCTTACATAAAATCATAAGAGCATCTATTCCTCATTCAAAACAACTCTCGGATCAGTATTAAGTATCCAGTGAACTTATGTTCAAATTATTGGATGAAATATTTGAATCAAGACGTAACAGTCTTTAAAATTTTGACGTCATTCCTAATGTTACTAAGAAAAGACACAACGACTTATTGAATATTTTCGTAATAATTATGACTTCTGAAACTGAAATATTTTCTTCACTCATATAGTTATTTATACATGCTATTAAGTTTTTATTTACAGTGTAAAGGTAATTACGACTACCTACCTTCGACTTAATTATTTAACTATGACATAGCATGGATAAATCAGTGAAAATATTGCCATTCATACAAATCTGAATATCATAAAACTAACATTGTAGGTATATAAGCAGCTTAAGAATTACGTCATATTTATTCAAGTTTGTCTAAGTTATGTCAATGTTTCAAGCTTTGAGCCAAATTAGTAAGCAGCTAAATAATAAGGGCCTTTGGAAGTGACGATTTTTGGGCGCAGCGCAGTACCTCAGCGAAATGTCTGATGTTTATTTATTCGTTGCAAATAAATAGCTAGTGAGCTGGCTCTTGGACTATAGGTAAATAAGTTTCACTTGATCTCTAAATATTTGTGCCTACTTACATTATGCAAATTGAACAAAAATATAAAGTTTCAAAGTACGATGTAAGCGCGTTAAAACAGAAAATTAAAATCACGGTTCATACCAATATGTATTGATAGAAGAGAATCTTCCTAAAGTTATCTAAAAAGTCCATATTATTATTATACTTCACACAAAACAAAAGTCGTCGTGTATAAAGTCCTTTAATAAATGTGTGTTGAAAGATATTACGCCTTACGTCCTTCGAGATTCTATAGAATTTCACACTCACACCGTCTTTAACAGCTGGCCTTTGAAGCTTACCTGGAATAAACAATTTATTTCATTAGTATTAAGATTTATCAAGTATTCTTTTAAACATTTTATTTACTTAAGTATTCATAATAATTGTATAACCGACAACCCAAGACAGAGTGACCTGGCGCAGAAATATTAGGAGAGCCGACCCCTCCTAAAGTGGGAATGAGCAAAGAAGAAGAATAAGATTCATAATAATTGTATAGTCTTGATAAGTTATAGCCACTGAAAATTATATACTGATAAGAATTTTTCTCCGACACCTCGAAAATGTGATCATTACTGTAAAAAAACAGTACGCGAAGTGACACATTTTTGGACGAAACATTGCCCCATACAAAACAGCGGCCGGCAAAGTAACTTTCGTTCAGAAATTTCAATGTTTTTGAGTCTTTTTACTCTTATGTTCTAAATTCAAATTTTATATGAATTGTACACGAATCGTAGTGATTTGAGTTGGCTGTATGCTCTGTATGACACTGGCACAGAACAAAAAAAGAAAAGTGCGCAATATGGCGGTTTGTAATTTTCATTTCTTAATTTTATCGTACTATTTTGTTACTTATTTTGACATGATGAAGTTAACTAATCATTGAATTAAGGAAATATTACGACAATGAATGGTTCAAGTAGTCTAAGTAGAGGTTAAAGTGATAAAGGTTAGAACTTATAAGTTTAGTACGATACGAGTACACATCCAAATCCAAGGTTCTTATAAGGTAATTTTTTTTGGTCTTTTATAATTTCCTCGCGTATTTCAGAGAAAAGCACTATACAGGCCTCGGCCGCAATAACTCTTGCTGGACTCGTACACAATAAAAGTGTCCTCGTCCAACTATAACTAATTTTGCGGCCGCGGCAGTAATGTACTATATCCGGAGAACTTTACAGTTAAACAAAAATACAGTACGATATGATAGGCGTGCCAGGCAAGGCAGGATCCATCACAATTTAGACACTGATTGTGATGACCTTATTAAAAATCACTAGGAAAATTGTTAGGATCAAGTTTCACAAAATCAATATTTGAACCTTGAAAGATAAGATCGAATCTGAAAAGATTATAAAATAAGAAAATCACTTTTTCTAGAGAGCATTTAAATAGATCAGCATTTTAATAATTCATATGTTAGATGATTCTTGTCTTTTTTTTAAGAGTTTGTTTAGAAAACGATGTCAGATTTTAAGACGTGTAACTGTGGTTCAGCTGTCACAACTGACGCAACGGTTTTAAGAAAACATTTAGTGTTTGTCTAGTATTGCTTCTTAAGGTGCGGCAAAAATTGCACTCACTTGTTACCGTTAACTGTTTCGTAATTTGTAAAAAGAGTTAAGTGGTAAAATGGTAGGTAACTTAAGTGGTAAAATAGGTGCCTATTTTAATAAACATTTAGGTTAACAGGTAATAAACCTAAAGTAACATTACATTAGCTGATAATGGTGTAAATCATGAAATAAAGTAGGCAAAGCTAATAAAATTATTTAAGTGACTTAAAAGTTAACGCTGATTAAGCACAATAAAACCAAACATACCATGGCAACAAAAGCTTATTAATAAAGCTTATTCTGTTCTGACAATTAGCTTTAAAATTACAAATAACAGAAAATAGTTTAAACTTTAAGAAACACAAGCACACTAATAGTGACAAAAGAAGTCAAGTGGTTTTAGCGATGTAGTTGGTAGATTCGAAGATTTGATGTTATTTGAAGGAAAAGAGAACTAATTGATAAACTCGATAATACGAATACGTGACCGTAGCACAGGCTACATAATAGCTAAAGCAACGGTAGTGAGCGTTGCAATAAAACAAGCGAGAAAGCCTATACATTGTGTTGCGAGACAAATTGGCGAAACCACGATCGGACGTAAAGAATTGGCGATGGTCTGAAATAGCTGTCCCTACGTCTCAGTGGAGCATGCTAATGTGTCTGAACTGATTGCCAACGTTGGCAGCGTAAATACAGAGCGGTAGGCCGCTACAGATAAAGTACGAGAGAAAGATGCCGTTTTGATCCCAAATATATTAATGTACGTCGATGATTTGGTTGAGTTCGAGAATATTCGATTCATTAAAATTTCCGTCATAAATGTTTAATCAAATATTAGGTGAAAATATAAACTTCACATAAGCTTTAACTTAAATAAAAATAAAAACGAATAGACAAGTTTATGTAAGTAAACAAAAAGTATAAATAATTTTCAAGGATCACACTTAACTATACAAACTATTTGATTAACTATACAAATAGTAACTTATTCCCAGAAACGAATTTCCAAAGAAAACAAATTGAACGCGTTGATTAGTTTTTTAATAATTATAAGTTGACGACTCAATCTTTTTTTTATGAATAAATATACGCCTGCAATTTTGCCAGTGGCAATAATAACTATGCCGCTTCGTTTAATCGCTCTGTTTTGAACATTCCGCGGGCGACGACGACGACGACGACGCGTCGTGGCCAAAACTAAATATTTCGTCACATGACAAGCAGAACGCGATTAGTACCTCATAACCTAAATAACAGAAAACACTTGGATAAACAGTACTTACAGATAGGTTAGTAAGTAAGCCTTCCTAAAACGGTTTAAATTTAACTTCTCACCTTGAAGAAAAATATAGAAAAAGGATTTTTCTAG
Source organism: Carpatolechia fugitivella (assembly GCA_951230895.1). Classification (NCBI taxonomy): domain Eukaryota; kingdom Metazoa; phylum Arthropoda; class Insecta; order Lepidoptera; family Gelechiidae; genus Carpatolechia; species Carpatolechia fugitivella. Next base: position 14,958,589 of record OX579656.1, read on the forward strand.
AAAACTATAATAATCTGAAATGCTGTCGGTTCGAGATAGAGTTCGATTGATAACGAAACATTCTAGAGTGGTACTACAGTAAAAATTAAAACAAATATATTATAATATTTACCTGTTATTGAGCTCTGTTTACTAGATCTATCTAACAATCGCACCTCACTCGTAGCTATATATTTTCAATGAGAAAATAGTTGTATTAATTAACTTTTAACTGACGAGGATGTATCGTGTATACCATCGCGAAAGAAGTTGGCTGCGGTCCCAAACGCAAATATAATTCAACTAGACACCTCTATAAGATTGTTTTGCTATGCATTAAATTCTAGTCGGCTTTGGGTGTGTAAATTAATTTATTTGAAAGTGCAGGTTAAACACTAGCTGCACTAGCGCCACCATTTGAAATAAATCATTTACTTATTTATTTCAATCTAAATGCTAAAAGTGGCCATTTTTAACATTTACGACTTCCATAACTTATTGATTATATTTAGGACTATAAAACAATAGCTAAAATATATTTATAACCCTTCTATTGTCGTTAAACAGATGATAATCTCGATTGAAGTCACTGACGGTAAATTATTTATTTCAATTGGTGGCGCTAATGCAGTTAGTTTTTAAACTCAAACTAAAATCAATAAAGTGCAGAATTTCTCCGGACTAAGGCTCTTGACTGAGGAAAAGCGTCGAAAGCGTTTTCAGTATAATTACATGCAGAAACGCTATTTTTTAACTAATGAAATACATGCAATGAAGCAATTTAAAAAAAATATACATAGAGTATCTCTATTGACACAGAGGATTTCCAAAATAAAAGAGCACTAAATAATATATTAAAACTATTTTAAAAAAAAAACAAAAACCTCCTTCAAAAGTAAAACACATTTGTTTGCACTAAAAAGTAACAAATAATATTAATAACTATTTATGTATGCAAGATTGGCATTAATAAAAATGGTCAATAGAATAAAATTCAATCACTTTTACTTTTTAATATTTACGTAAAATAAACAACTCTTTTTGTAGTCGGTGCCAGCCAAGAAAAAACCTAAACGTAGTAGCATTGTAGAGCGTTTTTTACAAAGATATATTATACCTAAAAAAGCTATGCTATTATAATACAATCCTATTTAATATTTACAATTTAATTTATTAACTCTTTTTATATTGGTTGGTCCAGCCAAAGCTAAGAAGAAACTAAATAAAATAACGTTGAAGCATGGTTGCATGCAACCCTCCAGCTTCTACATAAATATATGAACGGTATGGATCTATTCCTAAAGCACGTTCTATCGAATGAAAAAAGAATCATCAAAATCGGTTGAAAACTGACTGAGATATGACTAAAAGAATAGACGAATAACGACGCGAATGCTACATTCCGTTGAGGAATTTCCAAGTTTTACCTCATGTTCCACCATCAGATCTTGACGAAATTAATATGGGACCACCTCGAGAGTAAATCCTATCGAATGAAAAAAAAAATATTAAAATCGGTTAACAATTGGCGGAGATATCTAATAACATACATAAAAAAAAATACAGACGAATTGAGAACCTCCTCCTTTTTTGAAGTCGGTTAAAAAGTTGAGTTGAAGTTACCGCAGAATAAATATGTACAGTCAGCTGACGAATTAGCTGACCCCCCCTGCTCGAAACCGATGAGATTTTCTCAGGTGATTATTTATATTTTTACATAACATTTTATATACTCGTACAGTTTATTAACCTGCACAATTATACGAAATTTCATGATAAAGCAAAAACAATTACCCAAGAAAACTTCATCGGTTTCGAGCGGGGGGGGTCAACTAATTCGTCAGCTGACTGTACGTATAGTAACTGTACCTATTGCAGCATTACTGCTTGCATTTCTACAAACTTTTTTTGATTAAATTATTTTATCTACAGGCTGTTTTTCTTTCTTGCGATTTAACTTTTGGTATGAGTTTTTTTTGGTGGTTCGATTTTGTTTTGGTGAGGACTGTCATTGAATTTTCTGGCTCGAGAATTAATAGCGAGTCGCGTTTTAATTTTTCTTCAGAGAAAAATTTGCTTAATTTACCAACAAGAGTACCTAAAGTGTGGTGTTTTAAACGGTGTAAAAGCTTTTCAGACTATGGTGAAATTTGTTCAAAATGCTAAACAATATTATTCCTGAAGAGATATGAAGTGGTGAAGTTGTTGTGTGGATCACAGAACATATAAAAGAGGATGTGGATTGTACCATGAATTTGGGAAAAGGGGAGTACTTATTAAATTACACCCTAAGACTACTCCTCACGAGGTATTGTACATCTGCAATTTTAAATCTGAAACACAGGATGTCGGATTGAGTGCAAGTTTAGTACGACTCAAATTGTATATTGTCGTATATCATTTAACATCAAGAACGTGAATCTGTTCGTGGCTCGTGGTGATTGGCTGAGGGAGTTTTGGAACACTTTTTTTTTTTAAAGAACTTTTGTGTTGTACTATAATCTTTTTTTCCTTTTGTTTTAACTGACTACTACTGTAACTTTACCTATTTCTTTTGTAACTCTTAAATTGGTCCGAGTTTCTTGTTAGTTTGTGCTAAATCCAAAAAGGCAAAGAACGCCAACGACTTTTTACTTTTGGTTTAAAACGATTCTAGGGAACCTTTTTTTAATATTGTTTAATTGTCAACTTTAATATAAATTTAATATAACTATAACTATATGCGCGATGTTAATTTTAACATGAAGAAATATTTAGTTGGTAGATATCTGGTTGGAATGTCAAGCTCACTATAGAGTGCTGAGTTCGCTGGGTCTCAAATTTTGACATATTATTTTGACACGGAATAGTTATAGTTTATAACCTACCTTTACTACCTACTTAATCTTGTGATTGATAATATTATTATGCTGAATGTAGGTATAGTTTCGAAATTTTGTATTTGTAGTACTGAACTGACTGACATAGATTGACATTATAATTATATTATATTATTGCTGTATTTTCAAACTTTTAATGTAAAACTGTCAAAATTTTATTATTTATTGAATTATTTTTCATATAATTGGGACTGTATATAATGTAAGTATACCATGCCTGAAATAAATATATATATATTTTTTAATTTAATTAAATATTTCCGGCCAACTTTATATTACCATCTTTTTTCATAAATTATACGTATACCTGTAGTCATCGACCACAGGATAGTAGTGTTCCTTATTTTAAAACCGCTACACTATATTTAGACTTGACTAACATAAAAAAAAACTTCTACTTCGTTAATACTTGAAGTCAGTTAAAAACACTACCTAATTCTTTTCCTTGAGTTTTTCATTAAGTATCTATACTTACATCATCGACAAAGACGGTAAGATGACGACTATTTTACATTGGTTTTCTCGCTAATTTTATTGCTACATTGTCTAAGATCTACGGATAGTTAATTATCCACGACTTGGAATAAATGTCATAAATAATGCACGATCATGTACAATGATTAAAGGATCAGGCACTATATTTAGCTGTCATTAAGAGATCCTATAGGGACAGATTCTGGAAATTATTTTCTCATCATAGGTTGAATGTGTCAACCTGTAAGATTTGTAAGAACTTTACCTTTAACGGAAACATTCGAGCATTTTTTTTAGTTTCGTGAGACGAAAATTATCTCTCTGAATAGTACAGGTACAAATAAATGCACCATCTTATGATGGAGTATGCCTTAGGGCATTTGGATTATACCTATACTTAGCCTGAAAACGCCAGACAAAGATAAGACTACCTCTATAGGTATAGCTGTACTAATAAGACTAATCAATTGAATATAATAGAAGTTCTAGGAACCTTGTAACTAATCAGCCACAAATAAAGTTACCTAAATATCATCAGGAGTCTCAGATTATCACAAAAACTAAAGGCTATTTGATATCATCATGTGATATTCTCGTTAGCACCCTATTCTCGTTTTGTTAATGATGATTGACTACAATATGAAAATTTTAGATTAGGTAATAAACGAATTCAGATCTTTTGTAATAATACCTACTAATGGCCAATGAGTGATTATTTGTTTTCTAGTATTTCATTAGCAATAGGTAGATACTCATTCAATGTGGCCTCTAGAAAGACAATGGCTAGATGGCCAACCATCTATGAATGAATATAAGGAATCTATCAACGAGTCATCTATTAATTACCCTCTTTTGTGCTATCCATTGCCATTGTTGCAGTTAAAATCCCGAAGTACTTTTGATGTCGCCGATTCAACTAATGCAAGTTGACCCGCTAGGCTATCATGCGCGTGTGGAATTGAACTGTTTCTATCTCGTCTTCAATGTATGCAAGTAGTAGTCTATGCATGAATTTTAGGTGGACAGTGTTATTCGGCCACCACCAGGTATGGTCTTTGACTATATCTGTGGTCTTTGACGTGACGAAATTCATCTTTTATTAATTTGGAATATTTGCACCTTGTATCCATTACATAATCTACCGAGTCTTCAGCCGTCAAGACGTCATGTTCCCATCATGCTCACCAAAGACGCATTATATTGATTATAGGCCACACACGGACCTCCCGCGGTGAGCCTAGAAGCGCAAAATTGAATATGGACTCCATTGTCCACTTCACCAGGAGTTCAGAGGTCTCCGATTAAATGTCAATCAAAACAATTTTTTGTGAAATTGGTCATCGCTCTATGAGAACTATCGTCGTCGGACATAATGTTAATAAATAAATTCTCTGAATTAGCTATTCATCATCTTTTTAGAGATATGCTCGTAGCCAAAAGGCAATTGACAAAATACCAAAAATATATTCGGTCGGTCATTCACTTGTTTTGTATAGGCTAAATCATCATCCAGAAGAGAAGAGGCCTATAACCAGCAGTGGGTGGATGTGGGCGGAGTATGTGTGAAATCATTACACCCTCAAACAGACTTCACCCTGATAAGTACAAAAAAGTAAATAAACCTCCAATAAATACAATATTTTTTATAGCAAGCAAATAATATGCATCCGTTTGCAAACCGCAAACATGTATTTAATAACGTAATGAATGACCAATCAAATAGTCGTTGTCGGACAAACTATAAGCTGTTTGCACTTTTATTCGACAAACAGCTTTATATGGCCCTTTCACTAAGCTTCTAATTTGCTTAGATATTCAAAATGGTTCGTAAGAGACAGCATGTCAAATATAGAAAACTACACTAGTTTGTGTAAGAACATGAAGTATAGAGATTGAAGGGAATACCATGTGTTTACAAATTATTGACTGGAACACATTTGCAGGGTAGGAATACCAGTCAATTATTATGTCATCTAGATATAAATAACCATCAAGTCAAGACTTATTTCTCGAACCAAATGTTTCGCTCTTAAGTAGGTAGGCATACCATACTTGAGCAACCACTTTGGACTAAAGTAATGTAAAATCAAAATAGCTCCGAGTACAAGCACTTCAGATCGTTCGCATGGATATCCATTACTGGGTTATTTAAAGCGGTAGCTATGATATGGAACGATTTGAAAGGTCGACCAGTGCGGTCAGCTCAACCCAAATGATAGGTTGGTTTTGTTAAGTTAATTATAATGCATTATGTAATCGTTACGATCAAAACAAACCGTCAGTTTTAGTAATGAAGATGTTAAGCAAATGTCGATACAAGTTCCCCGTTTTGGGTTAATTCTTAAACTATTATTATAATATAATGTGATGAGGTTGAATAAAAAAATTAGAGGCATAATTTATGCATCCCACACGACATTTGGACGGAACTATGATTACGAAAGAAATGTATAAGACTTCCTCAAGTTCCCAAGAGTAGGCTACCAAGGTACCACCTACGTAAGACGAGATAATCTTAATATCGAAGGTGAATCGACCGCCCACAGCCGCAGCAAAAACTGTAGTCATCAGCTTACATCTAACAAAGGTAGCCGATTCGCTGGCCTCGTCTTAGTCACAGAACGCCCATAACAACTAATATGGACATTTGAACAGCAATGTGTAGGAGGCACTTAGAAACTCGGCCCCTGCCTTTATAAGGAATTACAAAACTTTGGTTTTTAGTCTCCGAAGAAAAGTTTTTACGCAAAATACAGAATTTATCGATTTTCCCAAACTACTAAATTATTTTCAACGATACCTACCTTACATTCAATCATTTCACAATTTGTTTAAATTAATTAAACGAAACATCGACCAAGTCGCAAACTAGTGAAAATCCGTCTAAAACCATGTTTGAAGAAGCAACTAAAATTTACTGGTTGGCTATTGCCCAAGCAAACAACGCCAAGCAGAGTAAACTGTTTAAGAGCAAAGATGCTACTAAGCCTAGCTGTTTATCATAAATAAGTACTTTAGAAGGAAAACTAGACTGTGAGCACAGAGTAAGTATCGATACGATACAGGGTGTAAATGATAAAGAACTTTAAAAGTACATTGTTGACCTTACAACCCACATGATGAAGAAGATGGAAAAAATAAGTCAAATTGGCGTGCGGTAATGACAAAAAAAAGCAACTGACGATACCTTACTCAGACAATTTTTTAATTTCCTTCGAAGAATGTTTTATAGGTTCTTTTAAAAATATTGTATGTATGAACTAAGTATGTATACGTATTATGGTAAGCCTGCCTATGGCCCTGTAATGGACAGATCTTCTCTTGACTAAACGCAAATATAAATAAGCTTAAGTAGAAATATAAAGGGCATTTGGTAATCTTCTTAAGTACATAGGTAGGTACAACATAGTAGAAGTAGTGTTACAAGTCAAAATTGAATTATTTATACATGTTTCCATCATATAAATAATCATCTTTGTGCTAGAAAAAGTTTAACTCTAAACATCGAATAAAAAAATACAACCAATAAAATACTTTAGTAGATAGTGCCATTTAAAGGCAGTTCAGGAAAGTCTAAATCTTGGAAAATATTATGTTAAGTAGAATTCTACCACGATATGACGGGACAAACGGAGTTAATAGAGAGCTGCAAGAGGCTATATTTCGCATGATGTACGAACCATTGTAAACACGACAAATGATGATAGCAAGCTAAGTTATGAAGCTGGCAAAATATAGGAACGTGTCTGTGCATCCGTGATTTAATGTTATCGGATTTCTACTTTAACATCGAACAAAAAATATCGTTAAACTAAGACATCATTTGTAACTACAACTTAAATTTTATAAGTAGAAAAGTAATATGTATGAAAAAAAAACTTTATCAACATCTCCTGAAAAAATACCATAGTACCAAAGATGAACTTTCCAAAACCATTTCCAGTAATAATTAAGAAGATAACCTACACAGAAAGGACAAAATTAAGATGAAAGATATAAAAGATAAAAAAATTCTCATAAATAATGTATATATCGCGCTTATGTAGACGGAAAAGAGTTATATCTTATTCAAATACCATCACCATTTGCGACACGATACACGTCTCGACTAGTTGCTGGTAACCTCACCCAGTCGCACCATAATAGTATGGTTTATCTCCTAAACAAAATGCCTTATAGATGGCGTCACGTCAGCTATAATAATGAAGATAAAAGGATCAGTAGCTGCAAATACAAGGCCATGCATTGTCACCAATGTTGATATAAGCACATTGTTGGCTACAGCTTATATTTTAATTTGAATAGTTGTTAGTATACCGCTTGTTTGTAAGCAATTATGTTTGAGTATTGGTTAGACTGTTGACAATGTTCTTATAATGTAAACCACCTTTGACCTAAATTGCTAACAGCACGAGTCACGAAATCATCTGATCCGATTATAATTCTAATATGATACGCTAAGATTTAAAGATAAAAGTAATTCACGATTAGCATTTTAAACGACGCGTGACAAAATAAAATTGGGCTTTCGAAATTTTAATACCTATAACGAAATCAAATCAAAAACTAACACCATACGTAGGTTAGACACTCTATTACAAGTAGGACGTTAAATATAATTATGCAAGGAACAGAGACATAAATTAAGCAATTGCAAGTTAAATGAAAATCGATTGCTGAGCATGCGTATGCTTCATAGTTACAGAATTGAGGCCAATATAATGAGCTCAGGTTCAGCCCACTGGAGCATTCTATTGCAGTGAGAACACAGAGACCGTCTGATCATTGAAGCCGACACGCTCCTGTAACATGAGCCGCCTGCAACCACTCCTAGCCGCCTGCCACACGACGAAGCGCCATAAACAATCGAATTCCTAAAATAGAATTTATTACCAAAGCAATTGAATTCAATGTCGGTGCAACAGACTCAACAATGATCTGTGTAGATCGCAACAATCTAATTTGTATCCTAAAGCATTGTCTCTAAGGTGGAATTTGTTGAATTGTGTAAGCATCAAGGATTGAGCAGGAGTTGTGGTTACGGCACAATAGAAGCAGAACAGTAACTCTACTGTTACGGATTTAAATTTAAGCCTTGATTATGTTTTGAAAATATAACCACAACTTTAAAATAATATGTTTTATAGTCAACTTACACTACATTTGGCAAACGGTAAATTTTTAATGCCTATTCATTCACACGTCCAATCGTATGTATTGCTTGCTGTAGGAGACGGGTGTAAAATATCTATTATAAATATGTACGAACGGGCCTTAGAAACATGAAAATAGTTAAAACGGAATACTTTTGTCATTAAAATTCTCCAGTAGCCAACAAAGACGAAGCATTAGCAACGAATGTGGAACAGCAACAGGAAACAAGAGAAACTGTGTAAGACTACGCATCGCATGGAACGAACAAAAAGGGAAAAATACCACTAACGGTCAACCCTTTGTCTCCGCTACTAGAGTGTCGTCGTAATGATAGTATTGTTTCGCAAGAAGCCTATGTCCAATAATTTTCTGAGACTACGTTCTGAATCTCTTAAGTATTAAACGGAAGCAGTTAGTCATATTATTATTAGCGAGGTGTGTGGATGACAGGAAACCGTGCTATTATTAACGGTATTTAACTTATAAAGGAACCGAACCATAGTAACGTAGGAGTAGAAAACAAACTTCACGGTACATTGTACTTCCCGTAATACCAGAAAGTATAAAACAATACGACCTATTTTGATTTAATTACTGGTCTGGAATGACTTCTAGCGATCATCTGATTTTGGGTCATTCGGTTTACGACCGTTTTCCTGGAAACGTGACACACATGGTGTGGGCACAGAAACTGAGTTTATAATTACGCGAGTGCAATTTATAGAGGCCTGATGTGATGTCTTCACGGATAATTAAAACAGTTAATGAAAATTCTATAAAATACGAACAGGCTTACTAAACCAATATTTGATTGCATGGTTAATCAAAATGGATAAAATGATTTTGAATAAATGACAGGGATTAGAATCTATACAACATCTTTTTTTTACGAGTTCTGTATTATCATGAAACTAGTGTTAAAGTTTCGGAAAAATGTCACTCAAGTAAAGAACAATGACTAATAAGTCTTAAGATCCAACTCAAACGGACGTATGAAGTTTTTTCGACAGAATTCTGATTACCTCATGCACGGGGCGCTCCTCAACTGTGACGTCAGCTCGAACCCAACGGAATAATAATAGGACCCCTCGAGTAGAAAAGTGAACGTGCAGGTAAAAAACTGATTCTATGATTGGTACCTGGTGAGAAGTTTTTGGAACTACAGGTATAATATAGAATCGAAAGGCACTAAAGACTAATCACTTTTTAATAAAATACTATACATAAAAATAATACGTAGGTATACAGGTCAACAATCAAATTACGCTACTAAACAAAGAGAAATCTTGTCAGTTTATGGTTTTTGCATTGATTTTTCGGATGGAAAGTATTTCAAATCTACCTACCAACCTACAATAATAAGGAAGGATAAATACGAGTACAGCAGTCGCTGGGTCTTGCATGATCGCTGTCAACCAATACAATCTAGATTTTCATAGACGCATAGCATTAAGGGAAACATGAATTCTAATGCTTACAAACAGCTATTTTCGGCAACGGAAATAATCGAACAAAGCAAATAAATAAATTGACCCCGTAAGCAATTACGTAAGTAATGTGTTTGCATTATTACTAATCTTTTTAGCATCAAAAACATGATGTCATTGCAACCTCTTCTAAACGGTGATGTTATTCACACAGTTGAAATTAACAGATAGAGTCTCTTTTTAACGAGATTTTTAGGTGAAGGTAATAACAACAAAGGTTACATTAATCAATTAAAAAAGAAAATATTACAAATAAGCGGAAATAAAACACTAGATGGTTGGCTACCAATCAGCAAAGTCTACTGTATAGTACAGAGAAGTGGTAAGATAGTCAATGGTAACAGGTTAAATTGTTTTATTACAGATTGATAGGTACTAGACACGTTATTTTTATAACAGTTAAAACTAAAATCATAAAAATAACTGGAAAGCGATATACGCGTGCTAATCTCGTGCTGTCACAAGTTCAAGGCAGATTAAGATACATCGCTGCCGAATCAAATTTTAATACTAATGACACAGAGTGCAATTTAGATTGTGAACAGTTTTTTTATATGAACCAAAACTGCAATCACATTGTTACGCGGCGGACGGCAAGTCGGCAACCTGATTGTACCGTTAGGTTGGCAGAACTGACCTAGTGACGGGAAAGTTATCAGGGTCGACCGTGTTCCGGCCACTTTACGATCCGAGCCCAATATCACGATCAATCACAACAACCACGGAATAGATACAGATGATCGCGTGAGTTACTGATATAAGCCAGAGAAGAAACGGTCATCAACTCATCATTTTCGATAAAATCTGCGAGGGATCAAACGGATGATGTCAGACTTCCAACCACAACTAACTTCCAACAACAGGATGAACAAATGATCTTTTTACTAGATCAACCTGAATCAACCTTAGTGAAGTTACATATACGAGTATCGTTACAAGACGGTCAGTCACGACACATCGTAGTTTTAATAAGCATAAATTTGATGCAAGTGGAACTGATTCAATTGCTATCACCCATCTAGATGTGGCAATGACCTTTGACGAAACAATTCGTAGCGGTTGGCCTGCGACTGAAGAATATCTAGACTTCAGTTGGCTCCATTTTATTGGATAGAATAAACTAGTGTCTCTGTGAGCTGTAGACCTCGCGAGTCTTTACATTACCTTATGAGTTGATGTGTATGACCGTTTATTTTATTTTTTTCTCCACAAACATCTCCGACTCCTTGAAGTTTATTTATCACATTTTTTTTTATTTTACCTATTTTTTTATATTTTTATTGGTTGAGAAATGTGTGGGTTGAAAACAGCCTCAGCGGTAGACCTCGTAAGCTAGCAACCACCATAACTACGTTATTTTTTTAAATTTAAAAAAACTGACTTAACAAAAAAAAAAAAAAAAATTATCGAACCTGCTTACAAAATTTCACGAGAATCGGTTGAGAAAAGGGACCTGTAGCGTGGAATAAACAGATGGACAAACATGCAAAAGCAATTTGGCCAAGCTGAAACGAAGACGCTTCGCTCGCTCGGTCAATAATTAACCAGTGCTAAAATTTGGTGGGGTGCAGCAGATTCTTATGTGTTTGGTATTAGATACGTGTTTAGATACACGCGTTTAATGACATCTTAATTTAAAAACTCTTAAAAAAAAAAAAATAAGTTACGTGAGAATTGGTATTAGATGAGAAACATGAAAATGACGATTTCAAAGAATAGCATAATATTTTAGGAATGCAAACTCAACTTATTACGATCTCAACATTTTAGGAGTTCAACTTTGTGGTCCGAAAAGAGCAAGAGAAGAAACTTAGGATATCGGAACGCTGTCAGTGCTGGTGTCGAAGTATTTATAGTTGCGTGCGGGGTCGATGTTCCTAGTCTCCCACGCCGCCGTGTGCGCACCGGAGACCCGATCTAGAAAACACCCATTAAAATTTCACTCTATTCCCAAAACTAAAATACTGAAAAACAACTGTTTATAGAAGTACCAAATGCATATATAAGATTTTTGTACTATAAAATGAGTTTTTCTATAAAAATCAGAACTGAAATCTAACTACGAATGACAATTTCATCGAAGCTGCGATTGCATAACAGAAAATATGATAAAAGTAGGTCCCAGTTTAAATTGTGATCAGCTGCATGTAAAAGTCAACATGCGCGAAATTAAATTGACCCTACCATTTATGGTCTTGAGTTGGGTCGACACACAAAACTCGAAACATAATAAACACTTCTCTTTTCTGAAATAGGTACCTTAAATACCAAACAAAACTGATGAGACAACAATACTGCCGCAAAAAAACAAAATTTCAATAAGTTTATTGCGCATTTAAGTTATGAATAAGAACTAAATAACTAAGTTGTGCGGAATTGAGATACATTACCAGATCAGATAACTAAATATGGTTATCAAAGAGCTGAGGAATATGGTAAAGGCAACTATTAGACTGAGTATGAACAAACGGTCATGAATTAACATGTCAAACACAAATTAATAGTCAGATGACAGTTATTTTATCGGGATTATTATTGATACATTGCTTAGCCTAAATTAGAATTAATGTTGTCATTAAATCACATTGAAAAACTATATTTACCATGTATTTTAGTTTTTTTAAACTAATCAAGACAAGTACAAAACACACATACATACTACAAAAACATAATAAGCAAGTTGAATCGTGTTAAATAAAAAATTATACAAAGCTTTTTTGGTTCATAGTTAATACTAGTTTAGTTACAGTAATTAGTCTAAAACAAATAACACCCTCTACTTGTGAGTTGCCGTCGTAACGTAAAATAGTGAGTGAAATTGTAATAATGAGAACAAAATTAATAAATAATAACAACAAAACTATGGGACAATTTCACGGTACGAAGGATGTTTCACTCCTAACCTAATAAAAGCCCCGACAAACTTAATATTCGATTTTATGTGCATTATTACAGTCAGTGGTGCGAAACTGGAAAGCGGTGAGCTTGTTAATGCCGCTGTACCGATGACAGTTCGTGCATTGCCTATTATGGAACGACTGGTGCGTTTACGACCCCTGAATTCATAGTCCAAAACGTAGGTTATATCATGCTCACGAATGGTGTCAAGATCCACTGACTCATACTATGTGAAACTAAATATGGGAACCTTTCTAATAAAAACTAATATAAGTTTTCTCTGAATTTACTATTGCATCGTCCAACAAGTTTGCACTGGTAATTCATTTTAGTTTTTAATAAAGTATGTAAGGAAGAACTTCCTATCAGAAGACACTACTTACAAAAATTCAAATGATAAGCGCTCACCTCGAAAGGTTATCTAGTAAAATTTATTCTATCTAGTATACTTAATGCACTTGTTCGTATTTAAATAAAAGCAAATGTAATGAAATCGAGCGATTCATTATTAATAGAAAATTACGAGTACGTAGGTTACTTTCGAAGTGCTGTTAATTAATAATAATAATAATAATGTTTTTATTTGCTCTCACAAACTTAAAACTAGTTAAAACTAAGATAATAATTTCAAGTAACGTTCTCCTACCTGTGGACATTTTAAGGTGACTGGATTTTTTTATTCGATATTTGGACGGCTTGAAACTAATAAATTACGTCAAATACCGCCACTAAGCAGCATTAATACTATTAGCACGCAACTGGTGATAATTTGCACTTCTGTAAAGTGCAGTTTTTATAAAAAAGCTTTTGTTTTATTTTGGCGACCGTTGTCTTCATGATCTAAAGAATGATAATTATTTGAAGAGTCGCCACGCAGAGTCCAATGACAGTCTGTTGTGAAGATTCATTCATGAGCCGGTGGTGGAATTAAAAATAGCGGATGTCTACAACGATAGTGAAAAATGAAACAGGTGACGCAGGCGCAAGGAGATAGACGGCGGATGACAAATCGGCGGTCGTTGAACTCCTCGAAGAAGACATGTTTCCCACTAGGGACTTGAACCAAGATTTCCATAATTTTGAACAAAATAATTTACAAATATTTATTTTTGAACAAAGAGAAAAATGAAAAGTTGAATTTGTTTATTCGGCGTGGGCGCATAAAGAGTTTTGAATCTGTTCGAATTGCTCATAAAAACATACGTGATGAGAGACGATGCGAAAGACGCAAGAATAAAATCGTGAAGTCCAGCGGATGTCATCGTACAATGAAACCAACAACAACTCGAGATTTTACTCGCACTACACAAAAATAATAATACCACACTTACTAATTACTAGTTGGACAGTGTCCCAACAGATAAACACCTAAACCTCAGCCAAAAATAAACAGGATGGCGTTGGGTTCATAATAAAACAATTTAATGGGCCAACCCATTTTCCACAGTGACGAAATATTCTCCAACGCACATTACGTAACCTGAAACGCGATCTTCGCAAGAGAAAACTGTAAGGTCGAAGTATCAAAACAGAACCGACGTGTTTGAAAAATATTTTAAATTCGATGTTATTTTTTGTTTGACTCAGAGCCCTAGTTTTTAAAAACAATATGAAAACATGTCGTTGAGTAATTGCAGACATCAATTAGCTTTATCCATCAAAAGGGATATTATTTAAATGCCTTTACTACCTTTAGTTACGAATAACATCTACATTAACCAGCTTGTTTATAATTTCTTTAAGATTTCTATGGAACTCCGCGTCTAGCTGTTATCTTTTTTGTTATATTTTCACATTGGAAATGTTGTTTTGGTACATTACCAATGGAATGAAGTCGTAATCAATCGTATCGCATCGCATCGCATCCTACTGAATGCTTTTCGATTCCGCCCGTGTTATTACCAGATTTACTGGTATAACAATACCCTTTGTTGGACCCATTAATAGAACTTACTAGGTATTATTTAAATTAAAGCATATTTCCTCTTCAACAGGGATGTGTATGTCGATAAATATACGTATTACTATTAATTTGTAGTATCTTCTGTTACAAATATGTTATAATTATGGTCAAAAAGCATTCTGACTTTCAGAAATTTGACAAAAACCCAATTTAAATAGTTAATGAGAGTGGTTTAAGGTTATGTGTTGGCTGTACATTATTTTCGATTGGACAGTATCTTACAAACAAAATCAAGTCAAATTGCACCAGGTATTTGGACACGTTCATATTAGCTGAATACGTCTAATTTATTAGGCGCCATGTTGCTTCAACCGTTTTAAGAAACCCATTGTTTTAACTACAAGTGGTCCTTATTCACCGCTTAAATCTTCTTAGGGAAATGCAACAGCGCAACAATACTTATTTTTTATTGATAAAGAACTATACAATCAAGCTAGATACTTCACATGAGAGCTTTTTCATTAAGAAGTAAACAAAAACTTTTCTATTGCTGATGTGTCTTATCTTAAGCAATCTCAATACAACTGACTTCTGGTGGAAACATTATAAATGAAGAACAAAATAGATAGAATAACAACGGATATGGATATTGTAGATAAAATAAAAGCCCCAGGAGGCGATAAGGAATTTTCATGAGATAAAATATTAATACCTGGTGAAGGTTACGGGAAGCCGCTGGATGCGGACAGCGCTGGATCAGTCATCGTAGAGATCTTTGAGGAAATTCTTTGACCGACTGACTTTGACGACTTTCAGCTGAATGGATGGATAATGTTGATGATGAGGCATTAAACGCTCTATAGATCCTGCCCAAAATTAATAGGTTTAGAACATTAGCCGGATATGATTTGTTCTTAGTGACAGCAAAAATACTCGTCTCAGCCCACCTCTACAATCAGAGCGGTAGTTTACGCGCGAGTGCGGTCGACGGGCGCGGCGACGCGGCGGATACGCGCCGGAACCGCGCCCCATTGGCCAGAACAGTCTGCCTGAGACTTGGCTCTCCATTCATGTTCATACCAGCGTCATTCGTCATCCCCGAGATAAGAATCGCGACGATAATACGAAATGCTAACCAAAAAGAAACGCAGTTTGGATTGACAGTTGCAAATTAATGCAATTAATGTTAAATAATTTTAAAACTGGATTATTTAAAACGTCAGAAAAAAATATAGGAAGTAGATACCAAACATCCATCGGTCTATTAGCAGGACCTAACAGCCAATTAATTTAATTGTAAGTAAATAGATTTAGAAACTCACTAAGTACTTTAGCTTCAAAACCAGCATCAAATTTACCGTCGTCTGTCATTTTGCATAGACCACCATTTCATTTCATACACGCGACAAATGACGATGAAATTCGAAAATAAAAGACAATTATACAAACGATTTTAAACGAATCGCTGTAAACTTTTAATACGTAAACAACAATTTCTACAGCACAGCCATCACCATAATATAAAATAAGACAGAAAGCTGCTGCATACAAATCACTTGTAAAGTAACATCAGAGAAACCGACATAGCTGTAACTCAAGAAAACTTCCAATAATCGCCCATCTCCGTTAATGAACAAAGAAATGAGAATATTTCGAGATTTTTTTTTTGTACTGAGAATACCAAAACTGCGTCGTGCCTCGTGCGTGATTCGGAGCTTGGAGACAAGCGGATCATTAGGCGCTCCCATCCTGAGCGTTTTGTATTTTTTATTGTTCTGGCAACCCCGCCTTACATTGTTGTATGGTTTAATGAGCGTGCCTTATTTCACTCCTTACACACAAATGTCTTTGTACAGACGGAGTCCTATTTTATACCTAGATGCAGGCTTTGGTACTGGATCACCTAGTCCCAACTTGGGTGGTCAAAAGGAAGAATAAACAGCATATATGGATCAACTCAGGTGGACTTACTTCCGTATGGGTACTACACTACACAAAGAATTAAACACTATTTACAAAGAGATAGATAGACGTATCAACTTTTTTTATTTCCCTATGTTCGGAAAGAATTGTCCAATTACATAATTAATTCAAGTTGTTAAAAGAAATGCAATCCAGCAAACTACTTATCAGCTAGTCTAATGACAATCGCATTCATTTGGTTCTGGTCCATTGTACAATGCATCAAAAATCCTTATGACATGCGCAGAAACATAAGAGGAAGACAATAAAAAAGTTAATAACAATAACATTCCCACGTTTATAAATAATTCTTGACATTTATTGCACTCGTTCTAGTTACTTATATCGTTTGTGTGGGTAACTAGTAACACTTTACTTAAAGCAAATTACTTTATTACAAGCTTTATTACTTACTCGGTCGGTAATAATCTTCATAACTTAGATGAAGGAAAGCTAGGTGTGGCACACGAAGCATGACTTACCTGAAAATTACAAAGAAAATTCTGTTAAAATACCTGAGCCTAATACTAAACATATTAAATAACATAATAAAAACTTATTAAACATTATAAAATAACATAACAGCTAAATCAAAGGTGCAAAATTAGGAAAAGACGAACAACGTATGAAATTATTCTCTTCCCAAATATCACATCCGTACGCCCGCAGACGATTTATAAATAACGAACGCCATGTCATTAAAAATATCCAATTAATTTGTACTCCATCCTATTTGTGAACCAAACAAAACTGAACCATACAGGGATACATTTAAGATCGGTTTACAAACTATTACCATAGCATCCATGTTATCTTCCAGATTTTAAGAAGACGACTGTGTTTCTTACAGTTCTGGCTTGCCTTTGATATTTCACTGCACGGATTAAATCATAACGCTTCTAAAATTAGGATAAAGCATAAAAATTTTTATTCATATGTTTATGATATAAAACTGGCAATTCAAGAGGAAGGAAATGAAAAATTTAAACAAGTAGGAGTTATAGTAGGAGCTGATATCGATAACGGCGAATTTAACAATCTTGATAATGTTAAAGACCGAAGAATGAAGAAAGGAAGTGAAGTAATCGGTTGACGGTTCGCGAACAGTGGTAGCGGTATTTTATCAGAGGGCGTTATTGCAACTGTAATAATAATAAGTTACGGTCAAATATTGAATGAAATGCAGGATTGGTCGATGACGAATATGCGGGCCAGTACTTTTAAATTTGCTTCTAGGCGAAGTGTTAACATAGAATGTAAAAAACTGAAAGCATGGTTTGAGAATGAAGAAGAAAGCTACGTTATTTTTAAAAAGGTTGAACTTACATAATATATTAGGTAAATACATTCTTATAGTATACGTTTTCATGAATATGATTTTTAATAAAGACATGTTTAGTATTTGAGCATTTCAAAATAAAGAGGTACTGCATGCATACTAACTGAGCATCATGTAGACATTTAAGATATTCTGGAGCAATTAACCTAATTACAATTTCAACCTGGCTAGGATCCAGGAATTGTACACAATATAGCTGAAATACCCACAAATTGCCAGCAGTCACAATACCATGTTGTCTATTGTGATCGCATTAAAACTAGATTGTTAGGTAAGTATAAGTACTTGTCTTGAACATATAAAAAAGGTGCGTACCTATAATTGGAAAACCCATGTTAAGGACAAAATGTCATTGTTTTTTTATTCCATCTAAAATCTAATCATAAGAAAAAAACGCGCAATTTTTGAAATAAGAAATGTGGGTTTACATTTAGCACTGGGCCAGGTTCATTTATAAGATAAACAGGATACGTAGACACTTAAAGTATGTTTAGGATCAAGAAAATATTATATTTATTATTGTCAAGGTATTATTCAATCAGCATCTCATTCTTCGATCACAGCGTATATCTAAGCTGACGCTTCCTTTGATATAAATTTATCATACGTTGAATCTATTTCGTGATAAAATTTCTAACTCGTGTCTCAGCTATTTCTAAAAATATCTTACGAGCATCATGTTCTTATTTCTTGGAACAAGTTTATGCTTTGCGGGAGGTTTAAATGACGAATGAAACGTGGGGTTTTATGAAAAGTCTAACCAGCATATGCGAGCCTAGATAAAATTTGATAGAAGAAGCATTATTTGTAGAAGTCAACGGTACAAATGGTACTTATAAACTGGATGGAAGTAATTAAATTAACAGATGACGTTGCGTAGGCGAGTGAGCAAATACACGATGTGTTAGTAGAGTAAGAGAGTGACGGAGATATGTGTTATAGACAAGAAAGAATGGGATGCTCTGAATCTATCAGCATGTCTACTGAAGACGTAAGCAGACATATCTCGATGAGTCACATTCGCATGACATTTTTAGTCACGATCTAGAATGTAGCTTCAATATTCTCAAAACCAATTTATGTTTTCAATCTCGTAGACTGGTCATGCATAAATCCTTGAGGGAGGCCTTTTCCAGCAGTCAGGAGAGGTATTTGATGCGTTGAATAGATTTTTATTTTCAATGAGAAACAAAAACCAGTTAGTTAAATTGATTACCTTCGGCCATACTATCTCGACACGAAAAGATGTCAATATTAAATACCGATTTGTGTTTGACTACGTTGTTTGGTTAAGTCGAGCATCAAGTGTTGTGCAATTGCATGAATGAATCGGTAAACGTTGAGCGTTCACCAAATTGCTTAACGCGAAATGAATGGGACCCTTAAGCCGTACACACACTAGAGTCGAAGCAGGCCGGCGCCGGCGCATCCCACACACATATATGGCGCAACGGAGGCACTTTCGACATTGCTCTGTTTGTATAGTTTGTTAGTAACGCCTCGTCTATCGATTATAGAAAACACATCGCGGGAGTTCACAAGCCAAAAACGTTGGCACACTTTTATGTTCCAGCTACCATTGAAGAGGTAACATGATAAAATCATACTAATATTTGCGAAAAAGCTAAAGCGATGTTTTCCAACAAGCATTTCCTAAAATCACCAATTTACATTGAGAATATTAGATTTAAGTACCTACTCAGGTTTCATTATTATATTTTTTTAATAAGTTTTATAACAAGTACCTAGGTAAGTACGAGTACGTAATGTAATGTACGTAAAAAAACATTAAATTACTTTGGAGTTTTATATTCATGAAAAAGAACCTACGTGCAGTTCAGCAATACAAATAATTTTAGTTTAAGTTTTTTGGCCTGACTATAAACAAACATCTAAGACCTGATTTTATAAATAATACTCAAATTCAAGGTCATGCAAACAAACAGAAAAGCAACTGCTAGTAAAAAATATATATATATAATATTTAAAATGTTCAGATTAAGCCCTTTAATTTGATACCCAACACGGAATACTTCTAAAAAATAATTTATGCTCTGTACTTCATGTCCTCTAGAGGGCGCCATATTGAGTTTATTATGACGTCACGTAGCTTATAACCAGCAGACAATCAAGACGCTTCTAACGATACCTAATTTCTTCTATGATAGATAGTTTAGTTAGGAGATATGCGGGAACAAATAAACATACATACACATACATACATAGCGGCTAAAACCATTACCCTCCTTTTTGTTTCGCCATAGTCGGGTAAATAAGCCAAATTTTTATGTGAACTTGAACGATGATCCGGAAATAAATTGCATTAACATTGTTGATTTTCAACTAACAAAATAATAGTGAGTGCCTAAATAGTTAGTACAAATGTCTTGCAGAAGATATTAGCAAAGCAGATTAAGTGGATCTATAAAACTGTCAAGAAAGATATACCTACCAGACGCTAGTTGTCGCCAGACAGACGGCGCCGATTTTGTAGAAAGTTGAGGAACTAGATCAACCAAGTTTGGTAAAGGTAGAGTTACGAAATATCAGAGTCATACGGTTTATTTTGATTTTCACACAGCAGAAGCAAGTAGTTTCGATTGTATGGATGTAAGTACACGAGTGGACGTAGTCGATGTCTAATTTAACAGTTTGCAACCATTTTATCAACGGCCCGTTACAGTTCACTGCTGGACTATGAGCCTCCTCCACTTGAGTAGAGGGTTTTGCCATAATCTCCACGCCTGGCAGGCGGGTTGGAGATCGCAGATTATAAGGTTACTGTATCAGAGAGCGCTGCTGCCCGTTCCCTGTTCAATGTGTAGTCCCTAAGTCGCCTCTTACGACACCCACGGGAAGAGTAGGGGTTGGTGACAAGACAAATGTATTCTACTCTGCCGTCACCACACGGCTAACAACCATTAAAAGAACAAAATTTGGTTTTTCTATGCAAACAAATTGCATGTAGTAAGTAATACGAGTAAAATAGTCGAAATCACACAAGCGTTTTGCAACACAACTAAGTCATATAGTTTGTCCAAAACTCATAGTAGAGAGGCCAAGTTGAAAATTATTAATTTTCGTAGGACTGAAAAGGTTTATACCGACAAGTGGTATCGTTAGAATCAGCGTAGTTTACTGATTACCAAAACGTATGTTGTCGGTTTCTAAAATGGCGGAGCAAGTAGTTATGACGTAACAAAGATGGCGGCCGGGCCTATTCTATTTACGCTATGTTTAGATAACTACTAGGCCGATTTACTCAAACAGGGTCTCAAATGAAAGATAATTAAATGAACTTTATTTTATTCTAAAAACTCAATAATGTAAATCTAAAACCAAATGAAATATTTTCAAAAAACTACATTTTGTAAAATCAAACATTTTTTATCATGTGAGAAACTCGGAAACTGTTAGGATAATGGAAATTTAACTTATTATCAAAAATATAATTTTACATTTATCAGCTTTCCAATGAACCTTAAATCATTGAAATCAAGCTATAAACAACGGAACTGCAGTCGACTAAGTGAGCGTGGGAAGTGCCGAACTGACTACGGTTTTTAGATTTTAGTACGAATAATCTTGAAAATAACGTAACAAAACGGGTAGAATCACAGCAAAATAAAAAAGTAGGACAGGCAACGTATCTTTCATTCATATCATGGCACTAGTTTTAACTCTTAATTTTAACCACGTTTTAACTAAGTACCAGTCAAAAAATTTTTCTTAAAAAAAACTGCGAACTAACTTCAAAAATTCTCGTAACAAATAACGCTTCGTATCGTATCGAAATAAAACTCTTCGTACTTGCACGTGCTTGCGTTATATTTCAAAACAAAAGACTCAATGGTACTGGTCTATCTGTACTGACTGACATGAGAGAGTAAATGGACGCACTCGTGGTAGAGGCAGGTCTATCACGTGCGAGAATGTACAGGCGCCATTATATTTTTTACATCGCCAACACTGAGACCGATTCATTCCGGGGAATTCCTGCACCGTGAACTTTGGCGTTTGTCGCTTCATTCATTTGAAAGCATGTTCCCTGCGTTCCGAGACGCGCTGATATCGATTAAAGTACCCGTAATCGCGTTCCGAATCACTGTCAGCCATACATTTTTTGCTTTTCTGATCGCTGACAGCGCTGAAAGTCTGATTCGGAATGCGCCCTTGGTTACAAGAGGTAACAAATATTGACACGAATAAAAACTATTACCGTTTATTTTGTGATCAAAATGGATATAGCACCTGTAAGTGTGCCCCAAAGACGTAAATACTCGGAAGGCAAAATCGTCACATCAGTTCCAGAAATCCTCGCCGAGTTCGAAGACTTTTATGGTCGTTTATATGCCTCGCATGCTGCAAAGCCTCCGCCTGACGCGAACGACCCAAGAGCCACACTGACACGCCACTTCACTAGTTCCAGAAATCCTCGCCGAGTTCGAAGACTTTTATGGTCGTTTATATGCCTCGTATGCCGCAAAGCCTCCGCCTGACGCGAACGACCCAAGAGCCACACTGACACGCCACTTCACTGAAGATCTCCCAGACATAGATGAAGACGAAACTGAGGGGGCTCTCAAACAGCTTAAAAATGGGAAGGCTCCTGGCGAAGACGGAATCACTTCCGAGCTTCTCAAAACAGGAGGTGCTCCAGAACTGAAAAAGCTAAAGGAGCTATTTAATTCCGTCAAAGCCAATGGAACTACCCCAAAGGCATGGATTGAGAGCAGGGTGGGTTGTTTCTTTTTTTCAAGAAAGAAGACAATTCTCTCCTGAAAACTTTAGAACAATCACGCTCTTAAGCCACATCTATAAGCTGTTTTCGAGAGTCCTCACAAACCGTCTCGCCGCAAGATTTGACGCCTTCCAGCCTCCGGAACAGGCTGGGTTTCGAAAAGGTTTCAGTACCGTAGACCACTTCCATACAGTGAGACTGGTTATACAGAAGTCGCAAGAGTATAATCAGCCGCTGTGTCTAGCATTTGTGGACTACGAGAAAGCTTTCGACTCCATTGAAACCTGGACTGTTCTGGAATTCTTGTAGCGATTCCAAGTCAATTGGCGGTACGAGGAGGTACTGAGAAGCCTGTACAGTATGGCGTCGATGTCCGTTCAAGTACAGAGTCATAAGACAAAACCCATCCAGTTGCTCAGGGGAGTGAGACAGGGTGATGACATCTCTCCGAAACTATTCTCCAACGCACTGGAGGACGTCTTTAAAACCATAGACTGGAACAGATTGGGCATCAACATTAATGGCGAATATTTCAGTCACCTCCACTTTGCCGACAAAATAGTGATAATGGCTGAATCGTTGCAGGATCTGCAAAAAATGCTGCAGTCTTAACGCTGCCTCATTGCCAGTCGGTCTCCGAATGAACTTGAACAAGTCTAAGGTCATGTTCAATTAACTAATCAATCCAGAACTGATCCCGATCAATAGCGAAGTGCTCGAAGATGTCCAAGAATATGTGTACCTACCTAGGGTAGACATTGCAGTTGGGCAGAGACAACTTCGAGCGTGAAATCGCAAGAAGAGTACAGTTGGGCTGCGCAGCATTTGGGAAACTGCGTCATGTCTTCTCGTCGCCACTACCGCAATGCCTGAGGAGCAGGGTGTATAATCAGTGTGTTCTACCCGTATTGACATACGGAGCCGAGACGTGGAACATGACGGTGTGAAGCTGGCCCATCGGCTATATGTCACTCAGCGAGCCATGATCAAAGATCAAAGATCTATGCTAGCTAAGTATTTCGCTATGGGATAAAATCCGAAACGAAATCATCCGGCAGAGGACCAAGGTTGATATTATCGTATATTATAAGGTTGATATTAAGGACGATATCGTTGATATCGTCCAGAAGTGTAGCAAGCTGAAGTGGCAATGGGCTGGCCACGTCTGTCGCAGAACCGACGAGTGTTGGAGCAGACGGGTTCTCGAATGGAGACCACATCTCGGGAAACGTAGTGCGGGACGCCTCCCTGCCAGGTGGACTGATGACCTGAGGATGGTCGCTGGCTGGTGGTGGCTGAATGAGGAAAGCGGGTGATCATGCGCTTTGACGTACCCTTGAGTAGGCCTACGTCCAGCAGTGGACTGCAATGGGCTGATTGATTAAAATCATTACACTTGTTGCGAATATTAAAGGATTCCATCGATCTAATCCGCTTTGAGTGGCTTTACTTAAATCCATTTTGCTTTTTTTATTACAAATGAGACACAATTTCCAATTTAATTGTAAGATGGTCTTTGGGGCACACTTACACTACACATAGGTTCTATATCCATTTTGGACACAAAATAAACGGTAATAGTTTTTATTCGTGTCAACTTGTAACCTCTTGTAACCAATGATTTCAAATGAATGAAGCGACAAACGCCAAAGTTCACGGTACAGGAACTCCCCAGAATGAATCGGTCTCAGTGTTGGCGATGTAAAAATATAATGGCGGCTGTACACTCTCGCACGTGAGAGACCTGCCTCTACCTCGAGTGCGTCCATTTACACTCTCATGTCAATCAGTACAGACCAGTACCATTGAGTCTTTTGTTTTGAAATATAACGCAAGTACGTGCAAGTATTTCGATACGATACGATTATTCGATACGATTTTTGAAGTTAGTTCGCAGTAAAATGAAGATTTTTTTTTTACTGGCACATAGTTAAAACTAAGAGTTAAAACTAGCGCCATGACATGAATAAAAGATATGTTGCCTGTTCTACTTTTTTATTTTGCTGTGATTCCACCCGTTTTGTTACGTTATTTTCAAGATTATTCGTACCAAAATCTAAGAACCGTAGTCAGTTCGGCGCTACCCACTTCGACTCGCAGCACTGCAGTTCCGCTGTTTATAAGTTAATTTTCTATAATCCTAACGGTTTCCGAGTTTCTCACATGATAAAAAATGTTTGATTTTACAAAATGTAGTTTTTTGAAAATATTTCATTTGGTTTTAGTATTACATTATTGAGTCCTTAAAATAAAATAAAGTTTATTAAATTATCTTTTATTTGAGACCCTGTTTGAGTAAATCGGCCTAGTAGTTATCTAAACATAGCGTAAATAGAATAGGCCCGGCCGCCATCTTTGTTACGTCATAACTACTTGTTCCACCATTTTAGAAAGCGACAACATGCGTTTTGGTAATCAGTAAATCACGCTGATTCCAACGATACCACTTGTCGGTATAAACCTTTCCAGTCCAACGAAAATCGAAAATAAGCTAGTTTCTACGAATTGGCCTCTCTACTATCAACAGTGAAAAGCAAACTTAGCCAGCTTCTTTCTGTTTATGTATCAATAAAAGATCAACGATGACGTGTGTACAAAAAGTACAGTTATTTATACTTTATCGATGGCGTTACAGTCGTATCAGCTGCTATAAAATCAAATACCGGGTCGCAGCAGGCAGTGCATCGCGATTAGCATGAAGGTCGAGCGACGCTTTATCACTAGCCACTGTAGCAGGGTAAACAATAATACTGTAATGCTCCTCGTGATCAGCGATAAAATCAATTTTAACTAGCGATTATAAGACTTAGGCAACCATATTAACCTTGTCAACGCAAATATTTTCAGTTTATCTCAAGTCCCTGATGCTGACATACCGGCAGATAGTAGTAAATATTTGTCAGCAATTAATTCAGATTTCGCATAAATCTGAAAAGCATTAGTGCAATGCAAAATGATACTTTCTTAAATCGGTTTTGGACATTTAAAATAATTTCTTGCCAGGTTAGTGTTATACTTGGACCAGCTGACACCACAGCCTGTATAATTTACTAACAAACTAATTACAAAGAAAGTTGCAGTGCGGGGGGCGCGGGGAACACTTCGTGAATGGTTCATCTCGCTTACGCAACGTATTGACAGGTCTCATAATTGGTCGAAACTGAAGTGAGCCGCGAGGCCAGAGATAAGTATTTATATGTGCAAATGCACCTATGCGTTTCGGAAAGTTTCGCCGTGACATATAATGTCCAGTGGATGGTTGGTCCAAGGTGTCATATCACATCTAGTTTTCTCTTCATTCATAACATATAGGTAATAATTTATCATCATAATTAATTCGGAAATAATCAAAAATAACTTTTACTGTAGCGAATTAATCACTAGCAACATTTATGTCAAAACAAAATTATTTATTATGATAAGGCGGTGCTATTGCCTAATACTACAAGATAAACTATTTGTTATCGTCATTATTTTGAAGTGGCACGGCATTTGCATCAATTCGTGTGTCAGCAGCATTCGTTTCTGATTTTTAATCTAATTAGGGGGATTCCTCTCTGCTATCAATTTTCCGGATTTGTAAGTAGGTAGGTAAGTATACCAAGTGAAATGTCAAGTCGGGTGATTCAAGGCAAAGCAGATTAGTTACCTACCATTCAATTTAATGCCTAAAGCGGAAAACAAGGTCGGCGACGTAAATCTGTCTTTAGTTTGTTGGCGCTAACTGAATAGTCAGTCGGTTCGCCTACACACAAGAATTGATAAGTAACGAAAACCTTTTTTGTCTGAACATGAAGATTTATTCATCCATTGTATTATGTGGGTCAATAGTTTTCCATCGATAAATGGTAGGTAGTATATTTTGTATCTATCTACCTACTCTGACCACTGGTGTCGTAGTTTTCGTGACCATTCTACTGCCATCATAAAATTAACATCAAGTTTACGTACAGCAAAAATAACAAAATTGTTTTATAACAATTTAGCTTGTAAACAAGACCAGTTATTATGATTAAAATTCAATACTGAATGATTAATTTCCTTCCAAGCAACCCCAATCTTCTGGCTTTAAGAATAGGCTTAAGCCTAAACATTTCTGATCACGCATCCTTTATAGACTTCAAGACCTGAGGCGGTTAAGCATCCGTTTCACACAACACACCCACCTTTCCCTATTAGGATATGTATGATAACGAGACTCCAGACTTCCGCCGGTGGTGTCATGTTCTTTTACAACTTTACAAATTCTTTATCAGGATGACCAACTAACCAAAGAGAGACCTACGAGTATCTAGCTTTGTACAGGCAGTTTTCCTGCCAAAGATTTCTTTTAAGGATTTTTTCCTTTTAAACATTTTCAACCCTTTTTTATCTAAGAATGATGTCCATACTGAAATCATACTTCGTATAATAAACTCATCACCCAACACTGGTGCCATTTTGAATATGTATTGCTTTAATTTGTTCGTACATTGTCATATTCATGTTTCGTTGGTGGTCTATGCTTCGCTTTGAATCCTTTCAATGCAATTAGGTGCTTACTCAACTGGTTTTCGTTCTCTTACCATTACCAACTGGTCCTTGTAAGCAAAAGTAACATTTCTAGCCTAAACAATTCCGTGGGTGTTGTGGCCACAATTAATCTAATCTGGTCCAAGTCACCTTCAGCTTCGTCTCTTTGGACGTGGGCTGCTCCCACACTGACTAAGCTTTTTGTTACACGGTTACAATGATGTCTTGTTCTAACCAGCTCTCTGAATATTCACATATGCTAAGCTGATATTGTAAGAAGCATAAAACCTTAATTATCTTATTGCTCACTTGGCCTATGAAATAGTAATGAATACTTATAGCTGCAATCCTGTCAGTCAGTACTATTCCACACAGAAGATAAAGAGAACGTGTTTATAAACTGTCGTCGCATGCAATGAGATCAGAAGGAAAACCAAGAAGTAATTAAATCGAATACCTAAATAGGTAGGTACTACAGGTTTAGCTAGAATTCTAACTATTAAGTACCTTCAAGTAACCACTTTCATTCCTAAGGAGATCAAAACTACCAGATAAATTCTACTCGAAATAACAAACTGCACATTTGATGTCTTTTTTTTTCGACGACTTTCTATTCCAAGTAGCCACATTATTATTTCACACAATGAACCAAAATACAATTTGAAGTTTCTAAAAACACATCGAACAATAAATCATCGAGTCGTAGGAGCCGAAATGGTGCGAGTTTGATTACGGAACCGAAATCTAAAGACGGTGCAAAGGGCGCGTAGGCCTCGGGTCCACCCACGGGACAGGTTCACGCATTCTGAACAGGGTTGTCAGATCTTTAGCATTCGTTCTCGTATTCAAAATGACGGCATAATTACAATTAGAACACATGTATGCTGTAAGAGGATTTTTTTTTATTCGGCAAGTAAGATGCAAAAATATGAAATTTTGAAACTCATTTAGCTGATGGCTATTTCTCAAGTAGGTATGTAGCTATTTAATTTAAATTAAGTTGAGTTAAAGCAAAAAGCGATATCCACTACAGCTGAACAAAAGACATTTCCGATTTGGAAAATACGCATGATCCAGATGGAAAATACGAAAAATTATCGAAATTATTTGATGATGAATCTCATGAATGAATGAGTAATTTCAAGTCCGATGCCAAGATCTATGCTAATATATTTTGAAGTACCAGAATTATTTTCTGTCAACCCTGATTCTGAAGCGATCGATTTTCATTTCAAATTACAGTGCTCACGCGCAGCGCAGCTCTGCCCACGCACCCTTCCCGAACGCATTCCTTGTGCGTTCAAGTACACTCGACGCAATGGTGCCAATGGTCACCCGCTTTCATTAACATTCCATGTAGGTGTCACAGGTATTTGATTGTACTCCACCGAGACAAAAGGTAATGCACAACAAAAAACATGTAATCAGGAGGTAATAGCCAATGAAATAAAGACATTCATGAGAGCGTGCCTATTATAGGCATTGTTCCAAGTTTACTAATGACAAACTCTAATGCACGCACACAGAGCGTAGGTGCATGCGTTTTCATGGTCTTAGAAAAAGTGTAACTCATTAGTAGAGCGATCACGTCTAGAACGAGCGCAGATACGCAGTGGCAGTGTCGTGGGAACGGGTAAAGAATGGGCGGCTCGCATGATCCAGTTTTCTAGAGATGCTGTACAGCCTTATCGCGGTCGAAGCGATGAGTTGCGTTTCAATATTTGCTTTCTGGAGCATTTCTGTAAAGCGAACAAAGTCAACCTACTTAGGTTCGACTGGACGAAGATCCTCTGAAGCAACAGCAATACGCTCAAACCAGTGGTTGTTAAGATGTAATTTAAAAACCCTAATTTGGCCATGACAAACGGCCAGTTCGGCTGACAGTTAATATTCGAGGTCCATCGAAATATCGATGACTTGAATAGCATTAATTAAGCAACCCACAGCAAGTTACAACGTGTCGGAGCGACTGGGACAGCCTTGGCTCCTACACCTCCGTGCTACCCACGTCTACCCTCGTTTGGTCATCGACGTGGGCGCCATCTAATCGCAGCTAAGCAACTTTATAATGACCCAACCAAGACTCACATTTGCAAGGGTTACGGAACATTCGACTTCAAAGGCTGAAGGCGCCTACACATCAAAACGAAATTATTGCTTTATTACCTACTGTTGTTAGACGTGTTTGATTTTATATTAACTGAGGCACACAATAATTCATATACCTACCAAGTAATGACGCAACAGAGGTCAAGGAAAACGGACGCAACTGAAAGTAGTAGGTAAATGCTGCTGCTTACATGTCTTTTGATTAACCTGAAAAAGTCAGCAAGTATATAAAATTGTGCGATAAAACTTTCGATAACAATATTCTAAAGGCTATTAAACTCGTTTTATCTCTTATCGGTGTGTAATCTTGATGTTAAGTACTGTGCGATACAGATATCAATAAATCTGATGAACTATGTCGTAAAATGTCTATGGATTATCCACTTGTTTTCAGTTATCATCTCCGTTATCTTCAAATTTGATTCACTAATGTGCTCTTTATCTTTTTCAATTACAATGTAGTAATGCTTTATTAACATTGTTTTGATTGACGAATTTGTATATTTACATCTGTTAGGTTGTTGTTCTGTTCTTGGAATGCAAACAGCCCAATGGTTCGATATGTAAACATGATGAAACGAAATTGCTTGAGAGCAATAAACGTTCCGTGTTATTAAATGTCAACAGGCATGTTGAATAATCCATCGCAGTTGCCAACCGATTTAATAATGGATGAACTTTAAACTTTATCATTACATGACCCGTTTTATTACACTCCCTTTGAATCTAATTTCACTCTGGCATAGATTCAAGCGAATAGAAAATCTGTTTTCTGAAATGTTTCAGTTAATACGAAGGCGAATGTTGGGGCTAGACAGAGTCCATCGGTTGTTGTGCTTAATATTCCAGCGTCAAAAATAGCTGTCGTAATTTCTTAGTTCGGTGAAACGCGATACGCTACGCGCCGCCGCGCTGACGGCTGACAGCACCGTCGATATTTTCGTAAAGTCTTCCTTCACAGTTCACGCTGGACCGACGACGTGTCAAATAAACCATAAAACAATCCGCTGCTAGCTCGTAATTTCTGTTCTGGACATAACTTCGGCAAACATCTAAATCTTGAATCGTTTCCACCAGTGAAACTCTCGTTATTGCCCAATGTCAGTGACTCAGGCTCCTTACTTGTCTTATCAAATCGAAATTAAAGAAAAGATTCGAGACACGAGTTGAGATTCGAGAGCCCACTTCTTTTATGGTAAAATGTTAAACCAACAAGTTTTTAAGTGTTGCGAGAGACACGTGTTTTTAAATTACATTCACGCAATATTAGTGAAATATTCTTGCAAAAACAATCACCTATAATAAACAAGTGAATTTCAAAATATCACAATTTGGTTTCTTGAAGCAAATAGAATCTCTGAAATACATGTCTTATAGCCATAGAAAGTATTAAAATTCGTGTAAACATTGACTAATGCGAACAACGCTATACATAATAAAAACATCTTCTTATTTTATTCATTTAGATTTGTAGACAATTTCTTATTTTGTTTCATCTTCACAACCAATTTCGACCATTTTTTTACGATTTTAAAGCTTTCACCGATGTTTATGTGAGGTATCATTTCTTATCCTACTTTATGTGGTAATTTGATTATGTCCTGTGTATCGATGTCCATTTGTATCGTCCGTATTTTGTCGTTTTTTGAGGCATAATCAAGTTTTATATTATTATTACTTGCAGTGATTGGCTCTTCTGAAAAGTCTTCCATCCGAATAAGGTAGACCACGTCGTTGGGTCAGACAATTTTTGACGATATCTTAACAAAAGTAACGACAGATGGCGTTGAAATTGACACAACGACATTCCACATGGATCTCACAATATGCCTCGCAATAGCTATGCCAGTCTTGTTAAAAGTGTCAGTACAAGCCGATAGACCACGCTTCGCTTAGACGTGAGTAGGATCAATAATTTTTCAAGTTGAGACATGTAAGACTAATACAATTCTTCGATATAAAAATAGACTTAGGTATTTAACATAGTTAACTAAACTAACCTTTATCAGCTACCCGTCACAAAATTTATTAAAAGTGCACGTGACGTGACTTATGTTATTAAAGGGCCTATCTATGGTTCGAACTATCATAATTATAATGATGACGAAGACATCATTAACTTTGCATCTAAGGTAGGTAGTTAGAATAGAAACAATATGTAGGTATAGGTACAAAGGGAATTTGTCTTTAATAGCTTTGACTTAATACGCTGCAAGTTATGAACAAGAACGGGTATTTTCTACGTTTGAAATTGCGATAAAATTAGAATAAATACGTATGTAAACAATATAGACTGGTATAATCTGATGCAAAATTCAAGGTTTTTAATTAGGTAGGTGGGTTATTTATTTACAAGGTTTTAATTATTTTTTGTCTTCATTCAGCCAAATAATAGGAAGTATCCGTATCTTTTGTTACCTGAAGAGAAATGGTATTAAACATAGTATTCTTAATTCATAATATTTACAAAACGCTCATGCATGGCGCATGTATAATAACTTTTTTGTCAATCACTAGCTCTCCGTCCGCGGCTTCGCTCGCGTGTTTTCACGATTTTGGGAGAAGAATTCACACGGGGCAAAAAGCATCTTAGTATTTTTCTTTTACATTCCTAAATTCCTATACATTCCAAACAACACGTTTTACTTTATTTTTCATGGTAACATTTTAATTGTTATTGACTTTAAATCAATTTAGCCAGCTTTATCTCAATAGGCGTGAAAAGTTACAAGACGGTAGTACTAAGTAACCAGTAGTAGCTACTGGCTAGCGATAAGGCGTAGGTATACTACAGTACTATCCGCGAGCAGGTCGCGGGCGCACAAAACGAGGCTACAAGGAGTGCGCTCGCGCCTGCCCTGCGTACAAATCTCGTGCGGCCGGTGGACAACCGTACGGTACCTACATGTAGTGACGACATTCCAGCAACCCGCGCGGAATGTACCACGGCCCTGCAAACAGGTTACCTCAGGGCTCGCCGAAGTCACCGATCCTTTCGGCGCGCCCCAATTTTCAAATATAACCTCAAATTTAAACAAAGTCTACTAATTAACCAAGATTTATTTACAACAGCTGCGCTCGCGCTCGAGTCGAGCGAAAATGTGGACACTAAACCCGTTTGATACATTCATTTCACCGATCTCTTTCGTCGGCGACAATCTAACGACTGTTGACCGCAAATCCCTCGTCGTCAGAGCCGTTCTGGTTTGCTTCGCTTTCCGAAATGTAGGATCGCGTTACAAACACCACTGGACCATAACTCGGCGAGGCGAAGACGAAAATAAACTTAATATCGTGTGCGTTGTAGCATTTGTCGACGCATCCAATTCACTATCGCCTTGGTGACAATCTGTGATAGCTTGTTGCTTATTACACTCGTTTGAGTTTGTATTACGATTAACTATACTTAAATTTGACCTACCTTCATCCAGAAGTCTCTCCATGTGCATGAAAACATTCGGGAACGCAGCCAGTTGCTTCCTGTCTTTGAGCAACTGAGCTAAGTAGTCAGCTATACTTTGCGTCGAAGGATTGGTATTATCACACATTTTGAATACTATTTATACAACTAGGGACACGTTAAATGTTTCTATCAACACGTTCAAATATGAAATTGTACTTTAGTTGCTAGTTATTGTTATATTTTGTGAGATTTGTTAGAAAAGTTAAACTTCACTACCACACACAACGAAGTTTCGATCACCACTAAATGACGGAGTTGAACGAAGTGAAGTTGTTTGTGGGCGAATATAGCGCTGCGCCTGCGCGCTTGTCGAATGGTTTTTTTGTGAGCGCGTGCGACTCTGTTCCGCGTGTAGGCGTATCGATAAACTATAGACATCTCGCTCGCACTTAGAAACGCTCGCGACTGTCTTGCTCAGATTGAGTGGTGCACGCATGGCAGGCGTTAGTGCCGCCATCTAGTTAACCCAGATAGAAACAAGAGCGCCATTCATACTCTGTTATTGTGCTACTTAAGTCAGTAAATTAATTCAATTCACTTGATTAATAAATAACTGAATGATAACAAGAACTTTATATATTTACATAATACGTGGGGTGGCAATTATTATGTAAATGGGTAGAAATAAGTACAGCAACATGCCATAATGTGCCAAGTACTTACTATATGGATTCTGATTGCAATTCAACATTATCCAAAGCAAACTTGGGCATAGCGGCACGGCATATGAAGCCATCTGACAGTTACATTACAGTGATATACCATAAAATGGTAGCACATCATGATGATCGGTATGATAATTCATACCGAATCAGCACTATCAATTGTATTACGAGCTGTCCGCCTGCGGCAACGCTCGCGTTATGTAAGATTTTCCCGGAGGAATAATACTTTTTCCCATCAAAAGTATCCTGTGTGAATCCGAGGTACAAACTATCTCCGTTCCAAATTACATCCAAATCTGTTCAGTAGTTTACGCGTTTAGGCGGAAAAAACATCCAACATCTAAATATCCAAATTTATAGTTATTACAGTGATAAGATTTTTACAATACGCGCTATTTTTTTGTTTAGATACTACCTAGGTACACAATTTGCGCATTTTCATGGATGGTTATGGTATGGTAAGAGACACGTTACGGGGTCAAAAACGACTTACGAAGATGTGGGTTTCGTCTCGAGTCTATTGCCCGTATTGTACTGTGACCATTGTACGCAACCCCATTCTCATTCCCCTCTTTAATTGAACGCACTATAAAAAGCTCGCAAATCTTCGTCTGGTACAACAGCTGGGTTTGTATTTTCTGCTATTTCTGTCTCTGTTAATCTTACCTTACCAATAGTTCCTATTACTTACTTGTTACTTTTTGCATGCAGTAACTTAAATAAATCAAGTCCGCGCCCGTTATATTACCACTCTGGTACAAATAATGATTAATCTCACGGCAGATGATATAACAGCCCCCTTCACGTGGTGTTTATCAGAACTTGATTGGGCGCCAATGTTAGTATTTTAAATAAAAACGTGGTTTATCTATTCATTGTATTAAAATAGCACATGTACCAAATTACCAAATATATTTTCACATTTATAATATTAGTGTGATTATTGTTGTTATAGATTACGTCTGTTAACGAAATATCTAATAAATTATAAAGTGAAAAACGAAAAATTTTGTCGATCTTGGACAGGAGTCGAACCTGCATCTCCAACTAGCTAACTATCCGGGCCAGAAACTACTAGACTATAGATAAGTCGTTGGTCATAGCTAGCTAAAAATAACAAGGACGAAAGAAGTCTGTCTAGGTATTTGTAGACAATATCTACTGTATCTACTTAGTCACCTGAATGGCTCTAATGTTACACAATAATTGCGCTAATTTACGATTATGACATTATGGAACTCGAAATCAAAATAATCTACATAATTATATGATACCCTGCCTACATATTTACACCAACGCGGTACACTTTGTCAAATTTAGAGAGTGAATTTTTTAGCCCCCACATGAATGGAAGCAGTGGGCGAGAATTGTTTTTCATTCATATTATTGCAAGGCTACGCAAGCTTGTTCACGACGCAATAAACATCTGGTTCATAGAAAACATGTAGGTACTTAAATCTGAATAGGTTTTAGTACCTAGTGTTGATACGTATACATATTAGCAAGAAAACGTAAGATTTTTTAATCTAAATGAATTGTAGGTTTCAGGTTACTTATGCCCATATATATAATAAATGCAATTTGCAATGATGATGATGATGATGATGAAGATAGTGAAATAACAGAAAAAGATTAGTATTGACCCCAAATACTGTTTTAATTTCAAATTTTTAAAGATCTTACTTGGGTTACTTTTATTCAAACTTGCTACGCGGCGGCGGCGTAGCAGCCGGTGCTACGAAATATCAATGGGGAATGAAAAATTAAATTAAAATATTGAAAAGTATTTACCAAATTATTTCTAACTCGTCACACATTTGATTTTTTATTTATAGAGACATGTCCTTTTATACATTTCCATTATTTAAACTTCTATTTAATATATTTGCTACGCGGCGTAGCAAACGATGCTACGACGCCTACGAAATCTAGGCCAATGACGAAAAAATTTATTTCTTTCATAACTAAGATGAAGTAAAATTGTTTTCTAATTTAAATTCGACTCGCCACACACACAATTTGTCAAAACGTTTCTAATTTCCACCTTGAGTACCTACCTACCTAACTTTTATTCAACGCGGCGCGTGCCACTAAAGATTCGAAATATGAATAATGACAGTTTTATCAATACATATTATTTTTACCTAAAACGGGCGCGGCACTTTACTTATAGAACTGATGGTCGCTGGGGCGGGAAGGTTCTTGAGTGGTGACCACGCACCGGAAGACGCAGCGTGGGCAGGCCCCCGTAAGGTGGACCGACGATCTGGTAAAGGTCACGGGAATCCGATGAATCCGATGGACGCGTGCCGCGCTGGACTGGTCAACGTGGAGATTTTTGGTGGTATTTTTTTAGCAGTGAAACGAAGTGGCCGGAAGGCGTAGTGTTGGAGAGTCTTCTACAAGGCGGACAGATGACTTGGTGAAAGTTGCTGGGCGCCGCCGCCGCCGCCGCCGGTGGATCATGCAAGTAGCGCACGACCGTTCAGCAGAGGACGTCTTCCGGCTGAGATGATGATGATGACTAGGCTAGTAATATGGTTAAACTATATACATAAATTTTCACATTAAATTACGTTTTTAATGAACTGATGCAGTGCATTAGTAAGTATATCATGCTAAGATAATCGACATATGAAAAGAATCAGAAATGTTAAGGCAACTAAATGATTTTGGTTTCTATTATTTCCTTTTTTCCGGAAAATCTGGTGAAATGTGATTCAAAATAATGGCTTAATATAGATCCGTAGCTTACATTCTGTTTTTTGTAAAAGTGGCTGGTAATTTTAAAATGAGAAGAGCATTGAAGAACCCCGACTCACCAACTTAATCACACTGACGAAGACGAAGTGCTTCGAACCCCTAAATTATTTACTTTGCCGCGTGATAAAAAATTAACTTCGTCAGACCGATGAAATTCGTTTTTAACTAGCCAACACATTCGATCAATTAAAATCACCCGAGTTGGATACGTTTTATCAATTCTGTTAAAAGGATAAATGGTTAATTGACCCCTATACGATGTACTTCAGTGTCTATCGAATTAGACGGATTAAAACTGTTCCACGCTCCACATTTCGACAATCAGGGAGACGTTTGTCCTTTACCATGGTACTTGACCATAGATTATACACTATACCCGACTTAGCTATTGCCTATCGGTGGACATAAAGACAAACAGTATGGTATATAGCTGGAGCACGTTTTCCGTGTATGCGTCTTCTGGCTGCGACATCAACATCAACATCAACGGCCCGTTACAGTCCACTGCTGGACTATGAGCCTCCTCCACTTAAGTGGAGGGTTTTTCCATAATCTCCACGCTTGGCAGGCGGGTTGGAGATCGCAGATTAAAAGGTTACTGTATCAGAGAGCGCTGCTGCCCGTTCCCTGTTCAATGTGTAGTCCCTAAGTCGCCTCTTACGACACCCACGGGAAGAGTAGGGGTTGGTGACAAATGTACTCTACTCTGTCGTCACCACACGGTGTGCGACATCGCTTTCAATATATTAAAAACAGTCTTGCTTGTAACAAAGTAAATAATATATATAGCCTACAGACTATAGGTAAAAAAGTGGATAGACAGTAAGCCAACGCTATTATTTACAAAGCAAATTGCGAGAAAAAAGTTATGCAAGTATGACGTCATAGCCGCCATTTTTTGGAGAATGCACGCACATCCTAATTAGCAAAATTAAAGATGCGATGAACATCTCCGAGATAGAATTTAACATAAATGCCTGAAGTGAACCGTAACCAGCAACTTCATAACTACAAGAGAAACTGCAGAGAGCTTTAAAAACAGAACGTAAAGGTGACTACTGCGAAATGGTAGAGGTATTTAAAATCGTTTTATGACAACATTTTTCACCGATACACGGGCCCGACTTCCATATTAGCGCCGTGATTATGCGGCCGGTCCGCTTAAGGCAGCCCGCTCACTCCTAATCATCTACTCGGACGACGTGGAACTTGGGATTGTAGCAGTACAATGAGAAGACTAGGGATTTGTTCAAACCTCAGGATGTTTTATTTAATATCACTTATGTCTTTTTGATCCCATAGTAGACCTGCGCTGTGGGTATCAGACAGCCAATATAAATACATAAATAGACAAACACAATAGTGTCCAACACATAAATGTTTGCTTTGGGCGGAATTCGAACCTGTTACTCTGAGCTTTGTAACCGGGCTACCAGGACCACCTCTTAATTAATCTAAACGTGAAATGCGTGACTAACAAACAGACTGAGGGCGCTGCAAATGAAGTTAATTTTCCAATCCACCAATCACAAGAGCAGCTGTTGCTTAAGAGTTTGATAGTTTTTTGCTAAAGTAAAAAATAACTTAAGTAGTAAGTAAGTTACACTTAGACACCTTGTATTTCTTTTGTCTACTATATTTAAAAGTCCAGTTTTCAGGGTCTTGCATGCATACAACAAGGCTTTTGTTCTGTCTAGTGTTTTAAAACACGAAAAAACTATAGTTTCATAGTACGAGTATTATCTTTTATTTATTAATCTAAAGCGGAGACGTGGACGGCCTCGTAGGAGATGGCGGGATGAGATTGACTCTTTTTTAAGGAGCTCAACTCCAAGGAAGCCCAAGATAGGGAAGGATGGAAGAAGAAGAGGGAGGCCTTTGCCCAGCAGTGGGACAGTCTAGGCTAAATAAGATAAGATAGCTCAGAATAAAATATTCCTCAATGTAACAAAAGGACATCGAAGTATTGTTAAATACCAGATTTTCCTACTTTATCAGGACACACGAAGATGGAAACGTAGGTATACCTACTAAAACTGCCACGACTAATGCTTATTAAAAACCAGAAAATTACAATTTTATTCACATATTTAATCAATCAGTAAATTACCAAGTGAGACGGGTGCTCTAAGTGGCATACATCGCTTTTTGTACTTATTTACTTTGAAATCAAGCAAAAGTTCTACATGCACTAAGATGAAAGAAGAACAATATATAAATGTAAATATATGTTTTAAGATTTTCGTGGTTAATATAACCGTTGTAACAAACCCGCGAATTGTGAGAATGTTATAAATGTAAAGTCAAATTGTGTGACGGCAGAGTAGAATACATTTGTCACCAACCCCTACTTTTCCCGTGGGTGTCGTAAGAGGCGACTTAGGGACTACACATTGAACAGGGAACGGGCAGCAGCGCTCTCTGATACAGTAACCTTTTAATCTGCGATTTCCAACCCGCCTGCCAAGCGGGGAGATTATGGCAAAACCCTCCACTTAAGTGGAGGAGGCTCATAGTCCAGCAGTGGACTGTAACGGGCCGTTGATGATGAAGTCAAATTGATAATGGAGACGGAAAAACACTCGAAAGAAGTAAGAAGATAGATGAACATTCAGTTGGTAAAATGTGATGAAAGCTAAATAGAAAAAGCATTAGCAATAGAACAAGCAGAGAAGGAAATGGTTGGCTGTGGTAAACATCACGCTAAAAATTAGTTAAAGAATAACAATATGCCGTAAAAACAACATCTCATCCGCGTCCACATCAGTTTTACGCGCATGCGTGTAGGTTGTCGTGCCGTGCGCACTCCGCAGCTGGTGTTGCAAATCCTAAAGAGATAATAAGTATAAGCTATTTTTTTAATTGTACGAAGTTGGATCGTCATACGTACACTGCGAATGACTAACGTCTAAAACTTGTGATAACATCTTTAAAAATAAAGAACAGACCAAATAAAAGTATTCTTTAGAAAAATCTTTGGAAGAGAATCACAAATACAGCCAAACAGAGGATCAAGAATAATCAGGATACAGACGGAACTGAAGGTGATGCGTAATAG
Source organism: Carpatolechia fugitivella (assembly GCA_951230895.1). Classification (NCBI taxonomy): domain Eukaryota; kingdom Metazoa; phylum Arthropoda; class Insecta; order Lepidoptera; family Gelechiidae; genus Carpatolechia; species Carpatolechia fugitivella. The sequence continues at coordinate 14,997,975 of OX579656.1, forward strand.
GTAGGTATAGTTGTATTTTTTTTTTTTTTCAAATATAGTCGGTTGTATTATTGAACCTGTTTGATTGGCATTTATCTGGTAAATACACTTATCAAACTTCTTTTCTTCTCAAAAATGTAAATAATTGTAAACCGTTTGACATACGAAAGCATTTTTGCCCAAGCTGAAAGAGAGACGCTTCGCTCGCGCGTCGCGATCGCTCGGTCAATTAGAAGGAAAATTCTGAACTTTGCAACACTAACCTATCTTGGTTGTAACATTACATGTCCGCTGTCCGGTCGGCTAGCAGTTGTGGCGAGCTGTGGAAAACATTGCGTCACACACACGCAGCCATTAGATTCAACTTTAGGCGGCTTTGAAGATGACACGTCTGTTTCAACATATAATCTATGTTGTATCAGCTATGTTTAAACGCAGTTAAGACATTATTAATAACCATACCACACCACATTTTGATTTTAATCCATTTTATTTATCGCAAGTAACCGGTAGAAGAAGGTTTTTTGGGGGAAAATACTGGAAAATTGGGGCAAACTTGTGCCTTTCTTTAAAATAAGACAGGACAGCGCCTGTTCTATCAGCTAGTCGCACCTAAAAAATATTTTATGAATAGTACCTAAACAAGGCCACAAAAAATGGTTTCAGAAATTAAAAAAAAACCCTCTAGATTACAAAACAATAACAAGATCGAATAGACCAACTAGATGTCTTAAATGAAAGGTCACTTTTCCGTGAAAATCACTTCAACAAATTACCAATAATGGGTAAGTTTAATATTTTAACTGCTTTTCTAACTGTTTATAATAAAGGTTATCATATTTGCAATGTTGTAACTTTTTACTAGGAGATGAAAATGATCAACCACGGAAAAATGAAGACCATGAAAGACGACGCAGAAGCAGGCGTTCGTCATTTGACCATTATCAATTCAGACGCCAATCGGACAGAGGCAACTTATTCGTTGAATACCAAGGAGTTCCACCCATTGCGTCGTACACCAATGCCTCCGTTCCAAATATTTACTTCGAAATTGACGACCAAAAAAAGCAAAAAACTTATGCAATTCTCCAAGAATCCCGTTCAGAGTTCCAGCATAACAAGCTTCGTTACTTACTTCTGATTTATTCGAACCAAGCATGGAAGCTTTTCTGCATCACCGTTCTCTTCATAGCTCATATTCTAGATACATGCCTTTACACATTTTTTGATCCTCCCGACCGGCCTCTGTGGATGATCATTATAGTTTTACTTCTATCCCTCATCTTTACTTGTGATGTTATTACCATCGTCGGATTGAAGTTTTCGAAAAAGTGGAGAAAGACACTGAACCTGGTGGAGCCAGATACATTCAAAGTAATTTTTGATGTAATTTTGGCAATACCTTACTCGTTTCTTTACCTTATCATATTTGAAGCCAAAAGCGATTTTGACATTTATGTTATAGCACCAATAGCAGCGTTAATACGGAGTTATAGAATCATAGAATATTTTTATATCAAATCTAAACAAGCAGGCAGCAATCAATGGACTGCTTTCCTGGGACAATATCTCATTCTTTTCATTTTGTCGGTTCACACCTTGACTTGTATTTGGTATCTATTCTCGTACAAGAATTTTGAACTAAATAAAATGCGCGATTCGTGGTCAGTGTCAGCGGTGTATTTACCGACGGAAACTACATACGACTGGTATTTTGTTTGCGCATATTGGTCTGTCATGTTTCTTACAACAAATGCTCTTGGAGATCTATATCCAGTAACAACAACTGAAAGATTAATGGCCACGTTAGCAATACTACTGGGGTTTTTACTGACAACAGTAGTTTTTGTCGGATCTCTGACGTCACAATTCATAACGGTCACAACAAGGCGATCAAAATATGTGAGGCAATTAACCAAAATACAAAATCATTTACGTCTAATACACATGGATTCAGAAACGACGAGACGCATCATCAGGTACAATCAGAAAACACGATAACAAAATATCAATAAGGGATACAAGTCTAAACATTAAAGAGCATTTTATTATTTTAGGTATTACGAAGATTTATGGTATCAAAAGTCAGGTGTTTTCCAGCCAAGACTAATGAAGCTGTTACCAAGCCCTCTGCAAATGGAGATCTGCTATGACTTGAATGCGGTCCCACTCTATAGCTCGCTGATATTTAGGAAGCTGCCCGAAGCATTCCTAAGGAGACTATCGCTGGCAATGACTCACCAATTTTATTTACCAGGCGATATTGTTTACGAACACAATCAAAACAAGACTATTATGGTAAGTTCATGTTTACATATTTGGGTTTAAAGACAATTTGTTTTAGTGTTGTAGGAGGTGCTACACGAAAAAGGCAGACTTGTATGTTTGTTCTGTTAACCTTTTAAAAAGCGTAGGAGAAAATACTTTCTTACGTTATGAAAGAAAAAAATACTATTTATGTTGAATTAATTAATTTCCCAAGGTTTGCATTACAAATGGGGTGGTAGAGTTACTATCGGACGAAGACGATGAAAGTCCTATGATTTCATTCACGAAGGGCACATGTTTTGGTGAAATCTCTCTGGTCTACAACATACCAGGTGGGTTTCTTGATACTTACTACGAGTACATACTTATCTAGCCACACAATTGACACAAAGCGTTCACTACTAAACTTGAATCCTATGTATTTATTTCAATTAGTATTAGGCACGTGTTCTTTTTTTACCTAATCTCTATTTCTACCAAAAAAGTGGTAATATAGCGGGCGCGGATTTGAAAATCTCTAGCAACGTTTCGTCTTTATTAGGCAACGAACAGTTAGAAACGTCAGGATAATTGATTTTAAAGTAAATATAGTCACTTTTATATGCTTTAGGCGGGCAGAACTTTATGTGACACTTACACTAAATACCTACTCAAACCACACCAACTAACCAAAAAGGCTTAAAAATCGTAAAAACTAATTTTATTATAAGTTTCTTTTTTCAGCGCGATGCACAGTCAAAGCTGCTACGTATGTAGAATGCCAAGTGCTGGAGAATACGGAGTTCATAAAATTAATGATCACATATCCTGACTTAGTCGATAAAATTAGAAACGAAATACATGAACGGATCTGTAGGAGTCATACTAAGAAATTTGAAAACCGTAATTCTCAAACTTTTACTCTTAATATATTCGTTTCGAAAGACAAAAAGAAAAGTAGTATCAAATGTCTCAAAGATAAACTAAGGTATATTCAAGGTAATTATAGACCAATAAGGAATTTAATATATATATATATATACTCGTATATATATTAAGACCATATTCATCATCAATATCTTACGATTATATTTTGCAGGTAAAACTGACGAAGACAGGATCAAACCAGAAGACCAATTAGATGAAAGTTGCCTCGATTTATACATCATATCGGAGCACTTAAAAAAGAAAACGAAGCCTTTTACATGCTTAAGTGGCAAATTCCCATGGATCTTGGAATCTGACTGCTATCTTGTGAAATATTGGGAAATATACATGCTCTGTGTCGTATTTTATGTTTGCTTGGTGTTTCCATACTTCATTGGTATCAAAAGGTCATTTCCAGGACCACTGTTATTTTTTACCGAAATTGGAATTACGATTTCATTAATTACAAATATGATGATCTCAAGTGTCACCGCAATTAAAACCAAAAAGAAATATTTAAAGGATTTTTGGAGTATACTCAACTATAGGATGAATACCTTGGGATTTTACTTGGATATGATAGCTATAATACCGTTCGAGTACATCGTGACGATTCATTCGGAGACTATGTATCGCGATAGATATAGAGATCACTTATTCTGTATGTGTAAAGGCGTAAAGCTCTGTTTGGTTTGGAGACTTTCCAGTTTCTTCGACGAATTGGAAAGGAAGTTGTTGTTGAACACCATTGTTGTAAAGGTTTGTTTTGTATCTCAGATAAACCTATGACGCAGAATTAATGGCTTTATTAAAATTTTACGGAACTCAATTTGTTTTAGATATCAAAGTACTGCGTGTACATTTGTTTACTGTGCTATTGGTGTGGAATAGTTCTGTACCTTGAGTCATGTTTTGTGAGCCGGTGCTCGGAAGATTCTTGGTTTACAAAAGCTCTAACTTGGGAAGAAAAGAACAGCAAACATACAGCAAGCAAGTAAGCAATCCAGCCATTTTGAGACAAGATAATTCGATTAATTATCAGCACAATTGTGAACTTATGTAATGTATGTTATGTATGTATCAGCACCTTTTAAATAATTTCTAAACGAACTTCTGATACTTTCAGGGTGGCATATCCTTTATTAACTTCAGTATACTTCGCAACCACTTTATTATTATCTGTCGGTTATGGAGACTTCTCCCCAGGTGACAAATACGACATGGGCCTAGTGGCTTTTCTGAGTCTGTATGGAGTCTTGCTCATTGGCTATTGTATCTCTGAATTTTCTGCAGTTGTTACACATTGGTCAAGGCAAGTGAAATTTCAATTCATCAGCAACTATTTAATCTGATAGCAACACATTTAATAAAGGTAACGTGATGTGATAAAATTGTCATCCTCTCTTGTAACAGGACCAAGACAGCATTTTTAGAAGTGATTATTACTATAGACAAATTCATGAAAGAGAACAACATGCATCCAGCTATTCAACACCGGATTATGGCGTTTTATGAACTACAATGGCAATATAATTCGGTAAGCATTTATAAATTAAATTCAAAATTATAGACAAATTGATGATGCTGCAAATCTCTGAACAAAGGTACCGATATTTTCAAGGTACAAATGATGTAAGTATAACATTTTATAGGAGATAGTCACCCCATGATATCGAAGTAATCGTTGACTTCATAACAATAATGTTTTCTATTGTTTTCAGGGAGTTGAACTAACCGACGAAAATTGGTTGGAGAAGACAGTTGTGCCAACAGAACTGCGCAAGAAAGTCTTGCATCAAGCTCGGTTTAAAGCATTAACCTCTATTAGGTTTTTCCAAGTCAAGAACAAAGCGTATATTCATACCCTTACTGAATGTAAGCTTAACACAATATAATGTCAATTGACAATGATATTAAAATTTACTCTTTAAGAGAGTAAGATACTAATTCGTCGAAATTAATCCAAACCTTGAGAGCTTTATTTCCAAATTATATAGCGTTGCTTCGCCATTTAATGTGTGTTCACTGTTCATATTTATTTAAAATTCTTCGCATTTTAGGAAATCATTGTACAACAGTATAGTTCTAAAGTTGAACTTTGATTAACTTTTCTTCTATTTCTTCTTTGCTCTTTTATCACGTATATAATATATTTTCAGCTGCGCGAGATATAATACTCCCACCTCGTGAGATCGTTTATTACGGAGGAACCGTATCAAGAGAACTGTACATAATAGAGAGCGGTTACTGTTTGGTAACATTGGAGCAATTCGGAGAGAAGAAACAGGACAGATTGATAGGACCCGGCAACCATTTGGGATTATTGGTGCTTTTGTACGGTGTGCCTGCTGTTAGCACTGTGATAACATTGACGCATTGCAAAGTAAGCTTCTACTGTCTGATAAGCTTCTCTATACTTGAAGATTATAGACACAGATGATGATGCTTAAATATCTGAACATGCTGATGCTTAAGTTACTGAAAGATAAAAAAAATAACTGACTCATTTAGCGTTGCCTTTTTTTAAATGCGTGATAAAAGAGCTGCAAGTAATTAAGGCTACATCAAGCTTGTACAAGACTCGTATATTTCTTTAATGACCATAAATTCCTAATCATATTAAAGTCAACAGACATCAGACACTAATTTATATAGCATAGCATCCAGACCTTCATCCAAACAAAGACAACAATCGTTTGCTATTATTTAACCCTATGAGTTTTGAGTTTTTATTTTTTAACAATACTTGGTAATTAAGCTTGTTTTTGGTCTAGAAAAATTAAAAAAGTAAAAAATTTTTTTTTCGGTAAATTAAAAAAAAGAAGACTACTTTTTTCGACTTTATCTTTTTATTTTCAACTTTTTTTTAAAATAAAAAATATTTTATTCCCTACTCAATACAGTATAATTGGTATAATAGGACATATTTTGTAAGTATTTTTTTTAAATTGTTTAAATTTTGATTTCGATTTCTGACTTCGTTCATATACCTACTAATATTTTTTTTACTAAATCAAAAAGTTATACTAATATTGACTTCTTCCAGTTGATCAGTATAAGCTACTCCGCTTACACATCTGCTCTTAGTCTTTTTCCTGACATGAAAGAACATGATGGATTGCTAACGACTGAAGAAATACAAAGAATTGAGGCACAAGCAAAAACTCAAGATGCTGGTGCATATTTAAAACACTATAATCGTTTATCGAAAAAGAACGATGTCAGAATAACTAATATTCTTCAGGAATTTATAAATAGTGAGAATTGATACCGTCTAACTATTACTATTTTCATTTAGTGACATCTTTCGCAAAAGCCTCGATGAGCTTTTTTATTTATTTCAGATTCATTTATCAATGTTCAGAACGATTACGAATCAAGGAAACAAAGCTATTGGAAGTCCTACAAGAAATTTCATATTCTGAATAATATTGCTCCGTACTTTCTGATGCCAATCGCTTTAAAACCCAATGGTTATTTTATTAAGACCTGGGCTTTACTGCGTCTTTTAACAGCCTTTTTGTTGTGTTTGCTGATTCCTGTGAGTTTGTCATCAATAATCTATGTCACGGTACCTTCTTTAAGACTAAAATCTATCAGCTCGCATTATTCCTCGTTCTAGTCTGAACCATTGAAGGCAGTTAGTGATTCGATCTCATTATGTATAGTTGCATTTGTTTTGCAAATTATCTTTATTACTTTATCCGGTCTTTTGTAGTTTAGCAACGACCGCCTGTTTATATTTGTAACTAGAACATGCACGACATAAAATTTTATGGGTTTCGGGAAGACGACGAGTGTTTAAAAACTATTTTGTCTAGTTTCACAAATTATTCTTATATTACGCGTTAATTTTTCAGATTGTAGTTGCAATGGCACCCTTGTGTACAAGTTTTAACGCAACGGTTGTGTTTTTGGAAGTTATTTGCTACATAGATTTATATTTAAAGCTCCACATCGCTTATTATGGTCCGAAGAATCAACTGATTTACCACCCATATTTGACGGCAAAAAATTATCTCAAGGTTAACGTTACTTCTTTTCGCGACGTAAATAAATAATTACAAATTTTGAACCACAGCGTTGAGTTCCAATTTAAAAGTTTAACTAATTTCAGCGTGCCTTCGCTGTGGATCTGATCACCTGTTTTCCATGGTATGCGCTATGGAAGCTGTTCATACCGAAACATGACGAAGGTCATACCACAGAAGACCATCGGACCAGTCACCACATGTTCCATTGTACGATAAGAATGATAAACATTTTGCAGATTTATAAACTGTACTCTGCTTTTTGGGCTGAGTCTATAGCCGCTTTGAAAAGGGTAATTTTTGAATATTAAAGAAAGAAATAATATATTTTTCTTCGTTATTTAGTTCAGGATGGAAAAATATGTTTATCTATCGACTCCGACTTATATAGCTCTCATACCACCAACTAAAATTGAGATTTTGGTTAGTTTCCAAGTACGCAGTTGCGAGGAAACATAAACAGCTATTTAATAGTTATTCAATTATTTGTAATTTTCACATTTATAATATTAGTGTGATAATCCTCAAAGAAGGTTTTCAAACTTAGTTTTATGATAAGTTCATTCCTACTTAACTATGCATTAAGTACCCACCATGGAAGTAAATAGGTATGCTATTAAAATTAATAGCTATTAAGTCAACTTGAGATCGAATATCGTTCCCACCCACGGATGCGCCTACGCACCAAGTCATTCACAAGTAAGTACGTTTCCCGTAATGGGCTGTTTATGCACCTTGTACTCTATTAAATAGATATAGAATAGTGCCGATTTTACGATTACTCAATAAGCGTTTATTTTCATTTATGCGAGGTTGTTATAGAATATAAATACGAGTACACTGATTGTAGAAGGGGTTGAGTTTTTTTTTTATTTAATTACATCTAGTACAGTCGACTTTTTAAAAGAAGATTTAAAAGTACCATAAATTTTATAGCTTTAAAAATTTGATATTGGGGATCACTCTCGCAAGTTTTTATGAAAAATAATTTAAATCTAAAGACGATGCGAGGTTTTATTGCTGAATTATGGGTATAATGATAAATTCCGCCGTGTGGTGACGGCAGAGTAGAATACACTTGTCACCAACCTCCCCTCTTCCCGTGGGTGTCGTAAGAGGCGACTTAGGGACTACACATTGAACAGGAAACGGGCAGCAGCGCTCTCTGATACAATAACCTTTAAATCTGCGATCTCCAACCCGCCTGCCGTGGAGATTATGGCAAAACCCTCCACTTAAGTGGAGGAGGCTCATAGTCCAGCAGTGGACTGTAACGGGCCGTTGATTTTTGATTTGATGAATTTCAGGCTTATTTCATGAGCGTCCTTCAATTCCTATTTCTGACGATATATTTCCTGAACCTGTACTCATGTATCCTGATAATTATGTCGTGTCGGTATGTTCGAGCTTCGGACCCTGAAGATTTCGAGAAAAGGATTTCCAAACTGTCTCTCAAAGGACCTTTCAGAGACACAGTGTACCACCCTGATGGGAGTATGATTTGCCAAGAAGGTAGGCGTACGCTTGAAGTCATTAGAAAGAAAATATAGCCCGAATAAATAATAAAATAAATTAGGAATATTTATAGTCCTAATCGCCATAACTTAATATAATCTCCATGGTTACTGAATAGGATTAAGTTTATGTGTCATTTAAACCTCTGTCCAACTGGAAACCTAAATCGAAAGATCTACGAAGTAGAGAAAGAAGCTCTTCGCAGGATATTTTCAACCAATCAGCCATGATGATAACTTGTCTTATGTTTACTAACGCAATAGAATAGAATAGAATACATTATTATATATAATATTTTAGGTTCATGGATAGACAAATCGCAGATTGTGAAGGACCAGCATTTGAAGCCAACTAAGGTCTACCTGCTGGCTTACTACTGGGCTGCAACTGGTTTCAGTGGTGCTGGCTTTGGAGACATCACCGCGCAGGACACTGGCCATGTGATCCTCTCAATTCTTATACTCGTACATGGCGTGCTATTCTTTGGGTTAGTTCCAAATATACCTATATATAATGTCACGAATATTATACTCGCAAAGGGGAGCAACCAAAATAATAATAATAATAATAATAATATGTTTTTAGTTGCTCTCATCAACTTAAAACTAGTTAAAACTAAGATAATATTAAGGTAAGGATAATATTAAGGTTTAAAGGTTAAAGTAGACTACTTATAATATTTAGGATAGTTACAAAGTAAGTAAGTAATAATAGTAAGTACTTATGTATTATGTTAGCATGAGAGTGCGCTGTTATTTGTGTGTGTGTGTTTACAAGAAACATTTTGAAATAATATATAATGACTTTAGCCGCCTATATGGGAGTATCAAAATAAATGCAAAAAATAATGTTTTTTTTTTCCTTATGGCACAAAAATAATGTTTTGTAAGACTTTCAATCGATTGACAACGCCAAAACTAGTGTTGCCAAATACATTCTCATGAAAGTAATAAGAACTTTGATACTAAAATTTCAACATTAATGAGATATCCTTATTAGAGACAACTCAAAACCGTCAATATTATAATAATATTTTTATGTTCATATTGAAGCCCAGAGGTCAAACATTTTGGTTTCTGTCCTTTATATATATTTTGTTATTCCGATTTCACGCCTTAACGGGGGGACGGATTTGGAAAGTAGACAGAAAGAATGGCACTAGATTAACACGCAGTCTATTTTGTATCAATGTAAAAAGTATTATTCCCATTGGAAATATCTCAAACAGCACGGGCGGAGAGCTCTGAACTGAAACGATGTGAATAGGGGTCAATTTAAGAAAGAAAAACGTGTAAATCTAGTATTTTAAATGTTGTTTTGAAACTGGAGAAAAATCTGTAATAAGTAATACTAAGAAAGACGTATATATAGGCGCAGTGTGTAGGTCGTATGTATATTAAAAATATTGAATAAGGGCTTGTTTACGAAATACGCGTTATCAGTAGATGAGGCCATCATACAGAAGTAGGCATTTACAATGTTAAATCAGCTTAGTTTAAATTGGTTTTACTTTATAATTTTCCATTGTTTCCCGTGGTCCCTCCCCGCAGTCCCTGGAAGGTACCACGGGCATGAATATAAAAGAGATGTAATATAATGCCGTGTGGTGACGGCAGAGTAGAATACATTTGTCACCAACCCTTACTCTTCCCGTGGGTGTCGTAAGAGGCGATTTAGGGACCACGCATTGAACAGGGAACGGGCACCAAGCGCTCTCTGATACAGTAACCTTTTAATCTGCGATCTCCAACCCGCCTGGCAAGCGTGGAGATTATGGCAAAACCCTCCACTTGAGTAGAGGAGGCTCATAGTCCAGCAGTGGACTTTAACGGGCCGTTGATGTTGATGATGATGTTGTATTATAATCGGCGACGGGACTACCCGTTGAAAAACCCCTTCAGTCGTTAGGGATTTAAGTATTTACAGAATGATAATTAAAATAAACATGTTTATCAGATTCCTTGATAAGGTTACCCTGTTGGATTTTCAAACGTTATAATTATAACATAATAAGAGTACGAGATATCGTCGATCAAAATCGTAAGGGTTCCGGTCCCTGGTTATAATGATAAAGAACAGTGGGCGAATGTGGTCCAAGAGATGCGTTTGTGATGTTTGTCTGTTGTAGCTTCTGAACAGATAGAGCGAAACGGTTTTTGTTTTTTAAAGCTAATTTGAACAGCGAATTCGTGTCGGGACACTTATTTTTATTTATTTTATTTATTATAAGAATATAAACAGTGTTGTACAACTATTTCAACTTATATAAAGACTAGTTTATGGTAAGAACACACCAGCGACATGTTTCACAGATAAAAATTAACAGTTTGATGAAACATCTCTCAATACCTACAGAAACTACTTCTTTTTTGAACGTATAATGATATGTTAAAAAGATCTATACTAGTGAAGTGGTCGTTATATCTTTTACACATTCTACAAATAGGGGAACGTTTACCAGCATTAGTACGACAGTTAGAACTCGAGAAAAGATTTTTCTTTCTAAAGACACGGGCAGGTATTCGGTATTCGATTTTTGCAACGAGCTCGATAAAAACAGCGACAACGAGACATTAAAAAAAATGGTTGGTCGCATATTTCAAAGATGTAACGAAAACGTGAAAATGTCGTCGATCATGGATATCGCTTAAACCTGTATCTTCTCAGAAATCCAGTCTTCTCAATTTTCAATTAAGATCAACGAAATTAGACATAGTCATAGACATAGACATGCTTGTAGACAACTTGGTCTTGGGTCTTGGTCTTTATTTAATGTTTTGAGTTCAACACCGAGAATTGTTTAATTTTTCGCTTCGATATAAAAATAATAGATATTTATACCAGAAGTAATATAATACAAAACAATCATACTTTATTGACACCAAAAAGTTACAGAAACACAGTACATATAAGTTGTAGAAGAGTCAAGAGGCGGCCTTATTGCTAAAGTAGCAATCTCTTCCAGGCAACCTTAGGGTATAGAAATAGCATATAGAAAAGGTGAAGTTTTAATCGGTGAAGTTGGTAATCTATAAGAAATACAATCTTCTTTTATAACTGTCTCTTGTCCAGATACGTATACGCAAGAATAGCTTCGCTGAAAGCAGTAGCGGACCAAGTAGTCACCAAGTTCCTGGAAAGTCTCAAGCATTTGGAACTGTTCATGAACAGAGAGAAGGTGCCGCTGCCGTTGAAGAAAGCCGTCATGGAGTATTGGAAGTACCAATGGAAGAGGACCGGCGGGTGGTCGGTAAGTTCAAAAATTAATATTATTTTATGTAGCCTAACAGGTCACACTGCTTGGCAAAGAGCAGTAGTGAGACCTTTCTCCATCCTTCTTCCACTATAATAGAAATAGAAATTTCAATGTTTTCGAGTCTTTTTACAGCATAGTTACTCTTATGTTCTAAATTCAAATTTTATATGAATCGTACACGAATCGTAGTGATTGGAGTTGGCTGTATGCTCTGTATGACACTGGCACAGAACAAAAAAAAGAAAAGCGCGCAATATGGCGGTTTGTAATTTTCATCTCTTAATTTTATCGTACTATACTCGCACACAGCAACTAGCAGCTGATGTCTGCATCTACGAATTTGGTAATGTGGGCACACAAATACATAGAGATATTGTGAATATTAATTGCAATTGGAATTATTGAATAAACCTTTGTACATTTTATAGATAGGTACATGAAACTAACCATTAAATTGAGTTGTTGTCACAACACAAAATTGGAATTATAATATTGGATTGGATTGGATTATAAAAGGTTACAAAAAAGTATTTGAAATTTTTCAGCACCAATCGATTCTTGGCAAGCTACATGCGAATTTGAACGAAGATGCAGTACTCTACATGTACGAGAAAACTCTACGGGAGATACCGCTGTTTGAAAACGTGGAAAACTCTTTCTTCAGGGCATTTGCGAAGAAACTAAAGGAGCAGTACTTTCAAAAAGGCTACATGGTGACCAGATCTAACGAAGTTATGAACAATATGTACATCATATATCGCGGAAAGGTAAGAATACGGAGTACAAACTACACAATACGGGAGGATAAACTGCGCCGGCGGCGCCGCCGCAATATTTAATAATGCCTAAATTTTCACGTCTTTATTGGGATATACGAGTATAATAGTTACTTTCTGTGCAATATTTTTATTACTCCTGCGCAATTTCCTAGAACAACTTGCTAGTAGTCTTTAATTGTAGTTTAAAACCTACCTAAGAATGTGTATTTTGTCTACACTTTTTCTCTCTTTAAATATAAAATAATCTATCTATGAGAAAAGGAAAAACTAACTTATCAACCTAGTTAATTAATGTTGATATAAACTGCTTTCAGGTTGATATAATATCTGATATAAACGAAGTAGAAGCGTGCATGGGGCCGGGCGGTATATTTGGAAACATTAAAGGAGCTTGCAAGTTCAAAACTTTGTCCAACATAGTCGCATCAAGGAACATAGACTTGCTTTGCATCAAGGGCGCTGATTTTTATGTATTGTTAAAGGTAAATAATATCTCATCAACAGCTCATATACGTCCCCACCGAGGGGCTCGAGCCTACCCTGAATTAGGGCGATTAGGATTTAGTCGACCACGCTGGCCCAGTGCGGACTGGTTGACTTCACACACAACCTTTGAATTTATTCGCAGGAATGAGCAGGTTTCATCACGATGTTTTCCTTCACCGTAAGAGCGTCGAAGAAACGTAGTGAATTCGAAATTCGAAAACACATTGGTACATGGTGGGGATCGAACCTGGGTCTCCCGGACGGGAGGCAGCGGCCCTAGCCACTAGACCACCGACGCTCTAATAATATCTATTGATATTTAATTAGGCTGACTATAATTATGGGCTCGAAATAAAGAGGGTTTTCTAAACATTTATATAGGTATTTGCAAGTGCAACGTTGCCCGCTCAAAACCAGGCAATTAATAAAGCAATTATTATTTTTGCTTTGACTAAACAACTATAAATTGCTTTACCTAAATTATTACATTTAATAAGAAACAAAACGAAATGTATCTGTAATCATGTTACATGAAAATGATTAATGTACATAAGTATTTTCATTTTCAGAGTTACCCTACAGTTTATAGAAAAGTCATAATATCTGTGGCTTCGGCAGCTAAGGACTACGTTCTACCAACGATCATGGTTGAGACGGGTAGCTTCAACAATGTTAGTCTAGACTAGCGCAACTGTTTATAAAATTGACCGTTATATCTTACTCGTAGTTCAGAACCTAATAATTCACCCTACGTTTAACGATGTCCAGTAAAAGGTAAAATGGGACTAAATAAAAAATATATGACAGGTTTTAGGAAGGCCTTAGTTGAATTTGATTATTATTCATTACCTTTACGAGTACGCTCGTAGTTCAGAGAACCTAATAATTCACCTCACGTCTAACAATGTTCAGTAAAACGACAAAATGGTAGATACAAAAATTTGATGACAGGTTTTTAGACCTGATGATACGTGCAATAAGTAATACAAGTTTATCAACATCATCTAACACTTAGTATATACGATTGCGTATATATCAAGAGAATATGACAGTTGATACGGATCTACCCCGTCAAAGCTTGAAAATAGTCATTTGATAGTCGACGTAAAAACTACTAACCGTACTGTCAAGATTCACTCAAGATTTAAAGATGAAACATAAGACTTAAAGATGAAACATAAGATTTAAAGATGAAACATAAGATTTAAAGATTGTTCAGTTTCATGGGCTAACTTATGTTGCTAACAGGTATTGTTGGCAGTTATGACTACGATCAGGTCTCTGTAGGGTGATCGTTAATGTAATTAATAAAGATTGACATTAGTGTATACAGCATGAAATTTACATCGTTTTGTTCCCGCCGTGTAGTGATAGTACCCGTCAAACTGAATAACTTTTCACGAAAAAAAAAAAATTTTTTGGACTCCATACAAAGTGAGACTCCCGACCGACCCATTTTGTATGGAGAAACCAAAAATTTTTTTGTCACAGGAAAAGTTGTTCCGTTTGACGGGTACTATCACTACACGGCGGGAACAAAACGATGTAAATTTCATGCTGTATAGATTATTATTGTTACGGATTACGTCCGTTGACGAAATATCTAATAATTATAAAGCGAAAATCTAATAATTATAACAAAAAAAAAACAAGAAAACCAATCAACCAAGATTCACATTTTTTTTCTTTTTTCGCTTAATAATTATTACGGTTAGTAGTTTTTACGTCGACTATCAAATGACTATTTTCAAGCTTTGACGGGGTAGATCCGTATCAACTGTCATGTTTTCTTGATATACAATCATATAAACTATAGTTGGGTTACTGTAGGATGAGCTCTGACAGATAAAAATTTTAAAAACTTTTTAATATTATTTCGTTTATTTATTTATTAATTAAGTAAAATTACATACTGTTTAATGATAAAATAAGAGGTGAAGTTATTTTATTTTATATTTTAGCTATTATGGTTTTTAAACTGAATATTATAAAAAAAAGTTGTTAACGTCGTATGAAGAATTTTGAAGCTGTTAGAACTCATCCTATAAAACCCAACTATAAGTGTTAGATAATGTTGATGAGCTTGTATTACTTATTGCACGTAGCATCATCAGGTCTCTTGGTGGATGTGGGCTGAAGATGATGATGATGATGATGTATAACAAAAGTTAATATGTAATGTAACCTTTGGTTCACAGTTGGAACAGAACCCGTTGACTTACGAGACGGGAGACGAAGACGAAGACGATACCGTCTCCATATCCGCTACTAATATGAATAGCGACGTAAGTAATTGAAAGAAAGAAATTAAATAATTTATTTTAATTATACCACAAAGATTAGGCATATAACCTTAACCAAACCCAGATTATAAATATCTGTATAAAATAGTATGTAAAAAGCCGTCAATCACGTTCTTTTAAAAAAGATTTAGACGATTTAAGTTCACTGACTCCGTAAGATAAAATAGTACATTGTTATAAGAGGGGTGAAAGTAACTTATGTAGCGCCGAGACGGGGTTTGGGCCTGAGCGTAGCGAGGGCCCTAATAGTTCGAGGCACCAAATAAGTAAGTCTTTAACCCGTGGTAAACACTGTGCTTTTCATTACGAATGTATAACTTTATTATGTTATTTCAATTTAACATTGCGCTGTAATTGAGTAGCTGTATAGAAAGATGGAACATAGTTCAATAGAAGTGTGAAATTGGAACCAGTTTTTTTTTTTATAATTTGACAGCTGTCAGCTGAAAGTGATTCTCCCTCCGGGCTGAAAAGTATTACCTTCAATCCGCTCCTCAGGCAACTTCCGAACTACTTTCAGAATATGAGTAATGAAAAATCTCGTAGCATTTACCTACGTGCTACGCTGACTACGGCGTAACATAGTAATAAAAATGTGACGTTAGAAAATGACCCGAAAACATTTTGCACTTCACAAACATGTTTCTGTTTTGTATTTTTTACTGCATTTAGATAAACAATTGGTATCTAAGTAGAAGAACTAAACTCACCGATTCCGAAAGATATAACATTTCATCATGGTAAATGCGACTTACCTACGTGTTACGCTATCTACGACGTGTCGTAGTAATAGAAATTACGTTAGAAAATGGCCCAAAATATTTTGCAGGTTAACAAGTTTCAGTATTGTTTCTTCTTACTGCATTTAAATAAACTATTGGTATATGACCGTGTGTGAGATGTCTTCACATATTTATTATTATTTTATTTATTTATTTTACAGAGCCCAGAGAAAAGTTACTCGGAGTCCCACGGTTCAAAATCTCAGGCCTCAGGTCACACGGATTACGCTAGTGCAGCTTGGCTATTGTTTACTCCTCACAAGTAAATAAGCACTCTTTAAATTTTCGTCATCATCATTTTCAGCCCATATCAATCCACTACTGGGTATAAGAATCTTCTCTAAAATAATTAAAAAATCAGATTGTCTGTGTTTCTTATGTATACAATAAAGTGTGTTTTACTTACTTGAATTTTTGGATAGCTCGCCCATAAGATACAAAGTTCGTTTTTATCATTTT
Source organism: Carpatolechia fugitivella (assembly GCA_951230895.1). NCBI lineage: Eukaryota > Metazoa > Arthropoda > Insecta > Lepidoptera > Gelechiidae > Carpatolechia > Carpatolechia fugitivella. Next base: position 15,014,739 of record OX579656.1, read on the forward strand.
ACTTACACACATGAACCTAAAGTACATAGATTCTGGAACTAGGTGTATCCTTCCCTTAGGCTCATATAAAGCGAGTTTAAGATAAAAAACTCACACTATATTATAATAAATGTGAAAATATGTTTGGATGTTTGTTCCGCCTTCACGCTTAAAGTACTTAACGGATTTGGCAGAAATTTGGAATGGAGATAGTTTGTATAACACATAGGATACCTTTTGCGGGAATAAGTCTTATTCCCATGGGAAAATCTTACGTAGCGCGAGCGTAGCTGCGGGCGGACCGCTAGTTATATAAATGTTTCGTTAAATGTTGCAGATGGTTCCGTTCCTGTGTCATCCCTGACGGAAAATGGGTATCGTTTATGGGTAATTTTTTCACATAATTAAAAGGTATAACGCTTAAATGCACGAGTTTTTATTTTTTAATAATACTTGTTAATTGAGCTTGTTTTTGGCCCAGAAAATGAGATAAGTAAAAAAAAATTTCGGTAAATTTTTAAAAATACTGTTAATTAATAAAATAACTTTATTTTTCGGCCTTTTTTTTAAATAATAAAATATTTTATTCCCTACTCAATACAGTTTATTTGGTATCAAAAGGATATTTGTAAGTTTTTTTTTTCATTTAAATTTAGAATTCCATTTCTGACTTTGTTTTGGCGGCAAACTCTACCTGCCTTACAAAAAAAAATGAAAAATAAAATAAATAAAATGTTCCAATTTTTCCAAAGAAGGTTACCAAAGCTAATGTTGTTTATTTCCAGAATACCTCATCCTGTTTTTATCGTACACAGAATTCATGTTTCTGATGTACGAGATGGCATTTCTATCGAATCCTTACTTTTTCCACTGTTCTATTGTGAGCGATATAATTTTCTATTACAAAGCTTTCCTGGATTTCCACACCGGATACATGAACCGATATGGGGATTATGTTCTGAATCCAAGGAAAGTGCGGAAAATGTAAGAGTTATTTTCACTACCGTCATCAGACTGCGCCAGTCTACTATTAGACATACGTCTCAGGCAGTCTCAGCAACGTTGCCAGATGTCCTGATTTAGGCGGGACGTCCCAATTTTTAAATCAAAATTAAATGTCCCGCTTTTCGGGGAAATCTCGGTTCGGGATGTCGTGCTCTAATTCTAATTTTAAAATCCGGCTATCCTTTTCGTTTTTATGACCAATGAAAGAGAGGTGATGAACGAATGATATTCATTTGAACGAATGATAACCTAAAATAAGGGCATAGCTGTCAGTTTAAGAGATTTTTAAGTCGCATGTTTTAAGTGCTCTCTAAAATTGTGCAATCGACACGGCCATAAGGTTCAAATTCGATGTTTGACAGCTCTAATATTAGGATGGCCATCTCCTGTCCCTTTTCAATGTTTAAAAGGTAAAAAGGATGTACTAACTTAAATTAAGGATTAGAGCGTGACATCCCGAATCGAGGCCCGTATAACAAAAATCCATGGTGCAATAAAATTAGAGTTACAACTGCTATAATTTTCAGGTACTTTTCAAAAATCTACCTTCGCCGACGAGATTTCCTGGTAAACCTGCCTATATGCTACCTGGCCTATGCACTACCCCTCAAGCGTGCGATGTGTGATGCCTTATTCTGCTATCTGAGAACGCCACAGCTGTTCAGAATATCCTACATCTTCACCTATCAGACTCATAGGAAGATTAATATCGGTGCAGCGAACCTATTCGTGAAGCTGACGTGAGTAGTTATAAATAAATAACAGCCTCCGTGGCCGAGTGGTCGAGATTTCGACGCCCATTACGGAGGTTCCAGGTTCGATTCCCGGTGGGGACACTGTCAAGCAAAAATATCTTTGTGAGACTTTCCCCAGTTTGGTTAGGACATTGCAGGCTGAATCACCTGATCGTCTGAAAAATAAAAAGATGATTCCGTGCTTCGGATGGCACGTTAAGCCGTTGGTCCCGGCTTCTATATAGTCGTTACACGAGCCAAGTCAGTGGCCTTTGGTGGCTCTATAACACTGACACCAGGGTTTGTGAAGTCGGTTGTTGACTTTACAACCCACACGATGATGATGATGATGAATAACCGGTCAAGCACGTGTCGGGCCACGCAAAGTGTAGGGTTCCGTAGTTGTCCTATATGCTACTTGGTACCTGTATAGACAGTTAACGATCATTAAAATCATTTTCTCTGATATTTGTATCGAATTTCTTACTAGTAAAAGTACATTTTATAAGTTGGTCTATTATTCGTTAACCTGTAAAGCCTACTTGATGTTGATAATTTTTATATGATGAATTTAATTTAAAAGGTACTAATACTATTAATTTTTTCACATTTACAAATACAACGGTTTCGCTAGTAAGGCCCCCCTTGTCAAGTCAATCTACTTATTTAAAACATAAGAGACTTTTTATATTGATATGGTCACTATAAGATGTTGTTAGGTTAGCTAATTACGTAATAACTTAAGACAGAAGGACCCTTAAGTAGGGACTGAATAAATTAACCGACTTGGAATTACATGGATCTCACAACTTTTAACGGTAGAAGAACTGAGTCGCGAGACTTGGTTTTTTTACAACTTATGTTTTTGATGGCATAGGTATAATATCGTCTGCCAGGTGGACTGATGACCTAAGGAAGGTCGCTGGTGGTGGCTGGATGAGGAAAGCGGGCCATCGTGCGCTTTGGCGTCCCCTTGGGGAGGCCTACGTCCAGCAGTGGACTTCAATAGGCTGATTGATTGATTGATATCGTTTAGTGAGATGGACGAATGATTTTTGGTTGAATTATGAGATTATTTTAAATCTAAAGCGTGAAGTATTTGCGTTTATCTTATATCGTGTTATTTGAAATCTTTAAATGTCGTGGCCGAGGTCCTTGCCTGTCTGAGGGCGCCCCCAGATACGTTGTAATTTTCTAAGGGGTACGAGCCTTCTGCTCCCCCGCAAGTCCGCGCCCGCTATATTACCAACCTGGTAGAGATAGCGATGAGTCCTTGAATTAATATGTATGATCATACTAGTGACCATCTTCAATCTTAACTAATTACCTAACACCATTATGTATTGATTGTACCAACAGATCAATTCTGATATGGGCGTCGATCTTATCTCACGTGAACGCGTGTCTGTTCTTCAAACTATCCTGCCTGACGCCGGCGCATTGCACCAACGACAACTGGATGACTAAAGAGGAGTTGCATTTGAACTCCAAATATACAGAGGTATAAACAATGAGCTAAAGAACCCTGGTTTTAAAAGTCTTTGGGTAAAAACCGCTTTTTTTTCGCAGTGCTAAAGTCAAAGACCTTTAAAGCTAAAGTAAACTGTAAAACATGTGAGTACCTCATTTATTTACAACAGTGTAAATCAATAAAGTACCTACATAAACATGACGTTACTAAGTGTTGTGCTCGGGTGTTGTGTGTCCTTTGACTTTCCAGAAAGATACTGTTTAAAGTTTTACTATTTATAGTATTTAAATCAGTTTATTGTCTAGCTTATGATAATTATCATACTAAACATAACTTTAATTGATTTGTAACGCGGAAATAATAACAAAGGTCTAGGATGTGGGCATAAATATGACAGTTGCATGTGGGTGAACTAGGTTAGTGGACTACTGGTTTTTTGTTGTCTATAATGTATATTGTGTAGATATGAATAATGGATTGAAGTAGTAAATGTGTCTCGGGTGATTTATTTTACTCGACGTCCGAAAATACTTTTATTTTTTGTGTTTTACTTAAGGTGAGCAAAACAGCATAAGATTACACTAGTTTACAAGGCCGCCACCCGCCGCATTATTTTTGTTTACTAGCCTACGCGATCCCACTACTGGGCATAATAGATTTTTTTATTATTTGGCCGCCATCTTGTTTTTCTGGCCTAAAATGGAAAAATTGGTCTTGGCAACATCGAAAACTGTGATCAGGGTCGTCTCACGAAGCAACAAGTTACTAGTAACAAGTTACAATTTGATAATGTGTTTTCTTTCTTTTTTTCTTTGATATACATTGCGTAGCCAATAGTTTAGCCCTTACTGTTTATCTTATCCTCTACGCAATGTTCATCGAACTGTACTTGTAATTTGTAACTTGTAGCTTCGTGAAACGTCTAATTCGGAGAGTCTAATTGCCCTTAAAGCACATGTTGCTAAAATATCACCCACCATGCAGTTAGAAGCAATCTTTTCAGATATAGCATGCTTCTTAATTTATCGTTTGTTAAAAATGTCACCGAGCATATTTACTTTTACAGGGCAAATACTTCCCATTGTACGTAGCGTCGTTATGGTACATGATCAATTTGCTGACCATCACCGGAATGGGAGACGTGTCCTCGCAAAACGACTTTGAAGTCATCGAGACAATCATTATTATCATTGTCATTAAGTTTTGTACCGGTAAGTACAGCCAGTGTGTCCTGCCCACTATGACATATGGTGCCGAAACATGGGCGCTCACTAAGGAGACTGTGTACCGACTAGGAGATGCACAAAGGGCCATGGAGCGTACCATGCTAGGCTCAAGTTGATCAACCGTATACCGAACGCAGAAATCCGGAAACGGACCAAAGTGCAAGACGTTGGTAAGCGGATCGTAAAACTCAAGTGGCAGTGGGCAGGTCATGTGGCTAGATTTAGAGATGGCAGGTGGAGTAAGTCCCAAAGAGAAAGGTGGTCTAGGCAGGGGAAAAGACGAGCGGGTCGCTGGAAAGACTTGGCTGAGGTTTGCACAGGATCGCAAAGGTTAAATTGGCATGAAAAAGAGGAGGCTTATGCCCTGCAGTGGGTAGTGAAAAGCTGATAATGAGGAATGATGATGAAGGCTTTTTGTTTAGGTCCATCAATCGGGTTAATCAATGGCACACACAAGTACACAACTTTCGAATAGGGGATCGGACTGTTCCTAAATTTACCATATTTTATGAAATATTTTTGAATGTATATTAGTAGCAGACGACTCCCGAAGAATAAAACAGAATCGGTTGAAAAACGAATTTACAGTGATTTTTTAAAGTTTCAATATGTCTGTCTGTTTCAAAAATTATTTTTTGTATGGAGATTATATGGCGTTACTAACAAATGACAAGTGGGTATGTGCCTCTCTGTCTAATCTTGAATTTCAAACCTTTATAACTTGGTCAATTTTAAAGATAGAGCAAAAATTCTTTTAGTGTTCGATAGCAGAAACTAAGAAGTTTGGATTTATAAAATAAAAAAAGTAGACCGATCCCCTATTTTTTCGCAGGAGAATGGACGTTTCCTTACGATGTTTTCTTACTCTATAAGGGCTCGTTCCCACATTCACGGTTGCAAACCGGACCGGCGCTAATGCCGGCGCCGTGGGCACACCTCCATAGAGCTTCATACATTACTGAGCGACCGTGCGCCGGACCGGCGCTTATTAATACGAAATTTAATGAATTAGAATTAGAGAATAATGAGACAAAGTTATCAGTTGTTAGTTAGTTATCTACTTAATACTAAACCCTTAGGTCTCCTCATATCCGAGATGTCAGCGATGATCACGGCCCATTCATCTTCGCTCATTGCATACGACTACAGTATCAACGAGTTGCGAGACGGGCTCAGGGATATGGATCTGAGCGACCACCAGATGAACAAAATGTGGGACTATGTGAGAGAGTTGTGGAATAGACAGCAGGGAAGACAGGTATAGTTTTAATTTAACTTTTTGGCTATAATGTATTATCATAATTTATTTGACGTGTGGTGACGGCAGAGTAGAATACATTTGTCACCTTCCCGTGGGTGTCGTAAGAGGCGACTTAGGGACTACACATTGAACAGGGAACGGGCAGCAGCGCTCTCTGATACAGTAACCATTTAATCTGCGATCTCCAACCCGCCTGCCAAGCGTGGAGATTATGGCAAGACCAAACACTTAAGTGGAGGAGGCTCATAGTCCAGCAGTGTAACGGGCCTTTGATTTGATTATTTATTTATTTTTTATTTAAACTTTTCTGTTTTCTATTTAACATTTATTTATTGCTTTACTATTTGGTATTATTATTTACATAAAGCGAAACGGTTGGGATCCGGTTGCGCGTTTGCTCGATCTGGCGCTGACAGAACACCAGCGCTGTAGTCCTGTACTGTAGCACATGCTGAGTCAGCGCCAATTGGTTGGCCCAATGCAATGGCGCGGTGCACTCCGCAAACAATTTTATTTAACCGTTTCAGTAACTTCTGTAAATTGTATGTTTGTGATTATTTTTGTTATGTGTTTGTTTCTGAACTGTACTTATTTTTATTCGAAAATATCTGTGTTTTATTTGGTGTGCAATACTGTGCTGTCTGTATGTGTCATTCAATAAAAAAAAAAAAAACTATTCTAATTTATGGTCATCAATCACTGACAGCTGATATACGATGATTTTGCAAAAACACATGAAACAGAGACAGTAAAAAAAAACTAGATTGTCAATTTGTCTTTGCGCTTTATTCTTTTAATTCTTCAGATTCCTTCAAAAAAAGAAGCCATGAGTTTTCACCGTTATCCATCGTCTTGGTTGGTTGGAACAATTTTTTCGAGCTGTCGGAAAATTCCCTTTTCCTTTATTTTTTCTAATTCCAATTTTATCCGACGACGCGGGTTTGATCCTCACCACGTAGTACCATTGTGTTTTCGAATTTCGAATACATAATGTACGTTAATTCGACGCTCTTACAGTGAAGGAAAACATTGTGAAGAAACCTGCACACTCCTGCGAAGAAATTCAAAGGTTGTGTGTGAAGTCGACCAACCCGCACTGTGCCAGCGTGTTCAACTAAGGCCTGATCGCTCTAATTCAGGGTAGGCTCGAGCCTCTCAGTGGGGACGTATATGAGCTGTTGATGAATTTAATCCGTTTTTAGATGCCAGAGCTAGTCTACAAGCTACCCTACCGCTTCCGTTGTCAAATAATGCAAGCTGTGTACGGTTCGCACATCAGGGAGTCGGTCATATTCAGTAAAACCCACGACGATTTTAAAAGGATGCTGGTTATGTGGCTAACGCACTGCGTATTCTTCCCCGGCAACTACATAGTCCAATGTGGCGACTCGGATCAGAGTATTTATTTCATACACCGAGGAGAGGTGAGGGTTTTCAGTTTTAGTACTGAGGTACGGAAGAAATGTCAAATTTCAAACTCATAAATTATTTTCGCACAGTGGCGTAACTCACATAAAAATTATAATTAGACATAAGTATATGAAGTATCATAAACGTATAGACAATACTATGCCTATACTAGCTATTTATTATAATGTTTGCATGCTATTATGATTTTAGCAAAACATGAATGCACTTACTATGTAAAGGGCCCCGGAGACGGTCAAACGGTTTCAATAAAAAAAAATCACGTAAGGTGTTTGATCAAACCGTTTGAGGTCGGTTTGAACGGTTTGTCAAACGGCTCCGCGCAGTCTGATTCTGTACGCTGTCGTAATTACACTTCTGACGCGTGAAACACAACAAAAATATGAAATTGCATCAAACATGCTTCAAACACGTAAATGTTTGACAAACCGTTCAAACCACCTTTGTAAACGATCAAAATGGTTTGAGTCAAACCAAACTTTACGTGTTTGAATCAAACCATTTGACCGTCTCCGGGGCCCCTATCATACCAGCCTTATGCAATGTTTTAAGCAATTAAAATATTTTTATCTTTTTATCTTTATGACTAAGATTGTGAATATTCAAAAGGTAGACACTTGCATAGTTAATTTTAAAATTGTTTTTAGGTGGAGGTTCTAACAGTCCATCCCAATTTGACTGAATCAATTTACGATATTCTAGGCCCTGAAGACAGTTTTGGAATTGCCCAGGTATTATCACTTTTTATGGTTTCAAAAGGAAAAAATAAACTGTTACAGGATCACTTCGTTAACCATCTGTCCGTCTATCAAGACTCTTTTTCTCAGTAATGCGTGTAGGTATCTAGTTAAAATTAATACTGAATGTTTAAGTCTATGGTCCCTAGGAGCCCTAAAAATATTTATAAAATTTCAAGCTTCTAAGTCTACGCAATCAAAAGACAAAGATGAAACATTTGAACTCACGTCGTCATACAAATTTCAATACTAACTCAATACTCTTGTGAAAGGATGTTTAGTTAGATGTTTGGTAATTTGTTCCGCTTTCACGCCTAAAATACTGAACGGATTTGGATTAAATTTGGAATGGAGATAGTTTGTAGCCAATTCAAAAAAAAGTTCATAAATCTTCGATAGATGGCGTTGACGATTCGTCGCCTTTCGGGCCTTAAAAGGATTTAAAAAAAGAATCCACGAAGTACACCTGGCGCCATCTATCGTCTTAATCAGAACTATTATTTTTATTTTTTAAAGAGCTGATATGGTAGAGAACAATCTCACACCTAAGGATGCCGAAGACTGGGCAAAGTGGAAAAGATTAAGTAGGAAAGCGGACCCCAGCACTAGGCCGGGAAAACGCTAGGACGAAGAAGAAGAAAGAGCTGTCAGAAATTCCCCTATTTATGTTGATTTTTATATAATTATAAATAGATAGTTTATTTTTCAGGGTCTATTTGTCGGAGTGCCCCATCATTTCTCGTTCCGTGCTCGCACCGTAGTCGACGTGGTTTACCTGAAGCTCGACCAATGGAAGTACCTCCTCGACTTCTACCCCAAATCAGCCAAGATCGTCAAACACAAAGTGTCTAACGTCTATCTGGCTATTTAAAATTGAATTAAGATTGACCGCAAGGCTTAGTTAGGGCTGTGCCGTGCTTTAATTTCACATCACATGAAAACTAATTAGGTACGTGAAAACCTATGAAATACGCAAATGATAGCTAATAGGGATCATGACTTATTTTTTTTCTTTCCCTATCAGCTAGATTGATTAAAAAGTATTGGACACGTATTTTTTCTTTTTTCACGTTATCATAAAATTACGAAGATATTTAGAATTGAAAAAACGTATGACGTCAAGCTTGAGCTTCTGCCCTCATCATAGGGGATTGGACTGTTCCTAAATTTAACATATTTTATGAATTATTTTAAAAATATAGATAAATAGCAGACGATTCGCGAAGAAAAAAACAGAATCGGTTGAAAAACGAATTTACAGTGATTTTTTTTAAGTTTTAATATGTCTGTCTCTTTCAAAAACGATTTTTTGTATGGAGAGCGTTACTAACAAAATATGACGTCACAAGTGGGTATGTGCCTCTCTGTCTAATCTTGAATTTCAAACCTTTATAACTCGGTCAATTTTAAAGATAGAGCAAAAATTATTTTAGTTTTCGATAGCAGAAACTAAGAAGTTTGGAATTATAAAATAAATAAAAGTAGTCCGATCCCCTATTCTGCCAAATCTTGAACCATGATTTGTCAGCGCGATCTATCGTCTTAGTTGGAACTAATTTTTACAAGTTGTTAGATAAAACAAATAATTCACGCACGGCACAACCTTAGCGATCAGATAACTATTTATATGTTTGTTTTAAGTATGATTTGTTGTTTTAAGTTAGTAGATGTTAGTTTAGATTAAAATTAGTTTAAAAATTTTAAGTTTGTTTATTTTGTTCAATCACTTGTTATATCATTCATAATTCAACATGAAACATTAACAAAGACTAAACTACTATTTTTTAACACATTTTTGACCCGCAAACGTTTCGGATCATCGTAATGACAATAAATCGTAAGACAAAATGGCTAGTTACTAAAACGAGAAAATGAAGAATACCAAATCACTAAATACTCAACTCACTCACTCACTTATTGTAACCAAATCACTCAAGTCAACGAATTATAGTATATATATAGTCAAGAAGAGTAACCGCCTAGCAAAACCCGCTAAAACTTAATTTTGACAGACGACGACAAACAGGCAGATGATGTCGCTGTTGTACATTGAAGCTTACTTTCGACATTCTTACAAACCGAGTCATATAAAACATCATTGTACCGCGTATTCGAATGTCCTATGTGGTGGGGTCAAGTTGGAAGCGTAGTTACGTTTCTTGACTATAGACTATTGATTTTTGACTCAAATACCATATAAGCCGATACGATTCTAAATTAAAGTAATGACTTATTTAAATTGTGATTGGATAATAGAATGCATATTTAGCTAACAAATATAGAAGCTGACGCTCTTATTAGAAACTACTTTCTTTAACGAGCTTTTTTGATACAATAGTGCATTCCATAATAGGGATTTTCCGACAGCCAATTAAAAAAAAAATTCATAAAACTTCGGTAGATGGCGTTGACGATTCGTGGATCCGAAGAAATCGAGATAAATAAAAGGATTAAAAAATAACCATGAAGTACACCTGACGCCATCTAAGTAGAACTATTATTGACCGAGCGAGCGAAGCGTCTCTGTTTCAGCTTGGCCAAATTTGCTTTTGTATGTCCATCTGTTTGTTTGTTTGTTTGTTTCACTCTACAGGTCGCGTTTCCCAACCGATTCTCGTGAAATTTTGTGAGCAGGTTCGATAAATTAATCGAATTTTGTTGTCGAGTCAGTTTTTGGAAATTTTAAAAAATGACGGAGTTATGGGGGTTGCCAGCTTACAAGGTCTACCGCTGAGGCTGTTTTCATCTACAGGTCACATTTCTTAAGGGTCGGGAATGTTTGTGGAGAAAAAATAAAAAAAGATATACAGACTCGCGAGGTCTACAGCTCACAGAGACACTAGTTTTTATTTTTTAAAGAGCTGTCAGAAAATCCCTCATTGCCCATAATTCAACTTTAGGTAAACATGCATTATGCATCCTATCCAAACACTTCTTATATTCAACCTTCTAACTAAATAAAAAAAATGAAACGGTACCAAGTCTAAGGCTGGCGCTTCCTCTTCTTGGTGATCCTCTGCGAGACCTCCGGGATGACCTCTTGAGTCTCATCCATCATCTCCTCAGTTTCCACTGTGACAGTAGGTTCTAATCCTGATTCTTCAGGAGACGGCGATGGGAGGCTTAGTTGACTTTGAGTTAGCCTGAAACTGAGATAAGAATAACTATTTCTATTTCATAACTTTAAGGTCAGTTTAAATGTCTGTACTTAGCCCAGTTACACATTGCAAACGCATATGTAACTAAGATTGTTTAACATGTTGTTAGGTACCCAAGGTGTAGTTTGCAACACTGAAAACCTTGTGCTACTCTTGAAATATTTCGCAGTTTTTACGGATTTGGATGATATTTGGAATGGAGATAGTTTGAACTCTGGATTAACACATAGGGTACTATTTACGGGAAATAGTCTTAGTCCCACGGGATAATCTTACATGATAAGAGCGTAGCCGCCGGCGGACGACATATAGTATATAGAATAATTGTAATTACATGCGCATTTGCAATGTTTACCTTTTGCCATTACGATAATTACCGGTGTAACTATGAACAACGCAAGATAGTAGCTCGAAACAAGTCTTGAAAAACAGCCTTCGTGGCTGAGTGGTCGAGGTTTCGACGCTCATTGCGGAAGTTCCGGGTTCAATCCCGGATAAATCTCTTTGTGAGATTTTCCCCAGTTTGGTTAGGACTTTGCAGGCTGAATCACCTGATTGTCCGAAAAGAAAGATGATTCCGTTCTTCGGAAGACACGATAAGCCGTTGGTCCCGGCTAGTCGTTACACGAGCCATGTCAGTGGCCTTTGGCGGCTCTATAACACTGACACTAGGATCTGTGAGGTCGGTAGTCGACCTTACAACCCACACGATGACGAAGATTGGAAAAAAACATGATTAACTTTACATAGTGCTAAACAGTGTTAATTTTTAGCATTTTTGCGCAGTAATCTAAAACAGTTTCACGTCATATCATGCAAAAATCCAACCATAACTTCATGCTATAAACATAAATTCAGTACAAGCATTAGATAATGATAGCATAGTGCGTAAAGGTGTCCAAACTTAATTAAACACCAAAAGGGAGATATCTAGAAGAAAAAAAGTATAGTTATATAAACGCAGCCTTAGTTAGTTAGTTAGTTGGTGGGCTCCCGTTTCCGCAATTAGACTCTGAATTGGTCCGTTTTACGTTCGGTTTTGCTGGTTACTCCAACCAGCCCAGCTCCTTCCAGAAGCTCAGAAGCCTCCTGGGACTGTCACAGGCTTCGCGGAGCGACCCCACATTCTGGAGGATTTTTGCCCGTTGGTCAGTCAACCCTACGCATTCCAGGACTACGTGGGTGACCGTTTCTTCTGCTTCCAGACATCCTCTGCATAGAGGGCTGTCCGTCGCGCCGATGGTGAATAGGTGTTTATTGAGAGGTATGTGACCTGTTAAACTGCCTACAACTATTCGGAGGTTTTTACGGTTTAGGCTGAGAAGTCTGTGTTAAACGCTTAAGGTTAAGATAAACATGTAAGTAAACGCAGCCTTACTTACATGTTTATCTTAACCTTTTTGTTCCTGCGCACATGTTACGTAATTAAGAAAGTATAAGCTTGCCCATATTGGAATATGTTTTATCTACACTCATGTCGTAAATCCTTCATTTACTTATCAGAAACGCTAAGCAAATGATATACCTTTCGATGGAGCCGTGACTAAGGATCCATACAAATTTCATTTCGTTATCGCAAAGTTGTAACAAAATGAAGTTTTTTTTTTTTAATTTTTACGCAGATGCTTGCTATTTGAGCACACTAGCGTGTTTCGGAACGCAACCTTGGCGGCGCGCATGCGCGGTGCGATATTACTGCAAATTTATTTTCGCGCCATTAACGTTTGTAATGTCAATAATTATTACAATAAACAATGATTACTTTATTTTGTCTTTAATTTAAATTTGTTGTATGAGTGTAGATAAACTATTGTATGCAACTGTACATAATTAGTATTTAACACTCGTGTATACTTTTATGAAACTCGCTGCGCTCGTTTCATAAACCACACTCATGTTAAATACCCCTCATTATGCAACAGTTGCATAAATAGCTATTTATTTACATAAATAGCCGCCATTTACTACGAGTTGTAAAAGTCGACATAGAGAGAGTTATTATTTTGTTGTACTCAATTCATATGGTTCTTTTTTAGTTAAAAATGTGTGCTGCCTTACTAAAAATTATGAAACTTAGTTTAATTATTTAGTTAAGTGGATTGAGGCACAAGTTCCCGATAGAGCTCTGCTCTCTTCATGGGAAAATGAGTGCAATAGGGGATCGGACTGTTCACCATACTTTATGAATTTACCATATTTTATGAATTATTTTTAAAATATAGATTAGTAGCAGACGATTCGCGAAGAAAAAAACAGAATCGGTTGAAAAACTAATTTACAGTAATTTTTTAAAGTTTCAATATGTCTGTTTCTTTCAAAAACGATTTTTTGTATGGAGATTATATGGCGTTACTAACAAATGACGTCACAAGTGGGTATGTGCCTCTCTGTCAAATCTTGAATTTCAAACCTTTATAACTCGGTCAATTTTAAAGATAGAGCAAAAATTATTTTAGTGTTCGATAGCAGAAACTAAGAAGTTTGGATTTATAAAATAAAAAAAATAGTCCGATCCCCCATTTACAGTTTTCATGGACCATTCTATCTCGTTATTAAAAATGTATCTTGCTTGCATTGATCTGTCCATCGTAAGTACTATTCATATAACAATCTTTAGAGTGCAGTATTATACTAGTTTTGAAAAGTGCAAACAAATGGGAAAATTGGTTAATGTTGCAGTAGGAAAATAACAAAGCATTAATTAATATGTGCAGTGTAACAAGATGCAATGTGGTGACAATCAGGCACACAAAATGTAAGTAAGCGGATGTGTTTGATGGCGTTATTTATAATAATAATTTGAATACTCTTTAGATGATGTTTGACCGGGGTTTGTCGTTGGCTGGTTTGTTTTTTGTTGTGCCTCTGCACCCGCCGAGTCAGATGACCTGAAAATGTATTTCATAATATTGTTTTTTTTAGATTTGGGGAAGAAATTTTCATTAATTTAGTGTGAATTTGTTTTCGATTAGATATTATACTTACTTTTAAGAAATAAAGATTTACATTATATTAGGTTGTATATTCAAAAACATTGATTCAATTATTTGGCTTTGAACCATATAACCACATTGGTTTTTGGTTAATGTGTGCTGTGTGTCTTAAAAGAAATCACTGCAAAGGAGTTACAAATTTCTTTTTCACCAGAGCAGTGATTATATATTATAATCTCAATTTAGCATTTAAAATTTGTACATTTTAGATAGTATTAACATTTATTACTTACTTTTTAATCTTTTTCTACTCTTTCTTTTTAATCGAACAGTGTAATAATTTTTTAAATGATTTTTGACCAGATTTTTAAATACAGAGTACTAAGACCTAAATACTAAGGCTTATAACTTTTTGTTTTGTTTTGATACTTAAGCGCTTTTTTAATCTAGATTTGACGTCTAGATACTCATGTTTCAAAGAGCGTCTGTGGTCTAAGAGCGTCGGTGGTCTAGTGGTTAGGGCCGCTGCTCCCGTCCGGGAGACGCAGGTTTGATCCCCACCACGTACCAATGTGTTTTCGAATTTCGAATTCATATGTACGTTTATTCGACCCTCTTACAGTGAAGAAAAACATCGTGATGAAACCTGCACACTCCTGCGAAGAAATTCAGTCGACCAACTCGCACTGGCCCAGCATGGTCGGCTAATGCCTAATCACCCTAATTCAGGGTAGGCTTGAGCCCCTCGGTGGGGACGTATATGGGCTGTTGATGTTGATGATGGTGACTCACGTTTCAGTCTGCAGCCTCTCCAATTGCGATTCGTCAAAGTCATCCTTGCAGCACGGCCACTTCTGGACTTTCTCCAAGTAGCGGTTTAGGCAGCGCGTGTGAACCGCCTTGGCACAAGAAGGGCAGTTGTAACCCTGGAATAATGGGAACAAAATTGTTCTTAGAAAAAATACATCATCTTTATGCATCTTTGTTTGAATTGTACACTCAGCGCATCCAAATCTTTTTCCTTCTATTATTAAGTTTTGAAGTAAAGAAAAGGTTAAGTTAAATATATATTGAATTAAGTAAGGTTAAGGTTAAGTTAAGTTAAGTGAAGAAAAGGTTAAGAAAGATAATAGTAAAGGTAAAGAGGTGTATCATGAAGATATTAAAAATATTGGGAATGTAGATTTATAATGAAAGAATAACTTTCATTTGAGAGTTAATTGGTTGTGCATATTGTATTTTCAATTATAAGCATAGAATACCTACGTGAAAGTTAGTATAAGCTACCTATAGGTAGGAGAGGGTGGGACTACTTTTATAATTTTGAAAGAACAGAAAAGCAAACTCTACTAACTCTGAAAACAATCTGTTTGCAAAGACAGCATTCTTCAATAGTGTCCGGCATGTTCTGACGAAGGTATCCTTCAAACTCGTGGATAGCTCGCACTCCTAAAGCATAGTTGTCACCATCCTGGTCCAAGTAGCGCATTTGACACCAGGTGTTTAGAAGTTTCTGGAATTAGGAAACAAAAATAATATTAAATAAAACATTACAAAAAGTCTGTGAGTATAAAAAAGTGCCATGTGGTGACGGCAGAGTAGAATATATTTGTCACCAACCCTTACTCTTCCCGTGGGCGTCGTAAGAGGCGACTTAGGGACTACACATTGAACAGGGAACGGGCAGCAGCGCTCTCTGATACAGTAACCTTTTAATCTGCGATCTCCAACCCGCCTGCCAAGCATGGAGATTATGGCGAAACCCTCCACTTAAGTGCAGGAGGCTCATAGTCCAGCAGTGGACTATGAGCCTCCTGTGTAACAGGCCGTTGATGTTGATGATATAAAAGTGCACCTAGAGATTGGCCTACAAACAAATGTTTAGATTACAAACAGTGAACAATCGGGCCAAAGTGCTGAGCCCTGAACCCCATTCCTTCAGGGCAACTTTTTCTTGTAGTTGCTCAGGATAGAAAGCAGTGGAAAGATTTGGAGGAGGCCTTTACCAACAGGCACACTGAGCTGAGAGTTTTCATATGCAAGGATAGTGGGTTAAAGATTACAGTTTAGAAGACACATATAAGACTTACTAACTTAGGGTTTTCCTTTTTCCTTAGCTGACCAAAAACATAAACCTCTGTCATTCATTCAATCAATTAATCAATCAATCAGCCTATTGCAGTCCACTGCTGGACGTAGGCCTCCCCAATGGCACGCCAAAGCGCACAATCACCCGCTCTCTTCATCCAGCCACCACTACCTTCCTCAGGTCATCAGTTCACCTGGCAGGGGGACGTTCTACACTATGTTTCCCAAGTATGTTTCCTGGTATCAAAGATATTTGTTGCATTGATTATTGCAAATAAAAACCAAATTCAACATTAGGACTACCCATTGTAAAATAAAATATGGTAATACCTGTGCATCAGTCTTAGTAAAAGTGCTCTTCATTTGTCCTACAATATTGATGGCATGAATACCGGTCAGTTGCCTAGCATCCGTGGTCATAATCCGTTCAATCAGAAGTCTGAAATACTCCAGCTCGGTAGCCGAGAAAACGTTCTGAGCTTTGGTCGCGTCGTCGTACCCAAGAGAGAGGAAAATCACAACTTCTTCATCAGTAAACTCATCGTTGGCTATCTTGATGGTCTGTTGAAAAGGCCTGATTTTGTCGTTTATATCTTGCACGAGGTTTTGGACGGACACTGTCTCGTTTTGGTCTTCTGAAAGTTATGTCTAGGTGTATTAAAAGGTATAGGTTAGAAATTACGACCGACAACTAAGACACGAAAAACTGCTTTGTTTTGTCTGCAATGCATTTATGTTTTTATTTTAAGGATGAGGAATTAATAATTTTATCGAAAAAGATTGTAATTTTTTGTCAAAACTTACCAGATCCAGCGTAATTCGCTAAAACATGTTCGGTTTCGACCAGGGTCATCACTCCGCGACTGGCTAAGGATCTCAACAGAAACCTGTGTACGTCACCGTAGGTCATTGTTTGATATGTTAATTATAGATTACTAACACGAAAAGAATGCAGAAATTAACAATTCTTCGCCAAGAAAAAAGGCCGCCAAAACAAACTACAACACAAACAACTTGACTTGACAGTCAATAAGAGTGCGTTCCAAAACTACCAACCAAAACGGGTAAGGATTTGACAACAGTCTGTTTCACTTTCAAGTGCAAGTGAAATATTATGCTGTTAATCCGAATAATTCTCGCTCATTTTGGAACGCACTCCTAGTATGACTACTTCACTTGTATTGTTGTTGTTGTTTTACTCTAAGATAGATGGCGCTCAATGAAATTGTATTACAATAACAAATAAGGTCAATAATTTCTATAAATGTGCTTATTTCATTAACACTTACCATCAATTTAATTCATCTTATTCGAGCACACATATTTTGCAGGATACCTAACAAACGTAGGGAGAACTGGTGAGGTAGCAAGTCAGTATCGCACGACTACATTTGAAATTGGTAACTTAGCTTGCCGCATGGTATAAAGTAAGTTTACTTATAAACAAAATTCTCGTTGCAATTAATTTAAATCTTAATTTTTAATACAATTTTTATAAAACAATTTTTTCATTCATTTGCAATCAGATCAACTTTTTGCCATCATAATTATTAAATTTTGATTGTTGAGAAGGTATGCCAAATAAGTTATTCTACCGAAAAACAAATTTAAAAAAATGGTAAGACAGGCAGACTAACAAGGCAAGTAAAATAAATGATTCTGGAATTTTCATAAAAGGAAGTGATGAAAACATGTACGAAAATATTTTTATTTTGAATACCTCAGTATTTAGCCTAGTCACGAGCTAGGTGGCAGTACAGTTACATAATTTTTAATATTGGCAGTTCTATTAGTTTTAGCTAAATAAAAAACCGCGAACTTTAAAATAAAAAGAAAACTTTTTTGTGCCAAATTAAATAAAAAATGGATGATTGTTCGTGTCTTATTATTCTATTAAAGTTTATTGTCCCGAAACATTCACTGGATAATACATTATCGAAATTACTTATACACACTAAACACTTCAATAAACAAATTAAAACGAAGACACGTCCGCCATTGTCAGATGCTGACAAAAGACCCAAAAAAAAACTTAGATTTTTTATTTGGCTTAGCCTTTAGAACATAGCCTTTAGAACAAAATTTAAAGTAAAATCTTTAGTCGAGAACGATAAGATTTTGTCCGTCATATCCAGACAAATATTTGCAGATAAGTAAGTCTCCAGGAAGTCGCCATCAACAGTCACATTTACCTATTAGCAAAGTATGTTTAATTTACAACGTCCTATAATAGTACGGAAATCATAACCGATTGTTTATTATATAATATTTTTAAATGAGGACATATTCCATAATAATGTATCTAAGTATTATGTATGCAGTGCAGTTCTACAAGAAGTATATCGTCAATTTGTTTGAACACTCTTTCGATGAAAGTAAAAGGCAAAGAACTTGCAATACAACACTTGCACACACCTAGTCTGCGAAGAAGGTTGTGTGTGAAATCGACCAAGCCGCACTTAATAAATAAATTTGTTTATTTTCTTCACAACAGTACCTTATAAACAAGGGGCAGGTGTTTCCCATTAAGCTTAGGAGACACCGCTTTTCTACACATACTTATGTAAATAAACAAAAGTTTTTAAAGTAAAACTAGAACAATAATTTCAATAGAAAATAATTAGGTATGACTTACCTGGTCTCATTACCATGTATGTTCTCATTAGATGAGAAGAAACAGCCAAGCAGTTGTTAGCCTTACGTCTAAGTTGGCAAGCGTGAGCTCACCTTGTCTTATTCAAGGTGAGATTTATCTTATCGGTGGTGACGGGGTGGAGAAAGTCCTTGAATGGAGACCACGTACTGGCAAGCGCAGTGTGGGACGGCCACCTACGATACGAGATGGACCGACGACCTGGTGAAGATCGCTGGGTCTCGTTGGATGCAGGTGGCTATGGACCGGTCACGCTGGAGTGCGATTGGAGAGGCCTATGTTCAGCAGTGGACTTTAACAGGCTGAAATGATGATGATGATGATGATGGTGACGAGGACTCCTGGGGGCCGATTCACGAAGCCTCAAGTTACAAATTACAAGTACAATTCGATGTAAATTGCGTAGACAATGAGATAAAACGGTAAGGGCTTACAGTTTTGGCGAATTGGCTACGCAATGAATATCAAATTGTAACTTGTTACTAGTAAATTGTTGCTTCGTGAAACGGGGCCCTGGTAGTTACAAAAATTACTTTAAAAAAAGTTAAAATAATTACTTAATTTCGTCTTTAAAAAATATTAAAGCTATTTTTAACGACGGCGCGGCGCTCAACTAGAGCGATCGATATTTTGTATCTATGTTTTTAAAGGAATTAGTTCTAACATGCGTCTCCCAAGTAAACAAATGAAAGCCAAGAAAGCCATTTATACTGCAAATTAAAACTAAATGCAACCCCTATAACAAGACAACGTTATAATAATAATAATAACAATACCAGGGGCGCAAACCCAGTGTTCGTATGGCGAACACGTAATTAGGTACTGCGTCGTCCTATGAACAGCCAAAGTCGGGATACAACTATTCACATACCTCGCTGTACTAATAAAATTGGATGAATGGATCGATCAGCATTATTTATACTCACTAGAAAAAAAAAAACAAACCCTGATTATTTTATCAAAGTTATGTATGGAGTCACCAAAGGCCATGCGTGAATGGCTCGTGTAAATTGTCAGTTCAAATGTTGGTTCTAAAATAAAATAAAAATAAAAATATTATTATATGGTGCACGTATATCTAGGTACTCACTATACTTATACAAAAATGGGAATCAGAAAGAAATACTTACACCAGCACTTGGCTTAGGCCCGTGCAATGTTTTTTTTTACCTCTTCAGAGAGATTAAAACTTAACAAAAATATTATGCTGGTGTCAAGTAAATAAAAAATAAACTGGACAATAGAGTAGATAACTAACTATTACATTTTAAACAGATAATAGTGATGACTGCAAAGTGCAGACTTCATTAACATAAAATGAAGTGCAATAGGATGAATCCAGGAATATAAACACGGACATAAATTCATTAGTCCAAAGTCGACGCATGCTTTCATAAAAACATACCGACGAAATAACAGGAGAAGACTCTGCGAGATATATTTTTTTTTACATTACAGGCTTCATTACGTTCGCTCTACATTCCTACATTCGTACTCTATTCCCCATTTAAATTTAACTAGCAGGTTCTGACGAAATATGGGTGACATTACACAAATTTATATAAATAAAAATGAATGTTGCTAACCGCAGCAATACTCGAGAACGGCTCGACCGATTTGGTATTTTTTTTTTTCGTATTTTTCTTAAGGTACATGGAAGGTTTTAGGGTAGGTGTAGGGTAGGTGAAGAGTAGGGTAGAGGTAGGAAAAATGGCAGGACAACGTCTGTCGGGTCAGCTAGTTTATAATTTATATACTATATAATATCAATCAGCCTATTGCAGTCCACTGCTGAACATTTTATATGATATTATTAATTAATTATTAAAAATAAAAAAAAATGTCTTTATTTCAGACCTCTTAAGTCCATAGTGGTTAGTATATACACACTTAAATTGTTATGTTAGTATTATTGAGTTGATGATGACGATATAATTTTAGGCTAATGCCTATACGTCCTGTGGAGTTTCTTTCAGCTGTTCTTCTCCACAGTGAGCTTACACTAATAGTGAACGTACCATCCAACCATGAACAAGCTTTTCTTGTCCTTGTTATTTGCTTGATTTAATGTCGAAAAATGATTTGTATAAATCTCAATTCGAATAAAATATTTAGAATTTTTTGCCTCAAGTTAGGGTGGAGGGTGGAGCAGGTGCCCGTGCGGAACGATATTATTACATATTTTATATACCATGTGTATAGTCTTCGCCAGTTAAATGGTCTGTGGCGAAAGCATAATATAGAAGGCATAACTCGTGCAGTAAATTATCTAAGCTACGAGCGCTTTCAGAACTTTTAATGGAGTCAATTTGGCATCGCGTTCAAATTTCAAAACACCTATGGAGGCGCACATATATTTTATACAAACATTAGTGCCGAGCAGTACCGCCTTTTTAGAAACCTGTTTAAATTATCCTCCTCCATTGGTCTATGGTTGGCATTTCCTTAATCTCATTCATTTTGCTTAGTCGATTTTATACTAATCGTCTGTAAAGGAAGTGGAAAAAGAATAAATATTATGGCTAGGACGTGTTACTAGGAGATTATTATTTACGGTTTCGTTTTCGCTTTACGTAAGAATGGAAGAGCCATTAATAAAATAAGCTTTTTAAAAATAAGTTGTAGTTTGAGCTTTGGACGAGTGCTTATCTACCAGAGGGGTTATAAAATAGGCTGTTTTATAAGTAAATTTGCCCAGGTTATAGTATGTTACAATGGGTATAATGGATTCTGGGTGTTAAGGTAAAAACTGGTGTTAATCTTTTAAAATACTTAATTCAATCTTTTGGTCCAAGTATGACTAACGTTTAAATAAGTTTATCCTTCCACCATATGATTATTACACAGCTTAAAATAACTTCGTATTCTGAAAAATCAAGCTGTTTTGTAGCTAAGCTGCCGGCTTAGGGTACTTCGCGTCTCTGGTGTACCATTTCCTTTTTAAAAGCCCTCTGCAAAAGCAAATACTGATTTACAAAAGAGATTTTTTTAAAAAGAAATTCATCGTCGCTTTTTTATATTTTTTCCAACATTTTCTTGTCTATCGCCTTTCTAATCGGTTGCCTAAGTGTTACAGTTTTAATGAAAGGGTTTACATTTGAGCGATTCACAAAAAAAAAATGGGGAGATGGAATTCGACAATTTGTCGTTGTTTAATATTTCGGCAGTCGGGGAGCGTGAACGATTCGGCTTGAAGGCGACTGGGGAAGTTTTAATGGAGCAATTTGGAGGTGTATTTAGAACAGCCGCGTCTCGATGCGGACCAACTGAACTGAACTCGACATTCAAAACCACTCACTCGAGTCTTCGCCACTTGTTTGGGAGGTCCTGGGTTCAAATCTTGGTGGGGACACTATAAACAAACATTTTCTGAGACTGCACGGCCCCTACGTCGTAGGTGCGCTGTTGCCAAACGCATATGCGGCCACCTACCGAGGTTTTGCTATTGCGTTTTTTTCAGCAGCCAAAGTGCATTTTAGGTTTAATCCGTAATCAGCATTGATTTGTGTTCACAAGTAGTTAGGATACTGTGTTGCGTTGCTAGTTAGCCGGTTCACTTTTTATTTTTCATGGTAATTACCTGGTATATTTACCTAATATACTCGTATCTACATGTAAGAGCACTGCGCGTATACCTTATATAAAATAGGTAATACTGAATGTTAACCCCGTTATCTACCCACCCTACAAGTATCATTATGTAACATTGTATGTAACCAAAAGTTTGTCAACTTCAGTATCAATAATATGAACACAAGGCTTTATAAATCGTATCTGTGTCATTACATTACCTATATCACCGTACTGATAAATATACGTATTCCCTGTAAAGCAGTATACTGAAATTTTGTTGAAAAAATGACCTCTATGCCGCCGCTGATGTTCTCAAATGTAACTTTAAAAATAATGCAAAGGTATTTTCTTTACATAGAGGCCGAAACCCGAAACTATCAAAACGTTTACTTCCACCCCGCAAAGCCGAAAGCTGCTGGTTTTCCAAACTGTATTATTAATTCGCAGATAGTTCTTTCATCGGATGCAAATGCAGGTTTTTGCTGTTTCAATCGATCGCTCGTTGGATTCGTGCACTTTTTTGCTGGGTTGTTGTTCCGTAATTGTATGTTTTTAACCATAAAATACTGTACAGATATAATAGATTATAGTAAACGAGCCAACCAGCAACAGAATTCTTTCGTCGTTCTTTCGTGTTCTTCTTTTAGCTAACATTGGCGGGAAAGTAATTTAGTTTTTATTTATTTTAGTATTTTATTTTAATTTAAGTAGTTTATTTATTTGTATTTATTTTGTTTAAAAATTACTTCGTACTAAGTATATTCATTCATTCATTCATTCATACTTCGAATAAAGTTTTATTTTAAATCATTACTAGTAAATAATTATTATCTCAGATGCAAAAGTGCGTTTTTTAATGTTCTTGTGTGTGCTGTAAGTAAAAAGAAAGTAAGTATATTAATTTTATACAATTTTCTGTACTGAAACAGTTTATTGGAATTTAAACTACATGAGAGGCCTACCCCAAAAACCAGGACAGTAAACGCACAAAATATAGTACAATACATTACAATAACCGTGCGATTTCCCTGCGATATCAAATCAGGAATAATGAGATCATAGCAAACCAAACTTTCTGACATAGCCCGAAGAATTTGCGTCAGGGCACGGTAGGAGAACTGACGGGCACTTCAGCAGAAACTTTCTCGATTGGCGGCTATACATCGGAGGACAATAGTGGGGAGGCCCTACAAGGTTGGCCGACGATCTGGTGAAGGTCACTGGATGCGGGCAGTGCAGGACCGATCGTTGGAGATCCTTGAGGCCTGGAGGCCATTGTCCAAAATTTTTTTTAGAACGGATCTAACCGCTATATCTACCAAATTGGTAATATACTTGATAGGTGGTGGGTAATTTACTTACCTCTATATAACATTATTATTGCTAATTTATAAAATATTATGCGCAGAAATTAAATAAATACCTAGTTTCATTTATTTATTTCCCACATATAGGAGGGTAGTAGCAAAAATTGGCACGTTGCCATTCCGCGTCCGTTTAAAACCTGCGGAGAACGACCTTTTCATTATTTAATTCAACAACCACCGTATTTGTGCCGATGCCAAAATAATGCCACTACGGATAACTGAAGTAAATTGAAAACAGATATGACTTGGAGTAGTGGACTTGGTGGTTGGTTGGTTTTGGTTAAGGATTTTCACTTGTTTGTTCGGGTTAGGGGGAAACTCATCAACAGCTTATATACGTCCTCACTGAGGGGTACGAGCCTACCGTGAATTGGGGCGATCAGGCCTTAGTTCATCATGACCCAGTGCGGGTTGATCGACTTTACACATCTTTAAATTTCTTCGCAGGATCGTGCAGGTTTCGTCACGATGTTTTCCTTTGCCGTAAGTTCGAAAACATATTTGTATGAGGTGGGGATCAAACCCGAGTCTTCCAAACGGGTGACAGCGGCCTTAGCCACTACACCTCCGACGCTCTCTAAAAAGAAGGGGAAGCCTAGTCCGCGTCGATCTCGGACCAGAGATCTTGGTTGCCCCAGATAGTGTAAGATTTGAACCGCGTCATAATCAGGCCAGGACGACAAAGCCTTTATGCTTGATAGAAGGGTGTTTCGGATCGATTTTCGCCGTGCAATAAGTCGCTGGTTATTGCTAGAACATAAAGTTAACTATAAGGTAAATAAATAAATATACGGGGACAACTTCACACACGGCCATCTGATCCCAAACTAAGCAGAGCATTACTATGGGTACCAGACAGCTGATTTACATTATATGAATAGATAAATACATACTTACATAATATATAGATAAACAACAACCAGACACAAGGCAAACACAAGTGTTCATCACACGAATGTTTGCCTTGGGCGAGATTCCTACCCGCGACCCTGTGCGTCGGAGGCAGATGCAATACACTACCACCTGGACTACGGAGCCATTAATCGTCTATGGTTCTATTATAAATTAATTCTTATTTCATGTAGTTCTTCTACTTTAATAATTTTCTGTGAAATTCAATAATATACGAATGTATACGAACTTGTAGCAACGAAAACGATAAGTTTGCATACGGCACGGAAGCTGGCTGAGACCGCATAAACGAAAAAAAAAAAACTACTTAATATGTTGCGGTTTAAAATCAAGTTCGATTTTTGACTATCGCGGTCACTATCGTAATAATTTTACCACTAACGAAACATTTATTAAAATTTCATGAAGTTGCTCTTTGATAAAGGCGTCACCATAGAAGCTAAATTACTCGAAAAATAAAATATAATATTGTGAACCATGATGACAAGTGAGAAAAATATTTTTTTGCGAGTTAGGTATATAATAACTAAAAAGTTAGGGCAGTCAAGTGGCAAAGTCCATGCCTTGGTACTGCATTGCAAGTGGCCTGGCACGGTGTTTAGCCACAAGATTAAGATGATAATACACCAATTCTTGCAACTCAAATACTAAATTAGTAAATGAGTGAAGTATGTAGGGGAAAACAACCCCTATCATTTACACTCGTAGTGCGCGACGGTAACCAATACTACGAGCGGCCTTGGAGGGTGGTATGTGGGATGTTTATTGTTTACAGATATAACTAATACTTTAAACGAGCAATTCTTGTATATACCTATATATATACATAATGAGAATCTCGGAAACGGCTGCTACGATTTCGATGAAATTTGGTATATAGGGGGTCTCGAGGGCGATAAATCGCTCTAGCTAGCTTTTGTTTTTGGTAAAATAGGATTTCCCCATGTTTTCGGGCTTAAAAGAATTTGTACGCCATATCATATCAGAAGAAGGTCAGACGATCGAATCCACATGAATGTACTTTTT
The DNA here is from genome assembly GCA_951230895.1 of Carpatolechia fugitivella. Classification (NCBI taxonomy): domain Eukaryota; kingdom Metazoa; phylum Arthropoda; class Insecta; order Lepidoptera; family Gelechiidae; genus Carpatolechia; species Carpatolechia fugitivella. Next base: position 15,040,290 of record OX579656.1, read on the forward strand.
TTATTTTTTTATTTTTTTGTTCATGTTTCTTTTTTTGTTTGTTTTTAACTTTTTAATTCTTTTATTTAGTTATTTAAATACAAAATGACAGAAATAAAAAATTCTTATTTAGTACCTTATTTTTTCGTGGTCTAAATTTTTTCCAACAGATAGAGCAATTTTTATAGGTATGTTTTTTTATTTATTACTTGTTTACCGTCGTCGTCGTTGTTATTACTTATTTTTTCATTTACTTAGTTCAATTACAATACCTTTACAGAAAATCACTTCGTTTTTCTTACACCGAAAGTTCTGCAACAGATGGCACTACAACTCACATAGTGACGAAATTTTCTTCTAAAAAAGCATTTAGAAGTATTTTCAGTTATTTTTTCAGATATGTAACACAGAAATGGAAAATGCTATTTTATCCACGGAGACGTTATTTAATCCACGCAACCTCAACAAATTCAATTTTATATTACTACTAGCGCTGCCTTTACCACTGTTTGGCATGGGAATAATAATTTATTTTCCTTTCTGAATTCTATCTAAATTCCGATCCTAATTTATTGTCAATGCTGGGAAATCAATTTTTACTAAAAATTAAACCTAGCTAGATCGATTTATCGCTCCCGAAAGCCCATATAATGCTAAATTTCATCGAAATTATCCACGCAACCTCAATTTATTTTACTACTAGTGCCGCCTTTACCACTGTATCTGTGAAGTGGCCAAAATTGGAACTACTGCTAATAAGTTAAATTAAAGGGAATAATTTATTTTCCTATAATAATCCTTTCTGAATCCTATCAAAAGTCCCATCCTATTATTTTATAATACATAATATATTCTTTTCCTCGTTTTACTCGGGTCATCTGATGGAAAACTTTCAGACCACCAAAAAATTTATCAGAAATTTTCTTTTATTTTTGTATTAAAATAACTAAATGAAAGAATAAAAAAAATATAACAAAGAAACAAACGAAAAAAGAACAAAGAAATAAAAAAAATATATTTGTCGAGATTCAAACTGCAAACTCGCGGTGTCCCGACTGAGCCAAAATTACCTTTCTATTTCAATGATATCGCGTATCAATTCTTTTAAGCCTGAAAATACGGGAAAGCTATTTTATAAGCTAGATCGATTTATTGCCCCCGAAACTAAATTGCGAAATCGTTGCAGCCGTACGTTTCCGATATCCTTATAATTCTTATCTTGCTCGTTTAAAGTATAAGAGTGGTGCTACTATGTCTAGCCGCGTGTACTTTCTTCTGAACGTATGAAGTAAGTAGAGTTTATCGAAATGCGTAGGTGTGTTAAAAAAAAAATAAACGAGCTAAGCTCGGTCAAACAGGTACTTAAGAATAAATTGTTAAATAAAATGTTAAAAAATAATATAATATTATAAACTATTAAAATAATTGAAAATGTTACAAAAATGTTGTAGATATGTTAATTGTTCGAGTTGCTTGACGTAACTAACTAAAAATATGTAAAATTGATCGAGCCGATCGGCGCCGCATATTCGGCAAAAATGTAAAATCTAGGTTACACGCGCCGGTCGCCTAAAGCCTAGTAAAAACAATGTACTTTGACCGTGCAAAGTATTTAACAAAACTAATGACCGTGTTTATTTTTTTTTAACTAACAAAAATTGGCCAGTACGGATGTTGGCAAACGTGGAATCAGTGCATTAAAGGAAAGAATACATCTCTTCAGCTTTTTGTCATTTTGTGATCGTTAGCATACGGTTTAATACATTCATATTTTGTCGTTTGCCAGAATCGAGTTCAATGTTAGCTCAGTGGAATATTCAGACTATGTGGATTATCTTAAAACCGCTACGAGGCACGAATTATTGTCCTCGCCTCTTCAAAGGTATTCGATAGTTTAAGTTACGATGGAATTTGTGAATTTCAGTGGCGTATTTTGAGATTTCGAGCTGTGAAAGTTATGAGCATGTGAAAGTTATGAGTATACATAAACATATATTCATGCTGTTATCCCGTCTGGGAGACGCGGGTTCGATCCCCACCACGCAACAAAGTGTGTGTTTTCAAATTTCGAATTCATATTTACGTTTATTCGACGCTCTGACGGTGAAGGAAAACATCGTGATGAAACCTGCACACTTCTGCGAAGAAATTCAAAGGTTGTGTGTGAAGTCGATCAACCCGCACTGGGATAGCGTGGTCAACATAAGGCTTAGTCACTCTAATTCAGGGTAGGCTCGAGCCCTTCGGTGGGGACGTATGTGAGCTGTTGATGGTGATGATGATGATAATCCTACTGTATTATTTCTTATCGTCCTTCTATGGAGTAAGAATTTGTCATACGAGACCAAAACCAGTCTTATTTTTGAATTAACTTCGCCGTCGACGTTTGTTCCGGTGCACGAAATTACTCCACGCTACGTCCACCTGGGGCTTGCACATGAAGCCACACATTTTGACTTTGCAAGTTTAGTTTTATGTACATCGCGCGAACGCCAACAGAATTTAAACCTGCTACCATATTGGCCTCGATTCGGGATGTCATGCTCTAATTCTAATTTTAAAATCCAGCTATCCTTTTCGTTTTTATGGCCAATGAAAGAGAGGTGATGAACGAATGATATTCATTTGAACGAATGATAACCTAAAATAAGGGCATAGCTGTCAGTTTAAGATATTTTTAAGTCGCATGTTTTAAGTGCTCTCTAAAATTGTGCAATCGACAAGGCCATGAGGTTCAAATTCGATGTTTAACAGCTCTAATGTTAGGATGGCCATCTCCTGTCCTTTTCTTAAAGGTAAAAAGGACGAACTAACTAAATTAAGGATTAGAGCGTGACATCCCGAATCGAGGCCATTAACCACGCATTGTACGTCGAATTGTAATCGTAAGCGAGCGCTCTTACATACTTGCAACAAACATGCACTTGCACACTTCATATGTATCGTTGGTAGCACAGAGTTCATTAATTTACTTTATTCCTTTGTGTAAGTATGTGACTGTCTCAAAGAAAGGACTAGGAATTTTGTTTCAAATAATTTAGTTTTTAATTATTTTATTTTATATGTCGTCGTAAGATCATCAAAATAATCAAAACACTATGAATTTAAAAACGAAACGGTTGTACCTATATGCACTGCATAATGGTGGGGCCCAGCAGCCGCCACGGAGCTGCTGGGCCCCACACGAAGAGTGTTGTACAGGGTTATGTGGCAATTAACCAGGGCACAGTCCAAAGAATAAAAAGGTATTTATATTTGTTTATATTATATTAACTGACAAATAGCAAAGAATAGTAAAAAGCTTAAGGTATGTACTATCGGAGACCAGGACATAAAGTGAAGAATTTGGCAGAAAAAAGACAAAATCGAAACGTAAGAAATCTAAATTTGAAAATGAATTTAAAATGAAAGATAAAACTGCCAGCAAGAAAGGTTGCCAGTCATAAACAGGAAAGAGGACGAATGCCTCGTTACAATGGCCATATTATTTATTCATAAAGATCATAAAAAAGTCAGGTTTTATTATAATTAGGTACATGTAAATTTGACTGTTCATCATTCATTTTGCGATCGACTACATCGTAGTTCAAAAACGGCTGTGATTGGCGATTCCATAATTTAATTCTGCCAGTAGTGTTTGAGCTGACGTCAGCATGGTCGAAAGCAAACCAGCTCGACTTCAATAACAATAAAAATTGGAGCAATATGCCTCGAAGCTGCAAACCCATCAATTATTGCACGGCACCGCGTCGTAAACAAACGCAGTTCCCGCCATTGGTTGCCGCCAATTTCACCGGTTAGGTTCCTGACTTCCTACATTAATTACTCTGTAGTAATGCTGCATTTACATCAGGCCATTTGGCGAGCCTTTCCACCGAGTCAAGCCATTAATGTCTAAGGGTACATTTCTACTGAGTTGGAGAAGAAAGTAGCGGAGAACTGTGAAAACACTCTAAGCGGGGTGTTTCCAGTGAAGCGGAGTGAAGAGAAAAGGGTAAGAGTGGAATAAATACGAAAGAACCGTACTGTAAGTCCCATTTAATTTACATTTGCATACGTTCATTGACTGATTAAAGTGGTTTCGTGCAATAGAAGCCCGGTTGTAGTCGTGTTAATTAGTAAATAAATACTGCCTCCTAACGCATCTTTCGACAAGGGTTTTGTAAGGACATTTTGAGAAACAGCAAATGGATTAAGTTAACTCGCCACTGTACTTATTCAAGTGTAAATGGACGCATATGCGTCAAGCGAAACGGTGTAAAAAGTTTAATGTTTATTTGAAACACATGTCGTCGTTCAAATAGAGATATAATAACTATTTTTAATTTATTAGCTTAATCTTTGGGCCTTGTGTAAATGATCCTTACAGCCGGCGAATAGATTATTCTATTGTTTTTCTTTGATGCACAAGCTTTAGTAGAATCTAAAGACGTGTCGCAGATGCTAGACGATATACAAATATTGTCAATGTCAACAAAGGAATTGTTTCAACTCAGTTCAATTTCGTTTTCCATTTCCTTGCTAGGGTTTGATGCACATCCGATTGAGGTGTCTTTCTCACACGATTCGCTTCAACGTCTACAACTAGTAAATCTCTTGTGATCAAAACCTTCTTTACTTTCTTCTAATGTTAAAGGTCGCGCAACGTGTTAAGACTTAAATGGATTAGAACAGTATTAATCGTAACAGGGACTGCAATAAAATGGTGCAATAAACCTCTGGGAACAACCCTAAGAAATATGTCTACTAATACTTATATTCATATACTTTTACTGGTATTAATAATTTAGAAACATTTTAGTCGACTAAAATAAAATTTACTAAAAAATCGTTCAGAAATAACTTTTTAAAGTCCTTTAAAATACAAATGTTCATTGCGTCTTCAATTTTCTTTTTTCTGAGAAAGTCTTACTTTTGCACTGAAATCGATCGAACTATGATTTTTATTTACTTTATCAAGTCGTTACTTATATTTATCTCAAAAGAACGAGGACACGTTAACGCTCCGGTGATAATAAAGTCTCAATGAACTAGAAAATGAACAACTTCATAATATTGCTCGAGCAACAACCTCCGAAGTTCGTAACAGGGACAGATCAAGTCAAAAAAGTCAAAAATATTTATTAACGTTAACAAAATTTCATTCTAGTGGCAGTGTCCTCCTTTTAAGCATAAAAATGCCTGTGGCAGGAAGGTTATCTTAAAAGTAAATAATAGGTAATTAAGTTTAAATTAAATTTATAGATTAAATAAATAAATAAGTCCTTTTATAAAAGTGTTTTAGGCTCCTGTATGCACAATCAATTAACCCGTCTCAGAACAATAAATAATAATAATAAAAAAAAACATCTACCTCTGAACCGAACGAAGGTACGATATTGATTGTAATTAAGCAGGTAGCGTTTGAAAAAAAGGTTGAAATATCGAGTTCAATTTACTCTGAGGACCTGATGATATTTCATTAAAGTGTATCTTACAAATTTTTTGCCATTCTAAATATAACTTAAAAAAAAACTATGAAAACCGCTGCTACCAGTTCAGGTCCTCTCTTTAGTAGAGTACATATTGCCTCACTTCTTTGTTATCTCCCAATTTATATGTTTATTCGAGTCACGGTATTAATGCGAGTTGTGACCCCCCTTAAAATCTCCTGAATCCGTCCATTCTTAGTTATTGAATACTTCGCTATCTAGACGTAAACTAGAACTTGCAGAAACTTGACTACCTACATCAGTCGTGCATTTGAGATAAAGTACTAAGATTTATTCATTCGAATATTCGACCCGAGTGACTTTGAATAGTGTGAATTATGCATTGGATGTAGGAACGAATTTGAATTATTTTTACGAATCACCTGATTATTTAAAAAGACTACAGAGGTCCATTTTGATTTATTTAAGATGAATACCTACTTGTATGATACTCGTAATGTTACGTTTGAATATATTAAAGTTGTAACACTTAGATACCCATGTAAGGCGTAAGTGCACAGATTGTTGTCATCTCCATTTATAAAAACAATAAAAAGAACTGGCTCTACGGAAGACCAGCGCTGCAAGTAGGCGGTTAAGGCCCTACTGGCTGCTTATGCTGAGTAGAGACCATTATTAGCATTTCACATAGCAATGATTTTTAGACTAGTAATATTTAAGTAAGTGTGTAATGTGATTTGTTCAAAATAAATAATTTTCATTCTTTCTGTCTTTCTTCTTTCTTATTTATATTTAGGTAAACAATAATTGACTGTTTCGTTTCTACATCCTATTGTAGAATGGTTCATAGTTTCAGCATGACGGGTACTTTTTCCGCCTGCGTTTTTTGCCCGTCAAAATTAAAATAACTTGCGCCACAAACGTGTTATTTGTTAGTTTATCTTTTTCGTGTTTTTTTTTTCAAATTATTTCTTCGTGTGGCGTCATGTGTATTTTAGTTTGTTAGTAGGACTAACTACTGACATGAATCATATTTGTCAAAGTGAATGTTTCCAGGCTTAGGTAGGATAGATCGTGTATTTTACTGATGAGATAGAATGCGCTCTTTTCCGGAGGGGGAGGGATGTTAGATATGGGTACATACCTACACCTCTTTTCCTCTTTGGCTGTTGCTGGCCGTAAACATTTAGATTATTTTTGAATTAGGAAAATAAGTTTTGACGTGAGAAAAAGAGCTGATTCTAATTAGGGTTTATCATGTGTACAGACTGATATGCAAAAAATAATAAATGATATTTACAGAGTAACTCTAGTGTCGTTTTAAATTGCCTCCCTACCGTCGCACAATGCATAATCCAGTCTAAAATCTTCACTATTCAAAGTTACTCGGGTCGACTTAATCATCTCCTTTCATTCTTAAGAAAAATAATACTTAATACATGTACTTTTTCAAATAAACATCAATACAATTACAATATTTTTTTATTGATAACAAAACTAAATAAGACATAGAATAGAGAAGACAAAATTGGCTTTATTGCTACTAATATAGGCTGATAATATTCTTTATACATGATTTGTTAAAATAAGAAAATGTAAATACTTTTTTCTTTGTAAGAATCGATTCAATTTAATTTTTGTTATTCGAATGATACTGGCTTTGGGCATATTTCTGTTAGATTGCAATTAAAATTACACTTGTTCGGTAAATCGCATTACCGTACAGTCTACTGCGGTCGTAGTTCAATTCTCGAGCAAGGTGTATTGAAAATAATAATACGGGGTGACGTTAAAAAGGGACAGGGGATGGCCATTGGCCATCCTAATATTAGAGCTGTCAAATATCTAATTTGAACCTAAACGCGTTGATTGCACAAATTTAAAGAGCACGTAAAACAACCGACATAAAAATCCCTTAATCTGACAGCTACCCTTATTTTAGGTTAACATTCATTCAAAATAAAATCATTCGTTCGTTTGAATTCATCATCTCTCTTTCATTGGTCATAAAAACGAAAAGGATAGTTGGATTGTAAAATAAGAATTAGAAGATGACTTCCCGAATCGAGGCCATTATTTCGGGTAAGGAAAACTACATAGCTGAGTTGGAGCGATACCAGCGCGACCACAATTCAGTTCTCATTTCCGTGGTCCTGTCCCTTATCTAAAGCTAAATACTCAACATCGTTGTAGCGCAGTTGTAGCGTAGATTGATATCGTTTAGCCCGCAAGAGCTCAAATTAATTAAGATACGATTGTATATATATATGTATATAGTCCACTATATCGCATCCGATAACGGCGACCTTAATCATTACAAGCTTTTTATTAGCTTGCACTGTGGGTGGGTTTGTGGGTATGTTCGGGTGAAATCTTGCAACTCAAGAAGCACTTGCTGCCATTGGAATTTACTGAAATTTGGTACACTTATGTAACCGCGATGACAATGCAATATTATGGTACCATGGAGCTGGTTTGATGATGGAGATGGAAGGTTGCCATAGGAACTCCTTTAATACACAACAAAACCTAGTCGTGTTTGGGCTCGTTGGATTTGTTTTAACAAGATCTTTAGTGATACGTTCTCATGATGGAGCCGAAAGATGGCCACAGGAACTCCTCTAATACACAACACGACCTAGTCGTGTTTGGGCTCGTTGGATTTGTCTTAACAAAGATACTCTACTCCACGGCTTTAAAAGCTTCTTTAAAAAGAATTTTTAATTATAACTTATTTCTATTATGGGCTCTAATATGGCTGGCGAAACCGAACTTCGTCTTAAACACCCGATCGTACCGAGCGCAGTAGAGCTGCCCATCAGCATTGTCACTTAAGGGTCGGGCCACACCTATCGATGGCGATCGACGGTTTGTCTATAAAAAACGCGCGCAAAGTATGGAAATAATGGCGGCGAATGATGCGAAAAGATTTCCATACTTTCGACAAACCGTCGATCGCCGTCGATAAGTGTGGCCCGACCCTAAGGCCACGATGTCGATGTTATATCGGGACAGTTCTCTGGCTATAAGAGCAGTTAATTAAGATAGGTACCAATTGTATTTTAGTCATCAACGAAAAAATGCAACTCTGCTTTTAAACGTAATCTACTCATAATTTACATTGAAATGACGCTTTTACAGTACAGGAAATTATCGTATAAAAAAACTGCGCATTCAATTGAAGAAATAATAAAACGCTGAAGTTTAAATATGATTAGCTAAATCATGATTAGGTTTTTCTTTACATGTGAATCAAATTGCGTGAGTTAAAACCTCATTTACTTATTGTCTGAATTTGAAGATATCTCGACAGAAACAAGTTCATATTAGGTATATCAGTACATTTTCTACGTTTATCATTTCCGTGTGCATTGTTTTTCTTTTATTGAAATCAAATACGAAATCCAGAGGGATTTTTGAACGTACAAGTGTAGGACTAATTTCACGCTGACTTTGGAAGAGACTCGGCGAAGATCAAAGCTCGCTTGACTTTTCGTTAAACCTAGACACTATTTTCATATTTGAAGAATATTGAACAGGATTGATGTGTTTGATTGAGAGCATTGGAACCTAATTCAGTCAGTAAAAGTGTTCTATATTTAGTTATTTATCTATCGTTTGAGATCTTGTGATTTTAACACATTTTCAGACAATAAAAACCTATAACACATTTTCATTTTAAAAATACTTCGTCAACAATTTGCTCATGATTACGTCCCCAACGAGGGGCTCGAGCGTACCATGAATTAAGGCGATTAGGTCTTAGTTGACCACACTGTCCCAGTGCGGGTTGTTCGACTTCACACACAACCTTTTGAATTTCTTCGCAGGAGTGTCGTGAGCAAGAGCGTCGAATAAGTACATTATGAATTCGAAATTCGAAGACACATTGGTACATTGTGCGTTCCGAACCCGCATCTCCCGGACGGGAGGAAGCGACACTAGTCATTATACCACCGACACTAATTGTATCACCGTGTCGACACCGGCACCTATAAACCTGTAAGGCCGCTACCTCTACTACCTACCTACCTCAAGTAGGAAAGTAAGTAATGATCAGAAGTAATCATCGTTATATGAGAGAGGAGGGAGAAACCACCATATCAAAATTATAAGTTCTTCCTGTATAATAACTTAAGGCGAGGCCCTATTTGAAAAATGGTTCTTGGGCCCCGTTTTTAACTCGCGTATTTCACGTCCTGGAATATGTACCAAATCAAGAAAATTACAACCAACAGAAGAGTTTATCTTTTAGCGACGTAACTAAGTAGACATGTTATCAAGAAATAAAGCAAAAATAAATAATTAAAATCACCAAAAATCACACACAAAAAAACCACCACATTCAAAATTTGCAAATCTGTTTTCTCAATATTTTCAGCGACAACAACATATTTTTTTGTATTTTTTGGGTGGCTATATTAATACCTAAACGGCAAAACGAGCCTATTTTTTATTTCAATCTATATTTTTCACAAAAAAAAAGAAAAGAGTTCAAGAAAAACGAGTTTTTCGCACGATTCCTGCGCAGGGTCAGACGTAACCTCCGTGAAGCATCGCACGATAATATGAACGATATTTCAGTAGTGCGTCGGTTGAACTTTCAACTAAAGCGCGTTGAGTTGCTAATTTAGGATAGGGCCTCGCCTTTAAAAATTGTATCGACCTTTACATCGATGGACTGAATCTATTCAGACACGGGTTTTCAGCCGGTAAGAGTCCGGCACTGTCTGAATGGCGTACAGGCTCAATAAACTTGAAGCCGTACGTCATTCAGTCGTCCATCACGGATTTTTCCCCGTGGCTGACTAAACCTTTTAAAAAAAGGGCTCTACCAACGCTAATATTAACCGCCATTATTAAATTATCGACCCTCTCAAAGGGCGGCAGATAGTCTTCAGGTCAATGCCTTGTTTGCAATTGCTCCACTGCCTTTACCGACCTAGTTATAGTCAATTAAAGGATGCGGTTTTTAATTGAGACAGGTATCCCCTTGCAAAGTAAATCAATTAGTGCGGGCCGCGGCCGGTCGCAAATTCATTTAGTTTGCCCATCCAGTGTGGTTAGGTGTACTCTACCGAAACGTTATACTATTTGGTTTAGAAAGGACGCTTGTTGGGATATTCACTTCTTAAAGCGAATAGGGAATATGCATAAAAAATAGTTCCATAGTTCATCTGAAAGTTTACAAAAATAGAATACTGACAGTCAATTTTGTAATTCCGCCATTGTGTTAGTAAACTCACCCAAAAAAATGTAATGACGGATCTAAGTGATGTAATAACATTCTATGGAAATAAATAATTTTGACTTTGACAAAACAGAATTGAAATTGATCGAAAAACCGCATGGTTGGTGCTCTATGGTGACATTTAAGTCTACATTCGCGCGTCGGGCCTCGCTTGTATCTTTGTGTACCTCAATTCCCCTGCTCTTCCTTTTGAGGATTCTGATGTAATAAAGATAAAGATAAAGATAAAATTTATTTCAATATAAACTGATAATGAGATTTGGTTAACATATTTATAAATGTGTATAGCTTAGGTTTTGCTCGTTCTCTCTATTCAGGAGTTTCAGACAAATTCCAATTGAATGATGACACTTATATTATATCTGAGCATTATTTTGTGTTAATATTTTTCTTAATTAGTTAGATTCTTTATGAGGTGTGATATTATGTAGGTGCTACCAACGTTAAAGTTTTCAATTTTACAACAACAAAATATTATAATCCAATCTTACCAAAGGATAATTTGAGTTTTAATTTTGCTTTGCTACGCCGCCGTAGCCAGAACGGCACGGTGGCGTAGCGTGCTACGAGACTCGTAGACTCGTAGGAAACTTTAACGTCTTTGATCGTTCTAGTTAATTACTAGTAGTAGTACCTTATATTAATTCCTCAGAGTTAGTTTTAATCGCAAATAGACAATGTAAATAACCAACCAAGTATAGTTCAAGAAAATAAATCTTAAAAACGTTGGCACCTTACATAATGTAAAATGCAGAGAAAGTGGCATAATTTTATTTATGGCTAAGTACCATACTTTTGTGAATAGAGCCAATTAGGTTCAATGAACGTGACATATTTTCTTATCCGACAAATTTAACATTATTGTTATTACAGCGTGCCGTGTGGTGACGGCATAGTAGAATACATTTGTCACCAACCCCTACTCTTCCCGTGGGTGTCGTAAGAGGCAACTTAGGGACTACACATTGAACAGGGAACGGGCAGCAGTGCTCTCTGATACAGTAACCGTTCTGCAACCCACTTAAGTGGAGGAGGCTCATAGTCCAGCAGTGGACTGTAACGGGCCGTTGAAGTGAAGTGTTATTACAGTATTTTCAATGTATGTGACGCTCTTAACACGTATTTAGAGTTGGAGAACTATACGGAACGTCTTTTAATGAAACTATTGACGAACACAATACAAGTTTGTTTGGGTTTTGAGTAACTAAAAGTGTGAGCGGTTGTGACCTTGTGATCGAGAGGTAAAGCCATCGGCTCTCGCTCCAGAGACGCTGGGTTTGTATCCCGCTGGGAAAGTGTCAAACAAAACTCACTGTGTAAGACTGTACACAGCTTGGTTATACTGAATTACCAGTTTGTCTAAAAAGTAAGATAATTCCGTGCTTTAGTCTTGGTTAGTAATCAAATAGTGGCAGTGGCAGTGGGCTAGCCACGTCTGTCGTAGAACCGATGAGCGTTGGAGCAGACGGGTTCTCGAATGGAGAACACATCTCGGGAAACGTGGTGTGGGACGCCCCCCTGCCAGGTGGTGGCTGGATGAGGAAAGCGGGTGATCGTGCGCTTTGGCGTGCCCTTTGGGAGGCCTACGTCCAGCAGTGGACTGCAATATGCTGATTGATTGAATATCAACAGAATAATTACCGTTACAAAACGAAGAAATTCAAAGGTTGCGTGTGAAGTCAACCAACCCGCACTGGGCCAGCGTGGTCGACTAGGGCCTAATCATCCTAATTCAGGGTAGGCTCGAGCCCCTCGGTGGGGACGTATATGAGCTGTTGATGAGCCGGACGTACGTATTTTATTATTTCGTCTATTTAGTTGAGCAAAATCAGTACCTTATTTATTTCTAGAACTGTTTACTTTATTACCTTCAATTTTTTAAACCTTGAACATGCTTTTTTTGGACGGACTAATCGCTATTTCTACCAGAGTGGTAATATAGCGCGCGCGGACTTGGCCTTAAACATACCTGTCTATTATCATAGGTATTTTATCCATACATACAAGAGTATTGTATCGTCCTAAGTCCTATCCCTCCTAATTCCCTCTCGGCGACAAAGCCCACTCCGGCCCCGTGACGTCATTAGTTTGATAATGGTTGTTTGATGTCGCCTACCGGCTTGTTTTCGTTACACCGTGTACAATACCAAAATTGGGCAGGAAACGGCTTACTCGTATTTCCTATACACAAACCATTATGTATGTTGAATTGATTTTAATATTTAACTGAAGTGACTGGGAACTAAATATTTTTCATTACTCATACTCGGAAAGTAGGTCGGAAGTTGCCTGAGGAGTGGACTGATGGTAATACTTTTCAGCCCGAGGTAGACTCGCTTTCAACTGACAGCTGTCAAATTATTTTAAAAAATCTGGTTCTAATTTCATATTTATATTGAACTATGTTCCATCTTTCTATACAGCCACTCAATTACAGCGCAATGTTAAATTGAAATATCATAAAGTTAGGTATTAATTAAAGAATATATATGTTTTGACTTTATTATAATTGACTTTCAACTATTTCTTTAAAATAAAACAGATTTTGGCAAAATATTTAACATTTTTTAATGATGGAAATAAAAAAATATATAATTGTTAAAAAGCTGGCCGACCCGGCCACAGCAAGAAATAAAAATAGGCGGGAAAACAACAATCCGATAATCATTTGTTTCTCGAGTTGTAGGGTTTTGTTTAAAATGAGTTCATCTGATTCAGATTTAGAAGTCACTCATTTTTTCTTTAGCTGATTCGTGTTTTTATTTTTATATTTCTTGTATTCGTAATGAAAAGCACAGTGTTTATCACGGTTTAAAGACTTATTTAGTGCTTAGAACTATTAGGGCCTTCGGAGTTAGGGGGTTGCCAGCTTACAAGGTCTACTGCTGAGATTGTTTTCCTCTACAGTTCTTAACCAATAAAAAAATTAATTAATAAAAGGTATACAGACTCACGAGGTCTACAGCTCACAGAGTCACTAGTTACAACAAAAGACGACGATATTAATCATAAACACAGTTTACGAAAATTCATAGAAAATAACCTTCCTGCAGTCATAAAAATCTTAATTAGCTATTATTGGACCAAACAAAACACACTTCAATTACAATGAGGACAAAGTCGCATATCCTACAACAGGCACTAGTCAAACAATAATATTATTGTACTTATATTTTGTATTGTTCATTTCCACATAATGAACTATATCCGTGACGTGAAGTGTACAAAAGAGTCCAAACACAATGGGACTGGACTGGAGTACTTGTGTCGATTGTGTAATTACAGCCCAAACAGTCCATATGAATAGTTTCATTGGAGAAGATAAGACAACAACATTATTTAGTTTCAGTTGAAATTATAGATTAGGGAAGCACGGTAGAGTGGCTAGAGGCGCATGTGGTTGATAAACAAGAGCGCATAATTTTAAATTTAATTTGCTTACTCCACAATTTATTTTATTTTATTTGCAAGAACATGGTAATATATGGTGGTTTGGGGTTTCCTATGTTCTACCTTCTTTATTAGGCATGCATATGTTAGTTATTTATAAAGTCAATCTTTACGAAATCATCAGATGTTATTTTAAAATAGTTAACAATAAGTACATTACAAAAACAGACACACATCAACATCAACATCAACGGCCCGTTACAGTCCACACATAGGGCAAAGAAAAAACTGCGCAGTGAAATTTTTACCTATATTCCGTGCTACCAAAGCACATCAAGTTTATTTGTGGATACTGGTGCAGATAGTGGTTGTTTAGTCTAGGCAAAGGCAAAAGCCAAACTCAGAGAATATCAGAAAAAAAAATATTTTCGTGATGACTTATAAACGACAACAATCGAGCTGACCATATCTTATAAAAATATAAGATTTATTAAACCGTTCCTTGAAATAATTTTTTCGTGCGATCACCAACACAGTAACAAGAATTTATAAAAAAAATAAGACAAGCGTCAATCAGCAGGCACTCTTTCTGCAAGCTTGCTCCTGGGTCGCTTCCCATCGTCTTGCTGGCTATGTTTCGTTTTAATAGAAGTCAAAGTAAAACTATAATATATATGTTAAAAATAAATGATGTATATACAAGATTTCTTGAACATTAAATTTTGATAAAATTTATTTGGAATGGGATCCTTTTTAGCCTGATTTTCTTTGACCCATCTCTCCTTTTCTATTATCTACGGCTGAAACTAATTTATGGTCCCCAGATTATTATTCGGAGTGTAACGTATCGTATAGGCTATTCTCTTGGTAATTGGACAGACTATTTGATGACGAGGGCCACTTTACCCGCTTTTGTGTACCCGTTTGTAACGAAAGATTGTAATTAGGGATAACGTTTTTTGAAATGGGATCCAATTTTGTCCAAGTATAGGTATAATACCTATTTTGTGGTAGGCTAGAATGAGAGCACTAAATTACTTTCATGATTAATCTGGACCCAGTTTCTTCAGTAGTAAATTAATTCAGCTCAAGATGAAGCGAACTCTGGCTGAAAATAGATTGTCTTAATTGGTTTAGGGTTTTTTGCAGGCAATCAGACCTATCTATTACGTTGATTAGAAAGTTAAGGGTTTTTTTGACAGTAAAAAAACACCTCATGAAGATACGCTTGCGATGAATTTTAAAGGAGTTGAAGACGCTTATCATAATTTAAATAAAAAAAATGTTCAAAATCTACTATTCTACGCTACGCGGGGCGATGTGACTATTGCCTAACTATCATGATACTCGTACAACTCTCTAAAGATAAAAAACTGAAAAAAAAAAACGAAACAAAATTAATGCTTTTTACTCGCAAAAGAAAGGAAACAATTCCATTAAATATACTCGTATAATGTTCAAGTACAAAGCACTATTTGCTGTTACTATTTTTGCCTCTGTTCTGTTTAAAATTTTCTTTGGGGAATTGTAGTAAAAGTTGAAACCGTACGGCTCGCTGAAAATTGTAATTGTTTTCTTTAGAAAATGGAAAATGGAAGCGAAATAATTTAGCATTCATTTAACTTTAAAAAGAATGCTAACTACATTTTCCATACTAATTAAGTTTTTAGCTTGGCGTTGAAAATGATTTGACTTATCAGTCCATGATGATGACTTCTTAATTATTTTTTCTACTCAGTACCTACCTATATACTATAATATATACGAAATACGGCCAGGGCAAGACCCATCGTTGTAAAGATCCTTTCAAGAGACTGGGAATCAAACCCTGGCCCTTGCGCAGAGGGAAAATGCGTGGTCGCCATCCAATTTGACTTATTTTTCCTGTTCTCATAATCATTCATCAACGGCCCGTTACAGTCCACTGCTGGACTATGAGCCTCCTCCACTTAAGTGGAGGGTTTTGCCATAATCTCCACGCTTGGCAGGCGGGTTGGAGATCGCAGATTAAAAGGTTACTGTATCAAAGAGCGCTGCTTGCTGCCCGTTCCCTGTTCAATGTGTAGTCCCTAAGTCGCCTCTTACAACACCCACGGGAAGAGTAGGGGTTGGTGACAAATGTATTCTACTCTGCCGTGACCACACGGCTTTCATTCATTAGTTTGTAAAAAAATCCTTACCAAACGTACGGTCGGCAAAGGAGATAGGCAGGCTGGCTTGAAACCGATAAAGTTTTCTCAGATTTTTAAAATTTTTACATGAAATTTTATATTCTTGTACAGTTTACCAATCTGCACAATTATACGAAATGAAATGAAATGTATTTATTTGCATAGATTTCTGGTAAATTAACATGGTGTAATAATTAAATGTGAACCACAAAAATCTGCCCATTACAGGGCGTACAAATATAACGAAGTACTAAAACATATTAAAAAAACACATCATTCTATTTTACATGATGATGATGATGATGACTGAAATAAAGAATAAATCATAACATCCAAGTCATTCGAAATCCACAATACAATTATTAATAAAAATATAAAAAAAAAACAAATTAAATTAAATTAAATGTCAATTATTGAATTCATAATGTCAAATAAATTTCATGAAAAAGCATAAATATCTGAGCAAACTTAATCAGTTTTATTTGCATAAAAAAAACTCGGGTGCAGCATTTGACGCGCTGATTACAATCAACCAACATTGCATGAAAATCATTGCAGCACTGAAGTCATATATGCAACCAAATCATAATACATATTTATTATTATGCAAGCGTATCAGTAAGTATGTTTCTGGTCCGTGCATTTCCAATATTTCCAATATTCATTGCTTATGGGTAGAGGGGAGGAGGGGGGCTATATGAATGATATTTGTATGAGTTTCGCGGTTTTTCTCCTCCTGCTCTCGATTGCTCGTTCCATCTATGAGCTGATATTGAGTTCGTTGATGTGAGAGTAAGCTCACATATTGTACCCAGTTGCGGAGTTTTATTGAAACTGTAGAGTACTAACTTTAAACACGGAATTAAACTGTATGCGACGTTCGCGTTAGTTCCGTGTTTTAAAGTTTAATAAAAATCTTCATCGTTATGAGTGACGGTCATTATAATCGTGGAGTCAAAATCTGTAAGAAAATTTGATGTCAGACAGTTAATTAAAGACAATTAACGAAGTCATCGACACGTTAGAAGTATCAGAGCTTCAGAGATAACCAAATTAATAATTGAAGTTCAGTTGCAAACCGGTTGTAAATATACGCTTACGTTTTTGAAATTTAGGTGTAAAAAGTCGCTAATAGATTTCCTATCTCGTTCTACTTATGGGTTGTAATATCGCTTTTTGGGTATGACATTATTGATCGTATTTTCTTTAGTCGTACAATCTCAAAAACACAATTGTAGATAATTTTTTCGATAGAAAAAGCTCGCAAACGTTGCTCTTAACATTTACCTTTTTCATTTTATCTCCGGACAGTTCTAAATTATTCACGTAAAATTAAGTGCTCAATATAGGCAATTACGACAGTAATCACTTGTAAAAAAATAAAAAAAATAGTAAGGAGTTGTCCAATAAATAAGCAAAATGTGTGATGTCGTTTACGTCATGTTATTTCGAGCGCGTGCTCATCATCTATCATTATATCTGTTGTTTACTTGAGGTGTAAATCGCTATCACTCCCCCTTCAGTTGGCCGGAAGCCTTTTTAGCCACGCCTCCTAAGATGAGTAATTACTTTGAATGTCTCGCCTTAAATCTGAACTCTGCAATCATTTTGATTATTATCAATGTTGAGTTTATTTTCTCAATACTTGATGGCGAAAGTTGCTGTTTTTCTTTTTAATTTTCCGGTTGTCTTCGCGAGGTCTGGGGGTAGCGGGGCGAGGGGGGGAATGTCTAGCGTATGTTTGCTTCGAGTGACAAGAGAGATGCACACAGCCTCGTGATATATGGTATTTCGTACCAAGATTAATGGTAACTTTGCACCCCACTTCCTTTCTCTGAAATTAATCGTTGTCTTTGAACTCATCAGCGCTTGTTTTGTGTATTTCTTATTTAATTAATTGGGTTTATTGAGTTACTTCAAAAGTCTCCGTGGCCGAGTGGTCTAGCGTTTGACTTTCATTACGGAAGTTCCGAATTTGAATCCAAGTAGGTAATTAGAAAATTGCAAGCAGAATCACCTGATTGGTGGAATAGAAATATGATTCCGTGCTTCGGAAGGCATTCGAAGCCGTTGGGCCCGGCTGCTATTAACGGAACCAGTCGTTACACGAGCCATTTCAGTAGCCTTTGGCAGCTCTACGACACTAAAAACCAATGATATTTTAGTAAAAATTATGTATATTTATCAAAGATTTCTGACGCGCGTCACCTCGAAGCGATCGTCTTTTATTCCTCTGAGATTCATATTACACTATTCGGTTTTCAAATTCGATTCCTTTTTAATGATGGCAGGCAAGCATTTTACTAACACAACACGATTGTTTTATTTTTTTTCTTAGATCCTATTACGACCGCCTCAGTTCCTGCGCGCTAGTGCAACATCTACCTCACTTTATTATATAAAATCATTTCCGAAAATACAAATTAGTGTAAGTCTTGTATTTTTTATTTTAGTAGACTAATTGAATTACACCACCAAAGCTTTTGTAATTTTATTCTAAAGGTGTGATGGCAGGATTCCCTTTACATTATCTTAACGGCTTGCTGATTCTTTAATGGGTCACATAAATTGCTTGATATCGGTAAAGTAGTCATTACGCTAAGAACTTAATTGTGTCGGTTGATATGGGTTTAATTTATGGTACAAAATCTGTGCTTTAGTTGTCGATATGTTTACTTTCTGCTGGGCAACTCAACGGATTAATATGCTTAGTCTTACAGGCTTCAGAATAAGCACACTCACAGAGTGGACTAACTTTACTATAAAGGGCGTCACAGATGGTTAAGATACGATATTGTAGCACGAGGCAGCCAGTTCTCTCGTCGCCATTCACATTTTATGCAAAGCGGGGGTCAAAATGGCAAATCAATCAGTGACCGGCCATTCTGTTTGACTCCCGCTTTGCTTGGGAGTTGGCTACCTCCACTGCCTCGTGCTGTAGTTTGTGACGCCCTTTACTACGATAAAAAAAAGACATTGGCGCTACGTGCACAGGCATGGCACCGAAAAAAATTTGTTTGAAACATTTTAAAGTAGAGTTGTTCAGTCGATAAAAATATTAAAACTGAACAACTTTCACCATAAAACAATATTATTAGTCGAATAAAAAAAAATATCACCCATAGTAAACAGATAAGCTTGTTAAGTTCATGTACTTTCCCAACTTATAAGATGACATTATTTTTCGATAATTAATTATGTCTATATTATAAATTATAATATGTACCTATATATTACTATAATCAGCCTGGAATGTCTCACTGCTGGGCAATGGCTTCCCCATTGTTTCGCCATTCCTCCCTGTCCTGGGCAAGCTCCCACCAGTCCATTCGATAGGATTATGTCTAGGTTTTGTATATATAATAATAAATAATAATAATAATAAAAATATTTATTTCTTTAAATTTTTACAATAAATGCAATAAAAGCAAATGTTCATAGATAGACGTACTAGTAAAAGTCCTTACAGAGTTTGATCTCTGTCTCCCAAACTAGGGTAACCTGTGTCTTGGGAGACAGTGAGTCTGATTTACAAGAATTTTATAATTAGATAATATAGATAATTAAGTCTAGTAGATAATTTGTATAGTTGCTTTATGTTATGAATTTTAAGATGTCTTCAGTTTTATTGTAATCTTGTGTTAAAAGCCATTTAGTTAGTATATGAAAGGTCTTAATTAGTTTGTCGTTTAGAAGCTTATGTTCCTAAGGAATTAATCACGAGGAACCTATCTTTATGCCCACAACTTTAAAAAGTCCTATCATCTTAGAACCCTGTAGCCCAGCAGCTGCCATGACAGGACTGCTGGACGCACGATGGTAGATAGTAGTTTGAAGGTGGTGAAGATGAGGTAGA
This sequence comes from Carpatolechia fugitivella, assembly GCA_951230895.1. Lineage (NCBI taxonomy): Eukaryota > Metazoa > Arthropoda > Insecta > Lepidoptera > Gelechiidae > Carpatolechia > Carpatolechia fugitivella. Next base: position 15,060,369 of record OX579656.1, read on the forward strand.
AGATGTAGTTTTAGAGAGGTAGCGTGGCAGAAGAAAACATAGTTCAGTCCAGATAGTTGCACACACGGTTTATTAGTAATTAACGAAACACTTAAAAAGCTTACTTTTGAGTAAAATCAATAAAATACGGTTATGATCACAGTCTGACGACTTGAAGTGGAATGAGGAAATTTTTATGAAAATAAAACAGAAACGGATGGATTCGAAATTTGAAAATAAATTGAAATTTAATGATGAGACTGCCAGTACTTGTCTGAAACAAAATAGCAGATGAAGGTAGGACAGCAGTACTGCTACAGCCCTATTCCTTCCTTCATCAATAGATCACAAACATTCCCACCGAGAGGCTCAAGCCTATCAGGGCGAACAGACCACCACGCTGGCCCAGACAATGCGGGTTGGTCGACTTCACACACAACCTTTGAATTTCTTCGCAAGAATGAGCAAGTTTCATCACGATGTTTTCCTTCATCGTAAGAGTGTCGAATAAACGCACATTAAATTCGAAATTCTAAAATACATTGGTACGTGGTGGGGATCGAACGCGCGTCTCCCGAACAGAAGACAGGCAGCCCTAGCCACTATACCACCCGACTACTAACAACTAAGCAGTGTATTACAAAATATACTCTTATGGCGTCAGGCAACAAGCTACATCAATCAATTAAAAGAAGGAGTGCAAATTACTCTCCCGCACTATAAGTAACTGACCGAGAAACTGAAGCCGAGCCAACTTTTCTTGTTAAAACTTCTCTATTGCGGAATGAGAATAATAATTCTTGAAAATCACTTCGTTATTAGCGTGAACCTTTCTTCATCCGAGCGACGTCTCGGTGGAGGTTCGTAGTTAATCAATTTTACTCACAGACTACGACAAACTTTTTGTTACTCGGCTGGAAATTGTTGGTATGGAAATAAAAGTGGGAATTACACGTTTAAGAGGCTTTGTCAGTTAATTTACGCTACGTTTTTGATTTCAATTCAAAAATAAGTAATTAAGGAGCTTTTGTGGTAGGCGGGGCATGATGATGATATTTGGTAAAGGGCAAAATTTATGAACTTTTGTACTTTTCTTGGGTTGGACCCTATTGTGGAAATATAGGTATGATATGCGCTTGCAATAAAGCATGCAGAAAGAGAATACAGCTTGGCTTCTTCTGTTGATCCATTCTACACAAAAACAAAGTGCATATCCGATGGGATATTCTATCGGGCAGCCAGCTATAATAGTATCACTTCACATCACACTAATATTTAAATGTGAAAATATATTTGGATGTTTAGATGTTTGGGCCACCTTCATGCTTAAAGTACTCAACGGATTTGGATGAAATTTGAAATGGAAATAGTTTTTAATCTGGACTAACACATAGGGTACTATTTACGGGAAAAAGTTTTATTCCCACGGGAAAATCTTACATAACGCGAGCGTAGCCACGGGTGGACAGCTAGTGATTAATAAATGTATCTGCCCAATCCACTACTTTTAAGCAGAGAATATAAAACAAAACCAAAGATTTGATGAACGAAATATTCCTTCATCCTTTTATTCCCGAAAGAAAACTTCTACTTATTTCCAAGCCAACTTTATTCACCAAAACTTTCTAGGTAGAAAGACGAATCCTATCTGGGTAAGCTTTCGAATAACAGTGCACCAAAACTGAAACAATGAACGAAGTTCCAGAGGCTGGATGGGACTGGCGCGGATTAATAGCAAGACTCAGGTGTCGCTAGATGGCGCTCCGTGCTCCACGACGATTGGTGGTGCGTGCTCGTTGTCGCATGTCATACGTCAGACGTTACTGAAAGCGGAAAGCTCCGACACGCTTCCAAATTCTGTGACTGAAATATCCTTTAGGTGCTTCTTGTATGATTGTCATAATTCTTCTTCATAGGTTGTAAGGTTCACAGTCGACAAAATAACAAACTTCGAATACAGACCTACAAATCAAAATTTCAAAATAACTGTGAAATAAGAGAACGTGCTAGTAGTAATATTTTTTTTATTATTAAAACACTATGTTAGATGTGTTAATGCCATGATATTTCCAATAATTTATTAATTGCAACCGACCCGATAACGCAACACCTTTTTTTACAACAATATCAACATTAATATTAGTTGAAAAGCATTGTTCTCGAAGCTTGTCGATCAACCGATGAATTTACATTGTACTACGAGGCCTGCCGTATACAGCAGTTCATACCTACTATATTGTACTACATCGTAGCACCGTAGCTCCGTAGCACGCTACTACGCCATCAGCAGTATCATATATGACATAATCATAATGCGTTGATGTGCCCTAGCTTACTAAACTTGTGTGCATGTGCAACCAAAGGAACATGTTGAACGAACTACTACTTAATTATTTAATCAATCTTTTGTTGTTCGATACATTATCTATCTGATTTATTTTTTATCTCGGTTTACAAGTAACCGTACCGTGGTGTCATAGTCTGCTACGTCATAATAGAAACAGTATGAAAATAAAAGAAGTTTCAAAATATGAAATTAAAACCGATAAATGCTTTATATATTTTTAAATAATGCACATATTTTGACGATACACTTTTAGTAGTTTTGACTTGGACTAATTAACCACGTTTTGAACACGATACAGATCAACATTATTAATGTAAGGTTTAGACTGGCCGATGCTCTTGTGCTATCCATTTTGGACTATGCCGACATTGTGTACGGTCCTTGTTTGCTTAAGAAGACGGAATCTAAAGTTCAACGCGTACACAACTCGTGTATGAGATTTCTCTATACAGTTCCGCCACGATCTCATATAAGTCCCTACTTAAATTCACACAACATCCTAAATATGAAATACAGACGAACTTTAATATTAAACACATTTACATTTAAATTTAAAAAATCCTCTACTCCCCAGTACCTAGCGCAAAAACTCTTTTGGAATGATAGTGATAAGGTGAATAGATCCTTTCGATATCCGACTTTGCGGATCTCGCCGCTGCCACGCTTAACGCTCTATAGAGGCAGCTTTCGTTTCGCTGTCTCTAAATGCTGGAAAGACTTCGTCCTTTAAGAATAATTCAATCAGATTATCAATTTAGAAAAGAGTGTCGGCAGTGGTTGATTTCAAAGCAAAAATCTGAGTCTAACTGGACAAACATTCAAGGTTGATCTAGTGGATGCGGTTCAATTCAATTAATTTAAATTTCAGTTTTATTCTGGTAGTACTGGTTCTTTATATCTTTTTTATCTTTTTCTTTCTTTTCTTTGATTTTGTACGTTAGAGCTTCACGTCGACGCGACTGTTTGGAGAATTTTCCAATGTAGTGAACATAGGGAGATCCTGAAAATCTGCGTTTTTCCTGTTCGCCAATGTTCCCTGGTCCATCTAATTATATGAACTTTGTATTTTTTTTTTATGTGCCATAACATTTTGGTGAATAAAGCTCTTTTTTTTTAATTTTTATAACTCTTAATAATATTATAAATAGTATTAAAGTAGAGAATGGAAACAAATCCTGAAACAGTGCTGCGTCTGAGTGGAGACTGCACAAAAGATATTAGAGTTGAATTGTAAATAGAGAAGTTTTATACATTTTAGCCGAACATTCTACAACAAGCTACATAAACTTCGGTTGACACGATGCGGGCAAGTTGTACGAGCCACAGTTGCATGTCATTTTACGATGACGAGATTCAAGTTTCTTTATACCCTTGCTTCACTTTGTTGGACTATTCTAAGTCTGAGTATTTTTGTGTTTATATTAATACAACGAGAGAAGAGTATTTAGATGAAAGAATTTGTAGCTTTTTGTTTCGTTTTTAAAGCTGAAGATTGAGTTGTCAGCCCGTATAGTACTGTGATTATCCTAAATTATGATGTTTACTTACACTGACAAAAATACACACAAATTTTCAACCTTTGAAACTTGTATGTGTTTAGAGGATGAGTGTCGAAAGAATATAATTAAGATGCCTTCTAAGAACAAGCTCATTTAAAACTTTTTTTTTATCATCTGTTAGAGGTCAAATATAGTTTAGCGCCACGTTTTCCCCTTCTATGCGGCTGTCAAGACGTATTGACGCAGCGGCGCAGGCGACGACGCTAAGCGCCACAGAGAAAGGAATGTTACAATATCGCGCGCGACGCATATAAAATATGCGGTTTCTTTTTAATTTAATATATATATATATATATTTGTTTAAGGAATTCAAAGGTTGTTTAATTCAGGACAGGCTTGAGCCTCTCGGTGGGGACGTATAAGAGCTTTTGATGACTTTTATTAATATACTTTGACACACTAATTCAATAACGCAATCACACTTCTCACAAAACACACACAACTCACGAACGCGCTTCATCCATACATACAACACACACACGCACACACAATCACATACACACACACATACACATTACACATACACTTATCTACCCGACTGGTCCCATGTAATTTTGTTATTTAATTCAATGATACACATTGTCCACTAGCCGCTAAGACAACAATTTTACACTGCCTCTCAAGATACAGGTTTCCTAGTTTGAGAGACAGGGTTACATTTTAGCTACTAATCTGGCCACCTTTACTTTATTCTAAATTGTATCTAAATGTCTATTTACCTACTTGTCAATTTTATTGTAATATAAACTGTACTCTCTGTATGGGTGGAAATAAATATTTTTATTATTATTATATATGAAGCGATGTTATAATATCGGTCATTCTCAATGCAGGGCGTTCTTAGCCTAGCTTCCGTCGCCGTTTTGATTTTTAATTTTTTGTCTATTCTGACCAATTTTTTGTATAAAAATATATGGATAATCGTATTTTTGATAATCTACTATTTTGTATTTATTAGCCAGAATAACAAAAACATAGTGACGGAAATTAGGCTGAGAACGCCTGCATTGAGAATGACCGTTATATAGCTTTTTATCGTTATGTCGAAGTAATTAGTGAAACGTGCCGCCAACACCGATCATTAAACGCAGCATACTCACTCCCCGCGCCAATATCTGTCTCATTAAGCATTTATTGGTAACGTTGCATAATATATTTAAAAAGTACATCACATAGCGCTTGCTTGTAAAACATGCAATATTACACTAATTGTACTTCAAAACATGGCAACCTTCTGGAGAATTCCATAACAGTCTTATATTTTCCATATAAAAACTCCGCACGTTCTCACTCCCATACCCAAGAACTTGCATCCTTTGGCTCAAGACATTTAAACTGAACAACTCGTGTAGGTAAATAAGTACTGCAAAGTTTAAAGGGAGCTCGCGGGCAACTATCACGTATTCTGACCGGGTCTCGAACCCGGAATACGAGTTCGCCCCAACTCCGCCATCGACTCAGTAAACTTGTGTAGTCTGAGATGAATAGTGATTTAACTTGATTGGGAATCGATTTTCTTGGGAGTGATCAGTTTAAATTGTACATTGTTAGGATTCGAGAGTGTTTTTGATAAGAATGCTATAAACGTATTTGACTGGTTTATTGTCCAAACCACACTAGGCCCGTGTGGTCAACTAAGACTAACTCAAGGCCTTTAGTGGGGACGTATCAATCAATCAATCAATCAGCCTATTGCAGTCCACTGCTGGACGTAGGCCTCCCCAAGGGCACGCCAAAGCGCACGATCACCCGCTTTTTTCATCCAACCACCACCAGTAACCGTCCTTAGGTCATCAGTCCTCCTGGCAGGGGGGAGGCGGCGGCGCGGCGTCCCACACTATACGTTTTCCGAGACGTGGTCAGCCTCGGTTCTACGACAGACGTGGCCAGCCCACTGCCACTTCAGCTTGCTACGACGACGACGATTCAACAACCTTGGTCCTCTACCGGATGATTTCATTTCGGATTTTATGCCGTAGCGAAATAGTGGGGACGTATATGAGCTGCTAATAACACAAGGGTTTATTCTAGTCAATTTATGAGTCCATATTTTATTAATTTATCTCAGTAAGGGTGCGTTTCCATGAGGCGGAGTGAAAAACAGCGACGCGAAGCATACTTTATGTATCAAACAAGAAGATGTCAGAGAGTTCACATGTTCGTTTGTATGCAAACACATCTCCGCTCTAGCTCCACTCTGTCATACAATTTGGGACAACTCTTCTCACTTACGTTATGCATTCACTGAAGCAGAGCGAAGGAAATGTCTACATTGAATTAATGAAATGAAAACGCACCTTTAAAGCCCGCGCCAACAAAAACAAGTTCTGAAAACTACTCGATTTCTAGAAATTTCGTTATGCTTCTCGGTTTAGAAACCTGGAAAAAATATCAGTGTTCCCCGCTTTTTACTGCAAGGAATAAGCAGCAGTGGCGTGTTTTGCGATATTCAGAACGTGTTGTTTCCGAAAAGCGCGCACACGAATAGTAAAGTTTGAACAAACGTTTTTACACAGATCTTGCTATGTTCCCAATAGAGGTAGACAACCATTAAAAAAATGTTGTAACTTGAAGTGAACAGCAAAATTGTTATGTGATGTAAAATATCAATCATCATCATCATCTCAGCCGGAAGACGTCCGCTGCTGAACATAGGCCTCCCCCATAGGTTTCCACCGTGAACGGTCCTGCACTACTTGCATCCACCGTATATCAATATATATACATTGAACAGGGAACGAGCAGCAGCGCTCTCTGATACAGTAACCTTTTAATCTGCGATCTCCAACCCGCCTGCCAAGCGTGGAGATTATGGCAGATTATGGCTCATAGTCCAGCAGTGGACTGTAACGGGCCGTTGATTTAATATAAGTATATATTTTATAATATATAAATCTTACATAATAAAAAAATATATAAACAGTAGTAGTATAATTAAACTAACTTAACATTTTTAAAATTGAACTATTTTTCAGGACTCACACGCATGATCTTCTAGATATAATTTACAGATAAAATAAAAAAAGAATCGATAAAACGATCGATCGATCGAACAAAACATTAACCTTGAAAAATCCCAGGGCTGGGCCAAGAAGCCTCGCTTTTGTTTTATTTATCTTAATTTTAAGCAAATTCAGGCCGAGATTTCAGGTTTTCAGCAACACAAATTTAAAATTGATTGACGTAGTGAAACCAGTCGTTCTTTTTATTCATCTTTTATAGCTGATGTTTAGGTGAGTCGTAAACTCGGAAAGGACTTAATAAAAAACCACTAACCTAAGGCCGCTTTTCCACCAGACATGTGCGAGGGAGGATGCGTTGCAAGGGATGTGTTTTTCAGGAACCAATAGAATAATAATAAAAATAATTATCGTAAATATTGTTTAGCCATCAAAATTTTTTTTGGCAGTGTATAGAGTGCCGCAAGCGGTAACGTAATAATAATAATAATAATAATAATAGTTTATTTAGCAAAAAATACATTCTGTTAAGTTTACAATATGATTTAGTGCTTAAAATATATCATAAGTTTTTCAATCCCTGTCTCCCAAACTAACATTAAACTTGTATCTTGGGAGGCAGTGAGTCTGAGTCATATCCAGTAAGCAATATAGCTTGATTTGGTTGATTAAGTATAAGGTAAACATATAAAAACATGAACAGGTGTGGGTGTGTATGTGTGTGTATAGTATGTATGTGTATGTATGTGGAGTTTCTTCGGTGAGCTCTTCTCCACAGATTCCGCCATTGTGTTAGTGAACTCACCCAAAAAAAAAAATGTAATGACGGATCTAAGTGATGTAATAACATCCTATGGAAATAAATTATTTTGACTTTGACTTTGACTTTATTGAAGATATGTGTGTGTGTGTATGTGTGTAAGTGTAAGTATATTCAGAGAGAAAGAGAAAGAGAGGGGGCAAGCCCTACGCAAGGAAAAAACCATGGGCCTCTCTCTCCTTCCAAGTTTTGTAGTGCAGAAAGAGGCAAGTATACAAAAAAGCAGCAGTTAACTTACTTGCTAAAGGTAAGTAGTTGTTCATTGTAATACAATTGATAAGGATGCCGTAAGCTTACGGCATCCTAGTGCATTATTTTAAATAACCGTAAGTGGTAACATAGTGCAATCGGTTACAGTGCCGTAAGCTTACGGCTTAGGTGACAAGCTCTTGGCGTGCCTGCAAGCAGGCATAGGGGGTCACAAGACAACCTAACCGACATTAGGTTAGAAGGGTATGGCGGAGGGATTCGCTCGCCTGGCTCCCTCCGCCATCCCCTTCTAACCTAATGTCGGAGTGCCCCGAACTCCCGCACCCGCCCTGACTTAGGCATGCATTAGGTGACAAGCTCTTGCTATGAAAATAACAAAATGATAGTGCTATGCAAAACAAACTTTACGGCTCTTTAAACGGTCGCATTATTTTGCCGTGCATACACTTTACGGCTGACTAAACGGCGTCACTATTATACCGCAAAACTTACGGTGCCCAAACCGATTGCGATAAAAAGCCGCTTGCGGCACTCTATACACTTCCAATATTTTTTTATTTTATTTGATGGACCTCGAAGCTTTCATTTTAAATCTTTTCTCACTCATTTGGTTCATCAGTCATAAAGACGCTTAAAAGTTTTGTGTATTGTAAGGTACTTTAAAAATCTGCTTCTCTAAAGTTCGTTTCTTACCACAGAGATTCAGGTTTCAAATCCTGGCCGAACCACCTGATTTTCCAATAAGAAAAAATATTTTCGTGGGTGCCGGTCTATAATACTAGGGTTAGTGAAGTCCGTTGTCAATTAAACAATCCACACGATGAACGTGTGGGTTGTAAAGTCAACGATTGAGCCGCAGAATATATAAATAAACAATTTAAAAAAACAGTCATACGAAAATAAAAGTTGGAATCCAATTTGAAGGAAGCTACGTTAAACTGGAGACCGAAATGAACCGGATATTTTATTTTCATGCCCATTTTCTTAAGGGAAATATGTCCGTTACACATTGTTTTAAATTGAATTTTCTACCCACACGGAGCTTTAAGATGCGCCAATTACAGTAAAATTCATTCATAATGTATGCCTAATACGATATCATACCTAATTTTCAACTGGTATTGTGGAGCTATTTGCGTTTAATTTAATGAATTAACATCCAAATTATTATAAACTATAACGGAGAAGTTTAAAATTTTTCATAAAAATAAACTGTCTTTATACTTTGACCTTCAACCGAATATGACCTTCAACTCTTTGTATGTCTGAAAACTCTTTGTATGTCTGACAGACTACCCCGATTTAACTTGCTGGACTTTGTTTAACAACTACTATCTTGAAGCCCTGTGACCAAAATTCTAGTTCATACCAACAACGGTCACCCATCTATGACAAGGCCATAATTGTGATTGCAAACAGCCGCTTCTAATAAGACCACAAGCACAAGATTGTGGTTAATCAAATCTCCAAATATGGAGATGGAGAATAACCGGCCGATTTGGTAAATTTTCTCCTAGCGACCACATATCTTGCCGTGTGGTGACGGCAGAGTAGAATACGAGGAGGGATCAAAAAGTAGTGAGAATGAAATAGAATATAATGACTATTGATAACTTAATAATTTATTTTTCAACATAGTCTCCGAGTCTCTCTACACACCGAGTCCAGCGCTTAGCCAAGGCTTCAATCCTTTAAAAAAAAAAAGTTTTGTCTTGGTCCTGCAAAAAGCTCTCCACGGCATCCATCACCTCGTTATCGTCTTCGTACCTGTTACCCCTTAAATATTCTTTCAATTTGGGGAACAGATAAAAATCGCTAGGCGCCAGATCTGGTGAATAAGGGGGGTGGTCAACCAATTCGAAGCCAGCTTGCTGAATGGCAGCCATCGCAACTGCCGACCTGTGCGCGGGTGCGTTGTCGTGATGAAACAGCACGCCCCTTCGAAGTTTCCCTCTCCTTTTCTCTTTGATGGCATTCCTCAACTTGGGAAGTAAAGCTGCATAATATTGGCCTGTACTTTTACGGTCCCACGCTCCAGATAATCAATCAACAATATCCCTTCTGAGTCCCAAAATATTGAGGCCATAACCTTGCCAGCCGATGCCACGGCACGAAACTTCTTCGGGGTCGGTGATGATGGCCATTTCCATTGCGAAGATTGCTGTTTTGTCTCAGGATCAAAATGATGGACCCATGTTTCGTCCATTGTTACGAAACGAGACAAAAAGTTCTCAGAATCTTCTTGAAACTTGTCCAACAATATCTTCGAAATGTCAAGTCGATTTTGTTTCTGACTGTCGGTTAACATTCTCGGCACCCATCTTGCGAAAACTTTTCTCATATTCAAAGATTGTTTCAATATGGATTGAATACTTCCATATGAAATGCCCGGTTCTTGAATTAAGTATCGGATGGTAACTCTTCGATCGGTCAATACAATTTTCTCGACTTTCGCAACATTTTCTTGGGTGACTGACGTCGATGGACGGCCGCAACGATGTTCGTCTTCCGTGCTCGTTCTCCCTACTCGAAATTGAGAAGCCCACCTTGCGACAGTAGAATACGGCGGAGCAGACTTTCCTAATGTTACCTCCAAATCGCAATGAATCTCTTGAGTCGTTAACTTTTTTAAACAGAGGTATTTAATAACGGCTCGCACTTCGTTTGTCTCCATTTTCAAGAACACGTTCCGACACGAAGCAAACAAATGACTACATTCAGAAAAAAACAAAAGAAAATCGAAGATTTTTTTTCGTTATTAATATTACAAATATGTATCTGAGCTATGCCTGCCAGTATTTAATTTTTTCTTACCAAGGTTTATGTCGTTCTCACTACTTTTTGATCCCTCCTCGGTCACCAACCCCTACTCTTCCCGTGGGTGTCGTAAGAGGCAACTTAGGGACTACACATTGAACAGGGAACGGGCAGCAGCGCTCTCTGATACAGTAACCTTTTAATCTGCGATCTCCAACCCGCCTGCCAAGCGTGGAGATTATGGAAAAACCCTCCACTTGAGTGGAGGAGGCTCATAGTCCAGCAGTGGACTGTAACGGGCCGTTGATGTTGATGATGTTGACCACATATCGGAAGACGCAGCAGCGTGTGGGTAGGTTTCCACACCTTTTGGACCGAAGACGATCTGGTGAAGGTCGCGTGAAGCTTCTGGATGCAGGACTGATTTATTATGGACATCTATGGGATAGGTTTTTGTCTAAGTCTTTCGGCTGAGATAATGATGATTAATCAAAATAAATCTTGGCAACACTTACATCAGTATACTTCTGTAAAATTAATTATGCTATGATTAAAACTTGCGGTAGTCACCGTAATAAACGTTCCTTTCTTCGTTTCCTTTGATCACTACCGTTTTTCCTAACGAAATTATTATTTTTTTCTTCACTCCAAATGTCACACGTGGAAATTTCCACGTGACACTTCAAAAGGAAAAAAATACATGTTTAAATTATTTTGTGCTTTCTTTGACATACTTACCTATTTACAAAAACGTTTACATCATATAATTTTATTCTAGGTAGCTCTTGATACACGTGTTTTCATAAACCATGTAAACGTCTTTGAAAATTTACTAGTGCTTAAGAAAAGTAGTATTAACCGGTAATAAAAACGGTAAATTTAATATTTTTTATAGTGTGAGCAGAATTAAATCTTGTACCTTTTCTGGCCAAATTATGAATGAATGAATGAATGAATAATGTTGTTTTGTTGGTAGAGTTGATAGTGATTAAAATAGGAGAGCAAAGGTATTTGAAGTAAAAAAATAAATAAAAAATTATTATTTTCTTTTTCTTAGCGTAGGTTACAATATGTTTTTGAAACACTCTTTTAAGCAATAGTTTGCTAAGGTTAGAAAGCTCTGCTCCTCTTTAATAGAAAGCTGCTGTAGAAACGGAATTATTTAAATAAATAAATAAAACACTTTACAACCAAGGAAATATTACTCTTTAACGGGATAAATTGCTCTGAGTTCAATTGTCACCGCTGTAAAATCGTCTTTGCGGTGTAACAAAACAAATGACTATTTTAATTTACATTAATTGAAAAATAAAACGAATAAACATATATATATAATTTGAACATTTTTTTTCGTTATTTTTATATATATTTTTTTTTTTAAATATATGTTTATATAATTTTTATATCGGTTAACCGCAACCCAAGTTATTACTTTCGAGAGTTCGTGGGCTACACAATTTGAAAAGAAAAATGTTATCTGCATTCATCTACTATTATGAATAACATGAACATTTTCCTGTGTAATTTCTCCACAGAAAGCATTTTGGCCACTTTGTGTCACAAAAATGAATATTCATAAATTATTTCTGTTACATTTTATGATCAAAGCTCTCCGGTAGGTATTAAGCTAATTTCGCCTTCTTAGGATAAGAAGGTAAATGTTGTAAACAATTCTGTGACTTTTTCGTATTGAATGGTGGTTAGAAAATTCTAAGGAATACAAATTAGAAATTCTAAGGAATATATTTATGATATTTATATTTTTATTTCTTTTTCATAGAACAAACAGCTTCTGTGGTTAAAGCAATAAAAGGAGACTTAGGTTTTTGTATTGCGTTGTGTTAAGTTGTTATTGCAGAAGTTACTAAAAAGACAAAAACCTACAAAATTTTCATTTTACACTATCAAGATTTTTAGTTCTTGTCAAGAGTATTAAAATTTATAAAAGCGTTCCTCACCTATACCTCAAAATGTCATACTTTCTTTATAAGTTATGATATCTGGCTAATCGATAAATTTGGTAGATATTATATTGATTTGATAAAGTCTTTTTTGTACCGCTGAGTCCAGAGTTTGTTCCCATTTAGAAATTTCTTTCATTTAAAAAAATGTTGTTTCTATTTAGATATAGATTCTATTTCTGTAAAAAAATAATTACCTGTAAATTTCGATACAAATGCTAGATATAAATAATTAGTAACCATCTAATCTCACGTAGTTATAATATTTTTACAAGAGCTACCAAATTGGCGCAAGAGCACGCCGAGTCTATCTGTCATATAATATTAGAGACTTTTTCCCTTAAAAAGTATCATCATCATCATCATCAACATCAACGGCCCGTTACAGTCCACTGCTGGACTATGAGCCTCCTCCACAAGTGGAGGGTTTTGCCATAATCTCCACGCTTGGCAGGCGGGTTGGAGATCGCAGATTAAAAGGTTACTGTATCAAAGAGCGCTGCTTGCTGCCCGTTCCCTGTTCAATGTGTAGTCCCTAAGTCGCCTCTTACGACACTCACGGGAAGAGTAGGGGTTGGTGACAAATGTATTCTACTCTGCCGTCACCACACGGCATACTAGATTAAAAATGTTAAAAAGTATCCTATGTGTTAATCCAGGGAACAAACTATCTACATTCTAAATTCACCGTAATCCGTTAAACATTTATACACACTAGCAATTCTTTACCTAAGAAAATATTCACGCAATCCAGACGTTGCACAAAGATTACAAAATTTTCTTTAATAACAAATAAATATTATATGATTCTGTGCCTGCAGCTAACTTGTCACTCGAAGCAAACACACACCAGACATCCCCCCTCCATACAGCCTTCAGCCCCGGCGAAGACAACCGGAAAATTAAAAAAGTAAACATCGACTTCCTCCAGCACATACTGTAACATAGAAGAAAATAATTTATCCTCCATTCACTTCGAAGATTCAACAATAAAAATGTTGGGATAAAAAGTATCTTATTCAATTAAAAAGGTCTGAGTACCGCAACGTTTTTAGGGTAACCCCTCGAGGCTTAGGAGACAAATTTCTCTGGTAACAAATGCGATTCAAATTCAGACAAATAGTCCCGCTGCGGAACGAGCCGTTTACCAGGAAATTTGTCCATCACTCTCGAGGCCAGAAGAATTTGTTTTTCCTTTTCCTCCGCCGGCCGACTAGCAGGAACCAGCCTATTAGTAACCAAGCCCTTTCCTTCAAATGACCAATTTTTCTCAAGTATCACAAGGAGTTTTCGTTTTCTTTGAAGATTTGATGAATAATTTGATCAGAGATCTTTTAAATTGAGTTATGAAGCTAGAAAATAACGTACAAGACAAGAAATTGATGAAAGTTGCTTAAAAATAAACAATATGAGATGATTGATTGAAAAAATGATTAATAAAATTTAATGGTTGTTTGTTTGCTGTCTATTGTATTCATTCTAGAAATGTTAATGCATGAAACTTTAATGTTGATGTAAGGTTGATTAAATTATATTTATGATTTGATATTATTTGTGTTTAATACTTCTATAAATGTTTCCATGCTTGTTTAAAAGCAGAGTATACTGAATGTAATTATAGAAATAAAACCTATGTAAAAACCATATTCTTGGGAAATAAATATTCATTCATTCAAGAACACAGATTGGTACAACGTACGTTTTCTTAATGTTTCCTTCAAGAGGAAATCTCAATTTTGATACCTCATTTTCCTTTAAGACAGTTTAAGACCGATACATACTTTCAAAAGAGCATCGAGTTATAGCCCGGATATCACAGTGTCCTGATAACAAGGTGCTCTAGAAACTATTTTACAAAGCTCAACGCCATATTAAAACTCTGTCGAGGTAGCCACTTATACTGAGCTTAATTTGAGAGTTCCTTTGATGCAATGACGGGGCCAAAAGTGATCCCAGGAAGCAGCTACCCATCTTTGTGACGTCAAATTGGTTTTGGCCAACAACTTGTTCAACTAGTTAAGTGAACATCTGACGAGGCTCTTTTGCTTTTGGCAGACAGAAGTGAACTTGTGTACAGGTAATACCTAGTGGTAGGTAGTTTACTTTGTTTTTAATGAATTTTCATTTGCTTTAACGGTCTTTTTTTCCCCTAAAGTAAGAATATAGCCGTGTGGTGACGGCAGAGTAGAATACATTTGTCACCAACCTCTTCTTTTCCCGTGGGTGTCGTAAGAGGTGACTTAGGGACTACACATTGAACAGGGAACGGGTAGCAGCGCTCTCTGATACAGTAACCTTTTAATCTGCGATCTCCAAGCGTGGAGATTATGGCAAAACCCTCCACTCAAGTGGAGGAGGCTCATAGTCCAGCAGTGGACTGTAACGGGCCGTTGATTTGAATGAATGAATGAATGAATGAATATACTTTATTGCACACACAGAAATAATAAATGACAGAGTGGAAGTAAGAACAGGTAGTCATGTACAGTTAGGCGGCCTTATTGATTTGATTTGAAGAATATAGCGGGCGTGGATTTGACCTTCCTTTTCCGGTTATTCTCATTATGTTCCAGCGTAAGGCTTGAGCCATTCTTCATCAACAGCTCATATACGTCCCCACCGAGGGGCTTGAGCCTACCCTGAATTAAAGCGTTTAGCCCAGTGCGGGTTGGTCGACTTTACACACAACCTTTGATTTTCTCCGCAGGAGTCTGCAGGTTTCATCACGATGTTTTCCTTCACCGTACGAGCGTCGAATAAACGCACATTATGAATTCGAAATTCGAAAACACATTGGTATGTGTTGGGGATCGAACCCTCGTCGCTCGGAGGGAGGCAGTGGCCGTAACCACTAGACTACCGACGCTCTCCATTCGAGCGAGCCATAACCAAGCTATTCTTACTTATATTTATTTTTTGTTACTTACGAATACTTATATAATTATTGTTTTGAAAGTTATGACACTGCCGTCGCGCCGCGCCGTGTCGTCTTCTCTAGCGATGCCATATTAAATTGCCATTTTTTTTTCACCCATTATTTCGGAACTGTTATTTAGAAAAAAATACCCTTTAAATAATCTTTATAATTATTATCATAAATGCTTATGTCACTCGATTTTTGCATACAGAAAAAAAAGGCAAAAGTGATTTCAACAGACTAATGGTAGTTCTTGGAACGTTCTTTTTAGCAAGGACTGCAACAAAGAAATTTTTAGACAAAACCTTACTGAAGCAGAAACATTAAGTGCAAATAGTGCTTCGTACTTAATGTAGTTAATGGAACCGCTTTCCTTCTTTTGTGAGTAAAAAGCCCTAATAGTCTTTTCTGTAACAGAGAATCTACTTTTTTTACCCGGCGCCTGCGGGAAACCTACACAGAAAGGTAGTGTTTTAATTTGATAGGTTTAAATATGCACTTAAAAAAATAAAAAAAAATATATGCACGTTGAAAACGTCGGTGGTCTAGTGGCTAGGGCCGCTACCTCTTGCCCGGGAGACGCGGGTTTGATCTCCACCACGTACCAATGTGTTTTCGAATTTTGAATTCATATGTACGTTTATTCGACGCTCTTACGGTGAAGGAAAACATCGTGATGAAACCTCCTGCGAAGAAATTCAAAGGTTGTGTTTAAAGTCGACCAACCCGCACTGGGCCAGCGTGATCCCCTCGGTGGGGACGTATATGAGTTGTTGATGAATATACTAGTGAAGTGTAAATACCGGGTGGGAGTTCCGATAGCAGTTATCCAAACAATGGCGTATTGCTAGATAATCCCCGGAGACGCCCCAGAGCGGTGCGTCACGAGACAGCTGCTAATCGCGCGCAGACTCGATACGGATTTGACGTTACTTTGAGGGTAGATAATATTAACGGCACTAATTTAAAGTAATTTAAAAGTAATTTTCCTTGTTAGGTAAATTACTTTCCCTAACTAAAATAATACGAAAGTGAGAATAATTTAGCGCGACACGGAATATGAGTGAAGCGAATGACTCAGTCACCTATAAATTTTATGGTAACTAACTATAGAAGCGCTCTCAGACAGATGGATGCCTTGGCCTAGGACGTAGCGAGGATGAGAAACAAGAAGGAGAGGAACGACCCTGATGGCCATCTGGAACAAGAACACACACACACTCACATGAAATGAATCTGTCTGATAAGTCTGACATGAGTCTATTGTTCCTCTCAAAGATTTTTGAAGCGCGTCGTTTATTACTCTGAGGTTCTTCTGTGTCCTCGACGATGACGGCGCCAGTGCAGTGGTGGTGGGCGCCGTTGCTACCTGAAACTTTCAGCTGTTTCATTACTGGCAACACTGGCGTCACTGTCGTCTTAAATTTTCATATTTCTTTTCCTAACAAAGTTAGTTTTTTTTTTGCGATCAACGCGTTTTACATGTAAAAAAATAAAAATAAAGATACATACTATTTTAAAGCGTTGGTGGGGATGGTGCTTTCAACTAAAAGTCAGATATTACACGAGAGACGTATTTATTATTTTCTTTTGCTCAGATTTATACACGCGCGCAGTCTAACCTAGAATCAGCTCTTTTTTCTCATGTCAAAACTTATCTTCCTAATTCAAATAAATCTAAGTGTTTACGGCCAGCAACAGCCAAGGAGGCAAAGAGGTATAGGTATGTACATGAGTACTACTAACCTGACCTAACATATTATATGTCTAGTATTTCAGATACCATTCCTGAAAGTTATTTGCATTTATCTGAAAAACTTAATTTAAACGTATATTGCATTTTGTATTCCAGATACTTTGTTATTTTGTAAATCACTGCCTGAAAGGTCTTCTATAGAAGTATGTGACCACGGTCAATTAGAATTATGGCTGTGTGCATAGTGATAACGTCGTCCGAATCTGGGGGAAAAAGTCACACACGGGATGTAGAAATGTTGGTATGTATTACATCGCTGAAAGTGAAGGCCTATGTGATAGCTAAAGATCGGTTACTTCGTTATGAATATTGTTATTAACACGAGCTGATAAAATAATATGAAAGTCAGTATCGCACTCTATTTTAACTCGTTTTTTAAATATAAACGCGCCAAATATCTAATTTCTCAATACAAAGACATATTGTTGCGTGGTGAGGATTAACACTGCCTCCTTTTAAAAAGGCATGGCTTGACCCATTAAGCACTGCCTTAAGCCACTAGCTTAAATTATACACGTATGTAGGTGTAACCTACTCATTTGGATGTTTACACTTGCACGTAGTTTGTATTGGACAGAGAATCATTATTGGCTAATGTGTCGCACGCGTGCGTTAATGTATGCTCTGATTAATTTATTAAAGGACCGCAACGAGCAAAATTGATGGTGTGCACCACTCCATTGTAGTATTTTGTTAAAAGCGTATTTACTGCTCTTAATATTTCCTCTGATTTATCGTACTATTAAAAGTAAAGTTAATTGAGAAGTATTCGGAAACTACGTAAACTAAAGGTTCCATGGCGGAGCAGTTGAGTGGTCGCCTCTCATTACGAAAGTTCCAGTTTCGAATCCCGTTCAGGACACCGTTAAATAAAAACCTCTTTGTTAGACTCCCCAGTTTAGTTTGGACAATTTTGACTACATACCTGATTGTCCAAAAAGAATGATGATTCTATGCTATAGACGGCACGTTGTTGGGTGAATACAGGCTATATCTTCGGAAGCGGTTGGTACATGAATGAATGAATGAATGAAATGAATGAAATACACATGAGCTATGTCTAGGCTTTTGGCGGCTTTGTAATACTGACTGAACCATTCATGATGCCGCCGATTATCATTATAAAGAAAATAGATTGCTCCCATATAGAAAATTATAAAGTAAAAAAAATATTTTTAACAACACGTTTTAACGCACTAAAAAGTATAAAATTATTTTCATTGAGATTTTTATTGGTGTAGTACTCTTGTAGGACTTAAAACGAAAAACGTGGGGAGCCCAAAAACGACGAGGTTATGTTGTGTATTTTAGAAGTTCCTATGGCCACCTTCCGGCTCCATCATCAGACCAGGTCCATGATATCATAATATTGCATTGTCATCGAGGTTACATAAGTGTACCAAACTTCAGCACAATCGAATGACAGCACGTGCTCCAAAAATGAGTTTCAAGATTCGGACCGAACAAACAGACAGACAAGAAAGCGAGTTAATAAAAACGGTGTTAATATATATATATTTTTTTTTCTATTTCGCAATAATGCAACCAGCGATTTCGATCTCACCAGCTCTACACTGGCAATAACAAAATCATGTTACATTTTGAATCCTCTAAAGGAAGAGCAGGTAAATTGAGGTACACAAAGTTATAATACCGGGGAGACCCGACACACGAGTGTAGCAGAACTTGAATGTCGTTATCAGAGCGGGTTTGTTCCCTGTGATCCATTTCCGCTTCGAACTCTAGCTAACTGCTCGATTTTTTTATTATTTAACGATACACGAAAAACAACGAACAACACCCAAAAAATATTGAAATAATAATAATAATAATTTATAATAAAAAAATATATATATGCTGCTGCTAGAACTTGCGTTACAATCCCGAGTTACGTGGTTAAAATATAAAGTTAAATTAGCAAAACCAACACAAAATCTTCAGAAAAGAGCTTACAGTTACATGTAGAACTTTTTTAACGGCACTTTTTGGTAGGTGTTTTTCAAGTTATGCTTACAAAGCAAAAAGGAGGTCAATCCTTTCGCATCATTTGCCGCGTCCGATGCGAAAGGATTTCCGTACTTTGCGCGCGTTTTGTATAGGCAAACCGTCGATCGCCGTCGATAAGTGTGGCCCGACCCTAAGGCGTAGAAGTTCGATTGTTGCGAATCTGGACTACCCCTGCTTCTTTATGGTCTTACCACACATAACAACAAGGGTCGTGGTCTCGAAAGGCTTATCTTTATGTAAAAAATGAGACTAATGTTGAAAAACAAATAAGTGGCTCTGTGAGCTGTAGACCTTGCGAGTCTGTATATCTCTTTATATTTATTTTTTCTCCACAAACATCCCCGACTAAACTGCTTCGAAAATTCGTTATTCAACGCGTCGTTGACGGTTGTGTCTTTTTAGGAATTTTCGGAGCAGTTTAGTCGGGGATGTTTGTGGAGAAAAAGATGTCTGCCCGCCCGTTCGGGTTGCTGACATCAAATCAGAAAAAATCTCGATAGCGCGTTTTAGAAAATCTGTTCCACTGTACAGCGCCATCTGTTGATATTTACGTATACTAAATGATGATTTGTTACAATTCTTAATTTAGGCTAAGCATTTAGGAATTTAATTTTATATTTAATTTGTATTAACATTATTATGAGGAAAGATCTTATTATTATTTTTTTTTTTTATTATTGTTTGAGAAATATGACCTGTAAAGACGAAAAACAGCCTCAGCGGTAGACCTTGTAAGCTGGCAGCCCCCATAACTCCGTAATTTTTTAAAATTTCCAAAAACTGACTCGACAAAAACATTTAATTTTGATTAATTTATTGAACCTGCTCACAAAATTTCACGAGAATCGGTTAAGAAACGCGACCTGTAGAGTGGAACAGACAGACACACACACACACTCGCTTCGCTCGCTCGGTCAAAAAAGGTGCAAGGCGTAACTAAGTAGTATACATTGCCAATCAAATAAGATTGACAAAAATTGATAATTTACCAGAAACTTTTACAAATGTACAGCTCCGATTCATGGCAAAGCCTCTCAAGCCATATGGACCTCTGGCGGGCGCAAACTTCGCTGTCTCCTCCATTCGTCCTGCTCTCGGAAAATCTCCACTGGGTGTGAACTACCAAGGACTCTTTGGAAGTCTTTAAACAGACTCCGTACCCAGGTCGGTCGGAGTAAAGAAAACAGTCTCAGGTGGGGTTTAATAGACGGGGCGGACCTTTGGTGCTAGTGTGGCGCGACTCCGCAGATTATGGCCCACCTTTTATCGTGTCCTGCTTGTCCTGACTCGTGCTCCTTGGAGGAGCTCATGGAGGCCTCAGATGGAGCAATAGGGTGGCGGCATACTGGGCAAATACAATATAAAATCTTTTACGAGCCATCGACTCGAAAGAAGAAGAAGAAGGTAGGTATTTCCAGAAGGAAGTATTATTGATTAAAGTAGAAATGTTATTTTGTTCCTTTGCGAAAGTTAAATGTTACAATGTAAACAAGAAAACACGAAATTGTTTCTTTATTGATGAGGTTAATAGACAAGACATAGGTATACCTATATAGATGCTTAGACTCTAACCTAGACTGTGTATGTAGCGAATCTCTTTAAATGTCATTATCAGTCCATTACTCTAAACAACTAGGACTTTCCAACGATATTTGCGATTCACTTTATATACAAACTGATAGAGACGGATATACAAATCCGATCCTACTGAATCCGATTTTATCCGATGTTTGAACACGCGGGCAGAGCTTCTGTTGCTTTTTGTCGGAAGATTGCCAACTCCTCGAGGAAAAGCGCGACTGATTAGTTTGTTTAACAATAAAATGGCTGAATTCAATTTGGTGTGTGCACGAGTTTGTGTTGACATGAAGTAACAAACGCTTATCTACCGTCGCAAACAAATGTTTAATGATACTTACGATTAATATGAGTACATAGCAACGTTCAAAGTTAGTGAATTTCCCGGTGTATCATTTTAAGGAGAAATTTTAATAATTTAAATTTTTCTTTTTGTAAATATAAAGCTCATTACCAAAATTTACTTCCTGATCTGGTTTCCCAAGATACAGGTATTGCCTAGTTTGGGAACCCCTGCTCTTATTATTATTGTAAGACTTAGACATAAAGGTAGTCTTAAGATTAAACATTGTTCCTCTTAGTCTAAGTTGTAATTGCTGGTACAAATAAACCATTTTTTCATTTTCATTTTTTTTTTCATGGAGGACCTCTCTTCTCTAGTTGAAAATCATAATTGTTGTAATAATAAGTACTTATAAGATATGATTATTATCATACTACTATTTATTTATATCAAGTCTTTTACATAGATTACAATAATTTACAATAATCGGTCTTACCTCTATGGAGTAGAAAGTAAAGATGCTCCAAAAGTCAAACTTTTACACATGATTTGCAGTCGACAGTAGGCACAGAATATTAAATTTGTAAATATAATCACAGTAACTGGAAATGGTATCTTTCGCATATCTTACAAACATGTAAATGTGTCGACTACTATGTGATCGAAGGTCTGTACCTATATAGAAGTCTCAAGAAGAAAACTCTTATATTAGAATTTAGTACATACAGCATGAAATTTACATCGTTTTGTTCCCGCCGTGTAGTGATAGTACCCGTCAAACTGAACAACTTTTCACGAAAATAAATATTTAAAAAAATTTTTGGTCTCTCCATACAAAATGGCTCGGTCGGGAGTCTCACTTTGTATGGAGAGAACAAAAATTTTTTTGTCGCAGGAAATTTTTTTTCGTGAAAAGTTGTTCTATTTGACGGGTACTATCACTACACGGCGGGAACAAAACGATGTATATTTCACGGTGTATTCATTTTAGGATTTAAATTATTCACTTGAAAACCTTTTCACGCGTTTGCCCTTTTTAAGTCTGAATCTTTTGTATAAAGAGTGTATCAAAGAAATCAATTGGTACTAAGGGATAGACTTAGTAAAGATAAAATCTTTGATAGGAATTTTAATAAGAACGTGTCGACCCTAGTTCCATTGTTCACAAGTCAAGAATTCTAACGAGAATATTTTTCAAACAAACACATTGGAGCGTCGGTGATCTGGTGGCTAGGGCCGTCCGGGAGACGCGGGTTCGATCCCCACCACGTACCAATGTGTTTTCGTTTTCATTTATTCGACGCTCTTACGGTGAAGGAAAACATCGTGATGAAACCTGTACACTCCTGCGAAGATATTCAAAGGTTGTGTGTGAAGTCAACCAACCCGCACTGGGCCAGCGTGGTTGACTAAGGCCTTATCACCCTAATTCAGGGTAGGCTCGAGCCCCTCGGTGGGGACGTATATGAGCTGTTGATGTTCCTAACTAGCTGTCCACCCGCGGCTACGCCCACGTTGTTAGTTAATTTTCCTTGTTTCAAAACTAACAACGCCATCTTTGAACGCAGTTTTGTGTTGCAAGTGCGTTACATAGATGGCACTATTAGTTTTAGTAATCTTACTGCATTTTACAAATAAAAGCGTAACAGACAAACCGACTGACATAAGACAGACAAACAGATTTATTTTCACATTAATAATATTAATAAGGATAAAAATGCCTACATTTCCCTATATGGCCGTCTCATCGTTACTAATATAATAAAAAAGTTACGGCAGTTCAAAAAACCTAATAATTACTATCAGGATCTAAGACCATTATCAGGATAATGACCATTTTGAAATAATAAACACCTGTCCTCATTAAAATAAGCGAGTTTTCTACTTACACTGAGACTTGCTCTTTTATTAGTTGAAAATTTTATTATGGCAATATTTTTCTCGGTGCGAAAAATTTGCCCGTTTCAACAATCTTTTCAGAGCGAATTGATTCGTTCTATCAAATCTCTATATGCGATCTGCGATATGAAATGGCTAAGGAATAAAGATTTTAAAAAGATTGTGTGTTATTTTTGTGTTACTATTGATCCTTATTTCGGGAGACGTGGGTTCGATCCCTACCACGTACCAATATGTTTTCGAATTTCGAATTCATATGTACGGTTATTCGACGCTCTTACGGTGAAGAAATTCAGGGTAGGCTCGAGCCTCTCGGTGGGGACGTATATGAACTGTTGATTATTGGGTCAGCGTGGTCGACTAAGGCCTAATCGCCCTAATTTAGGGTAGGCTCGAACCTCTTGGTCGGGACGTAAATGATTGACATCCAAACCTTTAAAGGTAGACCACGCGAGTTAGAAATCTTTTGGTAATGGTATGGCACAAAATAACTTGTTGTCTAAATAACTCAAAACCTGTCGAATGAACAGCTTTTGTTCGAAAATCTCAGAATTTCGATTGTTCATACAAACTTCTGATGACTAAAGCACAGTAAAGATAAAAGGGGCAGTACTCCAACTCAGCGCTGTCCTTGAATTATTTACCCACGGGGCCGCGCGGTACCTCAATACGCGCTATAAGGCTGCCCACTGGTTGTGACTATTGGGCTCTTAGATAACGCATCTGATATGATCATAACACTCACTAAACTGTCTAATAAATAAGTAATTATTGTCATGAAATATGATTGCATGTAAGGTTTAAACTTTTTTCTTTTATATAGATAAAGTGATTTGATTATACCCAAGTCAATGTGAAAAAAGTGGATTCGAAATTGTTCAGTAATAAATGCACTAAGTCATGGGATATAATAGTACCACACAAACTAACTAAATATTTTTTACTAAACTACGCACTGAAAAACACACGGCCCCTTGTCACATAGTTACAACCTTGACTCCATAGTCGCTCCCATGAGCTTGAGAACTACTGAAAAATCGAAGCACGCCAAAACGGCGCGTTTGTATGGAGTTGGTGTACTGCCCCTTTTATCTTTTCTGTGACTGAAGCCTTTGTGTGCTTCATAGGAAAAATTGTTACACAAAATTGCCTCAGTTTCATAAACTGAGATACAATAATAATACTTATTTGCTATAGATATGGTTACAAGGGTGTTACAATATAAATGGTTACATACCAGTTTCACATATCTAGCCTAAAAACTAAGCATGCAAACAATAATAATAATACAAATCTTTGTCTAATATTTTTTACACATAATACATGTCAAACTGATGCTCCAAAAATTCCTTAAATGAATAAAAAATATGTTCATGCAGCCATTCTTTCAATATCTTTTTATAGCGCTTTAAATTATTATTTTTGAAAACATCTGGGATTTTGTTGTACGTAGCTTTACACATTGCCTAACAATTTCTTCTGTATCACTTTTTGGTACTACGTTAAAGACTAATGCGTGCTTATTTCTTAAATTTCTAGTTGTGATATCTTTTGTTGTTGTAAATAGTATGATATTTTTTTTTGTAAATACAGCTACTTCCAAGACATAAAGGCAAGGAAGAGGTAGAATCTTTAGTCTTGTGAACAATGGTTTACAAGAGATATCTGGGGCTGCCCCCACTAATTGCGCTCACACATTTCTTTTGAGCCAAAAATGCTTTGCTAATGTCAGTGCTGTTTCCCCAAATAACAAATAGCGAAGGATCGATTCAACATATGCGAAATACGATATTATGGCAGTATCTTTAGATGTAACCTTGGCTAATTTATATAGTGCATAGGAGTATTGATTAATTCTCTTACAGATATGTGTTACGTGGGCTTTCCAATTTAGTGCATTATAAATTTTTATGCCTAGAAATGTAGCACAGTCAGTTTTTTTAATCGCTATATTATTATCAAGTCTTATGTCTACCCGTTAGGTTTATCGGTATTTAGTTACCATTATAAAATAATAATAAAATAATCTCGTTCGCTTTGAG
This sequence comes from Carpatolechia fugitivella, assembly GCA_951230895.1. Lineage (NCBI taxonomy): Eukaryota > Metazoa > Arthropoda > Insecta > Lepidoptera > Gelechiidae > Carpatolechia > Carpatolechia fugitivella. The sequence continues at coordinate 15,085,444 of OX579656.1, forward strand.
AGGTGTATTTTTCAACAAGTGTCCCCTCTAAACCAAGTACGTTTCAGTAGGTACAGCTAACCACACTGGATGAACAAACTAAATAAATTTGCGACCGGCCGCGGCCCGCACTAATTGATTTACTTTGCAAGGGGATACCTGTCTCAATTAAAAACCGCGTCCTTTAATTGACTATAACTGGGTCGGTGAAGGCAGTGGGGCAATTGCAAACAAGGCATTGACCTGAAAACTACCCGCCCTTTGTAGGGTCGATAATTTAATAATAATCTGGGTGTTGCTGGTTTATTTACGAAATTAGGTTGTGTCAATGTTTCTTCATGTGTATATAAAAATATTCGATGGAAATATCCTGCACTAAATTTTGTTTTTTCTACAGCGTCTAAATACAAATGAAGTATCTTTAGTTTTAAATTTACTGAATAATTAAACAGCCACAGCTACAGCCAGTGCTACCATTACAAGAAATAATCCGACGCGCATGTCCGTCCAGTGGTTCTCGCAAGGGCTAGACGATATCAATCAACGCTACAACGTTGTTAAGTATCTAGGGGGATAAGGGGCAAGACTACGGAAATGAGAACTGGATTGCGGTCGCGCGGTATCGCTCTCACCCCGCTTGCCCCATTTACCCCAGAAATGCAGAGGACTTGGCTCTAGGGGTAAAATCGAAATCGTTCGACTGTTTAGAACGTGTTCGAACATTTTTTTCAAATAACTAAGATAAGTCAGATAAGATTATTTTTTTACTTTATTCACTGGTTGGGGCTAGGCAGTCAGGCAGCTAATATTTGAATATTGTCTTTTCAAATATTTATACTGGACAATTCCGCTATTTTTAAAAACGTACAAATATTGTATTTTATTGTGGGTAGATAATTATTTCCATAGAAGAGAAATCTTATTTGTATTCTTTACTGAATAAATATTGGATGAATGGGTTTCGTAAACATTTTAGAGCGGCAATGTAAGTAAAGCTACCCAGGAGATTTTGTTTTATTTAATCAACAATAATATATTTTACGCACAATTATTAATTATAAATACATATATAGATCCTTATTTTGGCTCAAAGATTGACTTTTGGCGTCTTTGTCTTTTTATCATTTATAGCAGAGGAGTAATTCATTTAATCAATAAATAACTGTGAAAATCGCTTCTGATTTCGTGTAGTAGTTAGTTTATACGTGAAGCGCGATTTTTTTTTTGCCTTATATTAAATTTTCTTAAATATCTTCTAAGTACGTGCAGACATCGATGAGTTGATATACAGCATGATTTTGTAATCCCTAGCAAAATTGAAATATGATGTTCAGACCATCATAAGCAATAACTTTTCCCAAGGAACATGGGTGGTCGACACCCCAAAAAAAATCGACTTTTCATACAAAATACACAATCAACTTTACTAATATGTATGGGAGGCCGAAATTTTTAAGGGGGTTTTCAACCCATGTTCCTAGGGAAAAGTTGTTGATCTGAACATCATATTTAAATTTTGCTAGGGATGCTGTATGAACAGAATACACCACGTCAGCCGCCGTTACTTGGAATTCCCGGCATACATCTTTTTGACGGGAAACCAAACATCGGATCAGTACGTTTGATAGACTACCGTGTCCAAATAAGAAGACCTCTAGTCGGCAGATCGATGTGGTGCATAGGATGCGAATGCAAGCGGACATGACGAACTGCGCGGTTCATTATTGATGGTCGCTCGTATAGGGATGCCTGCTCCAGTAGATAGGGTTCTGCCAAAACGTGCTTTACCTTTTGTAGATTTGTTTGTCGTTTTTTATACGTGTTAGTTACAATACCACTTACAAATTGATCAACCAACGTAATTGTATTTTTTCTACTTTTAACATGTTGCGCAACATTATAACATTAGCTCATAAGCTTCTGCTACTTATTCGTGAGCGTCCGTGGTCTAGTGGCTAGGGCCGCTGCCTCCCGTCCGGGAGACGCGGGTTCGATCCCCAGCACATACCAATGTGTTTTCGAATTTCGAATTCGTATGTACGTTTGTTCGACGCTCTTGCAGTGAAAGAAAACATCACAATGAAACCTGCACACTCCTTCGAAGAAATTTAAAGGTTGTGTGTGAAGTCGACCAACCCGCACTGGGCCAGCGTGGTCGACTAAGGCCTAAACTCATGGTAGGCTCGAGCCTCTCGGTGGGGACGTATATGAGCTGTTGATGACTTATTCGTAGTTCAGCTACCATTCGAAAGGTTTTTTTTTATAGACCGTTTTTCGTGCATACTGGCTACAAGAAGACAGCCATTGCAGATAGTTTTAAAAAAATCACAATAAAAATAGTTTTATACTTTGAGTGAAAATGGTGTTACTCGTACTATGCACGCACGCACAAGTCTTTTTCAAATACTTGGCCCTAGAAAACTAAAATTTTTCGTTACAGACCCAAAACTATTGTATATAAGCCACGCACTTGGCCAGCTTTTATTATTGAAATCGAGCCGGCTCGCAGCTGGCATCAGCTCAAACACTACGTTAGCAGAATTAAATAATGGTAGCGCCAATTACAGCCGTTTTTGAGTTGCGCAGTGGCCGAACGCCAATTTATGGGCTTGTGATGGTTTGGCCGGGAAACGAGTAGCCATTCTATTTACTGTAATGTAAAAAAGAAAAAAGTGACGTTGCTGTTTTCTGCGTATTAAACATTTGTTTGTTTATTCAATAAATTATTAGTCTTGCTAAATAGGCAGACAAGCCAAAGTGGTTTATAGAAGAATTTTGTTGCTATCACGCTTTTTGTGGCACTAGTTAACATTTTACTTTTTACATTTTTGATTTTAAGTAAAACAGTTATGGTCTGTGCTTCAATGTAGTCCGATCAAGAATGAGCTCAAAAGCGTTCGAAACAGTTTTGTTTCATAAATATTTAAATAGTTCTAAAGCTTCAAATATATTGACTGCCAGTGCGCAACAATATGCCGCCAGCATTATATAATATAGTTTAGTACTATTAATACTCGTACCTAACACAATATATATGACGCAGGGTTATTGTTTGACAATATTCCTGTGATTTCACAATATTCGACACCTATCTTGTCTAATGGACTGTAACGGGCCGTTGATGATCTTGTCTCATATTAAAAAGACATGTATCTTGCCAGCATTGATAAGTAAGTACGTACGTAAGTTCTTAGCTGTAAATATCTACAAATGTATAACAAGTTAATTTATTTATGTAACTACTTCTTCTTGAGTAAACAAACCGCAGAGCTATTATACGTGCGGTCGCCGAGTGATGTCGACTGGATCAGTAGGTGTATGGACAAACCTAAGTAGGTTTTTGTTACACTCATATAAATGTAAGTTATTAGCTTAAGACTTAAGTCATTTAAATGTAATAAATAAATAAATAAATAAAATATGATGATTATGATAATGATAAGAACACAATGAAGACCTACTTAAAAGGTTCAACTAAGTATTAACTTAATAGTAGACTTCCAACAAATCCATTCAATATTAAAAACAAAACGAGGTTTAAATCCAGTAATGAACACAAGGAAAATATTTTCACTGAAGAAAAATCCAATTGTGTTTCGAATAAGGTGCTACTAGAGGAAATAATATAAGCTGAGAATTGACTTTTCCGTTTTATTATGCGCTTATAAAGGTTGGGTCCCGTTACATAGTCGGTCTTTATTAGATTCGTACTGGAGCAAATTGAAACTTGGACTTTCTGAGGAATCGGGAAATATTCCTGAAGTAAATTGACCAGTGCATATTTGAGCAGAATTTGAAGGACAAAAATGAGATGTGCACGCGGGATGATTTCTTGTATTAGACAAATTTATGACGCGGGTTCGATCCCCACCACGTACCAATATGTTTTTGAATTTCGAATTCATATGTACATTTATTCGACGCTCTTGCAGCGGAGGAAAACATCGTGGTGAAACCTGCACACTCCTGCGAAGAAATTCAATAGTTGTTTGTGAAGTCGACTTACCCGCGCTGGGCCAGCGTGGCCACCTAAGGCCTAATCGCCCTAATTCAGGATAGGCTCGAGACCCTCGGTGGGGACGTATATGAGCTATTGATGAGGATTAGGCTATTTCAGAGTTTATATGCCTTTAAGTTTGTTTAAATATAGATTGTAGTTGTAAAGACAAGTCAGAACTCTTACCTGGAATCAACGCCTAACATGACTTTCAAGGTTTAGAAATGAATCCGGCATCTAAGGCCACTTCCCTGAACGGCCACTTCCCAAGAAAGGCCACTTCCCATGCTAGTGAGATTGCAGTTCTTTACTTTCGTGATCGATAAATACTAGATTGAATTTATTAGCATTCACTACAGATGAATGACATCACATCACACTAATATTATAAATGTGAAAATGTATTTGGATGTTTAGATGTTTGGATGTTTGTTCCGCCTTCACGTTAAAAATACTCAAGGAATTTGGATGAAATTTGGAATGGAGATAGTTTGTAACCTGGATTAACACATAGGATATATTTTGCGGGAAAAAGTCTTATTCCCACGGGAAAATCTTACATAACGTGAGCCGTGGGTGGACCGCTAGTAATGATATAAATAAGTTGAAAAAACACCCTGTATAAGTCAGACGTGCAACTGTAAAGTTTACACAGGTAAAATTAAATGACAGTAACACAATTTCTCTAGAGAACGCGCGTCGGTAGATGACTATATTTTACCATGCACGGAAATATCTACCTCATACAAACAAGTAACTAAACTAACACGGTGTCGCCCGTACTTTGACACAGTCGCATTCACAAAGGAATGCTGCAAATTAATGGAATTGTGTTTTCGTAACAATTCATATGAAGCTTCAGTTGTTTGCTTTTGTTATTTGAAAGTGTCCGGAAAATACTTGCTCTAGGAATTTTGTCTTAATAAAGTCAAGTTTGTTAAGGATGGGTAGCCGTCAATCCAACAGCTCATACGTCTCCACCGAGGAGCTCAAGCCTACCCTGAATTAGGGCGATTAGGCCTTAGTCGACCAAGCTGGCCCAGTGCGGGTTGGTCGACTTCACACACAACCTTTGAATTTCTTCACAGGAGTATGCAGGTTACGATGTTTTCTTTCACCTTCACTGACTTGGATGCTGATACATTATTTTCATATTTTAGGAATTTTTCTTAGATTTATTAAAGATCAATTTCATGGCATGGTTTTTTAAAATTTACGAAACCTATATACGAGTATTTTCATTTTTAGTATAGTTTCCCAGATCATCATCACTTTCCTATATTTGCACTTGTTTCATACATACAGTTCCTGTTTTAGTTCTACCATTACCTTTTCTCAATGTTTATTGTTACTTACTTCTCACAGAATAATATCTTGGACTAGTTATTGACCGAGCGAGCGGAGCGTCTCTGCTTCAGCTTGGCCAAAATTGCTTTTGTATGTCTGTGTGTCTGTCTATTTGTTCCACTCTCCAAGTCGCGTTTCTCAACCGATTCTCGTGAAATTATGTGAGCAGATTTGATAAATTAATCAAATTTTTTGTTTGAAAATTTAAAAAAATTACGTTGTTATGTGGATTGCAAGCTTACAACGTCCACCACTGAAGCTGTTTTCCTCTACAGTTACATTTCTCAACCAATAAAAAAAATAAAAAAATACGAAGTTATTAGGTTTGGAACGTAAAAAATCATAAATCAGCCATTTAAAAAAAAATTACTCGCGAGGTCTTCAGCTCACAGAGCCACTAGTCGTATAACTTCAACAAAACGATCACGTCTCCTTATTTGAAACCTGCAGTTTTCAAAAACTGGCGCATTCAAGTCTATCTTTGACCTTATTTACATAAGAATCGGAAACCAGCGAAAGATCTTTTCCTCTGACAAGAAAACCTCACATTTCCCGAGAATTCTCGGCAAATATCTCGTAGTCGCTAGCTATCTCGAAAAGCTGGCATTGGATTCTTCACAAATAGTTATGTGAATATGTGGTTAGCAGCTGTATTTCAATTACCTATATATTAAAACAATCTAAAAATATATTAATATTTGTGTGGTATCGATCGGTATTTTGTTGGAGAAATGTAATTATTTAAATACGCAACGCAAAACCTCAAATCAGTTGACAGAGTCAATTTGGATGTTTTTTTTCTTGATAATTTCGAAAAAACGAATATTTATTTTGTTCAAAAAGTTTGTTTCTATTTGCAAACAGTGTATGATTTCTTCAAATAATGAACAATTTGTGCCTGACAACAAATATCCGAACGTGTAAAAATTCTTTACTAACTAACTAAGTAAACATGATAGCTTAATTTACGTTCTTACAAATATTCCGACACTTTGCCCCAATCGCATGAGAATGGATAAAATAATACACAGCAGAATCATAATTTAACACGTTATTGTACAAAGATCAAACAGTGGCTTCGGTTAAGCAGGAATGGCAGCATAGCAAGCAAGGTATCCTGCCACAACCATGATAGCGTCAGCTCAGCGACGGTATTTGGACTATGTGGATCATCTTAAAACCGCTACGAGACAGGATTATTATCAACGCTTCTAAGCTGTATTCTGGCTGCATATTTTTGATACAATTTTGATGTAGCTGCATTTGAACTGTAAAATGACGTTAATAGTGCAATAAATGTACGGTGCGATTCAAAATCATTATAGACCAACTGAGAACTGCATATTAAACCTGTTGCGATAGCCAGACCAAAAAGAAAAATGAAAATCATTTGTGGTAATGGTTGAGAACTGCTCAGGACCGTGAAAAATGGCGCAATAAAGAAGAGGCCTATGCTCAGCAGTGGGTGGATGTGGGCCACATGGATAGATAGAAGATTATTAAAACCCTAGCAAAAAAAAAGTCGTCGGTGGAGCGTTGGTGGTCTAGTGGTTAGGGCCGCTGCCTCCCATCCGGGAGACGCGGGTTCGATCCCTGCCACGTACCAATAGGTTTTCAAATTTCGATATGTACGTTTATACGACGCTCTTACGGTGAAGGAAAACATCGTGATGAAACCTGCACACTCCTGCGAAGAAATTCAAAGGTTGTGTGTGAAGTCGACCTACCCGCACGGGGCCAGCGTGCTCGACTAAGGCCCAATCACTCTAAATCAGGGTAGGCTTGAGTCCCTCGGTGGGGACGTGTATGAGCTGTTGATGATGATGATGAAAAATATTTTAATTTAGATATTCTTTCGACCGAGCGAGCGCGAAAGCGTTTCCGTTTCAGCTTGGGCAAAAGTGCTTTCATATATCCGGACGGCGGCGTCTGTCCAGCTGTTTTCCTCTACAAGTCGCATTTCTCAACCAATTCTGGCGGATTTTGTGATTAGGTTCGATAAATATGTAGTTTTTTTTTGTCGATTAAGTTTAACGATTTTTTTAAATGGCTACAAAGGTTGAAAACGTAAACAGTCAAACATGTCGAAAAAAATAATAATCGCTATGTCTAAACAGTTCACAGAGCCACTAGTTATCTTAAATTATTGCAAAAAAAAAAAAAATATTTCAAAGTTTGGCAACATTAAGCTGTCGTTGTACAAATACAAATACAAAATTCCTTTATTCGTCAACACAGGTACGTATATAGGGATGTACAAAATTTTAAAAGTAACACTGTGTCGCGCCATCTGGCATACGAAATTATAAATTTAATTTAAAATCTATTAGGTACATAACAAAATCAAGTTGTTCTACATGACATTGAATATCGGCATGTCAGAGTACGGCAGCAAATTTATCATTTCTTGTTTTAGTTTAAAGTGTAAATCGCCGCTGTTTCTTATAATGTCTTTAGCGAGTCGACTGATTTCAATAATTATAAAGAATAGGTCCAATATCCTTTTTATTAATCATAAATGTCTTTACCTACTAGGACAATATATTATTGATGACGGAAGCAAACATTGGCGCGTTGCCATTCCGCGTCCGTTTAAAACCTGCGGAGAACGACCTTTTCATTATTTAATTCAACAACCACCGTATTTGTGCCGATGCCAAAATAATGCCACCAATAAACTTGTAATAGATCGTCGGTTTTCCGTCGGAACGTTTAATTTGGTGGAAAGTATACTTACGCATACTTTCTAGCGAATGATCGTGCGCTTTGGCGTGTCTTTGGGGAGGCCTACGTCCAGCAGTGGACTGTTATAGGCTGATTGATTGATCGATTGATACTTTCTTTGAGAATAATATTGTAAAAACTACCGCATATTTCGGCGTTCTTCTTACTCCAAACTCACAAGACCAATACAACATGGTTTCTAAGCCATTGAAATGTTTATAATAATGCTAGTAGGTACGAGTAAGTTCATCAATTTCATTCAATTCAAGCATGGAATAATTTTGAATCGGAACTTCTGTACTCATTAGAGCCGACCGAATATTCTACCGCTCGGCCATGGAGGTTGTTAATGAACTATCTGTGTTTGTTTGCAATTGTAGAAGAATCTATAGGGGCCTGATGATCCTTCCGTAGTCCATGACATGCTTTATTTTATTACCACTTTGGTATATTTAGTAGCATCAGTTCGGGAAAAAAGTCGTAGAACATTGCTACGACACGGTGCGCCGTAGCAAACACGTAGCAAATTCGTAGCGGTGGTGCTTACTAACAGTCTATGGTTTTGTGAATAGGCAAGGTGAGGCTTTATTTTAATTTTTTTGTTATTCATTTATATTTTGAAACCTTAAAATGGTTTTATAAGTATAGACTGAACGCGTCTTTTAAAACTACAACTCATATTGAAATTTTTTAATTAATTTAAAATATTTCTTTCTTTATGCAATAAATTAAGATGCCTTTAATTAGTTTTTCAATCTTACATTGTAAGCTTTTACATAAAGTTATTAAAAAGGTAGGCAAAATAAAAAATATTTAATCTTTCAGCAATATTAATTAATTTTTAATCTTACTATTCATGTTTGCTAAGTTATTAAAAATAAAGTTCAGAGCTTTTGCTTTGGTCACGACCTTGACTGGTTCAACACTCGATTGTTTATAGTCTGTCAGTCCTAAAAATGATAACAGTGTTAACAGTTTTCTTATTTTAAACTGAATAGTTTTTTTCTAGCGTGGGAACTGATAGTATCACCAATAGAGTTTTTTTCCATTGTTTTATTATAAATTACTAAACAAAGTATCCGCCCACGTCTAAATCCACGTCGTTTGTGAATTCGCCGTATTTAAAACTAACAGTGCCCTCTATGATTAAGAAGATACAATCTACGTAGTTCCAAGCGCTTTACGTAGATGGCGGTGTTTGTTTAAGTAATATTACCGTAGAAATAAGACAGTTTCCCGCGGTAAAGGTAGCTTATTTCTGTATTTGTTTTCTAGACTATCCTAGTAACAAGTTTAATCAAAACCGGTTCAGTAGCTTAGCTGTAAAAACAGACAGACCGACAACGTTACTTTCATATTTATAATATTCGTAAAGGCAAGGAGTATTTTCGCTCATATATGAAACAATCCGATTAGAAATTTTGACGTCTTGTCAAATTACGCGATTTGACTTTGTCTCATTATGCTAATTTCAAAAGAATGTTCCGTCATACCCAGGCGTAGCATCCAAGCCAAACAAACAATGTCGTCTTTAGTGACGGTTTCCATTTAATTTTTGAAGGCTAATGTAGTAAGCGTGTCTCGTCATCGAGAAATAAAATAAAAACCCATCTTCAATTTTTCTTGTTGTCCTTAACTTTATTCTTAGACACTGTGTTCTTAATATGAAAAAAAAAATATATTTATTCTGAAATATTCAAAAAGCAAAAATATAAAGAGAACGCTTCCAATCATCTTTAAAATTTTATGTCGTCCTTAATCTTATTTTTCGAAACTGCAGTCTACAAAAAAAAAACAATGTTCTCGAATAGGTACACTGCAAAATTTTGTTCTGCAAATGAACCGATGCAATATCAGAGCTGTGGTGGTTTGTTGGAATTGGAACAGAGTTAACCGCAGAAGCAAAGTATGAAGCTAATAAACGTTTTAATATAGAGTTTGCGAGTGTTTACTGTAATTGTAATAGTATAGATAAAAGGAGATGGAAATAAAAAAAAACAGTTTTGGTAAAGTGAGGAATTGGCTAAAAGTTGTTTTAATAAAAATTATGAATTTATGTTAATGGTGTCATTCCCCACAATGAAACTAAATTTAAATTTTATTTTAGTCTTGTCACTTTCTGATCCACGACGATGAAAAAGGACAGGCGATTGTCAACCATTGTGAGCGCCAAATTTTATAGCGCAAATGTCAAGTTTTGACGTGTGCAATGTAATTTTAAACGGCTTGTTTTAGGATCCCGCTTAAAATTGTTTTTGACGTAAAATTTGACGTTCAAAAGAGCCGATAATCTCCCGTCCTTTTTCATGGTCGTGGGTCAGAAAGTGACAAAACTATTATTAAATTTAAATTTAGTTTCGCTGCGGGTTTTCACTGACACCAATATTACTTTTTTTGCGGTAATTTGTTATAATATACTAAGTTTCACTTGACTTGGCGGGGGCACTGCCGCGCTTTGCCTTTAGATACAAAACACATAAAAAAAATTGTCGTGGTCGTTTAAATAATCAAGTAAATTATTAGTATTAAAATGAAACAATCTATACTGCAATATTTCTGATTCTAATAACATCTTTATTGACTCAATTTTATTAATATATTTTGAACATTATTTAGAAGCTACGAAACTAATTTCATTATTCCAGATAACACAATATTACAAGGCAAAAGTAAAATTTTTGATATAGCATCTTTAAATTTGCTCTGGCCTCGTCTCGCTGGTATTAATTTGGAACAATGTCTAGGGATCAGTACAGCAGACAGTAAAGGATATTAATCTTTGCCAGAACCTAGACAACTCCAAATCTGCTACAGTAGCAAGGATAAACCAAAATCTAAGACTATGTCCGTTTAATAAAGACCATATTATACTTTGAAGTTGCACTATTATAGATATGTAGAGCATCGGTGGTCTAGTGGCTAGGGCCGCTGCCTCCCATTTGGAAGACGCGGGTTCGATCCCCACCACGTACCAATGTGTTTTCGAATTTCAAATTCATATGTGCGTTTATTCAACGTTCTCACGGTGAAGGAAAACATCGTGATGAAACCTGCACATTCCTGCGGAGAAATTCAAATGTTGTGTGTGAAATCGACCAACCCGCACTTGGCCAGCGTGGTCGACTAAGGCCTAATCGCCCAAATTCAGGGTAGGCTTGGGCCCCTCGGCGGGGATGTATATGAGCTGTCGATGATGTAAGCTGGTATCGTAGAATTAAAAAAAATATGGAGGAAGAAAATATTTTAGCAAAAGTTTATTCACCTTTCACTTGATTAATTATACATATTATTTGCTGGGAAAAGGACTCCCTCTTCTTCTTTAGTTTGTAGTGAACGTGCCAATCATGGACAAACTTCTTTTGACGTTGGTATTTATTAGCTAGCCTTGATTAAAAAAATATATACTGTAAAATCTTACTTTAAATAAAGAATTTCGATCTTTATCTTTACTCGTATTACTTCTCCCTATTATGAGCTTTCGCGTCTGCATCTCCGCCACAAAGTAGATCCCTGGTCCAGTCCAAGTTCAACGCGCACAAGCTTAGGCTGCAAATCCACCAGAGATGTGTGAAAAAAATCAGCGATGCAAAGATGAGTAGCAAAGCTATGAAATGTGAAAATTAGTGATGCGAGGATGCGTAGCGGACTCATTTCAGATCAAGCAGATATCCGAAATTGTCACTGTCACTTGCATCACTCGCATACATTTCTCACAACGCATTCCTCGCACACGTTACTCGCAACGCATCCTTCGCACACATTTCTCGCTTGTTTTGACAGTTTTGTATGTAGAAAAACCTCGCTTTGGTAAGCCCACCAGAGCTGAGCTGAGCGAGTCTAGGAAAACGAAGTGACGCTATTGGTTTTTTTCTTAGCACATAGCTTATTTTCCTCGCACATATCTGGTGGAATCCCAGCCTTACCTATTGGTGCGGGACACGGACTGCAGATGGTGGTTTCTATTCCCCATAGGTCTAGAAACATGAGAAGATGTGACGTAAGCGGTCGCAAGTTTGTTACGAAACGTGATACTGTCAGATCAATATTTTTTTATATAATTTGCCTAGAACTCGCTCTATTATTATTTTAATTGCATTATACTTATTCTATTCCTTCAATTCTGTTCTCTCTCCAGTTAACTTTCTAGATGAAAAAAGTAGAAAATTATCTATCAAGAAAATACATTTACTTATCACGGTGCAAGATTTTCATTTCGGAGTGAAATCCTTCTATTATTAAGAAATTGAACCCTTTATCTGTCTCTTGTTGAAATTATTATTATTAAAGCGTTAATGATAGTCTCGTCTAGACAGAATTCGCGTGGAAATGCTAAAAGTTAATTAAATATAGTGAGCATAGAGCGAACCACAGAAACTCTGGTGAAGATAATTATTTGGATGAAGCTAGCAACACTAATCTGACGCACTGATACAGTGAATTTAGAAATAAAGGGATATTGTACTATTTTATTACATGATAATTTTAATACTAAAATATTTTATTCATTCTATTCTATACTATTTAATCTTATTTACATGACGGTAAAATATTAAAATTTAGTTTTCATACACGCCCTTGCGAAAAAAGGGCACAAGAGAACATCCAAAATAAATAATAATAATTTTATGTATATCACAAAGAACATAAAACATACTTAGTTGATAGGGTACAGACATATGACTGAAGCTTGGAACTACAACAATCAAAAGGTTTTTATTCAATGATGTATCTACACAGTTAAATAGATTATTGAACTGAATCATTGTGTCATAAAATAATGTATATTCAGTTAATGTATATGTATATTAACGAGCATTTTTGGCGATTTTCACTCCTCCATAAAAACTGCTGCGGCGGATTGCGCTCTCTAAGACTCAGCTTTATGAGATCACGAGAGCGTGTTCTTTCCAAATATCATGAAGAAAACCACCAGAAATTTTGATGATATCGGCCTTAGACGGGCGGACGTAATAAGTGTACCTATTTATTTATGTTTAATTTATTAACACTGTGCTTATTAATTTTCGACAGGTCTAACTTGAATTAGTCACCAACTTTCATACTGCGTAATCTGTTACCCAGAAGAAAATGTTCCACCAATTTTAAGGACTCGTACCGATGCCATATTGTATTATAATCATACAAACTTTTCGTATTAACATACATAGTCCTTTTTGATATTTTAAAATACAAAATGGCCCCCAGTAAGTGCAAAAAGGTTACAAAATTCGACAGACAAAACCCGTGGGAGGCTAATGACCGATTGATTGTGAGCGCAAAACTTTCCATCCGGCAAAGAACTAACTGCGAATTAATAATGCAGTTTGGAATACTGGCAGCTTTGTTGAACGAGCAAATATTTGGACAGTTAGGAATCTTTTTGACCGGCTGCGTGTGAGTTTAATTAGGTCTGTTTTTCAAACATAACGATTCCAGAGGAGACTGCTAGTAATGAATGAATAAATTAACCATTATTAACTTTTGGATGTTACATCACCTAGTTCACTACACAAAGTGTGGACTTTGTAAAGAAGAAATCAGCGAAGAAACTCCACGTGTGTCGTATCCTAGCGTTTTTTTTATAGTATATCCAGAGGTTTGAGTGCGTATTTGGCAAAAAAATAATTGACTAAGATCAAAATTTCTAAAATCCCAATGTATGTTTTTTATTTGTATTGAACGGAGAGTTTCACGGAAAAGATGGCTGGCGTCTTTGCTGGATGTTAACAACAAATGGCGAGAGCTGGCAAGTAGCAGAGAGGAGTTGATGACGAAAACAGAGGCTCTTGCGCTACAGTGGGACACAACAGGCTTAGATTAGAATTAGAACGATATAAGAAATTCTACAGGAGAGCTATAAGTTATATGGGTGAGTGTTCTTGCTTTATTAGCATATATCAACAGCCCATACACGTCTCCACCGAGGGGCTTGAACCTACCCTGATTTAGAGTGATTAGGCCTTAGTTGACCACGCTGGCCCAGTGCGGGTTGGTCGACTTCACACACAACCTTTGAATTTCTTCGCAGGAGTGTGCAGGTTTCATCACGATGTTTTCCTTCACCGTAAGAGTGTCGAATAAACGTACATATAAATTCGAAATTTAAAAACACATTAATACGTGGTGGGGATCGAATCCGTGTCTCTCGGATGGGAGGCAGCGGCCGTTACTACTAGTCCACCGACGCTCTCTAGAATTTATTAACATAGGAAATTGAAATTCAAAGTTTGTAAGCTTTTGGATTTCACCTCGCATCATATCATTACACATCATAATTGGCACGCGTTGTAACTGTGAACAAAAACGTCCAAATAACACTACAGAAGATCTTACATTCTTTATACTTACAATGTGATAAATAATTAAATAACTCAGTTATATAGAAAGGTGAAACCTAGTGTTAACCAATGACCTAGTTATTAAACTTCTACTTACAAGGTATATGAGAAAACGTTATTCATGGTGTAAGAAAGTTTAAACCTATATTCTATTGTCGTGCTTCCTCGTAAAACTTTTATTATGGAAGTAATTAATTTGAAAGAATGCAAATTTTTCTTTTAATCGCTTCTTTAGCGGCGCAACTTTTATCTACTTTGTTTGAATTACTTTCGGCCGAGCGGTCGCGGCAAGTTTCCGAACCGTTTTTATATAAAGTTATATCACTTCGTTATTTCAAAACAGAGCCATTAAACAGGGTGTGATCGAAAACCCAGCTAGCGTCGCTGATGTAGTAGCTGGTGCCGCTGCCTCCCGTTTTGGAGACGCAGGTTCAATCCTCACCACGTACGAATGTGGTTTTGAATTTTGAGTTCATATATGTAAGTTTATTCGACACTCTTACGATGAAGGAAAACACCATCGTGAGCAACCAGTCGTCGTGGTGTGATAATGCAAGCGTTTTAACTAACAATGCATTAGGATAATAAAATAACCTATTTTTTTTTCGGAAATCCTGACGTTCACAAAGAACTGGATTGAAAACTGTGGTGTATATACTTCTTGCATATTTCTCTTTACTAACCTGTTGTTTTTGATAGCTGTCTATAAATATATGATTTAATGAAATGTCTACAAATGGATTTATTTATTGTATTTACTAAAATCTTTTTGAAAGAGAAGAAATTTTTCGTTATAAAAATGTCAGATGATCGGATAATTTTCATACCTTATTGCCACAGCCTATAGATAATTTTGACAAGCTATGCAAAATTCTGATACTAATTTGCCACAGCCTATATTATAATTATTATTTTGACAAACTATGCAAAAATTTAATTATAGATAAGAATTTATTAATCATAGCAACTTCTTACTTTAGGTTTTTAGTAAACAAAGTAGCGTCCCATTTTTTCAAAGATTTCTGCTGTTGTTAAAGTATTTCTTATCAAATAATGTCTGTTAACTTCATTCACCCGTTGCGTCCACAAATACATACATTACTATATGCTTTTAAGTATTATTATTGTTGAAAAGTTAACGTAGAGTATGAAAGGAGGCCGATTCAGAGCGTAGCCTGAATACAGTTTACTCAGTCCATTAAAAGTTTTGGTAACATTCATAACTCGAGCCACTGCAGGTCGCTCAACGAGCTACCTAAAACCGAAACTTTAGTTCCTTGCAGCGGATTTAGTGGATATTCTCATGTTTATTTGTCAGGGTACTAGAATAGAATTGGCCGTGTGGTGACGGCAGAGTAGAATACATTTGTCATCAACCCCTACTCTTGCCGTGGTTGTCGTAAGAGGCGACTTAGGGACTACACATTGAACAGGGAACGGGCAGCAGCGCTCTCTGATACAGTAACCTTTTAATCTGCAATCTCCAACCCACCTGCTAAGCGTGGAGATTATGGCAAAACCTCCCACTTATGTAACGGGCCGTTGATGTTTGATGATTAGAATAGTATCTCTTTTGGAAATAATTTTTAATTAAAGTGAACAGAACTCCACAGATTCCAAAGGACTTGATCTAGTTTTTCCTATTCAATAAGTAGTATTATGTATGTCTTCTTAACCAACCTGCCCTCATTTTAGATACTTTCTCTTTAAAATTCTAAAATTTGAAGTTACCTACCCTCCTTTAGAGAAAAATTGGGTTTGATATAATTTTCTCCTAATTTCCAGTTCTGGACTTGAAAGATTGCTTACCTTCTTTGTGTTTAATGTTTGTTTCTGAAATTTCTAGTTGGAATTCAATAATTTACAAATTATGTGTGGAAATAATATGTAAGTTGTTCTTATTGCTTTACAACTCAAATTATCTTTTAATTCTATAGAAAAAAAAGATCCAATATTAACCACCATAAGAATTGACTTCTTATTTTTTACTATTTTCAGTAATTCATCGCTTTTATACTATTCTAAAAGCTTAAGAATGATTGTTGTATGAGTAAAGTCATAAAAGCTCAGATTTGTTGAATAAAATCAGCTACATTTTCATATTATGATATCATTGAAATTAAAGTAAATTTACTTGTTAATTTTCTCATTTGTATGAGATGAGCATGAAAGCTCTAGTACGTTCCATGCCAGGTTGGATTGGGACTACTTCCTACTTTTACAGTCTAATTTATGATGTTTTGATCTGTTTGGGGCAAGCATGAAAGCAAACCCGTAGCTTGTTTCCTTCCTAGGACGGATTGGAAACTTCTACATTATTCAGATTGGATAAGCATTTTGATAGTTTGTGCTAAAATCAGTCAAACTTTATTTCTTTATACTTGCTAAACTTTTCAAAACAAAGATGAGCTTATTTTGGCTAGAAAGATAAGAATCATTCTTGCTATCAAACATCTTCAAGTATTTTAGAAATTCTAGATGATTATTCTAAACCGATAAAAGTTTCTTTTTGATTTTACTACTTATCCTAATTATGGATTATTCCTAAAGGGTTTTCTGGAGGAACATCTGGAATATTTTTGACTTATCATTAAACTCAGTAGATTCCTTTCACCCCGTGATGCGGGGAGGAGCCGGCTGTGGCGCGTCGGGTCAAGGGTCCATCGCGGTAGCTTCAGTAAAGTAATTAATGTTTTGTCCGGACAAGGCTGAATTTATATTGTTATTTTCCTACCTTTTGGCTTTAAATGAATAATCAAAATATCTTACCAAGTTAACAAAAAAAAAGTTAACAATATTCAAAATTTTGTATAACGGAAAATCATAAAATTTGTAACAACACAACAAAATAAACAAATTTTATAAATGGCTGGGATCTACGAATACGGGCGTGATTGGGGCCCATATTCCTCCTCACCCATCACAATTTTATACTATTTATTTACTTAAATTTATTAAGTATCTATTCTATTTCTTACTCCTAATATTTGTTTATAATAAATAAAGTCTTAATCATACCAGTAACTTCTATAAAGTTTATATTTGTGGGTTTTTAATTGATCACTTTTGTTAATCAATTACATAATAAACTCTTGTTCTAGAATTTGTTAAATACATACTTCTTTACCTTCTCTAAATCTCTTCCTTTTCTTATCATGTCGCTATCTCAGGTTAGGTTAATTTCTAGGGTCAATATAGTTCTCACTAAAAGAATTTAGGTTACTAACGAGCGGTTCACAACGTAGTGTCCTATCCGCTTGACGAATCACTGGCCATTTTAACATTATAATTTAGGTTTTAAGAGTGCGGTTTATTTATGATACTTTTTACTACTAAGGACTATTATTTAGGTGTTTATCTATAGGCCGTCATCATTTGAAACTTTAGATAGAGACTGTAGGATATGTAAGTATTTTCAGTATGTTCAGTTCAGCGAGGGCTCCGAGTAGAGTTCTTCGGTATATACGGGGGTCCGGTACAAAAGTTACAATATAAATTAATAATAATAATAATTAGTTATCAATCAATCAGCCTATTGCAGTCCACTGCTGGACGTAGGCCTCCCCAAGGGCACGCCAAAGCTCACGATCACCCGCGTTCCTCATCCAGCCACCACCAGCGACCTTCCTCAGGTCATCAGTCCACCTGGCAGGGGGGCGTCCCACACTACGTTTCTCGAGACGTGATCTCCATTCGAGAACCCGTCTGCTTCAACTCTCGTCGGTTCTGCGACAGACGTGGCCAGCCCATTACCACTTCAGCTTGCTACACTTCTGGACGATATCAACTGCCTTGGTCCTCTGCCGGATGATTTCGTTTCGATTTTATCCCGTAGTGAAATACCAAGCATAGATTTTTCAGTCATTTAGTTATCAGTCTGGTTTAAAGGATAAAGAGAATTTAATTGAAAATATTGTTTATGGAAACTGTATTTTATTATTTATACAGAAACCAGATTTGCCATTGAATTTATCTTCTACAATAAAATATTTTTATGCTCTGAATCTGTTTGCAGTAGGGATATAATCGTATCAACAGTACGGTTTTCAAATAAGTAGTACAGGTTAAACCTAGTGTTGGTAATCGATAGATATATTATCGACAGATATTGGTTAAAAAAAAAGTAATTAATAGTTCAGGAGGTATAGAGCACTCTTTATACCTCCTGAACTATTAATTACTTTTTTTTCCTGAACTATTAATTACTAGTGATTGTGAGTAAGTTTCGATTATTACGTGAGTGATTCCATTTAAAATAAAATAATAGTGAGTGCTTAGAGTGAGTGTGTTGACTACAGTGGCATTATTTCCAATACTATTGATATGTACTACTGCTTTTCAACAATATAAATATAATTTATGAATAATGTATCGATCAAAATTTAATAAATTAAAATAGTTTTCAGTTATTATTGTACGGTTTAATTTTTATATTGTTTCAATGCATTTTGAAGATCAAAACCATAAAGTAATTATTAGCTGGAAGAATTATAAATAAATAAATATATGGTGTAATAAATTAAAACGATAAATTAGGGACATCCCTATATATTTCATAATGTATCCCATCCCTAGCTTTGTTTCTTTGACGTCTGTACATTCCGAGGCAAGCGCATGTGGGTGCATTTTTGAATATAGGTAATTAAAAGATGGTTTCGTATTAATTGATCGATTTTTCGATCGATATGGAATTTACCGTCAGGTTGGCAACACTATTTGAACCGGTACAGCTGTAAGCCCGATTTATTTGCCGGTTGCTGCCGGCGTTGACTCGTTTCCATGCGATTTAATTTCCCTCTGCTTTGAGACAGACTACGGAATCATTTCATGGCTGCTTTCCCGTCACGGTATAGTTACAGTTCAGAGCAGAAAAGAAATACACCAAAGTACTTCTACTTCTTTACTCTACTCTACTTATTGTGTATGTAACTGTAAATGTAGTTTTTGTATTAAGATTTTAATTTTAAGTGATGGTAGAGCCCTCTGCTTGTATATTATATTGCTGTGCCCTAACGGGGCTTCACAATTAATAATTTTAACACTTATATTTCCTACTTGTACCTAAGTGCCTAATTAATTGTGGAAATGCAATAAATAAAGTTGAATTTGAGCTCAACAAAAACAAAAGTATATAAAAGTACGCTTTTTTCACAAACAAGTAATGGCGGGAAAAATCTAAATAATGTTCCATGGTCATGCTAGAAAGCATCTAATATCGCACGACCACATCACGTGTTAATATTTTGATAAAATGTGAATCTAAAACTGCGCGCGATATAATAAAGGTTAGTTTTTACAACTTAAAAAGGAAAATGTCTTTTATTTCGGGCAATAAACATTAAACCTTTGGCCTAATGCAGCCCATATTCAAACACATGTCATAATAAATGTATATTTCAGAACAAGACAAAAACAATAAATTGTTACAATAAATTAAATTGTTTGTCATAGCTTCATATTATAAATGATATAAGTTTTACCTGTAGTATAGTAGTTTTTGTAGGTACCCACCTTTCCCTTCATTTTCATTATTTTCTATCAGTTTTCTCACAAGTGTATTATAAAACGTCGTACAACACACGGATCTTAGGCTTCATACATAACAAACTTGTGACATAATAAACCTTAGGCATACTGAAAGTCTCTGGATCTGGCCACTTACAATAATAGAATGAAAGAACAATTATGGAATTCGAAAATGAACTCTTTGGGAACATGTTACTTTTTATTTTGCGAGACTGCTAAAAAAGTGCTTTATGTCGGATATGTAGATCCGACCTAATGCTTCTCATGTCAAGTATTATTACACAAAAACGTATGTAGAAAAAACTGATGTAGAGTCGAGAGGTGGTGAATACAGAGGCAGTTCAGTTCAGTTGGTCCGCATCGAGACGCGGCTGTTCTCAATACACCTCCAAATTGCTCCATTAAAACTTCCCCAGCCGCCTTCAAGCCGAATCGTTCACGCTCCCCGACTGCCGAAATATTAAACAATGACAAATTGTCGAATTCCATCTCCCCATTTTTTTGTGAATCGCTCAAATGGAAACCCTTTCATTAAAACTGTAACACTTAGGCAACCGATTAGAAACGCGATAGACAAGAAAATGTTGGGAAAGTTATAATAATGCGACGATGAAATTCTTTACCATTTTTGAATTTCCTTTTTGGAATCAGTCTTTGCTTTTGCAGAGGGCTTTTTAAAAGGAAATGTTTACAGCAGAGACGCGAAGTTCCCTAAGCCAGCAGCTTAGCTACAAAGCGGCTCGAATTTTCGGAGTGAGTACGAAGTTTTTTTAAGCTGTGTAATCATCCGGTGCAACGGCAAACTTTTATTACCGTTTGGCACACTTTCAAACTTGCACTAAAAGTTATATTTACTTTCTTATTCTGTTCATTTTTACCTGGCAATTAGCTTTTTGAACGTATGTTTTTCTAAAGGGAAACGGAATAGGCATATTATTCATCAATGGCCCGTTACAGTTCACTGCTCGCAGATTAAAAGGTTACTGTATCTGTACAATGATTAAAAATAAATTTACAAACGCGAATATTATTTATGTTATTCCTTTTTACGCTCTACCTATATATGTACGTGTAAGGTATTAACAATAATATTGTAGGTAAAAAGGGGTATTGCATCGTTCGATTTTATGTATGTGTAGGTATCCCTACATATCAGTTATTTTGTGGGTAATTGCATATTTCTCTAAAGGTTCAAATTGTATAAATAGACGAACATTTTGATAATAAATCAGATGACACTTTCCGCATCCCACTACGCGATTCAAGCGTCGTCCTAGACACGCTCTCACAGATTCGAACGATGAGATCACCGTCGCGATTAAAGCTGCCATTGCGTGTAGGCCAAACACTACTACAGAATGCCCTTCAGGTAGCAACCGCCCCCGCCGGCGGGGACGTGGAACTAATAGTAGAATTAATTCAGTAAGACCCGGTAGGGGTCATTCTTCTCCGACGCGCTTCTCGCCCTGGCAACGTTCTGGGTCTAGGTCCGAGCCCGTCTGAGGGCGCCCCCAGATACGTTGTCATAAATTTCCTAAGGGCTACGAGCCTTCTGCTTCCCCGCAAGTCCGCGCCCACTATATTACCATTCTGGTAGAAATAGCGATTAGGTCCGTCAAAAATAAATAAATAATAATAATAAATCAGATCTGCACGGACCTCACTCGCAACAACAAGTTGTATCATTTCAACCCTCTCCCTGACCAGCAAGTTGGTTAAACATGTTAAACCCCAACCTGCCGGTAAACTGGTGACCCGGCGTGATAAGTCGCAGATGAATTGTAAAATCTGTTGTTTACAAAACCAATAGCTCCATTTTGGAAACCATGCCATTGCACTACGTATAACAAAACTGCTACATATTGTAGAATGGCTCGTCTATAATCACAAAAAGTCCTAGTCAAAAATCCTTCTTGGACAACAGATTTTCAAGTTTCTGAAGCTGAAATTCGGAAATTTCCGTATGTATTGGGTAAGATTTATAAATTCACACCTATTTCTCAAAGAGGTAGAGTTTTCATTCATCATTGTAACTATTGTCTTCTTTATCTCGTTATTTACCAAAGAGCGTAAGTATTTTTCTTTTAATGTTGTGACCTTTACTAGCTAAGTTTTTATCTCACTTCTTGGTACTTTATAATACTTTCTGCGTAAATATCTAAAATAGTATAACACACGACCGATTCTAATGTTATAATTCTATTCAAATGCGAAAATAGCGCTATAATATTTGAAGTTGAAACTGCAATAACTAACCCTATTCTATGAACTCTTAATGTAGAAGTGCGAAGTTAACTTCGGTTCGTGACTAGTATTAAGCTTATTTTATGAACACTCCGTTTCATATTATAACTCTTGTCTATTGTAGGTGAAGTTTTGCTGTTATCTGCGAGTGCAAGTAGGAGAGACCACAGATTCCGCCATTGTGTTAGTGAACTCACCCAAAAAAATGTAATGACGGATCTGAGTGATGTAATAACATCCTATGGAAATAAATAACTTTGACTTTGACTTGAGGCACCGCATGAAGGAGAAGAAGTGTATAAACAAGTGCGTGTCGGACCACGCATAAAGTAGGGTTCCGTAGTCATTTTTGACACCGCGCTGTTTCGCATTTCTTGCATTAGTTACTGTTCTTTTGGAAAAAAAGTATATATTTTTATTTTATTTATAATTTCAAAAGTATTCATCACAAGATACCCGAAACAATTTTAATTGAGAGTTTCCGCGCCAGTTTATTTACGTGAGTGATTTGAAGTTTATAGGTCCAAGACTTTAGAAATTACAGGGGGGGGGGGACACCGTGTTAACGACTTTGGCGTGCTATATCTCACATATGGTAAAGCTGATAAAAAAATGTTGTACGGAAACCCAACTTCATTTTTAAAGGCGATTTCAACGATATCCCACACAAGGGGGTGTGCTCAAAAAGAATAATGTTATTTTATTTAATTAATAAATTCAACAATTGTTATTTGCATCTTCTCGATAAGATTATGTGTTCCACACTCAAACTATTGTTTTTCATCAGGTAGAACTAAAGTCAAACAAAATATCAAACATTAAAATTTGCTTTACAATTTTATTACAACATTGTTGTACAGAAGTATAATGCCAATTTGACTATTTTCAGAACTGTTCAATTTAAAAACCTTTATTTGTATAAGTTTCTATTGACACAGGCACTTTGGGCTATAAAGAGTTTCTCTATTACTTATTAGATTTGTGCATTAAAGTGCACTTCAACACGGGTTCAAACTTTGTTTCGGCTTGCATCTGTTTGGTTAATTAATTTCATGGACTTCCCGTTTTATACCACACTCTATTCTGAAGTTTTGCCAACAAACATTTTGATTATACATTTAATAATAAAGCAATGAAATACCCCGTGCTGTAAGGTTATTTACTAGGAGTGTCGGTGGTCTAGTGGCTAGGGCCGCTGCCTCCCGTCCAGGAGACGCGGGTTTGATTCCCACAACGTACCACTGTGTTTTCGAATTCTTAAGTACGTTTATTCGACGCTGTTACGGTGAAGGAAAACATCGTGATGAAACCTGCGCACTCCTGCGGAGAAATTCAAAGGTTGTGTGTGAAATCGATAGTGTGGTCGACTAAGGCCTAATTGCCCTTATTCAGGGTAGGCTCTAGCCCCTTGGTGAGGACGTATATGAGCTGATGATGAATAAAATAATGAAATATCCCGTGCTGTAATTGTTATTTAATTTTGGGTGGAACAAATAGTTTGTATTTAATGACTGTAACAGTTTTTATTTGTTCTTAAATTATAAGCAATCAGTCAGTGAATTTGCTACTACATAGGTTTACTTAGGTTTATAGGTTTAGGTACTTCATAGATTTATTTAATTGGTAACTTGATAAGCAAGCAAAGTTTTTCAAAACATTCAAAACTACGTATAAATTCATTCATTCTGTTTCAATCGGCCAAAATATAAAGGTTTTCTGTCCATCATAGATACTGCTATCCATGCAAATTTTACGCACAAATCGTCGGTTGAATATACAAATTGTCTAAAGGGCAAAAAATATAGGAAAACAACAAATATATTTTAATGACATAAACAAGGAAAGTGGTCGTTCAAGGAAAGTGGCCGTTTAAGGAAGTGGCCTTTCAGGGAAGTGGCCTTTCAGGGAAGTGGCCTTTCATGAGAAGTGGCCTTAGGTGACCGGATCTAAACAAATAAACGATCAGTTGTTGTTGACAAGAAAAGTCTGAAAACCAGAAATCTTTTTCTCACATAAAAAGCAACAGGCATAAATATTTGGAATTTAATACAAAAAATGTATTGGAGAAGTCACCGCAAAACGCCGGTCAAGAATATCAACTATGCAACAACAAATCTTTTGCATACAATTCGATCAAAAATATAATAAAATAAAATTTATTTCAACCTATTTGAATCTAAAATCAAAATATATTTGCAATGCCAAAGTTAGCAATAATTTCAAAATAATAGACATTCTGCGAAATTTTACACCAAACCGTGTTGGTGTGTCTATCAGGCAGGCTTCACCAGCCGCGAGACGCCGGATCGCTGCACCGCAGGAAACGACCAGGAAATTGCCCCATTACGCTTGCAAATCGTGAGCTGCATCCGAATTACTTCTTTGCTTGTAATTTTGCATGAAGGGCGACGGGCGGCCGTAGACTTGGCGATAAGGTGTGTTTTGATGGCTTAATATTGTACTTGCATATTTATTTGCTAATTGTATTCTTTGTTGGAATAAATACTTACATCATACAATTAAATATTATTTATCAAATCATAAAGTACACCATACTGTCAAATTTTATAGCAGTAGTATCTCTAAAATCTCAGTATAATTTTCTTATATTTAAGAGGTTATGTTAAAAAAGCGTTAAAAGCACTAGTCACAGTCTTTTTATTACTCTCATTTTCTAAAAATTTTCTCATATTGTTTTGCTTTCTACATTAACAATGTTGTTTTTCTTGATAATGGAACACATACATAAATATTAGTTTAAGAACATAAAAAAATCTAAATTGTCAGTCAATCAATTTTGCAATTTCTTGCCCATACAATATAAACCGTTAGTTTCCCTGGTGAGCAGACGTTGTCAGAGTTGATTGCATCACCAGGACCTGACGGTCAGATTAATTTAAATTCAACTGATTAAGGGGTCAGTTTTAAAAATACTGTCATAAGAAGATATTATTTGAAGAGTTTTTATTCAAATTTTTTGTGTGAGACATGTTTATTTTACCAATATAGATACGTTAGACTAACAAGTGAACCTTATCAAAAGCTGGTACATTTAATAAAAAAGCAAGAATGCGGCATAATAAATGGTTTGACATTGTTTACTGTCGACAGGTCTACAGGCATCACAAAACCTACACAGTGAGATAATGAGCCATGATACGCGGCGCGAGTAATGTGCTACTTTTTAAATGCGCCTTTGTGACTCGCTGCCATTTTGTTGCAATTTAGAAACTGCCTGCCTTCTTTAGAATAGAATAGAATAGAATATACTTTATTGCACACAAGGATTTAGCAACTTCTTTTCACAGCATGTAGACCATGTAGTGAATTTTATTGTGAAATGAACTGTCTGCCCACTGCTACGCTTGTTGGTGGATTTTTCATATCTTCCTTCATTGAGTGCGTCTGTTTCTGGCCCGAATAGCCAAGGAGATGAAGGTTCGAGTCCAAATTCGACAAAATTTTTCATTTTTCACTTTATAATTATTAATCCAGGTGTCAGTGTTACAGAGCCACCAAAGGTCACTGACATGGCTCTTTTATATATATTATTAATTTCCATACCATACTCGACAGATGTCGCTATTAGTTTTAGAAGTATGCTAACGTTGTGTTTCGTGCTACACTATACAAGGTTAATCATGTGGTATATTATGTACCAGTACTTAATAGCTAAATTATATGCATTTTTTAAAAGCATGTCACTGTACGCATTATGTACGGCATGTTCTTTCACAATTCTTTCATGTACTCCAAATGTACTCGTAGTATAAAATGGCATAACGTAGAAAGATTTAAATTGTTCTTTTAAAGGGAAATAGACTAAATTATAACAGTAAGTATTAAGTTAATGTAAAGAGTATAATTCAACAACGTTTGAAACCAAATTTCAAAAATCAACAATCTCACCGGGGGGCTCTACCCTGGATTAGGGCGATCAGGCCTCAGTCAACCAGTGCGGGTGGATCGATTTCACACACAATCTTTTTTTCTTCGCAGCCCTTTTGTGTGCAGGTTTCTTCACCGTAAGAGCGCCGAATAAACGCACATACAGGGTGGAAACGTTACAAGATACCGAGAAACTGATTACAGCTACTAAAAGTGCCTCTTGAGCTCTATCAAATGGTATTAATAACTATTTGAAAAAAAAGTTTACATGTAACAAAATAAACTTGCATAAAGTTATAATAAGTGCGGTTAAGCTTAGGCAATAGGCTGATTGATTGATTTATTGATTGATTGATTGATATCCCATTAATTTTCTAAAAGTTATTAATACCATTTAATCGAGCTCAATAATCAGTTTCTCGGTATCTTGTATAGTTTAGGATAAATCGAGTGAGTACACTTAACGTTTCCACCCTGTATAGATTCGAAAATCGTAAACACAATGGTACGTGGTGGGGATCGAACCCGTGTCTTCCGGACGGAAGTCAGCAGCCATTACACCGTAGATATTCCAGTATATCTCCACTATCTATCAAAAACAATGATCCCGGTCTGACTGAGTCAAACAATGAAACCCACGCTAAACCGACAGAGCCAAGTGTAGAGGGATGAAGTGTTTCACCACTAATCGAGTATAAGTACCCTCGCGAACTCAAAGGGTTTTCCACTATTGCCTGAGAAACACGTACCGGAGGAGATAATGAATTTCCCTTAATTGGATTAGCGTATTGAAGTGAGAGGCCTATGTTTGTCTTGGTCTTCAATCGACCTGATGCCACTGACGCTTTTGAAGGTCTGACCGCAATTGTTAAGGTAAGTGTTTCTTGAAAGGATCTAGAATAAGGCTATTAAATGAGACGACACGATATGCTGTCTGTTATGTTGCAACCTGCTTTCCATTTCCCATCGCCCAAAACCATAGAAAGTCAGGGTAAGGCAGACAAACAGCGCAGCGCGCAATGCCGTCTCGAGCCAGCATCCAGCTGCGAGCCTTCTCCTTTTGGCTAAATAAATGAGGTTTAATTTATAATTTTAATCAGATTACTACTCTGTTTGGTCAATATGTGATTTTTCTTTCTTTCTTTCTATTAATTTACGTGACCATGTTTTGTTATGGACAGAAATAGATACTGCCAATAAATTGCTCATATTTATTCTTCCACCTTTGTCCAGCAGTGGACGTCTTATGGTTGAAAAATGATGACGAATCTTCTTCCTTGCTGATAATGAAATCTTTTTGCTTAATTTAAATCAGTTATAGGGATGTGTCAATAACTGCAAGCAATATACTCGTTACATTAAAAATAATTCCATATCAGAAATATACTTTATTTTACCAAAATGTCGTCTCGTGAGTTCTAATAAAGATTACGAAGACAGGTACTGTTGTTATGGATACAAGCGGTCCACCCGCGGCTACGCTCGCGTTGTGTAAGATTTTCCCGTAGGAATAAGACTTTTTCCCGTATCAAAGTATCCTATGTGTTAGTACAAACTATCTCTATTCCAAATTTTATTCAAATCCATTGATTACTTTAACCGTGAAGGCGGAACAAACATCCAAATATATTTTCACATTTATAGTAAGGAAGGATAGTATGTTGTTAATACAGAAATTTCAGATTCTGGGAAAGTAGGTATCTAATAAGTTGAAGTATATGCTTTGTATTACAAGTAATAATAACGAATAAAGTTTAATTTAGCTTCGTTTAGTTAGGTACTTAAAACATCGGTCAAATCTTAGTCACTGGTATGAATTTATGAAAATCTATGCAACCATATTGTACGACCCGTTTGAACCTTATTTTTAAACTAGGTTTCATATTACAATGTTTTATTTACGACACAGAGTACATAATTCTTACCAATATTATTTCCCACATTTTGTAATGCATCGCAAACTGTTTTCAGTGTCATATTTTCTTAATTTTGCACCCCTGTTTTTAATTAATCCTGGTTTTTACAGTATGTCTGTTAATTCATAAGCATAATATTTACTTAAATAAATTTGGGGAAAGGACAGTTTAAAATAATGTTTAGTGCAAATCTGGCCATGGCCCTTTTATAAGTAATTACCAGGATTTGGATTTATTAATACCACATGCCATAGAAATTCTGTGATTGTTGATTGCTGTGCCGCGCGCGACTACATATCACCCAGCGCTTGCTGAGTGTATCCCGTTGCGAAATACCGAGCACATGCGTATTTCGCTACGGAATAAAATCAGAAACGAAATAACTCGGCAGAGGACCAAAGTATTATATCGTCCAGAAGTGTAGTAAGCTGAATTGGCTGTGGGCTGGACACGTTTGTCGTAGAACCAACAAGCGTTGGAGTAGACGGGTTCTCGAATGGAGACCACGTCTCGGAAAAGCTAGTGTAGGATGTCCCCCTGCCAACTGATGACCTGAAGAAGGTCGCTGGTGGTGGCTGGATGAGAACCAGCAGTAGACTGCAATAGGCTGATTGATTGATTGATTGGCGCGTGATGTTACCTTGACGTAACTAACATGCCTTCCTTTTCTCGCAAGCGTAATACGTGATTGAGTGAATACCATACAAATATACACAAACTAAATTCAAATTAGTTTACTGCACTGCTGTAAATATCATAATGTTGCTAAATGCAGAAGCCATAAAAAAAAAATGTTAATATCGGTCCGCACCACCGTGCATCGTATAACTGACATGGCTTCATAATAATATACAAACTAAAGATATACTATCAACTAGATTATGCTATTACTGACTATTGAAATGAAATCGAAACTTTATTTATTCCACAGTTATAATTATTTTACAATCACTCTGAGACGTATTTGTTTTTGCAGTTTCACCCTGTGGAGAAGAACCTACCGAAGAAACTCGAGAGGTGTCGCGCATTCAGATTTTTTTTAGACATATTCTAGTAACAGAACGTAATTCAAAATTCTCCGCATTTCCAAGGCAATTTTAGAAATGACCCACTTCGGATAACTTCAAATATATAAAGTAGAATGTGGAATTCTGCGGTCTCAAAACGGTCGCGTTCCATGAAATGTTGCATAGCGAAGCATCTTACTGCGTCTTTTTGAAATTTCAAATAGCATACGGTTACATAAATCATAGGTACAAAAGCTTGTATGAAATGTGTTATCTAGCTTGTTGAACGCTTCCGGCAACCATGTTGTCAACATTTTAAAATATGATGTCATCAACGTACGATGCTACAGCAACAAATAAAACGCTCATAATATTGGTATTGAGTAAGTATAACAAATTTTTGTTCATTATCAACATCATTCTTATTCATATACGTCCTTTCTAGGGGCTCAAATCTACCCTTAATTAGGGCAATCAGGTATTAGTCGACCATGCTGGTGACCCAGTACGGGTTGGCGACTTCACACACAATCTTTGAATTTCTTCGCAGGAGTGTGCAGGTTTCATCACGATGTTTTTCCTTTACCGTAAGAGCGTCGAATAAACGTACTATGAATTTGAAATTCAAAAACACATTGGTACGTGGTGGGGATGAAACTCGCGTCTCCTGGACGTGAGGCAGCGGCCCTAGTCACCGACGTTCTTTAAAACGCTTCAGAAGCTCTTGTCGTTAATAGATCATAAATATTTCCACTAAGGAGTTTGAACCTCCTAAAAGTCTCCATAGCCAAGCGGTCGAGCGTTGGAGTCTCATTCCGGAGGGTTTGAGTTTGAATCCTGGTAGGGCATGTCTATAAAAAAAGTTTTTTTGAGATTTTTTTCAGTTTGGTTAGGACATTTTACTTAGGCTGAATCACCAGATTTTCCAAAAACTATTCTGTGCTTCAAAAGGCAAAGCTGTTGGTTCTGGATATAACCTAACGGAAAAATATATAAAAGGTTATTTTTGTGTCACGTTTAAATTGTATATTAAAGTTAAAGTAAAATATGTAATGTTCTGCTGATACGCTCATTACACGCCAATATATCTGTCACATTACGGAATTTTATCGTGATGTTGGTCATTTTGCATATTTTAATGTTGTTTTCAGTCAAAATTGTTGGGTGTTAAATAATGGCCATTCACAAAATTTTATTGTATTGGCTTTTCGAAAATTTGTGCGTAAATAATGCAGGTTAATTAGCACAGATTGAAAACTATGTGATTTTGTTCAACAAAATTTATAAAGATGACAACGGTTTTAACTTTTAGAATGTGTTAAGATATCAAGGTTGCGCTTAGAAACAGCGTGTCTTACTGAACGTATAATTTGAATAATTTGAAATTTCTCTAAGTTTGTTATTACTTAGTTTAAGAATGATTGATTTTACAACCCACACGATGAAGAAGAACATAACTCGAAGTAGTGATAAAAACACATTTCAAACAACAAAGACTGAATCCATTTTGAAGAAGACAAGAAGAACTATTTACAATGCTGCGCGTGTCTTCGTAACTGCAGACGTTTAGACAAGTAGTAAACTCGGAAAGTAAAAAGAAGAGTACTTAATCAAAAACCACTAGTCTCGTAATTCTCTCCACAATGTAGACTGAGGGTACTTGTATAGAATTTAATTAAATTTGTCTCTAGCAACGTTCGCGTGTCGGGGCGCATCTTGTGAAGAACTGTCACACACTTAATCTGGGGTGAACTGGAAACTCACTATCCAAGACTTTGTACACAGTTTAATCTAATTTTAATTTGTAGGTACTGATGTGAACTAGAAGGAATTCGTCAGAATTATAGCAAGTTTAATTGGAAGATACAATTCATTAATAAAACAAAATGTTGCTTAGAAAAAATATTATATCCAGTAGTAGTAATTAGACCGTCCCAAACGTCTATGTTTACTTTATTGTGTGCGCAATAAAGGTACACGGCCCACGGTAGATATACGGCCCCATACTCGCCGCAGGAAAACGCAACAAAAAGAGTAAATAGAACTTTGGAGACAATGATAGCAACCTACATCTCAGATAACCACAATAAATGGGATGAATACTTACCAGAGTTGAAGTACGCACTGAACACATCGAAACACGAGTCCACAAAATGCACACCAGCCTTCATACTATTCGGAAAAGAATTCAGAAACCCGGGTGACAAAAATAAATTGCCAACACCAGCGTTAATACACGGAACAAAGTTAGAAGAATTGTATGAATTGGTAAGAAAAAACAAAATAACGCGTCGTGTCAACAAAAAAATATATTACGACCAAAAAAGGAGACACTGGCAACCGGAAGTAGGAGAGGTCATATAAGATTTTCCGTTATCAAACGCAGAAAAAAAACTTCGCAGCAAAACTGGCACCAAAATACTCAGGGCCATACAAAATAATGAAAAAGAAATCACCAGTAATTTATTTATTACAACAATGCCAGAACCCGGGAAAAATAAGCACGGCACATATCAAAGACACGAAAACATACTACCAATAAAATAAAAGTGAAGGAAAGGAAGTAGGAAAAAATAATACCCGCAGAGACATCTCAAAAAAAGCGAAATCAAGAAGCCGTGCCACAAACGAAAATGAACTGCAAGACACATAAGAGGGGAAAGCCGACACTCCACGCATCGTCATCCCGATAAAGACGATAGAAAGTAGCAACAGTCACTCCACGCATCATCATCCCGATAAAGACGATAGAAAGTAGCAACGGTCACTCCACGCATCGTCATCCCGATAAAGACGATAGAAAGTAGCAACGGTCACTCCACGCATCGTCATCCTGATAAAAACGATAGAAAGTAGGAACGGTCACTCCACGCATCGTCATCTCCATAAAGACGATAGAAAGTAGTAACGGTCACTCCACGCATCGTCATCCCGATAAAGACGATAGAAAGTAGCAACGGTCACTTCACGCATCGTCATCCCGATAAAAACGATAGAAAGTAGCAACGGTCACTCCACGCATCGTCATCCCGATAAAGATGATAGAAAGTAGCAACGGTCACTCCACGCATCGTCATCTCCATAAAGACGATAGAAAGTAGCAACGGTCACTCCACGCATCGTCATCCCGATAAAGACGATAGAAAGTAGCAACGGTCACTCCACCCATCGTCATCCCGATAAGGACGATAGAAAGTAGCAACGGTCACTCCACGCATCGTCATCCCGATAAAGATGATAGAAAGTAGCAACGGTCACTCCACGCATCGTCATCCCGATGAAAACGATAGAAAGTAGCAACGGTCACTTCACGCATCGTCATCCCGATAAAGACGATAGAAAGTAGCAACGGTCACTCCACGCATCGTCATCCCGATAAAGACGATAGAAAGTAGCAACGGTCACTCCACGCATCGTCATCCTGATAAAGACGATAGAAAGTAGCAACGGTCACTCCACGCATCGTCATCCCGATAAAGACGATAGAAAGTAGCAACGGTCACTCCACGCATCGTCATCTCCATAAAGACGATAGAAAGTAGCAATGGTCACTCCACGCATCGTAATCCCGATAAAGACGATAGAAAGTAGCAACGGTCACTCCACGCATCGTCATCCCGATAAAGACGATAGAAAGTAGCAACGGTCACTCCACGCATCGTCATCCCGATAAAGACGATAGAAAGTAGCAACGGTCACTCCACGCATCGTCATTCTGATAAAGACGATAGAAAGTAGCAACGGTCACTCCACGCATCGTCATCCCGATAAAGATGATAGAAAGTAGCAAGATAACCCCACAATTATCCAATCCCCCAACGTGACCGGCGGAGAAGACGAACTCGCTATGATACAACCCCCCAACGCAACCAATGACGACGAGGACACCCTAGAAGAACAACCACGATACTTGCCAATCTCCTCACCATTATCACAAACACGAGAAGACATACCGAGTAGAAGGACAACACCCGTAGAACAGTGTGAGGAAAATGACGCCAACAGTATGCAAGAAAACACAGAAAATGCGTCGAGTAAAAGATCACCCAAGAAGAAACGGAAAAGAACGGGGAAAAAACGGCCAGGAAGACGAGGAAGAAAATCTTGAAACACTCTGGTGACATTGTGTATTGTGTTTTGTTGTTAGTAAAAAAAAACCAGTCATATTATTGTATTTTACAATACATGATTTCTATTTGATTTTCTATAATTAGGTAAAGCACCTGGTTGACCGAGCTTAGCTCGTTTATTTTTTTGTGAGACACCTACGCATTTCGACACGCGGCTAGACATAGTAGCACCACTCTTATACTTTAAACGAGCAAGATAAGAATAATAAGGATCTCGGAAACATACGGCTGCAACGATTTCGCAATTTAGTTTCGGGGGCAATAAATCGATCTAGCTTATAAAATAGATTT
This sequence comes from Carpatolechia fugitivella, assembly GCA_951230895.1. Taxonomy (NCBI): domain Eukaryota; kingdom Metazoa; phylum Arthropoda; class Insecta; order Lepidoptera; family Gelechiidae; genus Carpatolechia; species Carpatolechia fugitivella. The sequence goes on from OX579656.1 coordinate 15,118,831, forward strand.
CCCCGTATTTTCAGGCTTAAAAGAATTGATACGCGATATCATTGAAATAGAAAGGTAATTTTGGCTCAGTCGGGACACCGCGAGTTTGCAGTTTGAATCTCGACAAATATATTTTTTTTTATTTCTTTGTTTTTCATTTGTTTATTTTTTTATTTTATTTTTTATTCTTTCATTTAAGTCTGAAAGTTTTCCATCAGATGGCCCGAGGAATAGGATGGGACTTTTGATAGGATTCAGAAAGGATTATTATAGGAAAATAAATTATTCCCATACCAACTAACCTACCAACTTATTAGCAGTAGTTCCAATTCTGGCCACTTCACAGATGCAGTGGTAAAGGCGACGCTAGTAGTAATATAAATTAGCATTTATTGAGGTTGCGTGGATAATTTCGATGAAATTTAGCATTATATGGGGTTTCGGGAGCGATAAATCGATCTAGCTAGGTTTGATTTTTAGTAAAAATAAATTTCCCTGCATTGACAATACATTAGGATCGGAATTTGGATAGAATTCAGAAAGGAAAATAAATTATTATTCCCATGCAAGGACGTTTAAGCTACTGTTTAAACGTCTTTGTTCCCATGCATAACAGTGGTAAAGGCTGCGCTAGTAGTAATATAAAATTGAATTTATTGAGGTTGCAAAGATTAAATAACGTCTCCGTGGATAAAATAGCATTTTCCATTTCTGTGTTACATATCTGAAAAAAAAAACTGAAAATACTTTTAAATGCTTTTTTAGAAGAAAATTTCGTCACTATGTGAGTTGTAGTGCCATCTGTTGCAGAACTTTCGGTGTGAAAAAAACGAAGTGATTTTCTGTAAAGGTATTTTAATTGAACTAAGTAAATGAAAAAATAAGTAATAATAACGACGACGACGGTAAGTAATAAATAAAAAAACATACCTATAAAAATTGCTCTATCTGTTGGAAAAAATTTAGACCACGAAAAAATAAGGTACTATTTAAGAAATTTTTATTTCTGTCATTTTTGTATTTAAATAACTAAATAGAAGAATTAAAAAGTTAAAAACAAACAAAAAAAGAAACACGAACAAAAAAATAAAAAAGCACATTCATGTGGATTCAATCGTCTGACCTTCGGTTTCATCACAGAGAAATTTCTCTGTGGGTTTCATTGCCTCCCGGTTCTCCAACAGAGCCACCGCGTCGTTATGGATAGCGGTGAAATTAACCTTATCTTTTAATGATATGGCGTACAAAATCTTTTAAGCCCGAAAACATGGGGAAATCCTGTTTTACCAAAAACAAAAGCTAGGTGGATCGATTTATCGCCCTCGAGACCCCCTATATACCAAATTTCATCGAAATCGTAGCAGCCGTTTCCGAGATTCTCATTATATATATATAGGTATATACAAGAATTGCTCGTTAAAAGTATTAGATAATACGAATAAGAAAATGAAGACCACGTATAGATTTTCATATTTAGAAAAACAAAGGAAAGAGGAAAAGTTTTATTTTATGTTTATCTTCAGTAGTAAGTATATAAAAAATTGGATGATGACTCCTTCAGAGTGGCTGCTGCGCTACGTCTTGGTTGTGCTGTCTGTGAGCCTCACACATGTGTCTGTGGAACCGCAGTCGAATCCTTTTTTTTTTTTTTTTTTGTACGGACCTTATCACTATTTATACCAGAGTGGTAATATAGTGGGCGCGGACTTGCGGGGGAGCAGAAGGCTCATACCCCTTAGGAATTTTATGACAACGTATCTGGGGGCGCCCTCAGACGGGCTCGGACCGCGGCCCAGAACGTTGCCAGGGCGAGAAGCGTGTCGGAGAAGAATGACCCCTACCGGGTCTTACTGAATTAATTCTACTATTAGTTCCGCGTCCCCGCCGGCGGAGGCGGTTGCTACCTGAAGGGCATTCTGTAGTAGTGTGTGGCCTACACGCAATGGCAGCTTTAATCGCGACGGTGATCTCATCGTCCGGATCTGTGAGAGCGTGTCTAGGACGACGCTTGAATCCCGTAGTGGGGTGCGGAAAGTAAATTGACGCTTTTCTCACCAGAAGGTTCGGGTGAGTAACGGTCGAATCGAAATAACGTTTAGACGCTTGACGCATATACTCCTTAATGGAGGGGACCTCGAGGTCAATGTGGAGATTCCTATTGCGCACGTACCACGGACAGCCCGTGGCCTTGCGCATGAAACGATTTTGAATCACCTGAAGGGGACTCAAATTGGAACGAGCCGCATGAGCAAACACCGGACACGCGTATGTCATTACGGGACGGACGCAAGCGGTATAAAGACGGACCTTACTACGTAGGGAGAGTTTCGACCGTTTGCAAAGGAGGGAGTGGAGCCGGCCTATAATGAACGTGGCTGTCGAATCCAATGGTTAAGCTGTTCGAAGTGTGCGAGCCGTCGTCCACGCCATAACGTCATTAATGATCTGATCAGGCGGGCCCTTGTGTCAGCTGAGGTACCTTGTGTGCTTGAGCCTCCGGGGCTATCTCGGTCGGACGGTAAGCGGCCGGATGGTCTCACGTTGGTTCCATGGCGGAGAGGTTGCTCCCTGATCTGGGACGCGACATGCGTTTGCACCTATGCGACCTGCCACCTGCCAAATACCCAGCGTTCGGCTGGTGGTGCGGCTGGAGCCACGTCCCAGAGAAAGCGAGCGAAGTATTCGAACCTGGAATCAGTGTATGATTTTGTGCCATTTGCTGTTGAGACCGCGAGTCCGTGGTGCTCGGAGGCTAGATGTCTCGTGGGGGAGATTGGCCGTCGGTTAAGGGAGAGGGGTAAGGATCCTCGTTCCGGCTTCTTCCTGATGCAGCAGATCTCCCTAGTTGTTCAGCGCAGCAATGCTGTGAGCATCTTGGGTACGTTTGGTCGAGGGGCTGTTCGGGGTGGCTTATTTGACTAAGGTTTTTTATTGTTTTTGTTATTGTTTTTTTTTTTCTGACATTGTATTTTTGTTTTAAATTTGACAGAAACAATAGTAAGTACATTGTGTTAATTAAGTTAGTTTTTTTTTTATATACATCACTGATGATTTATATTAAGTTTAAGGTATGAAAAACATCAATTATGTAACAATTTATAAAAATGTGTGTGCGTAGATGATAGAAATAAAAACCACGAATTAGAACGAAAATGAGCGCGTTTGGAGAATCGACATGCAAGATGTGAGCCAAATGCCGCTGCGGACAAGACTGACTGGAGGAGGGATAGACCCCGGCTAATAAAGTTGTAATATGAATAGGTAGTGTCGATGCTTCAAGGCGCGCTCCTATTTAATTATAAAGAAAAAAGAGGTAAATCAACGCTAATGAAAATCTAGAAAGAAAGTTTAACAATTTATTTCTTATTCTAAATTAAAAATAAAGATGCGTCGCCTACAGTGTGTATCTGATTAAAACAAAAAAGGAGGAAAAAGATAACAGTTTTCATTTATCAGTAGCCTGTATTAATAAAAACACAATGTAGATAAGTAGTTGGGAAGTAGTGGGCGTGCTCCAGGTTCAACTCATGCTTCGAAATAAAGCTAAATCATACAACATAGGGTTTTTATTTAAATTTTGAAAAGGAACACATCCGCCAGCTGACTTCTGGGAAAACGCTCTTGATGGCCTGCATAGCTGCGCCCTCAAAATCTGTGAATACGATTTTTGGCGCCAAGAAGTATTATTTCCAGCAAAATGATGTATCAATCTGTTGTTTTGTGTGACAAAATTGCATACACAGGTAGCGCTGTTCTGTCAGAAGAATCTATGGTTCCAATTACCCCGTGGATGGTATATAACTGACAGAACAATATAAGACAAGTGAGAAAAGTCCCATCCATGAGCCAGTAGGCAGGCGACATCAAAAGTTCTAAATTTTCTTTCGTGCTAAAAACTATCACACAAACATCTTGCAAGTAATGACCGACGACTAAGTATTCAAACTTTGGAGGAATTACCAGATCTTGCAATTTCCTTGGAAGTTTTGACATGTTTTTATTTCTTTCTCGGTGCACCAACATCCGCATCGCATTATTATCAGGAAGAATGGGAGCACTTGTGCTGGGAATTTCATTCATATGTTTAATATCAATAATATTAAACATATTATGTTTTGTGTCTTCTCCCTACAATTTGTTAGATACGGAGAACAACACAGCCCAATAGCAGTTTCTATCATATCCTATTCAGCAACTTGCATTGTGTTCTCATTGTGCTATTAGTGCTAACATCGTGGATGTGACGTGCAAGTGGTCAGGGAACATGTGTGACGTTATGTTGGTACATTACAAGTAGCGCCAGCTGTCTCCACCCGTTCTTGTCATGTAACCGCAATGATAGATGCACCATTTAACTATCTAGGTGCATTCTAATATTTGATAAGGAAAGAACATTTTTTTTCTTTTGAAAGTTACAATAAAAACTTGTCAGAAAAACACATCATGTCGCTTTATGTATACTTAGTATAACCTGGATTAACATCTTACGTGTAAATACAGTATTACGATATAATAAAATGAAAGTTAGTAATAACATTTGCTGGTACATAATTTGTTTGTAACGACTCACTAGAAGAGTCCTTACAACTTTATTCATAATACACAAAAACTATGACCAAGATTACTTGGCCTCTCAGAAACTTGATAAATAATAGTCCAAGATACGAGTATTATTTGTCAAAAGTTCTCGTTACATACTTAGCTATATTGTAGAACGCTCTTATTCCAGAGGTTCTGGGTTGGAATCCCGGTCATCATCATCATCATCATCTCAGCTGAAAGACGTCCACTGCTGAACAAAGGTCCCCCCCAAAGATCTCCACAACTCGCGGTCTTGCGCTGCCTGCATCCAGCGGATTCCCGCGACCTTCACCAGATCGTCAGTCTACACAAGGTTGTGGGCTATCCACGCTGCGTTTTCCGGTGCGTGGTCAAGACTTCCATCCCCAAAAATCCCGGTCAACAGAGCCAAACAAAAATAACTTTGTGAGACTTCCCTCAGGTTAAATTACATGATTGACCGAAAATCATCCATGTTTCGGAGAGCATGTTAAGCGTGTGATCCCAACTATTATAAAAAAATTGATTGGTTTTTGTCTCACACGAAATATGTCAGAAAACTTAAGAGAAATAGCACTCTGATATCATCGTCAACCTTCAAGAATTCTACACTGTGAAATTCAATTGGTTGATTTTCGCAATTTAATTAGTACAGTCCATTAAACTGATCAACTTTCCCCAAGAAACATGGGCATGCCTCTCCCACAGTAAATCAATCAGTTGGCCGCGTCGTTTTGTATGAACGGTCCATTTTCCGTTGGGAAAGTTGTTCAGTTTAATGGACTGAACAATCCCTTTAACAAAACACGGTGTATATTTGTCTCTTCATCCGATTTCTCAAACACTATTCTTCTACAAACAATAAACCTCAGAGGAACAAAAGATGATCGGAGGCGACACGCGTCAGAAATCTTTGCAATAAACCGTTTCTTTTACTACCTAGTTTAATCCATGACAGCCTTATTAACATAGTCAAAGAGCACAAAATGAAGTCCATGGTGAACTTCCATCTGGCTTTATGACCTCATTAGTATGACGACATCCTGCGTGTAACGACACTCTCGCGTTTTGTACATTTCACCGCAAAAAGCTACAGGATTCGCAGCCTAATAAGTTAGTACAACAGTTTATTTGCAAATGAGATATTTGCAAATTTAAATACTCATTTATGCTCAACTCATATACGTCCCCATCGAGGGCCTCGAACCTACCTTTAATTAGGGCGATTAGGCCTTAGTCGACCACGCTGGCCCAGTGCTGGTTGATTGACTTTGCACACAACCTTTGAATTTCTTCGCAGGAGTGTGCAGGTTTCATCACGATATTTTCCTTCACCGTAAGAGCGTCGAATAAACGTACATACCCGAAATTCGAAAACACATTGGTACGGGGTGGGTATCAAACCCGCGTCTCTCGGATGTGAGGCAGCGGCCCTAGCCACTAGACCACCGACGCTCTATGTACTTAGCTTGAAGGTATATGTTCATAGAAAAGAAAAAACTAAGTACTCCCCTCTTTAGTGGTAACTATTTCTCTTGAATCCCTCAGACATATTGTAAAATTTAATACGTTTCAAACTACACGAATAAAAAAATTGTTACTTTCAACGCACGGAGAAAGCTTTTAATGGGAACCACTAACTCTCATTGGTCACCAATCTAAAGTGCAATGTAGGTGGAGTTCTAACTGAAACTTCACGTTTATACACATTACTAGCCATTGCCATTATATGCACCATCTACGCTCACCCATGTAACGTAAAACTACCCATTCATTATACAAGTTTTCAGTTCCAAAAATAAAAATAAATAAATAAATCGTTTATTCAGTTATTTTTAACAGTGACTTAATTAACATAAATTCTGCCAAACTGCAAAGCAGTTTGTTGGCAGAAATATCTCCCCTAATTATATAAACTGTTTTACGTTACTTGCTATCTAAATGCAATTTACATAAGCTCACATATTTTTAAAGACTTCCTTTTACAATACAATAAAAATTTACCAACACGATACAATACAACTTTACCACATTCATGCATCTACCTATTGTTCAAGTTTTTGAAATATATGTTTTATCAATTTCGACAAAATTCCAGTATTAAATATATTAAATCATCGAATAACATTGCCTCAACGACGTCAATTTTTAAACGCATTCATATGAGCCACAATAGCGTAACTGGCTGCTCATTACGCGTGCAATAACGTTATTAATAATTTCCATTATTCGCTGTTCAGTTTTAAAGATAGGCATTAAACTCAGTGCTGGTGATGTGAATAAAGTTGGGTGTACACTGTGTGATGTTTTAATTAAATATACGACTACTAAATGCTGATGAATCCTTTGTTGGGACATCTCACACACGGTTAACTAATTTCAAACACTAGGCAGAGCATGTACTAACGGTATCAAATAAATCTCATGGAATTGAACAATATCCAGATACAAGGCAAACAGAAGTACAAAATCAAAATAAAAAATATTTTATTAGAATTAAAATTTTTACAAATAATTTTTCGACGTCAATGATATCATGGATGGCACTCATCACAAAACTGTTTGCCCTGGGCGGGAATCGAACCCGCAACCCTGTGTTTCGTAGGCGGGCGTAATACCACAAGTACTATCAAGCAGGCTACAAAGCCTTCAAATAAATAAAGCTTTGAAAAAAAAAGATAGGAAATGAACCTTTTTTCTTCAATTTCGTCAACGTAACATGTACGAGTAAAAGCGATTATTTTTTGTCTCTTTCTGCTGCATTCGAAATGCATTTTTGCTTCAATAGAAGCAGTTTGTATGCAGTCAGAGTGAATTTTATACGACTGCATCAAAATTGACGACTCCTTGAGTTTGAATATAATATCGCATAAGTAATAATTTGAATGGAGGACATCCTGCAAATGAGCTTGGGGAGAAGGAGTGCAGGTGAATGAACAAAAAACAAATGAAAAAATAGTAAAAAAGAGATCAAGATCCAGTCCAGTCCACTGCTGGACTATGAGCCTCCTCCACTCAAGTGGAGGGTTTTGCCATAATCTCTACGCTTGGCAGGCGGGTTGGAGATCGCAGATTAAAAGGTTACTGTATCAGAGAGCGCTGCTGCCCGTTCCATGTTCAATGACTGTAGTCCCTAAGTCGCCTCTTACGACACCCACGGGAAGAGTAGGGGTTGGTGACAAATGTATTCTACTCTGCCGTCACCACACGGCTAAAAAGAGAAGTTTTATTTTATTATTATCAGAAAAACGTTTATTTGCGCTCAATGAGTTTATGCTTTCACAAAATCTTGGGCTAATGTAAAAATTTAACGAGGATAATGACTCAAACAAATTTGGGTCAACAAGATCTTCATTTCGAGTAATCCTTGAACCTGTCTATTTATCGTGCAAGTCGTATTACATAGATTTGTGGAATAATTTGTTGGTGTCAATAATGTTAAAATAGTATACACTATTCTTCGAGAATTTCAAAGCCTTACAAAACCTGTTGTCTGAGTTTTCAAAGTGATTCCATCCACGTCATTGCTATTTATTTATCGTACAGAGGACAAAGGATATAGTCAGGCCAGGCTGCTTGAAACGGATTAAGTTTTCTCTGGTAATTATTTATGCTTTGTCATGAAATTCGCATAATTGTGCAGTTCGGTAAACTATACCTGGGCTGATTGATAACTGGCCGAAACGACGAACTTAAAAAAATGATACGCAAAAAAAATATTACATTATATTTTGGCATCTTTTTGAAAATAGAACGCCAAATTTGAATTTAATCGAACTGGTGGAATTTGTTTGATAGCACGTAGAACTTTCTCTGTCGTAAATTTTCTTAACAATGGAAAGAAACGAAATTCGTGCGGTGATAAAGTTTTACGTTTTAAAACAGAAAACAGCAACCCAGATTAAAACCAAGCTAGACAGTGTAATTCTGCTCCTGCATTGAGTACAATTCACACCTGGGTAACTGATTTTAAACGTGGAAGACAGAGCTGCGAAGACGCCCACAGGTCTGGCCGTCCAAATGAAGTCACGAATCCGGACATGATCAAAAAAATTCACAAAATTGTATTGAATGATCGGCGCTTGAAGTTGCGAGAGATAGCAGAGATGGTGAGCATTTCATCTGAACGCGTTTTTAATATTTTGCACCAACATTTGGGAATGAAAAAGCTTTGCGCGCGATGGGTGCCGCGTTTGCTCACTGTTGACCAAAAGCAACGTCGAGTGGACGATTCATCGGAGTGTTTGGCGCTGTTTAACCGAGATCCTAACGAGTTTTCGCGGCGTTATGTAACAGTCGATGAAACCTGGATACATCATTTTACTCCCGAGACAAAAGAACAATCTTAGCAGTGGACTGAGAGCGGAAGACCTGCGCCGAAGAAAGCAAAAACGGTTTTGTCGGCCGGCAAAGTGATGGCGACTGTTTTTGGGATGCTCGAGGGATTATTTTAGTGGATTATCTGCAAAAAGGAAAAACGATAAATGGAGAGTACTACGCAAGCTTGCTGCAAAAATTAAGTGAAGAAATCCAGAAAAAACGACCACATTGGGCCAAGAAAAAAGTTTTGTTCCACCATGACAACGCTCCTGCACACACGTCAATGGTTGCAGTCGCCAAACTCCATGAATTGCGGTTCGAATTGCTACCGCATCCACCCTATTCCCCGGATCTGGCCCCGTGTGACTTCCACTTATTCCCAAACCTGAAGAAATGGTTAGGTGGCCAGAGATTTTCATCAAATGAAGAAGTCATTGTTGCCGTGGACGAGTATTTTGAGGGGTTGGAGAAAACATTTTATCAAACTGGTGTAACGGCATTGGAGAAGCGCTGGACTAAATGCATCGAGGTAGAAGGAAACTACGTTGAGAAATAAATTTATTTTAAATAGATTTTTAAAGTTTTTCTTTGTCGTTTCGGAAACTTATCAATCGTACATGTAAACAAAATTTCATATAAAAATATCATATTCATATAAAGACATCTTCTAGGCGAGCGTGGTCCATCTTTCACCTTATAATCAATTTCCATCAGCTAGAGTAATGGTCAAACGCCTTTCCAATAATAAAAAAAAACAATAAAATTTCACTGCAAAAAATATACTAATAATAACTATTTGTAAGTTTTCAAGACATAACACATAACAACCCATGGCACTAATAAGAATTAGAAGACATTTATTTGTTAACATTACATTAACAATATGTTATGTATCAATAAGTAGTACAGACAGACATGAAAATAAGTAAGACAATGAAAACTTTACAGCGTCAGCTATGCTGATTTCAGCCATCACCTCGTTCTCTACTTCTTAGAATATCTATTCCATGCACCCCACGTTTTTCGTTTTAAGTCTTACAAGAGTACTACACCAATAAAAATCTCAATAAAAAATATTTTATACCTTTTAGTGCGTTAAAACGTATTGTTAAAAAATATTTATAATTATTTTATTATTTAGTTTCTACAAGTCGAATCTTGTTGTACTGAGATACTGCTTTACGCTGCCTGATAGCACTTTAGGTCCTCAGTATCCCATTATGATTTCATATGAAGGGAAGACATTCTCGATGATCTTTTCAACGCGATTGTAGTCAGCTTTTCGTATTAATAAATAAAGTTCTCTCCAGACCACCAGCTCTATAGAAACCAACGAGTTGATAAGCGGCTCAAAGTCTGAACCTTTTGGATAGCAATTTTAAAGTGGCCCGGAGACGGTCAAACGGTTTGATTCAAACACGTAAAGTTTGGTTTGACAAACCATTTTGATCGTTTACAAAGGTGGTTTGAACGGTTTGTCAAACATTTACGTGTTTGAAGCATGTTTGATGCAATTTCATATTTTTGTTGTGTTTGACGCGTCAGAAACACTTCTGACGCGTCAAACAATTAATAATATTAATTACACAATTACAACAGCAGCGTACAGAATCAGACTGCGCAGAGCCGTTTGACAAACCGTTCAAACCGACCTCAAACGGTTTGATCAAACACGTAAGGTATGAGTAAAACCGTTTGACCGTCTCCGGGGCCATTAAGTTCTTCTTCTCAGTACTCGTGATTCCACATTATTCTTCGGCTCTATAACACTGATACCATCACCAACACAACACCGTAATAACGATAAAAATATGATTAAATCAGTGGAACACCACCTTACTGTTCCTCTTTGTTTGCATTCCTCCAAAATTCAATTTAAATATGATGGCGTGAGCGCAAACATGAGATCGGCGGAATTAAATGACATGCGCCATTTGTCGAGGTTGAACCGCGTATCTGCCCCCTTACCCCCCTTTGGGCTGTAATGATTAACTGGCATTGTAAAAGTATAAGATCTTTTCAATCTTTCAACATGTACCAATGTGTTTTACAGTTTTGGCTACGCCATCGACGCGCTTACAGTAAAAGAAAACATCGTAAGAGAACCTGGTCATACCTGCGAAGAATAAAAGAGTTGTTTGTGAAGTCGAACAATATAGGTACTCATCAGATCAGCTTGGTCATCTAAGCAGCCTGATTGCTTTAATTCAGGGTACGTTCGAGCCCTTCGTTGAATAATCTTAACCATTTCATGAAGTAGCTGCGTTTTTAGTTGAACATATCGACAAACGATTTCTTATCATTGATCTGGCTAAGGCACATCATGATATGCACCAAATGCGACCATTTCATGAAATTCACGAGCATTCATGATGTGAGCGATTCTACGATAAGGCCACGACATATATACTGACATCATCATCATCATCGTGTGGGTTGTAAGGTCAACAACCGACCTTATATAGTAGCTGATTTCGGATCAGAAGGAAACGTTTTTGATGATTACAAACCGTGTCAAAAATCCTCTGACGTGACTCGTGTAAATCTAGGAACTAATTTCAAAAAATGTGGATTCAACCAAAGCTTGTAAAAAGACCAATTACATTCTCCCCCCTACCCCCATTCCGCTCGCTACGCTTGCTGTGCAGGCAGACCGATTCCAAATTAATTGTTTTCCAATAATATTTTTTGGTTAAAATTACTCAGTTCCATTTTAAAAGCGCTTTTCAGCTTTTCGATTTGGATTTACTTTTATAGAAACAGGAACCCTACTATCGAAAAGCTTATTATGCTCAGACTGATGTTAAATATTACCTTACTGAAAATTACTGTACCTGAAGATTAATTTTAATTATTCATTATAAGTGAACCCTTGGCAAAAAATACACAACAAACTTTCAATTTCCTAAAAAAAAAAAATTATCGCTTGGTTTGTAAGATCGAAAACCAACTTCACAAACCCTGGTGTCAGTGTTAAAGAGCCGCTAAAGGCCACTAACATGGCTGATTGGTGACTTTCGAATTACGGAATCATCTTTATATTCGCACAATTAGGCGATTCAACCTAGGTGTCTTTACCAATTCAGGGAGAGTCAAAGAGATTTTTTGTTTGTCAATGTTGAACCGGGATTGAATCTTGGAATGTCCGTAATGAGAGAACGCTAGATCACATGACCACGTAGGCTGAAAACCTTAGTAGCAACCTTTAGCAACTAGAAAATAAAAACAGTTAGGTGTATAAATTGCACACTTATATTGTAGTGTTGGACATTAAATAGGTTAAGAGTAGGGGTATGACGGTTGACAGTACATAAGCGGTGAGGGATGGGGGCTCGCCCTCTTCGGCTGTCATCTGTCGTGCGAGGTAGATGTAAGCTTGTACTTTTGTCATCTTTTTATATTTTTATTGCTGTGTTTGGATCGTAAGATCTATGTGTATTTCTCTTGTTTTGATTATTGTTTTAGGTTGATAAAAATAGTTTTTAAAAAACCAAATCTGCTTCTGATTCCTAAAAGTAGTTTATTCAGACTTTTCCAATTACACATTCATAACCCGCCAATGAGATTCCAATATCCAGCTAGTTGGGCACCGAGTCGGTATGTTACAGTTAGAGTTTAAAATTCACGAGCAACAAATTTCCAGTTGAAAGCGGTAAATCTGCTGGTTGCGGCTTCGCTAGCACGATAAATACATGGCTTGACAGGTAATATACATTTTTCACCTTAACTACGTAGATTGCGATTGTGTATGATGGCTTTAGATGTGCAACGTAGAGCGCGTTTTATAAAAATTCTTCCGTTTCTCATTTTAACTACGTAATTTCTTCAAATAACTGTTAATGATATAAATATAACTAACTATGTACAGTATTTAATACTTTTTTAAGACTTTTCAAAATGCTTATTAGGAATTTGTTTAGTTGTAGCAACACAATCAATCAATAAATCAGCCTTGCAGTCCACTGCTGGACGTAGGCCTCCCCAAGTAAGTGTAGCAACACGGTTAATGAAAATATCGTAATAATACCTGCACACACCTACGAAAAAAAACATAGTTCATGTGTGAAGTCGACCAACCCGCACTGGGCTGCGCTGATCGCCCTAATCCAGGATAGGCTTGAGCCCCTCGGTGGGGCGTATACGCACTGTTGACGGTGATCAACTACATCTTCACACTTTTTAATTCTGATTCTTTTGTTTTATCATAGAAGACATCACCGTACAGAGTGGAACCGACCAATACTATTTAGTATTCAATCAATCAGCCTATTGCAGTCCACTGGTGACGTAGGCCTCCCCAAGGGCACGCCAAAGCGCACGATCACCCGCTTTCCTCATCCAGTCACCACCGGCGACATTCCTCAGGTCATTTACTATTCATAGACCATCTATTCTCTATTCATAGTCTAGTGAACTAATCCATTCCATTGGAACTGGTTCAGTTCGGGTCGCTGCCGCAAGGAGTTCGTCATTATTTGAATGCCTTTAATTGGAAGTGAAGAGCAAGCAATTATTATGCATAACTTTACAAGAGCCGCCCCCGAGTAATAATGCTTCTGTTAATTGAGTTCAATTGATTTTCTATCAGCTCCTGATGTTCAAGCTTATTTAATTTTAAAGCTAATAAAGAACTTTGTTTACCCAATGCGATATTTAAGGAGTATTAGAAGTCTGTTATTAGGGATTTGTAGATCATTATTATGACGAATTTTATTAATAATATGGCCGTGAGCGTTTAGAACTGAATGAATTAAATATACTTCATTGCAAACAAACACAAACAGATAACAATATAATAAGGTTTAATATGAATAGGTAGTATGTAGTTTTTGTTATTTACTGTACCCTGTAATTTTGAATAAAATATTACAGCTGATTCAAAAAGTTAGTTACAGCATGTACAAAAACGAGACAGTAAAAAAATAAAATTTTTAATCATGCGACGGCGGCAGTGCCTAAAAATAAATAAAAATATTATATGTATCACCTATGTATTTTATTTTCGAATCCTACCTAGTTACTTTAAAATTAATTATAATAATAATTATGGTAACTTTTCATCGCCCCTGTTTTCTTAAATGTTCGATATATTAATTATGATATCTGTTCACTGCTTAAATTCATCTCACAAAGTCTGCTAGTATCTTTAAGACGGTAGTGTGCGTTGAACATCAGTTAGCTTTTTCATAACTCCTTCTTTGTTGAGTTTTAAACAAGTTTCAGGCTGAAGTTACAGTAACTGTACCCTCTAAAGTTAGCTCTAGGGAGTGTTAAAAAGAATATAAACGAATTTGTAGTCGTTCCTACTTCATAGTTTCTTTGTGCAGGTTTAGCTGGGAGGGAAATAGAAAATATAAACAAGATTGTAGTTTCATAGCAACGCCCTTGACCTAAATTGTCTAAATTTAATTTGTCCTACCACTTGTTTTCTTGAGTAATGAATGACAGTTAGGAGATAAATCAATTATTTAAATTAATTAATAAATAATGCCGTTAACAAGTTGTGCTTATTTAATTATAAATTATAAAATTTGTTTAACGTCGTTGTAGTATATTATGTATCTAATTTATAATTATATAATTTATGTGCTACAGTCAATTCCTTAAGATTATGTATTCAGGGCTGTTCGAAACCGATGTTTTTAAATAATTTTTGTTAACACTATGTTTATATAATAAAAATTGTACAGTTTACTAACCTATATAATATACAAAAACGTAATATTAAAGCCTAAATAAAGATTTACCGGCCTCACCACTGTATGTTTTTCTATTTATTCCGATATTCTTCAACAATATTTTTTTAAGACTAGTAAAAACGTTTCAGTGCTTACAAAACTCACTATTCATCCAAAAATAGATTTACGTAAACACTCGTGTGCTCGCGAAGTCTGTTGTGACAGTTAGCAAACAATATAATACATATTTAGATATGAAGTCGTTATCTGGGGTTGAACTTAGTGAGTGACAAAGTGACATCTATAAAAGCGGTTCAGTTCAAGCGGCAAAACACTTGAATGTCGGGCTCAGGGAGCTACGAAAGGGGTGGGATTGGGCGCCTATCTATATCTGTGGATTGGGCGTTGTAATTTGTAGTTTTAATGAACGATGGATACACATTACACGTAATTATACAAAATGTTAGCTACAGCACGATATTTACATCGTTTCGTTCCCGCCGTGTAGTGATAGTACCCGTCAAACTGAACAACTTTTTACGAAAAAAAATTCCTGCGACAAAAATATTTTTGTGCTCTCCACAATACAAATAGTCTGTCGGGATTCTCATTTTGTACGGAGAGACCAAAAATTGTTTTGTCGCATAACTCATAAGCTTTTTGATCGTTGTTTAGTCCGTAAACCAATCTTTTTTCGTCAATTCATGAGCTGCACTACCGTCTGAGAAGAAGCGCGTTGTTTATAATATTTTCTAGTACGTGGGGCATACTGAAAGTCTCTGGATCTGGCCACTTACAAAATATAGAAAAAAAAAATGGAATTCGAAAATGGAACTCTTTGGGAACATCTTACTTTTTAATTTGCGAGACTGTCATTTATGTTGTGACGTCGTCCTTTCGAAAATTGTGTGAAAAGGATTGGTTTGGGAACGCCATTTATTTAAAAAAAAAAAATTGAAGCTTCGCACTTGATGGATACGGTATGACTTAACGTAGGACCAGAAACGACTGTGTGTCCAGTGGTGCCGTAACATGACAAAAAAGTTTAACGGATGACAGTATATTGACTTTCGTTATGGTGAGTGCTGAATATCTTATAAAAAACATACACACATACATGGAAATAAATGAAATATGCATCACACATGAATAGTTCGATTCCTTTCACATTAATTAATTTTTCTGGCAGCGTTTGAAATGACTTTAAGATATAAATAGCTTATTTATTTTAGAAAAGAATAGAAAATGACTAGTTCTCCTGAAAACAATATAAGGGTATTTAACTAGGTACTTTTTTATTTTATAAATCCAAACTTGTTAGTTTCTGCTTCGAACACTAAAACAATCTTTAAAATTGACCGAGTTACAAAGGTTTGAAATTCAAGATTAGACAAAGAGAACTAGCGTGTGACGTCACTTGCTAGTAACGCCATATAATCTCCATACAAAAAATCGTTTTTGAAAGAAACAGACATATTGAAACTTTAAAAAATCACTGTAAATTAGTTTTTCAACCGATTCTGTTTCTTTCCTCGCGAATTGTCTGCTATTAATCTATATTTTAAAATTATTCAATAAAATATGGTAAATTTAGGAACAGTCATTATACCCTATTACAATCAATTTTGACCCTATGTCATGTTCTACTAAAACTCTCCAATCGATAGGAAAACCACACTTTCCGAAGCGGAAAAAACCTCTTGTTTAGTTACAACAACAAAGTAATAAAAATGTTATACCGAACTTGTTATCACGTTTCGTAGCTCCATACAGAGTATTGTTCCTGAGTTTGGGCACTTGACTACAAACTTGTTCGCTCGAGTTTGCGCTCCTTCACAGAAAATTGTTATTCATAGCTTGGTATAAACGCTCGCGAGGAAAGAGTGGAACGCTCATAGTCTTATCTCGCTTAAGTGTCGTGTACGTGAAACTTTGTAGTTTTCAACTGTTTAACACGTGAATAGTGATAATGAGACAGACTATACTTTTTCTTGAGACAAAATATTGGCAGCGGTTAATTGAGTAAGGCCGCTGCCCACTGTCCGGGAGACGCGAGTTTAGTCCACACCACGTAGCAATGTGTTTTCGAATTCATAATATGTGAATTTATTCAACGCTCTTACGGAAAATATCCTGAGGAAACCTGGACAACTCTTCATCATCATCATCATCATCATCTCAGCCGGAAAACTTCCACTGCTGAATATAGGTCTCCCCCATAGGTTTCTAACGTGAACGGTTCTGCAACCTTCACCAACTCATCTGTCCACCTTGTGGGAGGACATCCAACACTACGCCCAACACTACGTGGCCGCCATTTGAAAACCTTTCGTCCCCATCGGAAAAAGCACAACTCTTGCGCAGATGGATGTGTGTGAAGTCGACATAGCCGCACTAAAGTCTGATCGTCCTCATTCAGGGTAGGCTCGGGCCCCTCAATGGAGCCATTGATGATCATGATGATCGCATTTCTCAAAGTTAAGTGAATTATTCAAACTGCATTGCTGTTAACTGTTACTGCATGCAACAGCAATGATTGTCGGCATCCTAAGGGCGATAGCCAAATCTTTGCTAAGCATGCTCGAAAACAATATCGAACTGCGCAATAAAGCTCCAAACACGACCTTTACCAGGTAGATGAGCCTCATTGACCTTGATATTTTGTGATAATATAATCCTATTGTAACGCTGTCTGTCTACTTATATTATATGTCACCGTAAGATTGTGAACGCCGTTAGTTTATAATCTTACTCGCGATATTATAAACTTACGGAAAATTGTGAACTGAAACCAACCATTTACAATTTAACGTATTATTTCTCGTTAGTTTATAATCTTACGATGTTCACCCGTAAAATTGTGAACCGTGTTTCTGATTGGTCGGTTTTGGCAGTAGCTACCTACAGAATGACAGCCAAGAATAGCCGCGCTGGACACGTCAAACGTTTAACCAATCAGCGTACAAGGTGCGTTCCGTCGCATGCCAATTTTTACCCTGCGTTCCGAAACGCGCTGAAATCGATTAAAGTACCCGTAATCGCGTTCCGAATTACTGTCAGCTGTCAAAACTCATACGTTTTTTTGCTTTTCTGATCGCTGACAGCGCTGAAAGTCTGAATAGGAATACGCCCTTAATCAGTTCACAATTTGACGGTTTCACATCGTAAGATTATAAACTAACGAGAAATAATACGTTATATTGTAAATGGTTGGTTTCAATTCACAATTCTCCGTAAGTTTATAATATCGCGAGTAAAATTATAAACTAACGGCGTTC
The DNA here is from genome assembly GCA_951230895.1 of Carpatolechia fugitivella. Classification (NCBI taxonomy): domain Eukaryota; kingdom Metazoa; phylum Arthropoda; class Insecta; order Lepidoptera; family Gelechiidae; genus Carpatolechia; species Carpatolechia fugitivella. The sequence goes on from OX579656.1 coordinate 15,136,646, forward strand.
ACAATCTTACGGTGACACAAATTTTTTGAGCACGCTAATACTTTTATCAAAATACAGTCGCAAATATAATAAAGATAAAGGTAAATGTTTCATTGTTCGTTTCTACCAGAAACTACATGTAAACGTATCACTCAAGTTCAGGCTTCCTTACTTGTTTCTTAAATAGTAATAATATTATTGTTCAAGTGGCAGGCACTCATATTATTTACTTGGTAAAGAAATATTATGACAAAGCAATATGGGTTTATATCGAGGATAAAACTCTTCCCAAATATATATATATAGGCTTGAGTGAAAAAATACAGTCAGTTTTATTATTTTAAGTTGTGAAGAAACTCTATTTTTGTATCTATGAATAAAATTAAGATTACATTTTTTTATATTTTCATATTGTATGTAGTCCATATTTTATGTTATTTTTTTACTGCTGTTTTGTTTACTTTCCTCACAATCGAGATGAAAAGCAGTGTGTGTACTTTCCCCTCACGCTATAAGCGCCCTCGCTGTGCTTGTGCGCCAAAATACTTCGGATGTTACTGTAGGATTTTGGAGAATTTACTAATAATTAGTTAGACATGTATAAACTAATTAATTGATTGAATAAAGTTTGTTAAACCTCACGTCACATAGTTTGACGACATAAACGTTGATTTAATCAAACTGAAACTAATTGATGGCAATATTGAATAAACAGTTTAATATTCATAAGCTCTTGAAATGTGCTTTATTAGAATAATTATGTCAAATTAGTCTAAACCTGACTTTTTCTAAACAAAGCACGAGTTTTTTTTTATCTCTATGTCTCTATGTCTAAATGTTTTGGTGAGAAAACTGGTATAGTTTCTTGGACTGAATCACACTAATATTATATTATATTTTTATTTTTATTATGTTATTATGTGTGTGTGTGTGTGTTTATGTGTGATGTTATGTGTTTTTGTGTGTTATATTTGGATGTTTAGATGTTTGGATGTTTGCACCGCCTTCACACTGAAAGTACTCAACGGATTTAGATGAAATTTGGAATGGAGATAGTTTATACGGGAAAAAGTCTTATTCCCAAGGAAAAATCTTAAAAAACGCAAGCGTATAGCCGCGGGCGGGCCGCTAGTATCAAAATAAAAACTAGTATCAAAATAAGTTACTAAGTTCTAACAAGGAATGCACACAAATCAAAATATAAATAGTTCGTTTTATTTAAGTGTAATTCTTATACGACATGTAAAGAAATTTCGTTTCATTGCTTGCTGGTGCTATAACTTTGTAACACCTTCAAAGACGAACTTACAACGAAAGCTGGATCACCGAACTCTGTAAATTATGTTAACTAGCTCATCGTGTCTAACAATCAGATTATTTCAGTTCTCCAACAAAAACCTTTGAATATTTACACGAAAACTTGAAGAACAATAAGGACGGCAATAGTTTTCGTAGTTCCACAACCGTAAGAATAGAACGGGCATGCGCAGTCAAACTTCTGCTCCCTGAATGAACTTAAGTTTGGCGTAGCAACGAACAAAAATCCACCTTATCGTGTTTAATTAAAATTTACAATAGGTGTTGCCAGGTGGTACAGTGTGCAGCGAGGTAGCATTCCCGCGAAGATGCGTCTTGTACAGACCAAGCGTACATATGCGCGATCGTTCTACATTGATACAGGATTGAACTGGCCAAACTAAGTTGTCGTCCATGTGTGTACGTAGAGTTCTGTGTGTATATAAATTTTCGTTAAAGCAAGATAGAGAAGAGGAAAAGCGGGAGTGAATGCGGGCAAAACGCCGGCTGGCGTCGTGTGACAGTTGTTAGACTCAGTACACTTTGGTCCGGTCAGAGGGATGGTAGTCTCGAGGGAGCTTCCCCAACTCGGCCGTACTTTCCCGCGCTCCTGACCACGTGCTCGCAAACTTACTCGAACATTTCTCTAATGGTATCTAATGAACTTATAGCATGGTGTCACGCAAATGGACTCGGTTTTTGTTACTGAAACTTTTAACCCATGATAGTGTCGTGTCGTTTTGATCACTTTCTTGGATCGAAGTAAGTTTTATCTTTATTAAAAAGTATGTTTTTAGTTGATAAAAATGTTAGCAGGCAAAAAAAAAATAGGAATAAATGAGGTAGGAATTAGTTTATAAATAATTTTGGGATAGCTTTTGAACGTTGGTGATATTTACAAAATCTTAAATGTCTTTGGATTATTTGTTTAGGACTGGTATTTGCTTGACTTTTCATTGTTCCATTATTGATTGTAAAAGCTGCATATCAATGACAATAATAATTAAATCAATTAACAAGGATTTTACCCGGATACTCTAAACAGAAAAGAAGTTATTTTGGGGGAGACTATTCGTATATGAGGGAAATTAAAAACACGAATACACCAGCTGCTTATTGTAAAAAAATACTCATTTTAATAGTTTTATGTGAATAACTAGGCTTATAAGATTTTTTTGTCGCCTGATTCTTCATTTCTTATTAAATCAATCAATCAGCCTATTGCAGTCCACTGCTGGACGTAGGCCTCCCCAAGGGCACGCCAAAGCGCACGATCACCCGCTTTCCCCATCTAGCCACCACCAGCGACCTTCCACATTCTTACTAGTAAAATAATGCGCCGTGTGGTGACGGCAGAGTAGAATACATTAATCACCAACCCCTTCTCTTCAAAACGCAAACAAAAAAAGAACTATTCGCAATTCAAAAATATCTTTTAGAACGAAATATGAAAACCAACCAACAGCCAGCAACAAAGGAGGCTGATCCTTACAGTGCTACCCAAAGATTTCTGACGCGCTCTGCAAGGGAGCGAAGCGATCGTCTTTTATTCCTCTGAGGTGCTACCTAGTTCCAAACCCATATAGTTACGCCATGCCCGTCTGTCTATCTGTCTGTCTGTCTGTCCATCCGCGGCTAAGCTCAGAGACTCTTAGTGCTAGAAGGCTGTAATTTGGCATGGATATACATATTAATCATGGCGACAAAGCTAAAGAATAAAATCTTAAACCCCCCCCCCCCTACCAGCGAATCCGTATACTTTGATTTTTAATTCCGTGGAATTCTAACAGATGGAGTATTGCCAGGCAGAAAGAGGTTACCAAAATTACAGGTATCATGTATTGATGAATAAAAAAAACACAGTGAATTATTACTTTATGCAGCCTTCATTTTATTTTATTTTTTCAATTGTTGGATGACTATAATATTTTTAAGTTGTAATCTGTTCAAGTTACTACATTCAACGTGGGAGAATATTTACTAAGGCCGGGTATCATTTTCAAATAACCACAGGTTGCAAACAGTTGGTTAATATTTCTATTTCTAATGCAAAAAGGCTTTTAAAAATGCATGGAACCAAAAAATAAAGATGTTCTTATTCTAACATATTATTATTAGCAATGCTATTAAAATAACAATTCTTCCATGCAAACTTCACTTTAATTTCGTATTGTATGGCCACAGATAAAAAAGCACAGCGTAAACCATACAAGATTCAAATAGAGTTTGCACAAGCCGCTGGAGTTGTTATTTTAATTGCATTGTATGTAAATTATGATTTGCCTGTCTTGTTATATTAGTGATAACAGAAATGTACATGTGAAAAAAGGTTCGCCACAAGCGACCTGAGAACTGTCAGAATTCCACGGAATTAAAAATCAAGGTATAAGTAGTATTTGACAACTACGGAACCCTACACTTTGCGTGGCCCGACACGTGCTTGGCCGGTTATTTTTTTTTACCCAAATAAGGGTTCGTTTAAAATTTCCTCGGATTTCCATTCGAATGAGCCGTTTGCTGTTCAGCATTTTTTTTATCGTACTTTCACGAATCTGTTTTTATCTTTCCATTTGAAATTTTTGTAAGATTTTTGTGAGAAATCTGTAAAGCAATTACATGGGCTAATTTTATTGCAAATTGGAGTTTTTATTATTGGGTGTTACAAAACAAATTGGCTTTTAAGGTTAAGTGCCTAGCTAATATAAAAGAAGTTTCTCACCGTGACCTCAGAAAGTCCGGCCCGTTACAGTCCACTGCTGGACTATGAGACTCCTCCACCTAAGTGGAGGGTTTTGCCATAACCTCTACGCTTGGCAGGCTGGTTGAAGATCGCAGATTAAAAGGTAACTGTATCAGAGAGCGCTGCTGCCCGTTCCCTGTTCAATGTGTAGTCCCTAAGTCGCCTCTTACGACACCCACGGGAAGAGTAGGGGTTGGTGACAAATGTTTTCTATTCTGCCGTCACCACACGGCACAGTCTTTATACTAGTCCTTAATTTTGTTTGACATTAGCTTTATTTTAATCTATTTACTAAAACAAAATAAACACAAGCGTTTTGTGTTTGTTTCGGTCCTTGTCCCAAACTCTCGACCTATATAAATTATTCTTATTTGTCCATCGTCCCCATCGGGATTTGAACCTGGGACCTCCAAGGCATAGTTCATATATTACGTTCATTCCTTAGATCAGTGGGTTCATTCATGATTTTAAACATCCGCATGAACAAGTGCATTAATTTTTCAAAGATCTCGCTCAAGATGAAATAACTTCCTGTATCCGGATATAACGAGAAACAAGCATAATATTTACCATAAAAATATACGAGTAACTAGAAATCTTATGCAAGACACGTTCGATGTATCAGGCGATGTTTGCTATGAAGACTCGTCTGCATCACGCCAGTAAAGTATGGAAGTCGGCCCTGATGGAAAGACATTATCAAATCAAATCAACGGCCCGTTACAGTTCACTGCTGGACTATGAGCCTCCTCCACTTAAGTGGAGGGTTTTGCCATAATCTCCACGCTTGGCAGGCGGGTTGGAGATCGCAGATCAAAAGGTTACTGTATCAGAGAGCGCTGCTGCCCGTTCCCTGTTCAATGTGTAGTCCCTAAGTCGCCTCTTACGACACCCACGGGAAGAGTAGGGATTATATTCTACTCTGCCGTCACCACACGGCGGACACATTATATGTCACTGTCATGTCATTATTGGTCAGAGACATTATATGTCACACATAATATTATTCGTACATGGATTTCTTTATGAACCTGACTACTAGTTTACCACTCATGGGCATACTAGACCGCCGGCCCAAGGGGCGAATTTCAATGCATCGTATATTCGAAGGAGACCACATTGGCAAGACAGCTATTAGTTTGGTGTTATTAAATATCGTAGTCTGGGTAGCGAAGTAGGAAGCTTCTGGGAGATATGCCAACCTAAACAGGGCCTCAGATCGCAAAAAATAATCGATCGAATATTGATATAAATGGTGAACGGGGTCGTTGGTGGCATCGTCACGAACATATTAGACATCGTCTTGGTTAGTTTTCAGGAAGCTTGCGCGCGGTCAGGGTGGAAACATCGAGTCACCTTAATAACTGAAGCATTAAATCTATTTGTTTGAGTATTTTAACCAAACGCTTTAAATAATAATAATAAATTTAATTTCAGGTATTTATTGTACCCATATCTGTTTACAATACAATACAATGCAATACAAATAACGACAATCACATCAATAAAGTACAATCATTCAGTAATAATTTAGATTTCAGTGAAAATACCTTCAGATTTTAAACTTAAATTAGTTATAATTCAAATTCCAAAAATCATTACCACTATAAGATACTTGTATTACTAGTAAGGTACTATAAACACGGTTCTGAAAAACCAAATCTTCAAGTAGCTATTTTATTAAGACAAATGTAACTACGTACAGTGGATAGTGAATGAATGAAAATCTTTATTTTTATTCAATGTGGTAGATAGTTGTTAAACAATACACCGTGAAATTTACATCGTTTTGTTCCCGCCGTGTAGTGATAGTACCCGTCAAACTGAACAAATTTTCACAAAAAAAAAAAATCCTGCGATACAAAAATTTTTGGTCTCTCCATACAAAGTGAGACTCCCGACCGACCCATTTTGTATGGAGACCAAAATTTTTTTTTGTCACAGGTTTTTTTTTTTTTCGTGTAAAGTTGTTCAGTTTGACGGGTACTATCACTACACAGCGGGAACAAAACGATGTAAATTTCATGCTGTATACTGTTTACTGGCGCGGTGTAAACAGTTCTGAACTGGAGTTGATTAACAGACTTCTTATTCGCTCAGAAATAATGAAAACACGCCTAATGAAAGTGGTTGTGAGCCTCAACCTTATAGTAAGATTTATTATATACATCAAAAGATCCTTTAACAAAACAGAATTCTGGACCAAATGTAATTAGATACAAAAATATATTAAAAGTAGTATGTTAGCTTTGTCCTTCTTATACATATGTTAAAGTTAAATAAAACTAACTATAATCTTGAAATTTAGATGTATTCTGGCAAAAAATGTTAAATATTACAGTTTCATAAATACCACAGGAATACACGTGCCATAATATGGCATGATATTATCATCATTTCAGCCTGTTAAACTCCACTGCTGAACATAGGCCTCTCCAATCGCACTCACCATAGCCACCTGCATCCAACGAGATACGAGGCCCTGCGATCCTCACCAGGTCGTCGGTCCATCTCGTAGGTGGCCGTCCCACACTGCGCTTGCCATATATACAAAACTTATTATGCTAATATTAATATTGCCGGAGCAAAATCAAAAAATTATATGCAATATTAATTGAACAGTTAGAAAGGATAAGAAACTGCATAATGGAACCCTATCACAGAGATAACAGCCTCCGTGGCCGAGTGGTCGAAATTTTGACGCCCATTACGGAGGTTCCGGGTTCGATTCCCGGTGGGGACACTATCAAGCAAAAGTCTCTCCCCATTTTGGCTTAGACATTTTCACCTGATTGTCCGAAAAGAAAGATGTGCCCCCCCAGGACGTGATGCCCTAGGCAATTGCATAATTTGATTAAGGATTAATCCGTCACTGTCTATAACACTGATACCAGGGTCTGTGAGGTCGGTTGTGGACCTTACCTTGCCCACATGATGATGATGGATCACAGATATTTTAACCACCACGTGGATCATATGTATCTGTATGTTTGGATTTTGTTATATATGTATATTATGTATTGTTATATAATAATTATATTCAAGTAGGTCTATTTACTAACATTATACTTAGCGTACTTTTTGTCTACTTTTAAATTATTCTTCTCTCTTACTACATGAATAGGTTGGCTGGAAGAGATCTCTTTGTAGAGATAAGCTCGCCTTTGCAATGTTAATTATTAATCAAATGTATGTTGAAATTGCGTGCAATAAAGAGTATATATATATCACTAACGAGAGATTACAAATTCAATGTAATATTCTAAACGCTTAGATTTAATGGAACTACTTCACTTAATCGTAAATCATATCAAACTACCCACCTATGTCATGTGAACATAGTTAACCACGATGACGTCAGTAATATAGCTGTTACGTTTCCTGCTGCAGTATATATCCTAGTAATAAATGTCGTTGTAGACATTTCACGTAATAATATACGCCGCAGATTCTAATATTTCCTTGTCTACGAGTGATGTAGACACACGGCAGGGAAGCGGGGCATAAATAATAAATTGTACGCCTCAAAAGCTGTTCTCAATTGGGTATGCTAAAATTGCTTGACTGTGTAAAAATGCGAAAACTTTTTGAGATTATATTATTTTGCAATATATTTTCATGTTTAACGAAAAAAAAGTTAAGGGTTGCGTTAAAAATACAAAATAAAAATTTAGTGACTCATTTGAACAATTTACCCATCATGGAACGAAACGCTTTATACGAACCTCATTGCTTATCACGCGCCATTTTGATGTTCCTTATGCGGTTTGTTTATTTTTGATTTTCGTTTTCATTGATAGTTTAAACTAGCATGCAGTCATAATAATAACGTCACCCTAGCAAAAAATGAAAAAAAAAAAAAAAAAACATCATAATGATCTTATCCGATAGGCAGAACACATTTGGAACTTTTATAAATCTACCTATGTTATCTTTATGATATGTGTTTAACAAATATTAATATTTGAATCTTTGAAAATTTATAATAATAATAATATTATTTTAGATAAATACTACGCCGAATTCGGCGTACCCGAGCTCACACCGACGCGTCTCGTCTCGTATTTCCTCCGAGCTTGCATCCTTCCAAATTGTCATTGTCATTGTTGAGTTGCCGCATTCACGGAGCTGTTGTTTTTAAATAGCGCGGTATCTAGGCGAGCGCCGCGCGAGCCTCTCATTTATCTAAGTATATTATAATATTTATACCGAAAATATTACGATTCTACCCAATGGTTGAACATATAGCTCCTGTTTCTATTTGTATTTCCATCTCGTATAAAAATAACATTAATCCGTATTTACGTACGAACAAGATTTGGAATGAAATGAAAGAATAAACGGAAATGAAAATAAGTAGAAGAAGCTTATAAATGCGACATAAAAAATAATAATTTCGGTGTCGGTTTAAAGACTTATTTCTTTCTTTAAATGTTTTTGCTCCAATTTTAGAACGCTTTTTGTTTTTAGTGAAAGCCTACCAAGGTGACCAAGGACTTAGTTTGGTAACTCTTACTACCTACCAATCCAACTCGTCAAAATATCAATGAAGGATAAAAATGGACGAATCTTTATTAAAATATTTTCAAGAACAAAAGTTTTTATTTTATTAAGGGATCCTATAATATTGCCTGGAAGAAGGCCTTATTAAAAAATAGGCCTTGTTTTCAATCAATCAATCAATCAATCAGTCTATTGCAGTCCACTGCTAGCCTGCTGCCTCCCCAAGGGTACGCCAAAGCGCACGATCACCCGCTTTCCTCATCCAGCCACCAGCGACCTTCCTCAGGTCATCAGTCCACCTGGCAGTGGGGCGTCCCACACTACCTTGCTGGCCTTGCTTTTAGGTACACTTTATTTGCTGTCTTTCAATGACGTGCACAATTTTAGTTTAATAATTCATTTTGTAACGTCATCATTATCACAGTTAGATTTGTCAGTGTTAAATACATTGTTGCATTTACATTCAAAAATCCTTTGCTTTAAGCTTTATTGTTCTAGAAGTTTAGTTTCATTTCTATGTGGGCATTGTTTGCAGTAGCTTAAATGCAGCGCTATTGTTTCTTCGTCTCCTGCGTTTCGGCTGTCCTTCGACTGCACAATACACAATTCAGTATTCGTTACCACGAACGCTGGTCCTGTAGTGGCTGGTAAGGGTTGCTTTCTGGGAGGCGCTGGTTCGATGTTCGTTCCACGTAGTTTTTCTTTAACGGACCTAATCGCGATTTCTACCAAAACGGTAATATAGCGGGCCCGGACATTTCCCACCCACGCATCAATGTGTTTCCAAATTTTGAATTCATAATGTGCGTATTGGGTAGGAAATCATCGTGAGGCAGCCTGCATATACCTGCAAAGAAATTTTATGTCAAGCCTATGTGAAGTCGATCAACTCGCAATGAGCCAGCGTGGCTGACTAAGATTTGATCACTTCGAGCCCAAGCCTGCTATATTACCACTTTGGTAGACATAGTAATTAGGGCATGTTACGGGCGATAGCTGAAAAACAACGCTGTGTTGTTGTGCCTACTTGGTGGGTACGCAAAATAGAACGCACGATATTGTACTGTAACGAGGCATTCGTCCTTTTTCCTGTTTTATGACTGGCAACCTTTCTTGCTGGCAGTTTTATCTTTCTTTTTAAATTCATTTTCAAATTTAGATTTCTTACGTTTCGATTTTGTTTTTTTTCTGCTAAATTCTTGTCACTTCATGTCCTGATCTCCGTCAGTAAACTCCTAAAGCTTATCAGAATTTTTCCATGTAAAATCAAAGTCAAAGTCAAAATTATTTATTTCCATAGGATGTTATTACATCACTTAGATCCGTCATTACATTTTTTGGGTGAGTTCACTAACACTATATAATATATAATATATAAATACCTTTTCTTCGGACTGTGCCCTGGATATTGCCACATACCAATCTCCTACAACACTCTTCGTGTGGTGCAGCAGCTTGTGGCGGCTGCTGGGCGACAGGACGTTTATTTTTTTATTTAAGTTATTTTGGTCTACTGTGTTCTGGGTGTGTTCACATCATCAGTTGGCTCGTTCACGCGCTGGCTGGTGTGAACACTCCTTGACAGCTCAGATCGCCACTGTTGTGGTGGCATCTGATTTGCGTGTGATTTATGATAATTTTTATGTTCTTTTTTGATATGTGTTTTGTTTTATGTGCCGTAAATAAATGTATCTTATTCTTATTTGGGTAATAAAAATATGGTCTGATCACCCCAAATTCAGGGTAAGCTGCGGGGACGTATGTACGCTGATAACATTCATAATTAAATCACTATAATGAGTTGCTGAGAAGAAAAGTATAAGTTTTTTTGTTTATATTTAATATTCTGCGTGGACCTCGAATAGCCAGGAAAGGTGTAATTTCTGATCCTGTTCGTAGCATTTACGTTTCCTTTGTTAAAAAATAAAATTACGTAAAAAAACGTGAGCATGTTCTTGTAACCAAGTTGAGGACAATCATGTTTGTGAACATGACTAACGATTTAGAAGAAAAGAAACGAATTTCTGGAAACTTACGAAAACTTACAAAAAAAAGTTTTTTTTTTGTTCGGGCAACATGGCATTCTCCGTTTTTCAAGCTTATTTTGTAAAGTACTTTTACGGATTCCTGCCATTTAACTTCTTTTTTTTCTGTTACTTGAAAAAAAAACAGACTTTGTTACAAATAAGTGGTACAAGTTATTTTTTTCTAAATAAGAAGACATATCTTTCAGAAAAAATAAATACTATATTTGCTGGTGCCAAAGTAAAATTCCATACTGTAATAACACAAAAATTACCAGTTTTATTTGCCTTAGCATAAATTTCACGTTTCATGTATTATATTACTTTTAGGCTGCTGTCTATGTAGCAATAATAGATAGACAAGCAATATAATTTTTCAGTTGTTACGTATGTACTATTTTTCAGTGTGAAAACAGAAAAAAAAAATGACCAATCTAAGATCGTCGAACAGGTGTAACAATATCTTATGGACAATAAACGTTTTCATTCAAAAACTACAAATTGTTAGCTATAATAATAATAATAAATTTATTCAGGTACAACACAATATCTATCTGCTACATATAAAATGTTACATTGAGATTTACGCAATTGTACTTTTATTGTCTAAACAATGTCGGAAACATCATTCAGACCCTATACGAAGAATTAACCTGTACTATAGGGACTGATGACGCTCTTCTGTTACGAAGACATGATACAATACAGACAAAAAACAAGTAAAAATAAACATAATAAATAAATAGAAAGACTACAAGATAGACCTGGTTGTACTTATTCAAAAGATAGAAGTGTATGTGTGTGTGTGTGAATGAGTTTGTGTAGTATTTTTGTTTAAGTGTTAGTGAATGTGTGTCAGTGCGTGTTTTTGTATATGAATTTTTTAACTTCATACTATGGTACCAGTCACTATCGGAGAAGTAATAAAAGATTTTCAGTTTCGTCGTAGGTTTTTGTCAGCAGCCATAATTTGTACATCTCTTGCCACCTACGTGTTTCTGCTAAACACAACAAAAAAAGGAGAAAAACATTTCTTTGCAGGTGAATGAAACACTCCCAAACTCCTGTCCGCTCAGCCGATCGCAGAACACGCTCCAACTTTATCTAACAGCTGATTGCGACTCTCCAACAACCGTTAGATTCTTTCTCTGCCTCCTTACCGTTGAGGAAATTTACGTCTCGATTGTTTCAACAACTCTATCTTGCAAGAAATATGGGAGGAAACTGAGCTGAAATGTCGTCCTAGTAGAACAGTAACAATTTATAAAAATATAAAAAAAAAAAAAAAAATTGTCCGAGTCAAGTTGAGTATCCCAAGTGTCACATCATAATTTTAATAGAATTTTTGTAAAATCTTTATCAAATGTTCAATCCTAATATTTTGGTCATCTAAATTCACCATCATATTCATATCATTTGGTTTGTAAAATTGTTTTTAACTACTATTTACATAATGCTAAGTAACTCTGTTTTACCAACTAACATCATTTAATTAACATGTGGATGGTGTAGTTGGCTGTGTATAAAGTCATATCTTTTCTAAGTCTATACTATTAATTTATCATATTGTATACAGTTGTTTACTTTCCCAAATAAATAAAATAAAATAAATAAAGTAACTGTTAGGCACATCATAGCATCATAGCATATTTGTGTCCATTTCCGACCCCACAAACTTTACTATAGTGTCAGCTCAGCACGCCATAGTCCTCATTATCAACAGCTCATATACGTCCCCACCGAAGAGCTTGAGCCTACCCGGCCCAGTGCGGGTTGGTCGACTTTGTACACAACATTTGAATTTCTTCGCAGGAGAGTGCAGGTTTGCTCAGGCTGTTTTCTCTTCAGCGTAAGAGCGTCGAATAAACGTACGTACATAAAAAACACATTGGAACGTGGTAGAGATTGAGGCAGCGGTCCTACAAGTAACTACTACACCACCAACGCTGTAAACGCCGCCATGTCCTCGTCCTTGATTCAACATCAACATCAACGGTCCGTTAGTCCACTGCTGGACTATGAGCCTCCTCCACTTAAGTGGAGGGTTTTGCCATAATCTCCACGGTTGACAGGCGGGTTGGAGATCGCAGATTAAAAGGTTACTGTATCAGAGAGCGCTGCTGCCCGTTCCCTGTTCAATGTGTAGTCCCTAAGTCGCCTCTTACGACACCCACGGGAAGAGTAGGGGTTGGTGACAAATGTATTCTAAGCTGCCGTCACCACACGGCTAAACGTCCTTGATTAAATAAGTAAAAAAAAGAGAAAAGAATAGTATCTAGTAGTAAGTAAGGTGTCTGTAGTATCTTTAAAAAAATAAGTGGTCTTAAGAATTACTACGTTACCGACCATCCATTTTACAATTGAGTCTTGTTTTTTTTTTATGGTCTCCCACTTTGAAATCAATTTATATTTTTTTAACTAAAGGTCTTCATTTTGTTATTCTACTAGAAAAACACATTCAAAATCGAATGGAATAAGTGAATTGACATCGTAAACACAATCAGATTGGAAATTTAAAACGAACGCTCTATATTGACTTGAGTGAAATAAAAACATTCTGATTCAAGTCAAAGTCCGAGAGTATTGTGAAATTTTCACTCAATATTCAATGGATTTTCATCAAACTTATGCTATAAGTTTTAAAGTCATAATTTCAATATTAAGCTTTCAATATAACTTGTTCTTTTACTTTTACAGAACGCCTCTTGTTACTTTGAAACTCGGAAGAGTTGAAACTTATGTATGCTCATAATGGCCTGACCCAAAACATGGTTCAACCCAGCTTCATCATCATCAACAGCTTATATACGTCCCCACCAAGCGGCTTGAGCCTACCCTAATACCAGCTTATAAATAAATAAATAAAATAAATAAACCGCACTGAAAAAAATCGTGAATTGAATATCCAGTTGATAAAATCGCACTTCTTTTAAAACACAAGTTTAAAAATTAAAGTAACGTAACCTAAACATTGCAGTTTAAAGTAACATAAACATTGAAGTTTAAAGTAACCTGGTATGTCTTTCAAACCACGTACAAGCTATTGCTAATATTGCAATACAATTTGCGCACTTAAATCATGCATTCATGATTGTTGGGCAATCAATTCATCAAATCACAATTGTTAATTGTATGCAAATGGAAGCAATTGGATTCGATTCACATACAGCAGACGTTTCGTCCAATTTAAGCCGGTTGTGGCGGTCGACAAAGCTAACTCTGAAGTTTGTAACTTGCCCGCTGAATCCCAAAGGAGTTCCTTGCATCCACTGTCGTCGGTCGGATTATTCCTAATTCGTACACGATTTTTCTACAAAATATTTTGTAATCGTTTCTACCTTAGCATGACCGAGACGTCTAATCCATTAAGAAGTTTGTAGAGTGGAATTTGTGGATGTGGCTCTCAAATCTAACTTAATCATAGAAGAAACAGCAACTTTATAAATAAATATGTGAAGTACAATGAGGAAAGTGGGTGATCGTGGAGGACTACGTCCAGTTGTGGACTGCAATAGGCAGATTGATTGTTTAAGGTGAACTAAAGAATTTTCCCCATATAAAATAAGTCTGTATATATACGTCTGTCTCATATTATGCAAGTTTTTAATAAAGTTGTCGCCATCACCATAGGGCGACAATGAAAAATTCGAATCCGTTCTTATGATTTTTCTGTGCAAACGCCAACAAACGTCCTCTGCTAAATAAATCAAAGTTTTGTCATTAATTTTGTTTTGGGAGATAATAAAAAAATAAAAAAAAAAAAACGTATTCTATGTTGGTATTAAATACAAGGTTATTGTAGTATGTAATTAAAATATCCCACAAGAAATCACTATGAAGCAAAAAATTGCTTGCACTTTTTTATGTTTGTATTCACACCATGCCGAGCACCATGCATGCATACCACAATTTATTTATTAATTGTTATTTACTTGTGTTATTTGATAGTGTCTGCAAAATAAAAAATCTGCATTACTCTACTTGTGTTGCATATTTTTAGGTAAATAGGAATACACTGGCAAATAGGCTGAGTGTGTGTGTGAACTGCGCACGAGTCCAATTTGGCCCTATTTATGCAACACCTAAGTCCCGAACCTAGCGCTCACCTCGCTAACAAATCCTATTCGGCGGGATTTGTTTGAATGGACTTCTCTTATAGTTTAGTAGTTTTGTCTGCGCATCTTTTGATTCTTTTGATTTGGTTATTCACGAAACATAAATCAGATACATTATAATAGAAAAATGTCTTTGTTGGGATTAGGTATTTTAAGATTAAGATTTATTTATTAAATACAAACAATGCAATTGTACTTTACTGATATTGTCAAACACCAAATCACCCGCATTGGTATCACACTAATATTATAAAATATGTGAAAATGTGGTGACGGCAGAGTAGAATACATTTGTCACCAACCCCTACTCTTCCTGTGGGTGTCGTAAGAGGCGACTTAGGGACTACACATTGAACAGGGAACGAGCAGCAGCGCTCTCTGATACAGTGACCTTTTAATCTGCGATCTCCAACCCGCCTGCCAAGCGTGGAGATTATGGCAAAACCAAACACGCGGAGTGGAGGAGGCTCATAGTCCAGCAATGGACTGTAACGGGCCGTTCATGTTGATGTGAAAATATATTTGGATGTTTAGATTTTTGGATGTTTGTTCCGCCTTCACAAAGTCAAAGTCAAAATAATTTATTTCCATAGGATGTTATTACATCACTTAGATCACGCTTAAAGTACTCAACGGATTTGGATAAAATTTGGAATGGAGTTAGTTTGTAACTTGGATTAACACATAAGATACTTTTTACGGGAAAAAGTCTTATTCCCACGGGAAAATCCTACACAACGCGAGCGTAGCCGCGGGTGGACTGCAGTAACAAAAATAAAATAAACCACGTAATTGCACAATAATTATGCACAAAATGTGTATGAAGTAAGTATTTCTGTCTAACAATGTAAAGGTTCCCGAAAGCGATTAATTTTAATCAAGCCTTATAGCACTTAGCTTTAGTTTCAAAATAAACTCGCGTACTTTAGAAGAATCTATTCAGAAGTTCTTGCTTGTTACTTGAAAGTCAACATAAAGCTCTGGCGACTACTCAACTAAAAATACTGCAAGTGCAGGAATATAGCGCCAACTAGAATTTATCTTAAACTCGAGCTCAGGAGATATTCAAACTGGAATGTAGCTATAATTTTTGAACTTACCTATAGATAATTTGACGTGTTCTTACTATAACCTTATGAAAGAAAACCATTGAACGTAGACTTATCTGTTCTGAAGGTTAGCTAAGATGACATTTTTTAATCACACTAATATTATAAATGTGGATGTGTATATTTGGATATTTGTTCCACCTTCACGCTTAAAGTACTCAACGGATTTGGATATAATTTAAAGTGGAGTTAGTTTAAAACCTGGATTAACACACACACACTTTTTACGGGAAAACGTCTTATTTCCACGGGAAAATCGTACACAACGCGAGCGTAGCCGCGGGCGGACAGCTAGTCAAAATTTATATTTTTTTTTTTTTTTTATATTTTTATAGTTTTTATAAACAGAAAAAAGAAAACAAACAATATTACAAGTGATAATTATTATGATAGTGCTTTTGTTTTATGACAAAGACTCGTTTTAAGTCCCAGCGAGGCAGATATTTTTATGTTCTAACACTTTAAGGTATTTTTCGGATGTTGTTGTTTTTGTGGTAATAACCCGTTATAATTGGATTATCCGTTTTGGCTTTGAGTCATGTATTTTACATTACTGATTCGCAAGCGAAGATTTATGAGTTTGACACGTGTTAACCAATTTTGTGTATGGAATAAAGTTACCCTTACCGCTCAGTTGATTCCTTCTCATCTCTCGTTTCATTCTGGTCTATTTTGAATTAAGCTATGTTGCCATCAATTCTCCTAACCCAAACTAACAGCCAAATTGGAAATAGAATAAAGTCTAGAGAAGACTGTGAGCTTGCGTTGTGTCAACTCTGATGACTTTAATTATAAACTTACCTCACACGTGCTAGTATTTGAAAGTTGTCAATTTGATTTATAAATGCTATGAATATTCTTGTAAGAAACATACTTGTTATTCAAGTTACTTTTTATTTAGAAAACGTTTACTTACGTTTCATGGCGGCTACTATAATTTATTAGCCTTATAACTTTTTAAACTTAAATACTTCCTTCAAGCCTGAACTTAATTTGCTGAAAATTTCCAGCAGATGCCTTTGAAAATTTAAGAATTTGAGAGACAATTTTGTCATGGATTCCATGGTTAGATTTTAACCAAATTAATATGGAATACCGTTGAGGTGTTTCGTTACTAAGCTTAAAAAAATGATCATAAGTTTAAATGTTTTTAAGTCGGTTAAAAATTACCACTTGCTAATTTTCTTTTTATTTCTTGGTTTCTGTTGGTAACCGGTAACTACCTAAGCACGGAAAAATATTCTTATTCCTACCAAAGTAGATCTAGTATATAGACAAAACTGCAGAAATTAAGATTATTAATTTATTTCCTCTATCTTCGCTTTGCAAGCAGACGTTATTAAGGCGGTTTCAAATCACTTTCATAAAGCGCCTTACAAAACGCGTTGCCTAAACTTTGCCCATTTTTCTCTCAAGCGTTAAAATGCGCATTTGCGAGTGCAAGACAATCAGCGCAGCGCATTGTTGGTCGTCGCGCTGCATTGTGCCTGCACCTGCGTCTCCACTCCTCTTGTTTGGAACTAGAACACACGGTCCGCGTCTTTTCACTGCAATTGTATTGCGTCCCATTGTATAGTTTCATTTTATTTCTAGACTACGACAGCTTTCCCTTTCCTAGCTTATTTCAAACCTAAATACCTGGTTCTTTGTGGAGATAGCTTTTATGCAGGCTTTTAAATTGGGGAGGGACGCGCGTCTGACTTGAATTAAAGTGGATCCAAAAGGGAATTCAAAGCGAAGGTTTCTTGTGTATTGTGTTGGTTTTTTGTTGGTTTTCTGTGAAATAATTTAGAGCTGTATATTTTTTTTTTTATAAGAAAAGTACCTTGATTTAAATTTACATTTATTTTTCGAACTCATTGCTTCTTTCTTCTTGCTCCTTGATGAATGAATTTCGAGTTAGTATCGAACGGTCGCAAACGTGAAAGTTCTATAGCAACAACTCGTCTAAATCGCAAGTAGTCTAAAATAATATTATGTCTATTTTGTAGCCATAGTCTAAAGGGTGGTTGGTCTAAATTACAAGTGGTCTAAAAAATAATTGTCTATTTCGTAGCCGGTCTAAAAGCTGTTATTATGTACACCTTGTTGTTTATTTGCTACTTTCCGTCCTTGTTGAAAAAAAGTAACTATTATATCAGGTTAGTTCTGTGCAAATTGAACCATTCAACAAGCGACCAACTGCATGTTCGTTTCAGTTCACACGAAGAACTTTTATTCATTTCAAAACTCAAACTCCAAATCCTAAATTACTGAAGTGCTGATTGGTCCACTTCACACAAAACTTTTGAATGTATTCGTCGCTAGTTTTATGTTAAACTTCGTGCATTTATCACATATTGGGGAAAAATATGTGGAGATTGAAGTTTTTGTGAATCCAAACGTTTGGTGACCCAGCGTCCGTCCATCCATCATCCCGATATGTCTCATGTCATGTTACATGCTTTTAAAACCCCAAACAGGGTTATTTCTCTATTCAGATTAGAAATTTAAAGCCGCAGTAGATAATACTTAGCTCGTTATATCATAAATTTTGTGCAGTTTGGCCCTTTTTTTGACTTGCTAAATAAAGAATAGAAAAGTTGCCTTTTCATAATCACACCCGGTTGTCACACCGGTATGGGGAAAGTCCTATTTTTAATCGCGTGCAGTTTACGTATCTCATAAAAACTAGGCTGTTTTTAATAATTATTATGCAAGCAAACGAGCGGACGAGCCACAGTGGTGGTAAGTGGTCATTGTCGCCCATAGACATTCGCAACACCAAGGGAGTTGCCAACGCGTTGCCAACCTTTTGTGAGCTCTTTATACTCGCCTTTGCGCATAGGCTTTAGGTGGTCTGCCTTCTGCCTTCGACGCACAGGGTCGCGGGTTTGAATCCCGCTCAGGGCAAACATTTGTGTGATATAAGCACTTGTGTTTGCCTTGTGTCTGGTTGTTGTTTATCTATAAGTATGTATTTATCTATTTATGTAATGTACATCAGCTGTCTGGTACCCATAGTACAAGCTCTGCTTAGTTTGGGATCAAATGGCCGTGTGTGAAGATGTCCCCACATATTTATTATTTATCATTATTATTTTTGAGGCTCGCTTAACAGTTTCGGAGATGCTATTTAAATACATAAAAAGCTAACACAATAACAATTTGACTGGGAAAAACATGATTGAATTAATAATCTATCGACACGCAGCACGTGACAGGAAGATAGCATTTACTAAACGTCCTTTATATATATTTTCTGACCTGATTCACGCTTATAAACAGCAACATATGATCACAAAGCTATGACCACTGGCCTATATCGCATGAACACGTTAAAGCGAATAGCGACAATCATTCGCTTAGTTGGTATACATTGACGTCTTTAGTAAACGGAAATCTAACAGGGTTAACAGTAAAACTGCAATGTATGTCAAAATTTTATATTTACAGTACTGGAGATTACGCGGAAGGGATTTCGGGTGACCGGTCATCAATCATACAAATATTGCGTGACGCATCAACTTGTGCGGACGACCGTACGACTGGACATATTTTGATCCGTATTTATACCAGGATTATGTTTGGGGTTGTAAGTTTTGAATGTATATCTCGTTACTCCGTAACTGCATAAAAGGACAAATAAACAAAAAAACAACCTATTCTATAACTTCCGCAATTATTTATAAGTATTAACATTTTATTAATATATGGCTACACCTCCCACATTTATAATATTAGAATGATAAAAAAACTACTCAACAATAGGTTCAGTCTAGCAAGTGCAGTTTAGTAATTAACTGTATAACTTTTTTAAAACAACATTTAAATATTTTAAGTCTATTTAAAAATCGGTCATTTCATCAGTTTGTATGAAGATTAAAACCTTTGAGATTTTGGAAAAAGTTGTCGAATCAACAAACTCGCTATAGCTATAGCTACTGACTTCATAGGGTCATCAACATCTCATATACGTCCCCACTGAGGGGCTCGACCCTACCCTGAATTAGAGCGATTAGGCTTTAGTTGACCACGCTGGCCCAGTGCGGGTTGGACGACTTCACACACAACCATTGATTTTCTTCGCAGGAGTGTGCAGGTTTTATCACGATGTTTTTCACCGTAAGTGCGTTGAAGAAACGTACATATAAATTCGAAACTCGAAAACACATTGGTACGTGGTGGGGATCGAACCCGCGTCTCCCGGACGGGAGGCAGCGGTCCTAACCACTAGACCACCGACGCTCTTATAAGTTGCGTTTTTCCAATTTATTTGTAGGTGTACTTACTCTAGCAGTTATTGAATTTGAAAGGTATCAACGATCGATTTGTTGGTTTTGTTCTCATTGCAATAAAAGAGGTCTATTATGTCTGAAGTTAACTGAAAACGCAAAAAAGAATGTACCTAACTACGCAATAGAGGGATTAAGTTTCAGGTTCAAAACTCGCTAATGGAGACAGCGAATTTGAAATATTAAATCATGTTTAGTGTGTGAAGCTCCCAAACGGCTTTAGAAACAGGATTATTCCTCTCAATCCAGAGAGTAAATCTCTGAATTAAAAATTAAGTTTAATAAGTACCTATTATTAAAGCAGCGATTATATCTTTAAGTAACTAGTTATTTTTTAATTACAATGCTGTATTTGAGTCGCACTTAGGGCAGTATTTAATATTGCAACATCAATGACCAGTTAGCATTCGCTCTTAGGAAAGTGTCATCACTGCTAAAGTTGAACATGAAGTTAACCTAGTACCATAATATAAGAAAAAAAAGTTCAGCATGCACGTTTCTTCAAATTTACCACATCTTTGGACCTTGCCTATCCCCCTCCATTTATTTAAAGGCAAAAGCACAAAGTAGGTGGCGCGGCGGGGGGCCCCAGACAGAGAGTCCACTCAGAACAAACTGCCATTTCGGGCACGCATACATTGACGTATCGTTTATAGGAGTTGTTCCCAAACAGTGCTTTGCCCAAAGAGTGAGTAAGAGAGTGAGTCTGGCAAGATGACGTAATTATTTTTGAAGAAGGCGGGTGTGGTCCTTCTGTAACCCTTTTTATTTTGTGGCAAAGGAGTGATAATTTATAACAAATAGTTCATAAATTGCCAAATATCGATTTAACGGTAAATTACATCTAATGGCACTGGATGATTTACTTAAAATTAATAGCTTCATAATCTTAAAAGCTGTCATTATTTTTATTTTTAAAACAAAACTTATTTCTAAGTTCAAACTTTCCTGTCAGAATCAGGATATTTAGAAGGGTTTAGAATATGTGCCTGATGAGTCTAGCACGGTTTTAATTATTCGGAGAGATTAATATGATGAAAAGATCCTTTAGAAACAAACCAGATATTTCGCTATAGTAATCCTTAGTTTGATGTGTCTAGTTTACAGACAAGAAAGAGAATACTTAATGAAAGCTTTTCAAAGATAAATATGAGCATAAAGTTTTAGTGCTTATGCGGTATTAGAACTTTGTTTTTGCTCGTTTTTGTAATAGATCAATCAATCATTCAGCCTATTGCAGTCCACTGCTGGACGCAGGCCTCCCCAAGGGCACGCCAAAGCGCACGATCATCCGCTTTCCTCATCCAGCCACCACCAGCGACCTTCCTCAGGTCATCAGTCCACCTGGCAGGGAGGCGTCCCACACTATGTTTCCCGAGACGTGGTCTAATGGCTGTAATAGATACTCATAGAGAAAAAGAAAATTTCGTTTGCCACGGAATGGACATAAAACTTGCACTTCTGGTTGTGATTAATGATTATTATTATTATACTTTATCCTTAAATTAATCTTTATTAATAATTTCAGACACTAACTACCTACCATTGTTGTTTCAGTACTAAATTACAGTCCCCAGTTCAACTCAAATCCAGTAATGAATTTAAAATCATACGCTAGATTTACCCTTGTTTTCCGTATTTGACTTTATTTTTATCCTACTCCGGTAAGTAGGATAAAAATAAAGTCAAATACGGAAAATATATTGCAAAATATATTTTAGGATTTGTGTGCGGTGTGTGTTTTTCTTTTGACTCTGGTGTACGGCTGCAATAGGCTTGTGTCAACTAACAATGAAATCAATGGATGAATGTTTCTAGACGTAAATTGTAATATTTAAACAGGGAAAACCGAAATCATTCCACATAAAAATTAATGATTATTGTTATTTTTACAAATTAAAATCAAATAAATACCCCCCCTGGCCCCTCCGCTGTGATCGTCAATCAGAACGTATTACGTCACATAGTGGTATGCCGCCATTGTTGTTTTGACGCTTGGTTAACTTTTTCATACAACAGCACAAGTCGTTTGCCACTATGTGACGTCATTCACGACGCCATGACACTTTCTTGTGTTTTTACGCCAGATTAAAAATATTTTCTTAAAACTTAAAATATGTGTTTTAAATATAATTTTTATCATGAAATATAATTTTTTTGGGGTAATACAGGTACTAAACTAACGAAATAAGCCATTTTTTAAATTTACGACACAGGCCTATTGTATTAAAATACCATAATACATTTTTTAAATATACTTTTATTAATTGTAAGGTTGATGTATATTTTTGTAATTTTTTTTGTGTAAATATTAAATAAGTTTTAAAATAGCAGAAATAATACCTAATATTTTGTAGTTCTTCAAAATGAATACACTCATTCATTCATAACTGAACCAACTTCTAGTAAATTAACCATTTAGGACACTTTAGACAGAACTCTTAACCATTAAAATGTTTGTATATAAAGAAACTGTAGGTTTACAACCTAATTTATTATTTTTCAATGTATACTTGTTAGTTAGTAACCGTTTGTTTCTTACCAATAAAATAAAACTAAGGTTCAATACAGTCTGTCGAAAAAAAAAATAGCATATCATAAAACAAAAATTTATCTATAACTAGTCTATCGAAGTTTGAACTTTTACACGATTATTTTTTGTAAGGAATAATCTTGTTAAAAATATAAAAATCTTAGCTTCAGTTAATATTTAACTGCAACATGTGTGATGCGATGAGAATTAGCATAACTTGGTAGAAAATAAAAAAAATTGTGTCGAAGTGTGATGAAACAATACCAATATTTTATCTATTATTGCATCCTAACGTATAAAAAAAACTTTTTGTAAAAACTGTTATAAAATAAAAATGGCCGACGCTTACCACTGTTTTTCACGCGTTTGCAATACGAGCAAATAGCTACTCAACCCATACGTGATCGTCAAATTCGATATATTTCTGCACTGCAAAATTTCTTCGTAAAGGCTTTGACATAGATGTTTGCAAATATTGACCAACAAACCACAAATGGCTGAAAGGCTTCATGCGCTGATGCATGAGGATATTTGCGACATCTATGTTCTTTATGTACTTTGTATCTACGAGTACGGTATTCGATACTTTACTGTCGACAAGAGCTTCAGTGAGAAGTATGATTTTACTATAGTTAAGGTTCGACGCTCTTACGGCCGTGTGGTGACGGCAGAGTAGAACACATTTGTCACCAACCCCTACTCTTCCCGTGGGTGTCGTAAGAGGCGACTTAAGGACTACACATTGAACAGGGAACGGGCAGCAGCGCTCTCTGATACAGTAACCTTTTAATCTGCGATCTCCAACCCGCCTGCCAAGCGTGGAGATTATGGCAAAACCCTCCACCTAAATGGAGGAGGCTCATAGTCCAGCAGTGGACTGTAACGGGCCGTTGATGTTGATGCTCTTACGGTGAAGGAAAACATCGTGATAAAACCTGCACACTCCTGCAAAGAAATTCTAAGGTTGTGTGTGAAGTCGACCAACCCGCATTGGGCCATCGTGTGGACCACGTCTTAGTGGACTAAGGCCTAATTGCCCTAATTCAGGGTAGGCTCGAGCCCCGCGGTGGAGACGTATAGGAGCTGTTGGGGCACTTTTGTAAGGAAAGTTTGCCCAATCACACAGGATTGTGCATTATTTTTTTTTTTTCTTTATGTGTAGTTTGTGATATCGATATCCAAACTCATAAACCTTGTTAATGAATTTATGAAGCCACAAAAGGCACCGTAGACTCGACGTAGAGGTAATAGAAGCGAGACAAGGCTTATGACTCGACGTAAAGGGAGCATATCGTTGATTTCCTTTCCGAAAAGTAAGTATATAATGATTGTAAGACACTATTGTAATTTCATTTTGGACCTTTAAATTACCTTTCATACTATCACATCACACTATGCAGTTATTATAAATAGTCCACTAACGGATTTAGATGAAAGAAATGGAGATATAAGTATTATTATTTATTTAAAATGAAATCACTCACGTAAAAATTTAAACTTTGTCTTCTAACGATAAAAAAAACATCGAATAAATCATTGAATATTTAAAATCACGTATCGTTCAATACTAAAATATGTGAAAGTAGTTTGGATATTGGGATGTTGGTCCACTTTCACGCCCAAGCTACTGAACGCATTTGGATGGAGATGGTTTATACCCTGGATTAACACATAAAATATTGTTAAAAGGATGAATCTTATTCTATGCACTCCCACTACAAGTATTCTACAATTACTTACTGGGAGGCCCCAATTATAACTTGTTAATGTAAACTTAAGTAATAAAAGTTTTTTTTTTTTTTAATTCTGACGGAAAAATCTCAACGCGGCGCAAAAATTTCTTACTATTATGACCTTTTATTGCACATTATGTAATCAAATATATGTTGTTATTCGTAGATACAATAGGTAAGCTCTTTGTTGTTAGATGTACTACAAGTTGCACGTTTTTCCCGAGATCGTCTTGATGTATTTGTATTATTTCATATTAACCATTCATAAAGAACACACGAACAAAGTGTCTTCCCCTTAATAGAGACAATAAGAAAAGTGTTAATGGACACGTTCTTAGCTAAAACCTACTTAGCAATTTAAGTTAAAGTAAAATTACTCATTAGTCTTTAGGCTAGATTGTAATGTTATTTTAGGGTGCCTCATTAGGTACAATAAAATTGACGAAAAAAAAAAATATTAACCATTGTTGGCACTCAAGGCCGAAAATTGTATTAAGTGTCAGTATTATGTATAAGTATAAGGCTGTCTGTTGTCCAAATAAAATAAAATAAATTATATTCTTATTTCAAACAAACTCAACCTAGTAATGTACCTATACAGTAACAATACGTGGATCTGTTTGAATCTCACTAAGGGTGACAGGAGACAGGCGACCGCCGCAATCTGCCTGACGAGACGCAAACATTTGCACAGTCTATCCGTGCCGCCGCTGAGTTTTGCCTAAATTTTGTTATTCGTTCTCAAAGCATAAAAGAATGAATGAATGAATGAATAGTTCAAAAATGTTACGAATATCAAAATTGATGTTGCTATTATCCATTTGAAAATACGAAAGTAAATTGAATGATATTTCATGAATAAAAATAGGTCAAGATCTCTGTTTAATAAAAACACAGGTAGTTAAAAAGTTAATTTGATTTTACCATCTTCTTCTTCTTTTAGAATCGTTGGCAAACCTAGATTGACTCAGCCCAGAAGTTGGCCACAATAATTGCACTTTGCGTTTATTAATGGAATTGACTGATTTCACCGTGTATTAGAATATTTAAATATCAGTTTAAAATAATAAATTCTATTAGCACGTCAAGTTTTATCCAAACTTCATAAACCAAATCTTGTCTGTCATCTTTATTTATGTATATTATGTGTCTTGATGAAACGAGTTTCAAGGTCCAAAAACACAGATTATTTTTCGTAGCAGATCCCTAGAGTACAGCTACGGCGGCGTAGCAATGAACTACGGATTTTATGTTGATTTTGCTACGAAGTGGAAAGCTAGCAGGCAATAGGTTCTATGTTATTTATTGGTAGTTTATTTGGTTCGAACCGGTGTCTTTCGTACGGAAGAGAGCTGTTATTACAAATAAAAAATAAAAAAATTATAACAGTGGACCCTGGACACTAGGCGAACCTATATCGCGGGAGTCCAAAAGCTAATACCAAAATGTAAATAACATGTTGGAGTCGAGAGAGATTACAAATCAATGGTAATGTTGCAATTAAACTAAGACATATTTTTGTCCACAGCAAAATCATAATGATGAGCTAAATTAAAAACAAAAATTGCAATATAAAAGTGAATAGACATAAAATATAATATAAAATTATATAAAATAGATAGATAATTTATATAATCTTTATAATAGATAATTAAATAATAAGACAGATACATGAATAAGTTGTATACTTAAAGGAAAGTACAAGGAAATAAATATTATATTTCCTATAAATGAAAAATAAAATAAATAAATAAATAATGAAATACATAAACAAGATTATTCTGTGTAAAGAACTTATTTTTACATTACACTAGCTAAGTTCTGAAATGTGTAATAATAGCTACAGATTTTGAGCGAATAATTTAAGATAACCTATAATTATATTACTCAGCAATTTTAATAGGTAGTCAAAATAAAGATGGTTATAGGGCTTGATTACAACTCAACTGCAACTGGTATTTTCGGAGTAAAACGAAACTGTGCAACCACGAAAACGTGTTTAAATTTTCATGTCCAATCTAACAGCAAGTGGCTGTTCAAAACACACTTAATTAAAGTTCTTTATGAGCTCATCGGATAACTTTAAAAGTGCTTATAAAATTCGTTGTCGGTTAGGAGAATTTCAATAAATAATTGAGTGACTATTCATTATTTTTTGTTTATATTCTTTGTGAATAATAATTTTAAAAAGTATTTTTAAACTTGGCTCTTGCGCAAGAATGCCATAAAGTCTTACGAAAAGAAAGATACATAAAATAACTTGTTGACGTAAATATCCTTCTTTTGCTCCATCGTGTGGGTTGTAAGGTCGACAACCGACCTCACAAACCCGCTGGTGTCAGTGTTATAGAGCCGCCAGCAAAGGCCATTGCCATGGATCGTGTAGTGTAAATACCAAGAAACTTATACCCGACGTAACTACAAAAACGTACATACTTCCGTAAATGACAGCCGGAAGCCACAGCTCAATGTGCCTTCCGAAGCACGGAATTATTTTTCTTTTCGGACAAACAGAAAATTCAGCCTGCTATGACTGGTGTGAATTTCACAAAGACATTTTTTATCTGGTAGTGTCTCCACCGGAATTCGAACATAGGACCTGCGTAATGAAAGTCAAATACTCGACCACAAGTCATGGAGGCTGTTAAATTATATAAAATAAATCTGATTAGACCTGCTAAAACGCGAGAATTTAAAATTTTAACATAACAGACCTCACTTTTAGGTTCCAAACGTTCTTTTATTTCACTGCTTCACTGCAGCACTATCATATCAGATATAAATTTCATGTTCTGCGACGTGTACGTAAGGCGAGGCGACGGGAATGCGCCCCGACGTCTTACAAGACGGATCCGAATGAAATTCAAATAAACGCCGACAACAAACAGAAAGGAATCGGTCGCGCTGCGGAATTTCAGCAAAAATTGTTTGGGTATTAGCTGCAAACTAGCGCCATTAGACGAAACCCGTTGCCATAAAAATTATACAGAGTGAAAACGTCAAGACGATTTATAACCATACCAGATATCGAAAAACTGATTACTGGTACCAAAAGTACCACAAGCTCTATCACTCAATCAGCCTATTGCAGTCCACTGCTGGACGCAGACCTCCCCAAGGGCACGCCAAAGTCACCCGCTTTCCTCATCCAGTCCCCACCAGCAACCTTCTTCAGGTCATCAGTCCAACACTACGTTTCCCAAAACGTGGTCTCCATTCGAGAACCCGTCTGCTCCAACGGTCGGTTCTACGACAGACGTGGCCAGCTCACTGCCACTTTAGCTTGCTACACTCTATCAAATGGTATTAAATTACCGTACAACCCCGTCCTGCCAATCAAGGCTTCCTCATCCCCGAAGAAAGATGGCCGCACCGAGCTGCCGCTGTGACACTGTCATACATTGGTGTGTACTAAAGCACGGTCGACGAGCAGAAAGAATTTCGTACGTTGACCTGTCTCTGTTACTCCTGCGTAAATATAATTGCCGTCCCACTCCTACAGATGCAATGCCCGTGTGGGATGGCAATATATTAACGCAGGAGTAACAGAGACAGGTAATAACAGGTCAAAGTACTAAATTCTTTCTGCTGAGTTTGTTTTCGACATTCAATGAACGATGCAGCCCTACCAATATCCAAGTCTCTTTTTTATATTCTTCACCTCGTTGTTTGGTGTGTCTAGCTTGCTGGATGACCCGCTCCTCTCAAGTGGCGAAGACACCTTTATGCCCTTAGGTTAGGGCTAGGCCACGCTAGCCTATTGTAGGATATAGGGCTGTAGGAAACTGAGCTTTTCTTTTTACCAAATCATGTATAGTCTAGCTAGCTATGACAGTAACATAACACCACTTTACAATGACATTCACTTTTATTTGAAATTAATATTTTGATGAACACAAACACAACACTACACTCTTTTTTTATATAAACTCAAAAATATTTTTTATCAAATGCAAATAAGTCAAATAATAAAAAACAGTCACAAAATAAACACATCGTCCAGTGCATCCCACACTTTACATTGACAATAAATTTAAAAATAGAACAAATGGTAAAAATTGACTCTACAGTGATTTTGTAGTTTACGAAGGTAACTAAACCTGTCCGTCAAAATTTGGTGTTAGTTATTTTTACTGCAGTGGCTCTAGTGTGGAGTCGTTTATCTACTTAATATTCCATCTCCGTTGCGAATGGAATGAGAAATGTAAATCGACTGAGATTTGTTAATTAGCTCGCTGTTAAATAATTAAAACGCGTTCCGATTTTGATATAATCGTTGCAAAAAATACTTAATTACACGAGCCAGGAATTAATCTCGGAATCCTTTAAATGATTATGACTAGATGATTTAATAATAATTCCTAGTACTTTGAGAGTTTCCAGTAAGAAGACGGAACTGTTTTATTTTTTATAATAGGAATATCTACCAGCGATATTTTATATAAGGTAATTAGAATAGACTTTTTAAGGCTATATATTTAGATTTTTGAATACTCAATGTCGCAGACCTTTCAATGCTCTATTCGTGATGAAACCTGCTATGTCTGCAAATAAATTCAAAGATTGTGTGAAGTCGACCAACCCGCACTGGGCCAGCAAGAACCTGATCAACCTGATTCAAACCCGGCTCATTTATACTTGCCCAAGTACAGTGGCGAGTCAATTAAATTTATGAAGTAAATTCTAAGTACAGTGGCGAGTTAACTTAATCCGTCATCTAAACTCAGCAAGTGGTAAGTAGCTGTCAAGGGGTACATTCCGAATCAGACTTTCAGCGCTGTCAGCGATCAGGAAAGCAAAAAATATGTATGGCTGACAGCGATTCGGAACGCGATTACGGGTACTTTAATCGATTTCAGCGCGTTTCGGAACGCAGGGAAGATATATCGGGCTATCGGCGAGCTGTCAAAATACAACAGACTTCTATTTTGTGTTTTGTTCCTATTGTCTACTTAACTGAGCAAGACTTGCCGAAGTGTAAATCAACCCTTAGAGGGAACATACATAAGCTGACAACATGCACATTGCACATACCCACAAAGCAGATAGGGTGAATGATATAAGTTCAACCCAACACAGCGCAAAGCGTTCTAGCAGTTGCATTTCACAGAAAGTTTAGAAACATGCATGAATGTTGTCGTGCATAAAGTTTCTCAATGCTATCGCGAAAAAGAGTGGGTCGGATTGAACGTGGAAGGGAAAACGATTGTGACTATTTGCGACATGTCTGCCGACGGGAAAGAGGGTAGGTAGGCGTCGCTGCACGTCCTTTTCAAGTGACGTTAGAGTTGCAACGTGGAGTTTGAATTTGAACGCAGAAGCAGAATTTGTTCTATTCGGGGACTATACAGCCGGACCACATTCTATGCAAAAAACAGTATACCTCTGTAACGAGGCATTCGTCCTCTTTCCTGTTTTATGACTGGCAACCTTTCTTGCTGGCAGTTTTATCTTTCATTTTAAATTCATTTTCAAATTTGGATTTCTTACGTTTCGATTTTGTCTTTTTTCTGCTAAATTCTTCACTTCTTGTCCTGATCTCCAACAGTAAACTCCTTAAGCTTATCCTTGTTACTATTTTTCCATGTTTGTTATTTAATATATAATAATATATAAATACATAAATACCTTTTCTTCGGACTGTGCCCTGGTTATTGCCACACTTTATTGTATAATTATTCTACAACACTCTTCGTGTGGTGCTCAGCAGCTTGTGGTGGCTGCTGGGCCACACCTCTAAATACGAGGTTGCTATTTATGTATCCGGAATAACAAAAAATAACAAACATCTATAACCAAATATACTTTTATTGCTTTTCAAAAATTAAATATTCCCCGTGATGATCAATGCATTTTTTCATACGTTGAAACCAACTTTCGTAGCATTTTTTTCCATTCTGTATCGGGTATCTCCAAAACGTGCATTTTGAAAGCATCAACGGCTTCTTCCCGGGTCAAAAATCGGTGTCCACGTAATTTGTTCTTCACGCTTGGGAATAAAATAAAAGTCGTTGAATGCCAAGTCGGGACTGTACGGCGGATGACCCGTCAATTCGATCATTTGACTATTTAAATAAATACTCCGTTGTTGCGGCCGAGGTGTGACAGCTGGCGTTATCGTGGTAAAGGATTATTCTTCGTTGTCGATTGTTCTTGCGTATTTTTCCAAAGACTTTTGGCAAGCAAATGGTGGTGTATCATTCAGAATGAACCGTTTTACGATTCTCTAGTGGTACTCTAGCCACATGTCCACTAATATCAAAAAAGCAGGCAACCATTTGCTTCAAAGTGCTTTTTGCACGAACAACTTTAGTTGGGTTTGGCTCATTTTGGAACACCCAAACCGTTGACTGCTATTTAGTTTCGGGATCATACGCATATATCCAAGATTCGTCTCCTGTGTAGATATTATGAACAGCTTTTGATGTAGGTACCACATTTGTATTTTTCAATCATTTTTTTGCACCAATCAACACGAGCCTGTTTTTGTTCAACTGTTAAGTTGTGCGGGATCCAACGAGAACAAATTTTTTTTACAGCCAAATCTTCGTGTTATATTTTATAAATACTCGTCATACTAATGCCCAGAAATGCCTCTATCTCGCGATATGTAACATGACGGTCTTGCATAATTAGTTCGCGCACAGCATCAATATTTTGTGGTACAACAGCCGATTTAGGGCGACCTTCTTTAAAATCGTCCGCAAGCATACGACGACCACGATTAAACTCACTGAACCAGTGATACACAGTGGTTTTCGATGGGGCTTCCTCCCCAAAAGTCGACAAAAGTCGATCCATGCACTGTTTTTGAGTTAATTCACGCCGAAAGTCGTAATAAATCATAGCACGAAAATTTTCACGAGTCAAATCCATGGTGATGATAGACAATGAATTTTAAAAATGGCGCCACAATGTAAAAACAATTGACAGATGAATGAAACAAACTTTATTTTACAGCCAAAGAGTTCTATTTTTAAATGTAATAATTTATTTTTAAATATTTTTTATGTAAGTGGCCAGTTCGGATACATAAATAACAGCCCTTGTACGAGGTACAGTCAAACGCGATATTGTTACGGAATAAAAATAATTTTCTACTGCATAGTCGGCTTGCAGGTTGATGTGCAGCAAGCAGTATGACAACTGCACTTTGAGTGAGCTGCTCCTTGGCTTTACTTTGTTGCAGTCATGAGTGAGTCACTCGTTTTTAAGCTTGTCAAAAAACGTTTTGTAAAAGCATGATGCAGCGACTTGTACCTCAGAGATGCAGTCACAGCAAGGCTACATTAACTTTAGTTGCTCCCAGACATTTACATTTGCTGTGACGTGAATAATTCTACTTCCTGCATAGCAGTTTCATGAGCAAAGTTTATGCAAATACAAGTGCGGTTTCTACTGTTTTTGTACACTGGCAGCATAGAGTACTATTATTTTATGTGTTTTTATTTCTGTAGGTTAGATTGAATGCTAAATAATATTGGTCGAGTTTAGCTTTTTGTGAGTAATCAAAATACTAATACAAAATATATTATTATTTACCAAAGTACCTTAAAAACTAGAGGTTGGATTATCCTAACTAGGATACCGAGGATTAGGCGATCAAAACGTCACTTTGACCATTTTTCTATAATATTTAAAAAAAAAAAACCGCGCTTGCAACACTAAATTACATCAATAGAAGTCGTTTAACCGCATCAAAACGCAATATATCCATATGAAAACAAATGTTAAAAAGTGCTTTATTCTTCAAAACGTCACTTATCCAGTGTAATGGGTTTATAAGATATTACGTTTTTGTTAGTTTCAGAAAAATTTGTTCGAATGGAAAAGTTACGTCTTGTCTTGATCGTCTACTCCTCTCAATCTATTGCCTATATAAATAGGTCCCGTTCTTCTTAAATTTGATAATCATTCAGATTTATGTGCAAATAATATTATTATACCTATAGTTAAGTAGGTGTAAATAAAGTGAAAATAAAAATGAAAAAAGGCATAATTCAAGTCCGCGCCCACTATATTACCACTCTGGTATAAATAGTGATTAGGTCCGTTTAAAAAAAAAAGGCATAACTCTTATGTTTATATGTTTTGTTATGTTTTCCTGTTTCGTTTCCATTTAATGTCAATTAAGTATATTTTATTAAAATTTATATTGTATTGCGTTGAAACAGTTAAAATTTCGGTATTGTTAGTTAACTATCAGTTAATGTATGTATCTACGGTAACCATCAGGCACATTAGCGCCAGTGACAGTTCATCTATCTTTTGGTTAATTAAGTCTCCAACGAGGTGTCGTAATGCCCTTGTTAGATAAATTTGTTATTCCGGACAAATGGCTAAGCGAAATTTTTTCACAAAGTCAAAATTATTTATTTCCATAGGATGTTATTACATCACTAGATCCGTCATTACACTTTTTTGGGTGAGTTCATTAACACAATGGCGGAATCTGTGGAGAAGAGCTTACGTTGCGTTTTTGTATTTTTTAACTATATTGATCAGAAAACTATAAAATTAATGCGATTTATCTAGTTCACTTGCATTATCAAAGTTTTATTTCCAAAGTTTTTCTTTTACAAAATCTCAAAATTGTATACGAGTATAACTCGAGATCTCTACGGCATTATCATGATGAAAGATGTGCCGCAGCAATAAAATTGCATCAAATTCCATGCAACAGTTTTTGCGTGATGCGCGTACAAACATAGACAACATCAATCAACATCAACGGCCCGTTACAGTCCACTGCTGGACTATGAGCCTCCTCCACTTAAGTGGAGGGTTTTGCCATAATCTCCACGCTTGGCAGGCGGGTTGGAGATCGCAGATTAAAAGGTTACTGTATCAGAGACCGCTGCTGCCCGTTCCCTGTTCAATGTGTAGTTCCTAAGTCGCCTCTTACGACACCCACGGGAAGAGCAGGGGTTGGTGACAAATGTATTCTACTCTGCCGTCACCACACGGCTGACATAGACAAACTATAAAAAAAAAAAAAATTGTTCTAACTTCTATCGTTCTTTTAAAGAGCCTTTATAATAGATATAAATTTAAAAAAATATATCTTATTATATCGGCAAGTTACAATTATATTTACATATATATTCAGTTTAAGTGTAAAGTAATTGGTTACCAAATCACGGGGTACCATAGAAACTACACATTGAACACTAATTACATTTGGAGACTGCATTATTAATTGACAAGCTCAGATTAGCTGACAATCGCTGTGGTATGAAATGTAATCTGAATTGCAAATCACCGACAAAATGTTCACATTGTTTTCAGATTAGGTACTGATAATTAATTTTGGCGATATAGGTTTGTTATTAATAACAGCGTTAGTTGCAAAACAAATATTACTTAGATAGAAAACATTTTTTTTGGACTTTTCCAAAACACGCAAGATGACATTATGAGTACAGTCAACTAATAAATTACCTGATCCTCCCCGCTCGAAACCGATGAGATTATTTCACGTGATAGTTTATATATTATGTACATTTGATTTTATAAATAGTTTAATATTTTGCACAATATGCGAAATTTTATGACAGAGCATAAACAATTACTAAAACTATATAGATTTCAAGCAGGGGGGGAGTCAAGTAACATGTCAGCAGACTGTACAAAAGAGGCTATAATTCAAAAGTACAATAATGTTTAATATTTAATTAACCGTCCCTAAATATTTGATCAAAAGACATGTACTTCTTCGAGACCTTTGCCGCAAAAAGCAAAAGCTCTGCCAACTATCCCACAACACAACGAAAGTAAAAATTACTTACAAAATACCAAAACAAAACTTTGGGTAACGTGTTAGCTAAATAACACAAACCCTCATCAACATCAACATCAACGGCCTGTTACAGTCCACTGCTGGACTATGAGCCTCCTCCTCCTGTGGAGGGTTTTGCCATAATCACCACGCTTGGCAGGTGGGTTGGAGATCGCAGATTAAAAGGTTTCTGTATCAGAGAGCGCTGCTGCCCGTTCCCTGTTCAATGTCTAGTCCCTAAGTCACCTCTTACGACACCCACGGGAAGAGTAGGGGTTGGTGACAAATGTATTCTATTCTGCCGTCACCACACGACAACACAAACCCTCACGGGTGGTTGAATATTTAACCCGTAAATATTTTTTTTCTCAAAAATATTTTTTCGATTTTGAGATCAGATTCTAATCTGATCAGATAACCGAGTTTTATGTATGAAATTTAAATTTCTTGATACTTTTGAGGAATATTTGCTCAGTTGTATCGCACGAGATGTTTTGCAGTATTTTAACTAACACGTTGTTCGTTATGTATCGAGTCGGCCACATAAGTGAAGACAACGAAAATGTCATACCGGTTCTAAAATTGAACGAAAATTCTCGTCGACTCGCCAGAAGTTGGGCACAAGTAGCAGAAGCCTTCTGCCAATGACAGCAAACCTCGTTTCGGAAACAAGACCTAACTTGCGCGCACTGGGCACTGAAAGAATGAACTTTTAAATTTGTTTCAGAGTCCTCCTACATAAAGAATCAAAGTTCTTAAGTAATCTTGATCCGTGTCGAAACTTCGTAATAAAGTAACAGTCGGAGAAATGGTTGAAAACGTTTGCCACTTTAACGTTTTAGTCTTTCCGAGAGCGCAGTTATTTCTCATTTTGCGTCTTATTATAATTTGTAACCAGTACTTGAAAGTCTGCATCGTGGGGTGTAAGCCAGCCTTGAGTTGGACGATCAAGTCTGTCTTTTTTTTTTCTAAATATTGGGTGCTAATGTCATTGCTGTTGCAGTATTAATTTACCTACCCAAGCGCGACCGAAACAACAATGTGTTCCTAATTAGACTCTGCATTTAGCAAAATCTAAAAGCTCCCTTAGGAGACAACACTGGGCAAGTGCTAATTCGTCGACTTCACGCACAACCTTTGAAATTCTCCGGAGGCATGTGCAGGTATATTCTAAATGTTTACCTTCACCTTAAGAGCATGAAAAACACATGTTATATAATTATATTTATTATACTTCAAAAACACCTTCAAATGGCGTCTCCCCAATGGAAAACAGCAGTTTTTAATAGACATTTATCTGACGATATCGCTCATTTAATTTAACCATAATTAGAGAGCAGCTACTTACTATAGAGAAATAACAGCTAAAATCAATAATAATATCATCATCAACAACTCATAAGTGTCCCCACCGAATGGCCCGAGCCTACTCTGAATTAGGGCGATTAGGCCTTAGTCAACCACGCTGGCTCAGTGCGGGTTGGTAGACTTCACACACAACCTTTGAATTTCTTCGCAGGAGTGTACAGGATTCATCACGGTGTTTTCCTTCACCTTAAATGTGCATAGAATTGGAAATGTGGTGGGGATCGAACTCGCGTCTTTCGGATGAAAGACCACGCTGCCACTAGACCACCGAAATCAATAATAATAAACCAATTATATGACCAGCAAAAAGTCAAATAAACAATAATAAAATCGCTTCTGAAATAAAAAATTGTAGTGAAAAAAATATCCCAATCATTTGTTGAATGTCGAAAAGTTTGTAATAAAAAACGAATGAGAATTGTAAAAAACACGTGAATATTTGCTGAATTTCGTTTGCACAGAGATAACCGGATATTGAAAAGTAAATTTCAAAGCGAAACGTCATTTCAAATGTACTATGCAGCTTTGTAGTGGGAAAGTAATCTGTTAGAAATTTCGCGTATGATTGTGTTTGAATCATTGGTTATGTTAGGCTCTCCTCTGTGATCAGGCTCTTGGCCTTCTGGAGTCATATCTAACAGATAAGGTTCAGATGGTCGATGTTAATGGGAAAAGATCACCCGGATCTTCAATAAGTATGGGCGTCCCGCAGGGTTCAATTCTTGGTCCTTTCTTGTTTTTAGTATATATTAATGATTTACCTTATCTTGTTAAAGCAAAACATGGGTTAGTATTGTTTGCCGATGATACTTCTTTGATATTTAAAGTTAAAAGAAAACAATCAAACTATGACGACGTAAACAATGCTATCTCTAGTATAGTAAATTGGTTTACTGTTAATAATTTATTACTGAATGAAAAGAAAACTAAATGTTTTAAATTCGTATTACCCAATGTGAAACCGGTAACTACAGATATATTTATAAAAGGACAGAAATTGGACCTTGTAGATTCGACTGTCTTTTTGGGCATTACTTTAGATGTCAAACTACAATGGGATTCTCATATAAAAAAATTGTCGAACCGAATGAGCTCAGCAGCGTTCGCAGTTAAAAAAATTAGAGCCCTTACCGACATAGACACCGCTAGACTAGTCTACTTCAGTTACTTTCACAGTCTAATGACCTATGGTATTTTATTGTGGGGTCACGCTGCGAATGCTAATAGTATATTTATTTTGCAGAAACGGACTGTTCGTGCAATTTATAGATTAGGGCCTAGAGTGTCACTGAGGGAAAAGTTTAAAGAAATCAATATTCTGACATTAATTGTGTCTCAATATATCTATGACAATCTTGTGTATATAAAACGAAATATAAGTAATTTTCAGAAGCACAGTGATATACGAGGGCTGATTGATAAGTTTCCGAAACGACAAAGAAAAACTTTAAAAATCTATTTAAAATAAATGTATTTCTCAACGTAGTTTCCTTCTACCTCGATGCATTTAGTCCAGCGCTTCTCCAATGCCGTTACACCAGTTTGATAAAATGTTTTCTCCAACCCCTCAAAATACTCGTCCACGGCAACAATGACTTCTTCATTTGATGAAAATCTCTGGCCACCTAACCATTTCTTCAGGTTTGGGAATAAGTGGAAGTCACACGGGGCCAGATCCGGGGAATAGGGTGGATGCGGTAGCAATTCGAACCGCAATTCATGGAGTTTGGCGACTGCAACCATTGACGTGTGTGCAGGTGCGTTGTCATGGTGGAACAAAACTTTTTTCTTGGCCAAATGTGGTCGTTTTTACTGGATTTCTTCACTTAATTTTTGCAGCAAGCTTGCGTAGTATTCTCCATTTATTGTTTTTCCTTTTTGCAGATAATCCACTAAAATAATCCCTCGAGCATCCCAAAAAACAGTCGCCATCACTTTGCCGGCCGACAAAACCGTTTTTGCTTTCTTCGGCGCAGGTCTTCCGCTCTCAGTCCACTGCTTAGATTGTTCTTTTGTCTCGGGAGTATAATGATGTATCCAGGTTTCATCGAATGTTACATAACGCCGCGAAAACTCGTTAGGATCTCGGTTAAACAGCGCCAAACACTCCGATGAATCGTCCACTCGACGTTGCTTTTGGTCAACAGTGAGCAAACGCGGCACCCATCGCGCGCAAAGCTTTTTCATTCCCAAATGTTGGTGCAAAATATTGAAAACACGTTCAGATGAAATGCTCACCATCTCTGCTATCTCTCGCAACTTCAAGCGCCGATCATTCGATACAATTTTGTGAATTTTTTTGATCATGTCCGGATTCGTGACTTCATTTGGACGGCCAGACCTGTGGGCGTCTTCGCAGCTCTGTCTTCCATGTTTAAAATCAGTTACCCAGGTGTGAATTGTACTCAATGCAGGAGCAGAATTACCTAAAACACTGTCTAGCTTGGTTTTAATCTGGGTTGCTGTTTTCTGTTTTAAAACGTAAAACTTTATCACCGCACGAATTTCGTTTCTTTCCATTGTTAAGAAAATTTACGACAGAGAAAGTTCTACGTCCTATCAAACAAATTCCACCAGTTCGATTAAATTCAAATTTGGCGTTTTTCAAAAAGATGCCAAAATATAATGTAATATTTTTTTTTTGCGTATCATTTTTTTAAGTTCGTCGTTTCGGCCAGTTATCAATCAGCCCAGGTATACAACTTTAATACTAGAAATAAAGACAAGTTGGTTGCTTATGTCAGCCGACTACATAAAATTAGTAATTCTTTCAAAGGCAATAATGTATACGCTATTACAATAAGGTCCCTACTGATATTAAAAACTTGCCTTTAGACAAGTTTAAAATAATTATAAAACAGAAATTGTATAAAAAAGGTTACTATAGGATATCTGATTACTTAGAAGACAGATATCCATGGAAATAGATTGTTTGAGTAACAGGCTTTTTCGATATATAATAAGCATTAATTTTGTAATTAACAATATTTTATTTAAAAAAGGAAACGCAAAAGATGCGACGACTGTGGAGTTTCTTCGGTGAGCTCTTCTCCACAGATTCCGCCATTGTGTTAGTGAACTCACACAAAAAAATGTAATAACGGATTTAAGTGATGTAATAACATCCTATGGAAATAAATTATTTTGACTTTGACTTTGTGACTTTTTTTTTTATGTTGTATGTATGTCCTACTTTTAGGGCAAGAATCTCCCCTTTCTTTTACAATTATCACGAAGAGAAACTTTTAAGTTGCTTTCCGCTTACATACATCAATAAAGGTGAAATAAATAAGAAAATCCTTGCCAACAAACGGTCTGGAATTTAGTCTCGAACTTCTTTGGTCATAGATAATTAATAATTTAATACGGTACATTTTAAGGTTATGCGGTTAGTTACGATTTTTATAAAATTTATTTTTCTAGACCAGTTCTAGGACCATCGCTGGATTCGACCACTTCTTTTTATGCCCATTTTGGTACAGTGTGCAAAATTGGCATCAATATTTTTGTGTACTGTTCTTCTTCTTGTTCAAACTTTCAGTGTTTAACAGTATTCCCACTGGGAATCGAACCTTAAACCTCCACAATGACAGTCGAACGTTTAACCGTTCGGTCGTCGCTGCGTACATTTAATATTATTTCCAACAACTCGACCAACCCGCACTGGGCCAGCGTAGTCGACTAAGGCCTAATCCCCTAATTCAGGGTAGGCTCGAGCCCCCCAGTGGGGACGTATATGAGTTGCTGATGATGACCTAATCGATCCATTCGATCCTAATGAACTGACAGGTAACATCACAAAATAGTAGGTTTGTAGAACTATCAAATCCTCCCTAACTAAATAAATAGAATTTCGAAACAAAACTCATATAGCAAGCTGCCAGTGCCCGGTGGAAACTTGTCTCCGTGAGTAATGGTCGAGTTGACAGCTCGTCAGTACTGCGGGATGCGCCAGACCCTCGGGACTTCGTGTTAAAGTTTATGACATGTTGTGTTTTCATAATCGGGCTATTTCATAAAACAATAGGGAATAATGCATAAAATAATATTTTTTTGTTTATTTGTTTATTTTAGGGAAAGAAACAGCCTTAATTTAGTACATTAAAGATATACAGTACAAAAAATGCATAAGCCAACAATGTTTCCACTTAACAATAGTCAACAAAGCATTGAGTAAGACTTAAGTAACATATATAGCTTAATAACATTATATTAAATAAATAACATTAAATTGATGCAGAATCATTGGAAAGTTATGAGCATTTTAATAAGTTTTTGAATTTAAGGTAACTATTTTGTTATAATTATCTTTTTTTTTTTCATAGTTTTTCTGAAAGTATACAAAAATAGAATGCTGGTAGTCAAAACAAAAACAAGTCCCACAAATAAGTCCCTCTTAGAAAAACAACATTTTCTATGGCAGATTGATAGCTGATGCTGTCTGATGCCCATAGTACAAGTTTTGCTTAGTTTGGGATGAGATGGCCGTGTGTGAGATGTTCCCACAATTTTTTTAACAAAAATTAGTTAGTTTGTATTAGTTTACTTCGTGTTAGTATTAGTTAAGTCAGCTCAAATGTAATAGTAGATGTATACCTAATTAATAAAAGAAAAGTAAATTGGCAATGAAGAATGTATACTATTTAGGTAATTGTAAATACAGGTGGCACCGAGGTCTTTTAGCGTGACTAATATATTTGACGTCAGTACTTATATTTTAAGGAAATAAGCTTAGATCAAATATAGTGGTAGATACACGAACGCCGCTCGAAAAACGGCGCCATCAAAACAAGGCATAAACTAAGCGTATGCCTTGTTTTAATCTCAGTCGCTAATCGACAGCGCCGATTGTGTAACGTTACGATGCGTAAATGTGCACTGAAAATGTGCAAAAAAAAGACGCGAGTGTCGTA
This sequence comes from Carpatolechia fugitivella, assembly GCA_951230895.1. Taxonomy (NCBI): domain Eukaryota; kingdom Metazoa; phylum Arthropoda; class Insecta; order Lepidoptera; family Gelechiidae; genus Carpatolechia; species Carpatolechia fugitivella. The sequence continues at coordinate 15,177,011 of OX579656.1, forward strand.
TTTTCAGTTAGAATAGTTTTGTAATTACGATATTTTAAGTATTTATTGCATTTCTTGGCATTTCATTATTGTTTAAGTAATATGGTCTATAATTCAAGTTTGGGTACACAACTTAACGGCTATTTTGCACATACCTAAAGCGGTATAATACCTGTATAAGCATGTGTAAAGTATAGTTGATGCGGTGCCATGATTTGCGTTAGATTTTGTATGAGAACGTGTATCTACCGCTATATTTGATCTAAGGAAATAAGTAATTTATTTACGTGTATTAACATTGTAATCTAGTAAGCGAGCAATTCTTGTATATAAAGGTTTATATACCTTTGAAAAAAAAAATATATAAAAAGAATCTCGGAAACGGCTGCAATTATTTCGATGAATTTTAGTATACACCCTATATTTTATCGGGGGCGATAAATTTGGTACATGACCACTTCTACAAAATTATCACTTCTGCCGATAACCAGTTATATATATGACCACTTCTTCCAATTACCACTTTTGTCAGAAATCTGCTTCTTTCCGAATTATGTAGTACTAAATTAACGCTAAAGAGTTAGGTCCTCAATTACCTAACCGTGTCAAATTCCATTGCAATAAATTCTCCGTGGATATTTTCGAACAAGTTTGCGCAAATATAGTTACACTTAAGAAAATATTACTGTTCAAGTTATAACTCGATACTTGATTTTAAACGAGCAGCGGCAATAGATGGCGCTTTTGTTTGGGCGATTTATTTAACAATTTATGGATGCTCGCGAATTTGACTCGCTCTGGATTTATTAAGGTGAGCTTTAGGAAAATTTATTGTTCGTGCTGTAAGCAGCAGGGTTCGATTTTGTGTTTTGTTTTGGCGTGTATCTTTAGCTCAGAACAGTGGTTTCAATGTTAGAAGAGAAACAGCCTCCATGGCCGAGTGGTCGAGCGTTTGACGCTCATTACGGAGGTTCCGGGTTCGATTCCCGGCGGGGATACTGTCAAAGAAAAATGTTTTTGTGGGAATTTTCCCATTTTGGTTAGGACTGCATGCTGAATCACCCAATAGTCCGAAATGAAAAATGGTTCCGTGCTTCGAAAAGCACGTTAAGTCGTTGGTTCCGGCTACTATCTAGTCGTTACACGAGCCAAGTTAGTGGTTTTTGGTGCATCTTTCTTTTTCGGACACAACCTGCAATGTCCTAACCAAACTGAGGAAAGTCTCACGAAGAGGTTTTTGCTTCACAGTGTCCCCACCGAGAATCAAACCCGGAACCTCCGTAATGGGCGTAGAAATCTCGACCACTCGGCCACGGAGGCTGTATTTGGTTAAAACGATACTTGAGGTTGTGGCCCAGCAGCCGCCACAAAGCTGCCGAGCACCACACAAAGGATGTTGTAGAGTATTTTAATATAAAACGTGGCAAAAACAGGGTTCAGTCCGTAGGAAAATGTATTTATTTATGTATTTATATAATATATTTTATAAAACTGGAGAAATAGAAACATGAACAAGTAAGAGATCAGGACATGAAGTGAGAAATTTAGCAGAAAAAAGACAAAATCGAAACGTAAGAAATCTAAATTTGAAAATGAATTTTAAATGAAAGATAAAACTGCCAGCAAGAAAGGTTGCCAGTCATAAAACAGGAAAGAGAACGAATGTCTCATTACAAGGTTATTAGTTTACTTCTTAGTGATAGGTTGATGCACCGTCACGAACCTCGACGTAACGACCCAGTACACATTTGGAACATAATTCGTCGTGGTCAGCTTGTGGGCTACTACACCTGGGGGCCGTTTCACGAAGCTACAAGTTACAAATTACAAGTACAATTTGACGTACATTACGTAGACGATTAGATAAAACGATAAGGGCTTACAGTTTAGGCGAAATGGCTACGCAATGAATATCAAATTGTAACTTGTTACTTGTAAATTGTTGCTTCGTGAAACGGGGCCCTGTAGGTACACATGATTTGACCTTATTTTAAATCCGGAACCCACACGACTTTTCCTCAAGTCTCCTTGTAAGAACCACTTCAGGAAGACAATATTTTTATGGCACCACTGCCAGGGAACCTTATTGCTAAAACAAAAAAAAAACCTACATATTTTATCATATCTACCTAAAAAAATCATAAGAATGATTTCTTATTATTGCTGGCCACGCGTAAAAATAACAAATGAAAAAATCATAAAAATAATCGAGTATGGACAAAAAGTAGCCAGTAAAATTATAAAAAAGAAGTAAATCGAAATAAGAGACAGAATGGTAGCTAACGAGGCGGGTTTCGCTTCCGCCAATTTAAGTACTCGTATCTGACCGTTCGCGGTCCGATCGCCGCGGGCCGATCGTAATTAAAACTTCGCCCCATAAACTATGATTAAAAACTCCGACAGGAACATACGGCTACTGTTCTGGTGTGAAAATGTTTTCGTTTCCTTTTTTTGTATATTACCATGCAGAAAAAAAAAACGAAAACTTTCGTGTGGGTCGTAAACTTGGCAAAGTTACACCAAAATCACTGGACAGTGCACAAATAGAGATAACATAGTTTCAAACAATAAAAAAAAAGTTATGTATTAGATCTATCCGTTTGGGTGGGAACTATAATGCCACGGACTAACTAATATTATAAATGGACGTGTATTGCTTATAAAACATCTCTTTTTTTTCGTCAGGGGTGAATGGCATTGCGAATTTTCAAAGTGAAGAAATTAATCTTAAAGCCGAAGCCATAAAAAAGTTTCAAATGTTTTTTATGTCTATTACATCCTTGCGCTGAACAAATAGATTGTAATTCATAATTCATAAAAATTTATTTGCAAGAACATAGTATTTCAAGAAGATGTTACATAGTATTTCAAAAAGATGTTACACAAAGATCCCCGACTCCTTGAAATTTATTTAACATATTTATTTTATTTTATTTTATTTGATTGAGAACTGACTTTTATCGAACCTGACTTTAAAAACTGACTTTATCGAACCTGCTCACAAAATTTCACGAGAATTGGTTCAGAAACGTGACCTGTAGAGTGGAACAAACAAACAGACAGATGGACAGACAGACAGATAGACTTACAAAAGCAATTTTGGCCAAGCTGAAACCGAGATGCTTCACTCGCTCGGTCAATTAGTTTCATCACAGTTTCATCATTGATTTGATTATCGATGCTTCCTGTTATTTTCCTTACTAGTAACTGAGCTTTGGCAAAACTTTGTCAAAAAATCCATCTTTAAACAATCAAACACTCAACCAGTGGCACCATTTGAGGCTAATTCCAATCTCAAATAGAATTATGTCCTCACGGCTCGAAGGGCTCGAGCCAACCCAGAATAAAATCACTATTTTTAGGAATCCTGAAGTTTTTTACTAAACTTCACTTGTTTCCCAGAAAAAATAATTAGCGTAGACTGAAATCAAATCTATTTGTTTATCTTTTCGAATATTATAAACGCGGGAATAACTTTATCTGTCTGTTAAGCTGACTGGTCGCATTTTTGGCAATTAATAAGGTAATTTTATTCAACATATTCCTTAACTTAGTACTGTACCTGGTTTAATAGGGTAGCTAAGTCTATAACAATACTAATACGAGTTTCCACCGCTACACTATACTACTATCGTTATTTTCTTGCTCCAGACTCGGTTGTAAAATGAATGAATGAATGAATGAATATACTTTATTGCACACACAGAAACTAAAACTTCTTTCTTCTTCTTTTTTTCTTCTTTCTTTCTCCTTCTCAGTATATTTCATTAATTCATTCATTTCGTTCATTCATTTCATTCACTCACTCACGGGCTTTATGGGATGACGTAACGCCGCAGGAGTCTGTAGCGAGAAAATAACGATACTATATAGTTACACCAGTTTTTTCCATTTTTACGTGAGTGTTTCCGTTTTAATACTAATATTATTTATTGCAGACCAAACGTAATATAAACACAAAAAAGGCAAATTGCGGACTTAACGCTTTCAGCGATTTCTTCCAGGCAATAAACATAATTTGGATTATGAAAGACAAAGTTTCCATTGTTACGTGAGTGTTTCCGTTTTTAAATAAATAATAGCGTAACGTATGTTTAATGGTGTAGTAGTTACGGCCGCTGCTTTCCATCCGGAAGATGCGGGTTCGATTCTCATTACGTACCAGTCTGTTTTTGGAAAATGTACGTTTATTCGTACGGTGTAGGAAAACGAAACGAAACCTGCACGCTGTTGCAAATAAATAAAGGGGTTGTGTGTCGACCAACCCACACTGGGCCAGCATGTCGACTAAGGCCATTGCCCTAATTCATAAAAAAACATTTAAGACTTTTTTATGACTTCGGCTTTAAGATTGATTTCTTCACTTTGAAAATTTGCAATGCCATTCACCCCTGACGAAAAAAATGAGGTGTAATTATAAGCTATACACGTCCGTGTGTTGGTTACTCTGTGTGTCTGTCCGTGGCATTAATATCTCCCAAACGGATAGATCTAATACATAACTTTATTTTATATGTAATTTACATACCTTATCAAATAATAATTATAACCAGTTAACGTATGATTCATAACACAAATGTTATTCTTTGTGTCCTAATATTTTATTAAAATACTTTTCTACATTTATAAACAAAAAATATTTTGTCAACTCTAGACAAAGCGAATGAAAAGTCTGAGCAAAGGAAAAAAAAACGTAAAAGAATATCATATATTTTTCATATTATGAAAACGGACACCGATATTTTTTCAAAGCAACCTCAAAGTTAAAGAAAACGGAGGCTCGTTATAATTTTATTTTACAAAGCTTTCTAAACCATCGCTGGCTTTAATTATCCCCTTCCTCGAAATAACAAGAAATGGATCAACTAAGACATTTTCCGAATAGGAAATGAACCTTAATCGTAATATTTCCCTTTGAATATTAATGTTAGTTGTTTAAATAGACAAACCTAATAGAATAAGATGTGATACTGTCATGAAAATATTGACCGAAAAATATTTTTTGTGAATATTTTTTTGTGGTTTGCTTTTGGCATGTTTTTACTTACTTATCAATCAGTAGCGTACACGATTTTCCTACTAATATTATAAATGCGAAAGTTTGGATGTTTGGATGTTTGTTGCCGAATCACGCTTGAACCACTGGACGGATCGGGATGAAACTTGGCATACGTTTAGGTTAGGCCCTGGAATAGGACATAGGATACTTTTTATACCGCGGGAAAACACTTCATTCCCACGGGAAAACCAATTTAACGCGGGTAAAACCGCGGGCGAAAAGCTAGTTATAATAATAATAAAAAAGTATTTTTTTATACATTTCTATTACTTTTGGAAATAGAGTATATATCATTATATATAAACCAGTGCAGTTTTCATACAGAAGCTTTCATAAGCAATCAATGAGGGTGTTGCATGGGGTGTTTATCAGGGTTGCGAAATGAAAAAAAGATGTATGCTCTTAAAAATTAATGCCAATCGATTTATTGTATAATTGTGAAGAACAAAGCCATTTTTTTTTCATTCATCATCATCGTGAGTTGTTAAGTCAACACAACTCACAAAACCTGGCCCTTTTGAACCGGTCTTGGCTTGCATACGAGTACATGTTTTTTATGTAAAATAAGTGTTGCGAATTGATTTCACTCTTTTTCATTTTGTACTTTCCAAAGATTAATAATAATTATTTTTAAATTAATGCATTTTCTTTCCCAAACTTCTTAAAAACATTAAAAACCAATTTAAAAGCGATGTGCTTTTTTTTTTATTATACTAAATATTTTTTTGATTAATTTTGAGGATGTGGCAACCCTGCGCAGGGGCGCCGGGCCCCAAGATTCAATTACGGGGCCGCTGACGTGGCGCCACAACTTTCCAGTTTCCACTGGTGTCCACGCCGCCGCCGCGCCGGCTAGCTCGCGCGGTGGCCAGCCACTGACCAACTAACCGTGACGGAGTTGACACTGGGCCAACTTATTACTTAAAGCTAGCAATAAATTCTTGCATCATCGAAAGCTCATATACGTCCCCACTGAGGGGCTCGAGCCTACCCTGAATTAGGGCGATTAGTGCGGGTTGGTCGACTTCATACACATTCTTTGAACTTCTTCGCAGGAGTGTGCAGGTTTCATCACGATGTTTTTCCTTCACCGTAAGAGCCTCGAATAAACGTGCATATGAATTCGAAATTCGAAAACACATTAGTTGGTACGTGGTGGGAATCAAACCCGCGTCTCCCGGACGGGAGGCAGCGGCCCTACTCACTAGACCACCGACGACGCTCTTATAATTCTTGCATAGTTATTACATTTATGTAGGTATAAAATATTTAATTATGTTCAATCTATTACGCTATGATCAACATATGAAGAGAAAATACATAATATCAAGAACATATCATCAAAAACTTTTAAGGTGTCAGTCAACCCCGAGAAAAACTTTTATAATATTGAATGAGGTACTTTAGGCACAGCCGATAAAAACCCGATCGCTTAGGTTCTATTTCAGTATTAAATAATTTTATTTATTTATTTATTTATTATTAGTGATACTTCACAGCACATAAACACATCTTAAATAAAGTGACATTAAAATTATACATAGCCAATAACGAAGATCACATATTATATTTTATCAAGGGTAGGGAGAAAGTTTTTTTTTTTATTCGATACAAAGAAAGAAAAGAAAAAAGTGATTCTATATAAAATTCATAGTAATATATACATAGTAATATGTTTCGGGGTGTGGGGGGTAAGTATAAAGGTGTATGTGCTGTGTATGTGGAGGGTGATTGTGTAGTGAGTGTAAAGATGGAAGAGAGGGAGGCAAGCCCAATGCTTGGGATCGGAAGTCCACTAGCCTCTCTCCCCTCCATCATGTGGGGGTGTCTGTGTGTGTGTATGGAACAAGGGAGAGAAACTGTTGAGTGTATAAGTACCCAAGTTTAAAAATTTGAGCCAAAATAAGTCAATTAATCGTCTGCTGCTAAGATTTTATAATTATTTCGCTTACATCGTCACGTTTCTTCAAGTTAAAGTAGACATTACGGGAAATTTGTCATTTCAGGAAAGTAGACATTTTGGGAAAGTAGACATTTCGGGAAAGTAGATAATTCGGGATATAGTCATTTTGGTAAAGCTGGTAATAAGTTGGTCATTTTGGTAAAGTAGACATTATGTACCTGAGCGTTTCATTTAAATAAGAAAACTCATTTTTGGTTAGCTAGTCAGTGGCTTTGTGCTCGCCAATGAAATAATATGATACTCAACAGTTTTTAATTTTTCGGATATTGCACGTTGTTCTGCCCAGCTTTTCCAAAATATACAAACGTGATGTGATTGTTTTTATACAAAAAATAATACTTCTAATGATTTTACCTTTTGGTAATTGAGTAAAAAGCCACATGTGAATTTATTACCGCCATTACAAAGAGAGTGATTGCAGTAGGTTATATTATGAACTAGCGGTCTACCCGTGGCTGCGCTTGCATTATGTAAGATTTTAACGTGGGAATAAGATTTTTTCCCATAAAAAGTATTCTATGTGTTAATCCAGGTTACAAACTATCTCTATTCCAAATTTCATCTAAATCCGTTGAGTACTTTTAACGTGAAGGTGGAACAAACATCCAAACACCTAAACATTCAAATATAATTTCACATTTATAATATTAGTGTGATAATTCGTTACATAAAATTCCGTTTTTAGCAAAGCCTCACATTGAGCGAAAAATATTGTATCTAATACAAATTGGTCTTCCTGTAAACAAGTTGCCTTCATGTGAAACTTTGCCAAGTTTCAGTCTGTGTTTCTATAACCCATGCAGATAAAGAATATATCTGAAAATGGCGTCCGCTCGCATGCTAACTCGCTCACAATCTATCGCTATCTATATAGCTAGATAGATTGTGAGCGAGTTAGCATGCGAGCGGACGCCATTTTCATTATTTTTTATTATTATTATTTAAAACGGGACGGGTTTTTTATTATTAATTAATGATACTAATAATAATAACAAAAAATATAAGCGCGAACTACACTGTGTGAGTATAGACTCACACAGTGTAGTTCACGCTGTAAAAAAAATAATGACAAAAATCAGTGTTCGCAAACAACGATAATTATTGTCATTGATGTTGATGACATTCTTCCTGAAATCGTACATAATAATGTAAATAAATAATTTTAACTTATCCCATGTTGTTTTTTCTTATATTTACCCTTGCTCCTTATTTATTTCATTAATATTTTTTGTCATTATTATTAGTATCATTAATTAATAATAAAAAACCCGTCCCGTCCCGTTTTAAATCATAATAATAAAAAAGAATAATAAATACCAAAAAAAAGTCAGTAGGAAAAATAAAAATCGATTTTTGAGAACTTGTTTTGCCAATCGTACTATAAGTACCCGCCGCCATTTTCAGATCTATTCTTTATCTGCACGGCTTATACTCGTACAGCATGTTAGCAGAGCGACCAAATCTGAATCAAAAATATTTTATTCGAATTGAAATTTTTGCAAATCATATTTTGACGTCAAAGCTAGCAAAAACAAGGGAAGCTTGTTCATGTTTGGCACTTTCACTTTTAGTATAAGCTCTCTGTGAAGAAGAACGACTGAAGAAAACTCGACAAAACAATAATTCGAAAATAACAGAAATACATTATCCAGCATCAAGCCCAAACCCTAAAACGAACAACAGACGTGTACACACATTAAGAAGAACATTCCACCACTATACAATTAATTGTAACCCCACAAATGATGCAGGAGTAGTTTCATTTGAGCTGAACAGCAATCAGTAAAGTTGGGCCAAGGAATAAATATCCCTTGGGCAGGGGGCAGGTCCCGCCACGACTAATTGCTGCCCTGCCAGTATTGATGTCCATGATGTGGGGATCAGTGTAAATTATCTATAGTATCCCACACTAGGCTATTATCGTTCATCACTATTTTGTGAATGTGATTAATGGCGATTATCTACTCGTTTAGACTTAGAGTAAAAATATATTTTGATCGAAGCAAAAAAGGATTGATCGATCTTGGACAGGATCTTTGCAAAGAGACTTAGCAAAAAAGGAAAAAATATCGATTTTGGACAAGATCTTCGCAAACAGTACGTCTTTGTAAAATTAAATCCTTTTCCTTACTAATATTATAAACGCGAAAGTTTGTATGTATGGACGAATGTATCCACGCAAAAACTACTGAACGGATTGGGATGAAATTTGGAATATATTTTGTATCATAGATTAACACATAAGATACTTTTTATGGGAAAACGTATTATTCCCACAGGAAAATGTTACACAACGCGAGCGTAGCCGCGGGCGGACTGTGGGGACATCTCTAAACCGCCATCTGATCCCGAAATAGGCAGGGCCAGTACTATTGGTATCAGACAGCTGATATAGCATATAATATGTGTAAAAAGTGTCCTGTTAATCCAGATTACAAACTATCTCCATTCCAAATTTTATCGAAATCCGTTGAGTATTTTCATATTTTATAATAGTGTGATTTACTTAATTATTTTGTTGCAGATCAATGGTCGACCGACACATGACGGGTTCGCCCCAAACAAAAGCAGCCTGGTGGCTGGCGACGTTCTTATGTGTATTTGTCACAGGTAAAATTAACATTAACCGTGTGGTGACGGCAGAGTAGAATACATTTGTCACCAACCCCTACTCTTCCCGTGGGTGTCGTGTCGTAGGAGGCGACTTAGGGACTACACATTGAACAGGGAACGGGCAGCAGCGCTCTCTGATACAGTAACCTTTAAATCTGCGATCTCCAACCCGCCTGCCAAGCGTGGAGATTATGGCAAAACCCTACACTTAAGTGGAGGAGGCTCATAGTCCAGCAGTGGATTGTAACGGGCCGTTGATGATGTTGAAATGTTTAGTACAGCTGCCGCGGTATAACTCGAACCAGCGCAATAGGACATTTTTAGGTGTGATTAGAAGTGAAGAATGAGCGCGGGGGGACAGCCATAGTAACTAGCATAGCAACGGCACGGTTACTGCGTAACCATAGTAACCCTTACTACGATCATTTACAAGGACAGTGGCGTGCAGAATGATTTAATTTGTTTTGTCGTAATAGGGGATCGGACTGTTCACCATATTTTGTGAATTTACCATATTTTATGAATTATTTTTAAAATATAGATTAGTAGCAGACGATTCGTGAAGAAAAAAACAGAATTGGTTGAAAAACTAATTTACAGTGATTTTTTAAAGTTTCAATATGTCTGTCTCTTTCAAAAACGATTTTTTGCATGGAGATTATATTGCGTTACTAACAATTGACGTCACAAGTGGGTATGTGCCTCTCTGTCTAATCTTTAATTTCAAACCTTTATAACTCGGTCAATTTTAAATATAGAGTAAAAATTATTTTAGTGTTCGATAGCAGAAACTAAGAAGTTTGGATTTATAAAATAAAAAAAAAGTAGTCCGATCCCCTATTGATTGTCATATTGAGCGCCATGTTGGGTCAAGTTATGTTGCGGCAACTGTACTATCTTAATTTTATTTTAAGATAAATCAGCACCACATAATAGTTAATGAGTACGTTAATCATAATTATATACTTACTTAGCAAGACATTTACACACGACACGTTTAGACGACGATATTTTGACACGTTTTACTATTACTTGGTTCACATCATTGTAACTCCCCGACCCTAATGTAAATTAAAACTATGTAGAACAACGTGTGTCTGTTGTAAGACATAGAGAAAGTTATAATAAAAGATTCGAGACGAATTAAGAGAATTTTTGTTTTTTTAATACGTTCTTGTAATGAATTTTTATAATTTTAATACGTTCGTGTAATGAATGTTTTTAATTTTATTACGTTCTTGTAATGAATGTTTTTAATTTTAATACGTTCTTGTATTGGACATTTTTGATATTTCTAAAATTAATAACTCAGAAACTAAAAGAGATAATGCAAAACTAAATGCATACTTGGGGTGCATAGACTGAGATACGTTCGCATTGTGAGTTTCAGAAATATCGAACAAGTTTAGGAAAAGGGCCTGTTGACCTAGCGCGTACCGTCGATGCGTGTCGTCAATATACATGGTGGGAGGCAGTCGGCCGTCTAGGAATAGATGGCTGGCGGAACGTTAAGTTCAAGAAAATTTACATTATTATAAAAGTGCAAAAATAGACTAATATAAGTCTATACTTGGAAAACCAAGTGAAATAATTGCCGAACCTAAAGTCGCAGGCGCTGCACAGCCTCTCACTGCCTTTCGACGGGATTTCGGTCCCTGAAGACTGGCGTGCTGCCTGTTTGATATGGGAACGGTTAATTATGCCTCTATGGATGACATATCCCATCCGAGATGGTCAAAAATGAAAATCGAGGGAATCATAGGCTTGACGCACCTAGATGACCTAATGAAAGCGGACACGGCCGCTGGATCAAACTGATCATATAATGCACTATATTTGACCATCTCATAGAGAGCCCTTATCTGACGCATGAAGACGAGGTATAACTATCGCTGCTATGATATTGTTGGCATTGCATGTCTAGCTCTGAACCGCTGATGTATGGGTCGCATCCTAGGCGTGATAAGTACACTAAGTTTACCCCCGATAGTGGAGTTAACAATATCTTAGTGGCTACCTTCAAGACGCAAGTCTGTGGAGAGATTTCCGTATCTGACCTATGAAGATGTGGAGTAACCATCGGGCTGCTATGAATGCCGCTACCACTGTATGTCTAGCTCTGAACCGCTGATTGACCAAAGACGCATACAGCGACTTGAATACATAGCCGCGGATGGGGACTTGTCCACATTCGTGTGCGGTGGACCTCAGACTGATTAGTGTCGATGATGGTCTTTCAAGTCTTAACCCCGATAATGGAGGTAGCGGAGGACATAGTGGCTTCCTTCAAGACATAAGTCTGTGAAGAGGCATACTGGAACGAGTTTATTAATTGAGAACGAGAAACTGGACGTGGACTGCCCTGGTTAATATCATCATGTATGATTTATTACTGAATCAACTGTGCGATGTAATATCGACACATATGGTTGCAAGGAGAGGAGGCTCATAGTCCAGCAGTGGACTGGACGAGCGATAATGAAGGCTGTAATGCTATATTCAGAGCGATAGCTGAAATGAGTCTTTAGATTCATATGCGGTCTCAGGCACGGAGACGCGCGGCGGAGATATATATATATGGAGATATGAAGTTGGAGCAGATCTGCCCTGGCAGTACCGTTCAGATAGACGGAGTGTAACCCCACAACCCTAATGTAAAATAAAACTATGTCTAACAACGTGTGTCTGTTGAATGGCATAGAAAAAATCGAAATAAGGCTGAATAAAAATCATGGCGCGGAGCCGAAAATTTTATGTTTCCTAAAAAGCGAATTATTTATATGTGGCTGAGAGCAGACGATGCCAACGAACGAGCAATAGCTATCCCTGTGCATGGGAACTCCGAATACAAGGTTTAAAACCGTATTTGGACATTTTTCACTTCCGTTATACGTTCTTGTATTGAACTTTTTCGAATAACTCAAAAACTAAAAGAGATAGCGCCAAACTAAGAGCATATGTGTGATGCCGAGACCGACTTACATCTATATTGTGAGTTTCAGCAAAATTGGGGAACTTTGTTGGAAAATCCGTGTTGACCCTACGCGTACCGTCGATGCGACTCTCGAATATATGTATGGGGAAGGCAGCCGTCGGCCAGTGATGGTCGGAGGCGACAAGTATTAATGATAAAAATCATAATATGTTAAAGTTTGGATATTGACTGAAAAGTTCAATATAGGTTTGGAAAAATATGAAAATATTTGCTATAACCAAAGTTACAGGCGCTGCTAAAAACTTCCCCTGTTCGTCTCTTACGCCGCCTAGCTTGAGACGACGGCATCCTGAGAGGCAAAGGGGCCACCCTTAAACCTTTATTGACTAATCCAAACTAACCAGTGTGGTCTGCACATCCTGGTAGAATATATTATGGTGGCTGAGTGGATGATGCTAGATAGCAGATACAGACGCCGGCTGGAGCCTATACCTCTAGAGTTACTTAACAGAGGACAAGCATACGTAGACCATCGGCCGCAACGCATTATGGATCTGGAACCTCTCACGAATCCGCGTTGTCTCCAATGCCGCTGTCCTAATAAGAACCACCTCACGTGTCGCCCAAGCACGCAGAATGGGGAGAGGAAATGGCAAAGGCCCATCCGCAATGTATTCTAACTATTAACGAGGGCCATGACTAGGGAAGAGGATTCGCGACCCTTTACCCCGGACATGGGCACTCAAAACCATGTCTGACGCTTGAAGATGTGGTATACCCGTCATTAGCTGATGTTGACACTGCATGCCCAGCTCTGAACCGCTGATTGATCGAGACACGTAGAGCAACTTGAATACATCTTCGCCGATGGGACTTGTCCACATCTGTGCGCTGTGGATCTCAAGATGCTTAGTATCGATGAAGGTCTTTCAAGTATTACCCCCGGTAGTGGCATCGGCAAAGGCTAATGACTCCTCTGAGACGCAAGTCTGCGGAGCGACTTTCTGTGAAGTTTTCTGCTCTGGACGTGAAGCTGCTCGAGTTATGCTCTAATTAATGTATAATCACAAAGCAGAATAAGACCCGAATATCGTAAAGCGATATCAGTGCATATGATTGTAAATGCATCTGCTAAATGGGCTTTGGTGAATGAATCTATGACCACATGCTGCTGTGGCTTAGATCACGCTAGACAAGGGATAGTTATGCAAGCCCAAAAGAGTAGTGTCCCCAAAAGGACCGGGTGCATATAGCACCGTTCCCTTCAGAGAAATATTGTTGCACTCAGCGAAGGGAACATGGAGCATACTCGAACCAGTGGATCAGTTCGGCAGGAGATGAGCAGAGAGTTGGGAGTTATTTAATATGTTTAAATAAGTATTTAAATGTATATATAAGGGGTTATATTCCCTTCACTCCCATCGAACGCAATACGTCGGACACTTCGGTGGAAGACCAGGATTAGCCTCCTAAAAGGTTACCACAGCGGCTCAGCCGTATCGGGAACGCTACGGCTAGTATCGATTGGACGTAGTCCACTAGCTTCGGCTTACCACGAGAAGCTTATGCTTTCAACGAAGAGACTTTGGTCTCCAACCAACGCTTAAGGCGCACCGGTCGGACCAGAGTCCGCTGTAGACAATCCTTCGGGATTGTCTATTTTTTTAACCTTTTCCTACACCTCTGTGGTGAGGGGAGGTCAGGAGCGTTCTGGAGGACAGAATGGGCAGTGTCTCACAGAGAGCGCGTTGGCGGGGCGTTTATTCTCGCTCGCCTCGTAAATGCTTTAACAGTTGGTTTGCTGTAAAGGTGTGAGCGTATCGGGTCTTTGCTTCTGAGCTGTTGTCTTGCTCGGGATCTGGGGTCTAGCAATCAACTAGCTGAAGGAACTAAAACTAGTTCCTTCGTCAGGGCTGGATCTTGCTGGATCTTGCTGGATCTCTTGTGGGATGGTAGTAAGGAAGACACAGAGAGATTATGTAACTGTATTTTTCAATACGGTTGACATAGCTTAAGGAGAAGGTTGCCCAGGGCGAGGGCAAGGATGGCCGTCTCCGAGCAGTATCATTAGAGAGACTTGGAGCACGGCTATTCTGTTGAGGAAGAGAGACTCAACGAAAGTTCTTATGAGAACTAGAAGCTCATAATGAGCTAGAGCTTCCAAGGAAGCTCAGGTCAATAAAAGACCAAAACCAGGGGCGATACGCTATGTGGGAAATACATTGTTCATTCAATGATATTTCCTACTTTTTATAACTTCCCTGATGATCGAGCAGGGAGGAATTGATAGCTAGGAATTACATAGATGTTGTACAGAGACACTTTGTTTAATTTCGTAGTTAGAATGCCCAAGAAAAACGAGCTCACTGTAATCTTCTAAAAGAGCTTGGGTTACTCACACAAAGTAGTACGATTCCGCTACTAGATGATCATTGGCCAATTTTAATTATTATAGAGATCAAGTGTGCAGTTACAATTTGGTGCCGTGACCAGGATTTTAGGACCGTAACAAGAACAGTGGCCTTAAGCCACAATTTGTTGCTAGTGAAATGGAAAGAAGATTACAGTGTGGTTGTTGAAAATACCCGTAGAGATTTGTAGAACAAATTGGATTGTAGTAGAAAAATACTTATGTGCGTTTCTTTTGTTACAGAGTCTTGGCTGCAACAGAAATAAAGAATAATTAAACAGTGCATATAAACAATATTGACAAAGTCAAAAAAAAAAAAGTGTTAAAAGAACAATTAAGTGAATAGGATTTGGTGCATGACAATGGGCAGTAGATCCGATTATGAGGAGTGCCGCGAGGAGAGGGAAGAAGAGAGAATGCAAGAACCTCCTCGCAAGAAGGCCAAAAAGGCCAATAAACAAAAGAGAAAGGAGAGAATGGTGGTTGAGCCAACGGAGGACGTTGGCTCTAACAGTAGGGAGTTTATGCTCTTGTACAAACTCATGACAAAGACAACTAGAACTCTCACAGATAAGATAGAGGAGTTAGAGAAGGAAATGTCGCGAACAGCGACAGCGCACAAGGCGCTTGAGGTGGAAGTTCAGAAAGGAACGGGGGGTGAGGCCAGTAGTGGCACCCTATCTCCATTAGGGAACAAGAAGGAAGAAAAGAAAATTGTCTATAGCATTACCAATCTCAATTCTGAGAAACCAAAGTTCTCAGGAATTGGTAACAAAGACAAGTACGGGAAAATAGTGCACCCGGTTACATTCCTAGAAGATCTGACCGCGTATTTGCGGAAGATTCCTGCCCAAGGAAGAGAACTAGATATAGTTCAGGAATGTCTGATGGACCAAGCGAGGGATTGGTCGCGTATATACATGAGTCGTTGGCATTCTTTTGATGATTTTAAATCAGATTTTTTGGACACATATTGGAGTGAAGTGGAACAGAACAGAGTCCGTAGAGACATAGTCTCCAATAAGTGGGATAAAGGGAAATATCCCACGATGTTAAGTCATTTCCTAGGCTTAGCAGGCCAGGTAAACTTATTGACATTTACAATCCCCGAAAGACAGTTGGTGGCTGATATAATGCGCCACTATCCCAAAGAAGTGCAACAACTATGGGCGCTGTCCAGAGAGGACTCTATACTGGCAGCGTCAGAATTTCTAAGGAACATGGATATGATCAATCAGTCAGAAGGGGAATCAGCCAAAATAGTGAGTCAGTCGATGAACTCCCATCCGGGAGGGAGACAGGACCCTAAACAATACAAGAGGAGATTCGAGAACTGGATTCGACCGAGAGGAGGGGCGCCACGCGACCGAGGCGGAGTGCAAGCAACGAAACCATTCGTCGCGACCAGTTCAGCAGCAGTCGTGGAGGTGGAGACTCCGAAGGAGAAGCCCAGTTTAAACTAGAAAGTACTATTTGTCCAACCCCCGGGCAGGTAGTCAATGTTATCAGAGACGGGGGGCTGACCGATTTGGACTCGACTTCGGTCGGTTATAAAATCATGTCAAAACAAGGTTGGAAGACAGGCCAACCTTTAGGAAAAACCTTTAAAGGAATCTTAAAACCGATCATAGCACGAGGCCAGAGAGGGAGGGCCGGAATCGGATATCATACTGGCGAAGATGAAATTATATCAGAGCTGATTACAGCCCGATTTGATTTGCTATCAATGGAAAAGGTCGTGGAAGCACATGCCACAACAATGACCAGTACGGTCTTTAATGATGACCAAAGAAATAAAGAACTTATGGAAGGGCTGCGGCCTGATATAATTGTGATCTGTGAAGGACTTAGAATCATGGCTTTGTTAGATACGGGGTCAGAGATTACATGCATCTCAGAGGACTTATATGTGGAATTAAAATCGAAAAATGAGAAAGTCCCCGTGGTACCAGTCAAAGGGTTCCAAGTAAAGGGGGCTGTCGGTCAAAGATCGTCAAAAATAACTATACAGGTTCATCTTAAAGTTGAACTGACGAAGGGGTTTGACATGGAAATACCCTTTTTAGTGGTGCCAGGTCTTACAAGACCCATGATTCTGGGTTTTGATTTTATGTGCCAATATCAAATCCGAATCTTATTAGATAAAGCCGTTGGAATGTATGTCAGACGTGGCGTGGAGCCAGTATTTGTACCGTTTGCACATTATAAAGAGAGTCTAGAAACGAAAAAGCTAAATTCATTAAATTCTAATTCGATTAAAGGTGATTGTTTTGAAAGTGCGAATTTGGACCGAACTGAGATCAAAACTGGAGCAGACATAGGGTCGGAAGGGATGGAGAAATTGACAGCTTTGCTGGACAAGTTTAACACGCTTTTTTCGGCAAAGTTGGGTCGAGCAAATTGTTATGAACATAAGATTGTTATGCAACATGGGACACCGATTGTTAAGCAATCGTATCCTATACCATACGCTTACAAAGCGAAATTGGAAGAGAAGTTAAATGAGATGGAAGAAATGGGGATAATCTCAAGACGATCAACGCCATACTCTAGTCCGTTGACGTTTACACTGAAAAAGGATGGTTCAGTGCGCGTTTTATTAGATGCGAGAGGGATAAACCAGTACATGGTACCCGAAACAGAAAAACCACCAATGCAATTGGATGTGTTGAACTCGTTTCACGGAGCGAAGTTTATTACTACCATTGATTTGAACAATGCGTATTTTCAGATACCAATAAACGAACAAGGGAAGCAATATACTGGCTTTACATTTAATGGGAAAAGCTATGTATACAATGTTTTACCGATGGGCTTAAGAACGTCAGTTGGAAGTTTCTCTCGAGCCATGGATGTGATACTGGGTCCTGAAGTTAGAGAGTTTTGTGTCAATTATCTTGATGACTTAGCTGTTATAACGACAGGGACTTTAGATACACATCTTGAGCACGTTGAAACAGTCCTACAGAAGTTGTTGAAAGCTGGACTTACTTGTAATTTACGGAAATGTGAATTCATTTGTAAGGAGGTAAAGATGTTGGGGTTCATTATTTCAACCGATGGGATAAGGACTGATCCTGACAAGATACGTGCGATACGCGAATTTCCAATTCCAAAGAAGGTAAAACAAGTTCGGGCGTTCCTTGGCTTATGCAACTTCTATAGACGGTTTATTCCGGATTATAATCGAAGTATAATGCCCCTCTGCGAGGTATTAAAAAAGGGACGCAGCTGGATATGGGGAGATGTTGAACATCAAGCATTTGAAGATCTGAAAAGGAGATTCATTAATACAATAATGTTACATCATCCAGACTTTTCCAAATCTTATTATATCCAAACGGATTGTTCAGGAATAGGTTTAGCTGGAGTGTTGTTTCAGAAAGATGACCAAGGAAGCCCAAGGATCCTGGGATTTAACAGCAAAGCTTTAAGAGGAGCCGAACTTAATTGGACCACCACGGAACAGGAGTTCTTCGCAGTTATTAGCACAGTCAAGAAGTTCGAGACTTATCTCAGAGGGGCGAAATTTTGTGTACTAACTGACCACAAAGCACTCTTGTTCGTGCAGAATATGAAGTTATATAACAGCCGTATAACAAGATGGATATTATACCTAGAACAGTTTGATTATACTGTTGAGCATGTGGCGGGGCGATTGAACACAGCAGCAGATGTGCTCTCTCGATATTTGCCTAGTAGTGAGTTCATACAGGAAGAAAAAGCTGTATGCCCAGAAATAGCCTATCTGGGAACAAAACCTAATCGAGGTTTGAACGAACAAATCAAGCAACTAGATCGAATGCAAGAGGAAGATGAGTTTTGTGGCAAAAAGATCGAATTGACACAACAAGGCAAAAAGTCCAGATATTTTATAAAAGAAAGTAAATTGTATATTCAGTTTGGAGAAAGAGAGGTGATAGTGTTGCCGGAAATTATGAGAGAGGAGTTGATCAAACAAGTGCATCTAGAAATGGGTCACCAGGGAGCCTATAAGGTTATCAAGTACATTAAGGACAGGTTCTTTTGGCCCAATTTGGCAAGGCAAGTTAAGAAGCAAGTTAGAGGATGTCATATTTGTCAGTTAGCAAAATGCAACAATTTCAAATATGTGGGACCATGTAAATCAATAGTTACACAGAATATTGGGGACTTGGTAATGGCAGATTTGTATGGACCACTACCTTCAGGGGTGTTTGGTTTTCAGTACATTCTGGTTGTCCAGGATTCCTTCAGTAAATTTGTGAAACTGTTTCCGCTAAGAAAAGCAACGGCGAAAGCTTGTATTACCAAAATGTTGCAGTTTACGGAGATAATTGTACCCAAAGTAATCATGACTGATAATGGAAGGCAATTTAACTGTAAACTTTGGAAAGAAACATTAAATGGAATAGGTGTAAAGACCGTCTACACCACGATAAGAAATCCTCGACCAAACACAACTGAAAGGGTGAACAAAGAACTGGGACGGATGTTTCGAACATACTGTCATGAAAAGCATTCTAGTTGGGCCACTAGATTACCTGAAATTGAAGTACTATATAACAATACTAGACACGATAGCACTGGGTTTACGCCGTGTGAGATCTTGTATGGAAGATCGATCAACTTCTCATTTGACGAAGATCTGCAAGCCCAAAACTCAGCCTTAGATGTGGGAGAGATAAGAAATGAAGTTCGAATGAATTTGGAAAAGCAAAGCAAATATCGGAGAGAGAAGTTCGATAGGAGCCACAAGTTGATGCAATATCATATTGGAGACCTAGTCAAAATTCGGCGGCTAAATATTTCTAACAAGTTGCAAAAACACATAAGCAAATTTGATTTGTTATACGAAGGACCTTATCGGGTTGCTTCCGTCCCCTTCGACAATGTGTATGTTCTGGAGGATCTAGAATCGGGTCGAATTCGAGGAAAGTATAATGCTATACATTTATCCAAATATTATAAATAAAAATATTTGTCTTAACTAATTATTGTGAATTGGAAATGATGAAAATCAAATTAATTATTGTGAATTGGAAATGATGAAAATCAAACTAATTATTGTGAATTGGAAATAATGAAAATCAAATTGATTATTGTGAATGTTTAAAGTTGTTGTTGCAAATGATTGTAAATATTTACTTTTTAATGCCTGATTATGGTGAATTAAAATTGTGCTATAAGAAACTTGAATAAGTACAAGTGCACTGAGTAGTGTTATGCTAAATGTTAACGTGGTTAACATACACGATCCCTGTGATTAATAAATATTTAAATTGAAATGTCAGAATTATAAAGAAAGGCGACATGCAACGTCTTTATTGTATCAATTTACTTGGGAGTTTTGGGTTACAAAACCCCCAAGTACATTGAAACAATGGAATATGTATAACATATTCAAATTTGTACTTAGTAGGTAAGTGAATTGTAAAGATTAAACACTGAACTCAAGGTTGGTAAATCAGTGTCTAATCTAAGAGAAAAATTGTTTATAATAATAAAACAAGAAGAGAAAAAAAAAAAAAAAAAAAAAAAAAAAAACTGTTGAATAAAAGGATAGCCGTTGGCGACAGGGAGTGGCACAATCAAATCGATTGTGGAAGATCGAATTTAGTACAAGTTGAAATAAGACTAAATTCGAGTAGCATATTAAGTAAGACAAAGGTGGGACTTATGTCCGCGTCTCACCAGGTCATTAGCTTGGACTAATGAAGATTGTGAAACAATCGAAGTGTTTGTTGGGGAAGGAGGCGGCCACTTAGGGAAGAGTAGGAAATCAGAATTAACAGGTTAGAATTTAGGATAGGGACGTAGAGTTAGGTACTGTAATGTTTTGTATTATTAGTAGATAGTTGTGTTTGTTAGGAAAAGGAATAGAATTTATGTCATTTAGGAATTATTAGTGTTATAGTATCAGTAGTTAGGTAGTCAAATAAATTTTATTCCATTTAGGGATTTTAAGAGTTAGATTTAGTATAGGTAGGGAAAAATCACGAAGGCATAAAAAGAGAACTATAAGTACCCTGCAAAGGGGAAACAGAAATAGTTCTCTATTTTTTTTGAGCTGAAAATAAATAGTGTCATTGTACTATAATAATAAACAATGGAAAAGCGAAATATTTGATGATGAAGATTGGGAGAAGGAAGACCGGAAACGGTCTTCAACAATTATTGTAACAATGTCGACTTATTTAGCGATGTCTCAGGGGCCTCTACGGTTTCGGATGTATATCACAAAAAGCTAAATTCAGAAGTCGTTTAAAAGCTGGGTGTCGAGCGTACTGACGATTGTATCGTTTACGTTTTCGATGCTCTAGCGAATTGCGCGTCAACTACAAGGTTAGTGGCGGTTTGTCATTTTAATGTGGAACTCATCTAATTCCGGGCGGAATCGTTTTTGTCTTGTTGATGGTAAACAAATGTTTTCAGTGAGTTCGACAAACTCGCAGGGTTAATTGGCTTAACACTTGGGTCGTTGCAATGGAAGAGAAGTAGTTGCAAGCAAGTGAATGATGCACATTGTGCACATTAACGAAGAACTTTTAAGTAAGTCTTCGAAAACTGATGAGGGGATCAGTAAGAAGAGATAGTTATTGTTCCACAGTACCTCGAGTGAGGGAAATAATAGATGGATCAATATTGATGAAGAGAGATGGTTATTGAACTACAGTACCTCGAGTGAGGGAAATAATAGTTAGTTCAAGTTGTAAAACACACAATCCTATTGAATGAAATTTATTGCACCTAAGGGTTAAAAGGTAAACCTATGTAGAACAACGTGTGTCTGTTGTATGGCATAGAAAAGGTTGATTGGAAGTTTTAGATGAAGGGAATTTTAGCTATTTAAAATTTTTCTTCATAAATTCCGTCAAATTTTGGGGGCTGGATGTAACCCCACAACCCTAATGTAAAATAAAACTATGTCTAACAACGTGTGTCTGTTGAATGGCATAGAAAAAATCGAAATAAGGCTGAATAAAAATCATGGCGCGGAGCCGAAAATTTTATGTTTCCTAAAAAGCGAATTATTTATATGTGGCTGAGAGCAGACGATGCCAACGAACGAGCAATAGCTATCCCTGTGCATGGGAACTCCGAATACAAGGTTTAAAACCGTATTTGGACATTTTTCACTTCCGTTATACGTTCTTGTATTGAACTTTTTCGAATAACTCAAAAACTAAAAGAGATAGCGCCAAACTAAGAGCATATGTGTGATGCCGAGACCGACTTACATCTATATTGTGAGTTTCAGCAAAATTGGGGAACTTTGTTGGAAAATCCGTGTTGACCCTACGCGTACCGTCGATGCGACTCTCGAATATATGTATGGGGAAGGCAGCCGTCGGCCAGTGATGGTCGGAGGCGACAAGTATTAATGATAAAAATCATAATATGTTAAAGTTTGGATATTGACTGAAAAGTTCAATATAGGTTTGGAAAAATATGAAAATATTTGCTATAACCAAAGTTACAGGCGCTGCTAAAAACTTCCCCTGTTCGTCTCTTACGCCGCCTAGCTTGAGACGACGGCATCCTGAGAGGCAAAGGGGCCACCCTTAAACCTTTATTGACTAATCCAAACTAACCAGTGTGGTCTGCACATCCTGGTAGAATATATTATGGTGGCTGAGTGGATGATGCTAGATAGCAGATACAGACGCCGGCTGGAGCCTATACCTCTAGAGTTACTTAACAGAGGACAAGCATACGTAGACCATCGGCCGCAACGCATTATGGATCTGGAACCTCTCACGAATCCGCGTTGTCTCCAATGCCGCTGTCCTAATAAGAACCACCTCACGTGTCGCCCAAGCACGCAGAATGGGGAGAGGAAATGGCAAAGGCCCATCCGCAATGTATTCTAACTATTAACGAGGGCCATGACTAGGGAAGAGGATTCGCGACCCTTTACCCCGGACATGGGCACTCAAAACCATGTCTGACGCTTGAAGATGTGGTATACCCGTCATTAGCTGATGTTGACACTGCATGCCCAGCTCTGAACCGCTGATTGATCGAGACACGTAGAGCAACTTGAATACATCTTCGCCGATGGGACTTGTCCACATCTGTGCGCTGTGGATCTCAAGATGCTTAGTATCGATGAAGGTCTTTCAAGTATTACCCCCGGTAGTGGCATCGGCAAAGGCTAATGACTCCTCTGAGACGCAAGTCTGCGGAGCGACTTTCTGTGAAGTTTTCTGCTCTGGACGTGAAGCTGCTCGAGTTATGCTCTAATTAATGTATAATCACAAAGCAGAATAAGACCCGAATATCGTAAAGCGATATCAGTGCATATGATTGTAAATGCATCTGCTAAATGGGCTTTGGTGAATGAATCTATGACCACATGCTGCTGTGGCTTAGATCACGCTAGACAAGGGATAGTTATGCAAGCCCAAAAGAGTAGTGTCCCCAAAAGGACCGGGTGCATATAGCACCGTTCCCTTCAGAGAAATATTGTTGCACTCAGCGAAGGGAACATGGAGCATACTCGAACCAGTGGATCAGTTCGGCAGGAGATGAGCAGAGAGTTGGGAGTTATTTAATATGTTTAAATAAGTATTTAAATGTATATATAAGGGGTTATATTCCCTTCACTCCCATCGAACGCAATACGTCGGACACTTCGGTGGAAGACCAGGATTAGCCTCCTAAAAGGTTACCACAGCGGCTCAGCCGTATCGGGAACGCTACGGCTAGTATCGATTGGACGTAGTCCACTAGCTTCGGCTTACCACGAGAAGCTTATGCTTTCAACGAAGAGACTTTGGTCTCCAACCAACGCTTAAGGCGCACCGGTCGGACCAGAGTCCGCTGTAGACAATCCTTCGGGATTGTCTATTTTTTTAACCTTTTCCTACACCTCTGTGGTGAGGGGAGGTCAGGAGCGTTCTGGAGGACAGAATGGGCAGTGTCTCACAGAGAGCGCGTTGGCGGGGCGTTTATTCTCGCTCGCCTCGTAAATGCTTTAACAGTTGGTTTGCTGTAAAGGTGTGAGCGTATCGGGTCTTTGCTTCTGAGCTGTTGTCTTGCTCGGGATCTGGGGTCTAGCAATCAACTAGCTGAAGGAACTAAAACTAGTTCCTTCGTCAGGGCTGGATCTTGCTGGATCTTGCTGGATCTCTTGTGGGATGGTAGTAAGGAAGACACAGAGAGATTATGTAACTGTATTTTTCAATACGGTTGACATAGCTTAAGGAGAAGGTTGCCCAGGGCGAGGGCAAGGATGGCCGTCTCCGAGCAGTATCATTAGAGAGACTTGGAGCACGGCTATTCTGTTGAGGAAGAGAGACTCAACGAAAGTTCTTATGAGAACTAGAAGCTCATAATGAGCTAGAGCTTCCAAGGAAGCTCAGGTCAATAAAAGACCAAAACCAGGGGCGATACGCTATGTGGGAAATACATTGTTCATTCAATGATATTTCCTACTTTTTATAACTTCCCTGATGATCGAGCAGGGAGGAATTGATAGCTAGGAATTACATAGATGTTGTACAGAGACACTTTGTTTAATTTCGTAGTTAGAATGCCCAAGAAAAACGAGCTCACTGTAATCTTCTAAAAGAGCTTGGGTTACTCACACAAAGTAGTACGATTCCGCTACTAGATGATCATTGGCCAATTTTAATTATTATAGAGATCAAGTGTGCAGTTACAGGAGATCCAGTATGCAGGAGCAATCCAGATATGAGACCCACAGTCAGTAGCAGCTGTGAGGTCATCCCTTCGAGCTTGCTCGTTGGAAGATGGTTTACCATCATAGGCGCTGGTTCACGTGTGGACTATCCTATAAACACACCCTTGAACGCAATACGTTGGACACTTCGGTGGAAGACGGGATTAGCCTCCCAAAAGGTTACCACAGCGGCTCCGCCGTATCGGGAACGCTACGGCTAGTATCGATTGGACGTAGTCCACTAGCTTCGGCTTACCACGAGAAGCTTATGCCTTCTACGATGGGACTTCGGTTTCCTTCCATGAAGCTTAGGCTTCCTACGATGGGACTTCGGTCTCCTTCCATCGCTTAAGGCGCACCGGTCGGACCAGAGTCCGCTGTAGACAATCCTTCGGGGTTGTCTATTATTTTAACCTTTTTCCTACACCTCTGTGGTGAGGGGAGGACAGGAGCATTCTGAAGGACAGAGTGGGAAGTGACTCACAGAGAGCGCGTTGGTGGAGCGTTTATTCTCACTCGTCTCGTAAATGCTTTAACAGTTAGTTTGCTGTAAAGGTGTGAGCGTATCGGGTCTTTGCTGCTAGACTGCTGTCTTGCTCGGGATCTGGGGTCTTAGCAATCAACTAGCTGAAGGAACTAAAACTAGTTCCTTCGTCAGGGCTGGATCTTGCTAGATCTTGCGGGATCCCTTGTGTGATGGTAGTATGGAAGACACAGAGAGATTATGTAACTGTATTTTTCAATACGGTTGACATAGCTTAAGGAAAAGGGTATCCCGGTGCGTAGAGCTAGGATGGTCGTCTCCAGGAAGTATCATTAGAGAAACTTGGTTATTGATCATTCTGTTGAGGAAATGCCACTCAACGAAAGTTCCTCTAAGAACTAGAAGTTCTATTCAGAACTACAGACGACACACCCGTCGCCGGCTCTAAGGACTCGCTGAGGCAGTCCTGGAGCAATCCTTTTATACCTTTTAAATTACATATATCATGTAATAATCCTTGTGATCCATTTCAGGAATCTGGGCTCTTATTGCAGAAGCAATAAACTTCGAAGTTCTTTTCAGAATACGAAGTTAGTATTGTTTAATAAAGTCGCTGGGATTTCCTGGTGACTTTATTCTTTCAGTCCGCGAACATGGGTAATCAGGAGTAGGCTGCTTGCCGGCTGGCAACTGATACTCTTGTGTTCGGGCGAGAGATAGGGACAAATCAGTATATAGGAATAACATAGAAGTTGAGTAGGCGACTCTATGTGTAATTCCGCAGTTAGAAAACATAATATAAAGACGATCACATTGTAAATTTCTAAAAGAGTTTGGGTTACTCTCACAACGTAGAAAGGATCTGTTATTAGATGATCAACGGCCAATTTTGATTATTATTTTTAGAGATGAGATGTTCAGTTACAATTTGGTGCCGTGACCAGGATATTCTAAATTGTATCGTGAACGGTGGCTATAAGCCACAATTTGTTGCGTGTGAAATGGAAAGAAACTTTACAATGTGAATGTCTAAAAATACCCATAGGACATAGAGATTGAAACGGGTTTTGTGTATTACAGACCGAATTATATTTGGTTAGTGGTGCATGAGGACTTTAGTTTTAGTTTGCTAGGTTACTATGGTTATAAACAAACTTTTCTATTGTTATAGAAGGTTCATGAAACAGTGAAGAGGGACACTGTAAGAAGTGGAATAGGACACTTCAAGGAATAAAAACATAGGCATGAGTCATTCATGAGACAGTGAAGAGGGACTCTGTAAGAAGTGGAATAGGACACTTCAAGGAATAAAAACATAGGCATGAGTCATTCATGAGACAGTGAAGAAGGACATTGTAAGAAGTGGGATAGGACACTTCAAAGAATAAAAACATAGGCATGATTTGTTCATGAAACAGTGATTGGGGACACTGAAAAAAAAAAAAAAAATAGTGTCATTGTACTATAATAATAAACAATGGAAAAGCGAAATATTTGATGATGAAGATTGGGAGAAGGAAGACCGGAGACGGTTTTCAACATTTATTGTAACAATGTCGACTTATTTAGCGATGTCTCAGGGGCCTCTACGGCTTCGGATGTATATCACAAAAAGCTAAATTCAGAAGTCGTTTAAAAGCTGGGTGTCGAGCGTACTGACGATTGTATCGTTTACGTTTTCGAAGCTCTAGCGAATTGCGCGTCAACTACAAGGTTAGTGGCGGTTTGTCATTTTATTGTGGAACTCATCTAATTCCGGGCGGAATCGTTTTTGTCTTGTTGATGGTAAACAAATGTTTTCAGTGAGTTCGACAAACTCGCCGGGTTAATTGGCTTAACACTTGGGTCGTTGCAATGGAAGAGAAGTAGTTGCAAGCAAGTGAATGATGCACATGGTGCACATTAACGAAGAACTTTTAAGTAAGTCTTCAAAAACTGATGAGGGGATCAGTAAGAAGAGATGGTTATTGATCCACAGTACCTCGAGCGAGGGAAATAATAGATGGACCAATATTGATGAAGAGAGATGGTTATTGATCCACAGTACCTCGAGCGAGGGAAATAATAGATGGACCAATATTGATGAAGAGAGATGGTTATTGTTCCACAGTACCTCGAGCGAGGGAAATAATAGATGGATCAATATGGATGAAGAGAGATGGTTTTTGAAGTGAGTCTTCAAAAAGAAGAACTTTTTAGAAAGACTTTCTAGACAGTGATAAAAGTCAAGTAGGTGAATAGGGATTTTGGTGCATGATAGTGGGCGGTAATTCATATTATGAGGACCGCCGCGAGGAGGAAGAGATGGCGCAAAAACCTCCTCGCAAAAAGACATAGAAGAGAAAGGAAAGGCTAGGAAGCACTTTATAACATTATGTTTAAAACGGACAACATGCCTCGCAAGTTAGTCCGAAACGCAGAACCGAACAATACTGCCACTTGCACTTTTAGTTGGATGAATCATAAACGCTTCTGAAGAAGCGAACCAAGTCTAGCAAGCAGAATTACGAAAATTGTGTTTCAAACCGATGGAGGGACATTGCACTATCTAGGTGAACTAATGGCTGCGAAGTCGACCGTTGGAACTAGTTCGACGTAGGTAGAGCAGGTGGAGACTCCTTTTTCGAAACACTCAGATTTATATCGTATAATGCTAACATCCATGCAAGTGTGCAGACCATCAATTGTTGGGGGGCTGTACGAGAATTGTGTTCCGAACAGATGGAGGGACATTGTCATATCTAAGCGAACTAATGGCTGCGTAGACGATCGTTGGAACTAGTTCGATGTAGGTAGGACAGGTGGAGACTCTTTTTCGAAACACTCAGATTTATATCGTATAATGCTAACATCCATGCAAGTGTGCAGACCATCAATTGTTGGGGGGCTGTACGAGAATTGTGTTCCGAACAGATGGAGGGACATTGTCATATCTGAGCGAACTAATGGCTGCGTAGACGATCGTCGGAACTAGTTCGATGTAGGTAGGACAGGTGGAGACTCTTTTTCAAAACACTCAGATTAACATCGTATAATGCTCATATAATCCCCATGCAAGTGGTCCGAACATCAATTGTTGGGGGGCTGTGCAAACCAACAAAAGTTCGGGGCTGACTGACACAAATTCAAGGACAGTTGATTATAATGTTATATTGTTGCGATAAAGATTGGACACTGAGTTCTAAATGGTTCTTAATGTCTTATTTCAATTGTTAGGAAATTATGCACCAATAGGAGTTAGGGAGTAGCACAATCCAATGGAGAGATTAAGTCCAGATTAAAACAATAAAAGTCTAGCAAGACAAAAGGCAAGTTAGGAAATTAATTAACATGTGGTCGGTGGCGAGCCACAGAATGTTATTAATATTATTGTTGATAATTTGGACTGGTTAGGTTTATATAGGTGTGGTTGACGGAGATGGACGTAACCACTTAGGTACAAGTTTTATTTAGCTAGATAAAAAATGGATAATTTAGGATTGTGCTAATATAGGTGTGGTTGACGGAGATGGACGTAGCCACTAGGGTAGAAGTTTTAATGAGCCAGATGGATAATTTAGGATTTAGTTGAGAGTTAGGAAAGTTAGAGTTGTGTAGGTTTTGTTAGCTAGGGGAATATAGAAAATTCCACTATAGGGTTTTAAACATGATTAGGTTAGAAGTTAGGATAGGGAAATATAATCGCGAAGCTGAAACCAATGGAGTGAGTACCTCGAGTGAGGGAAATATAAACGCGAAGCTGAAACCAATGGAGTGAGTACCTCGAGCGAGGGAAAGACGAAAGTTGAATGATTTGGTGAGGTTTTCGGACCGACACGCGGTGGCTTCACGGCCGTCAGCGTTGCTGGAAAGTTGACCAAACTTGATCATTCAGAGGAAGTAAAAGTCGTAACCAGATTTCTGTCGGGGAACCTGCGAAAGGATCATTAACGTATTACGATGCCGCTGCATATGTATTGTATGCTGCGACGGTGCGTATTACGAAAATATCCGTTACTGAATTGCGTCATCGTTGGCTCGACGACGACGCGCTGATGTTTCGGCGTCGCGCAGAATGTTCGATGCAGAAGGGTAAAAATCCGCGCCCCGAGTCGAACGTTGCGTGTTCGTAAACACAATAAAAATGCGGTTAGAAAAGATGTGCATACACACGGAATTGTATAGTACTCGTGCGCGCGTGCAACGAGAGAGAGAACCAGATCCCAGGTTTACTGGTTGATATTGTTTTCCTTTCTTCGCGTGTGTATGACCATTTTCATTGCGTCGTGCATCTTTTCTAAGATACATATTTTAATCAAAAAGCCTGTAAACATTGGAGTGAGTACCTCAAGCGAGGGAAATATAACAGAAGCTTGAGATAGAACTACAGTACCTCGAGTGAGGGAAATAATAGTAATCCTAATCTAACACATGAAATACTTTCCAAATGAAGTTAAGCTGATGGAAATTTTTGTCTTCATGAATTTTAACAAAACTTTGGGGCTGGATGTAACTCCCCGACCCTAATGTAAATTAAAACTATGTAGAACAACGTGTGTCTGTTGTAAGACATAGAGAAAGTTATAATAAAAGATTCGAGACGAATTAAGAGAATTTTTGTTTTTTTAATACGTTCTTGTAATGAATTTTTATAATTTTAATACGTTCGTGTAATGAATGTTTTTAATTTTATTACGTTCTTGTAATGAATGTTTTTAATTTTAATACGTTCTTGTATTGGACATTTTTGATATTTCTAAAATTAATAACTCAGAAACTAAAAGAGATAATGCAAAACTAAATGCATACTTGGGGTGCATAGACTGAGATACGTTCGCATTGTGAGTTTCAGAAATATCGAACAAGTTTAGGAAAAGGGCCTGTTGACCTAGCGCGTACCGTCGATGCGTGTCGTCAATATACATGGTGGGAGGCAGTCGGCCGTCTAGGAATAGATGGCTGGCGGAACGTTAAGTTCAAGAAAATTGACATTATTATAAAAGTGCAAAAATAGACTAATATAAGTCTATACTTGGAAAACCAAGTGAAATAATTGCCGAACCTAAAGTCGCAGGCGCTGCACAGCCTCTCACTGCCTTTCGACGGGATTTCGGTCCCTGAAGACTGGCGTGCTGCCTGTTTGATATGGGAACGGTTAATTATGCCTCTATGGATGACATATCCCATCCGAGATGGTCAAAAATGAAAATCGAGGGAATCATAGGCTTGACGCACCTAGATGACCTAATGAAAGCGGACACGGCCGCTGGATCAAACTGATCATATAATGCACTATATTTGACCATCTCATAGAGAGCCCTTATCTGACGCATGAAGACGAGGTATAACTATCGCTGCTATGATATTGTTGGCATTGCATGTCTAGCTCTGAACCGCTGATGTATGGGTCGCATCCTAGGCGTGATAAGTACACTAAGTTTACCCCCGATAGTGGAGTTAACAATATCTTAGTGGCTACCTTCAAGACGCAAGTCTGTGGAGAGATTTCCGTATCTGACCTATGAAGATGTGGAGTAACCATCGGGCTGCTATGAATGCCGCTACCACTGTATGTCTAGCTCTGAACCGCTGATTGACCAAAGACGCATACAGCGACTTGAATACATAGCCGCGGATGGGGACTTGTCCACATTCGTGTGCGGTGGACCTCAGACTGATTAGTGTCGATGATGGTCTTTCAAGTCTTAACCCCGATAATGGAGGTAGCGGAGGACATAGTGGCTTCCTTCAAGACATAAGTCTGTGAAGAGGCATACTGGAACGAGTTTATTAATTGAGAACGAGAAACTGGACGTGGACTGCCCTGGCTAATATCATCATGTATGATTTATTACTGAATCAACTGTGCGATGTAATATCGACACATATGGTTGCAAGGAGAGGAGGCTCATAGTCCAGCAGTGGACTGGACGAGCGATAATGAAGCTGTAATGCTATATTCAGAGCGATAGCTGAAATGAGTCTTTAGATTCATATGCGGTCTCAGGCACGGAGACGCGCGGCGGAGATATATATATATATGGAGATATGAAGTTGGAGCAGATCTGCCCTGGCAGTACCGTTCAGATAGACGGAGATCCAGTATGCAGGAGCAATCCAGATATGAGACCCACAGTCAGTAGCAGCTGTGAGGTCATCCCTTCGAGCTTGCTCGTTGGAAGATGGTTTACCATCATAGGCGCTGGTTCACGTGTGGACTATCCTATAAACACACCCTTGAACGCAATACGTTGGACACTTCGGTGGAAGACGGGATTAGCCTCCCAAAAGGTTACCACAGCGGCTCAGCCGTATCGGGAACGCTACGGCTAGTATCGATTGGACGTAGTCCACTAGCTTCGGCTTACCACGAGAAGCTTATGCCTTCTACGATGGGACTTCGGTTTCCTTCCATGAAGCTTAGGCTTCCTACGATGGGACTTCGGTCTCCTTCCATCGCTTAAGGCGCACCGGTCGGACCAGAGTCCGCTGTAGACAATCCTTCGGGGTTGTCTATTATTTTAACCTTTTTCCTACACCTCTGTGGTGAGGGGAGGACAGGAGCATTCTGAAGGACAGAGTGGGAAGTGACTCACAGAGAGCGCGTTGGTGGAGCGTTTATTCTCACTCGTCTCGTAAATGCTTTAACAGTTAGTTTGCTGTAAAGGTGTGAGCGTATCGGGTCTTTGCTGCTAGACTGCTGTCTTGCTCGGGATCTGGGGTCTTAGCAATCAACTAGCTGAAGGAACTAAAACTAGTTCCTTCGTCAGGGCTGGATCTTGCTAGATCTTGCGGGATCCCTTGTGTGATGGTAGTATGGAAGACACAGAGAGATTATGTAACTGTATTTTTCAATACGGTTGACATAGCTTAAGGAAAAGGGTATCCCGGTGCGTAGAGCTAGGATGGTCGTCTCCAGGAAGTATCATTAGAGAAACTTGGTTATTGATCATTCTGTTGAGGAAATGCCACTCAACGAAAGTTCCTCTAAGAACTAGAAGTTCTATTCAGAACTACAGACGACACACCCGTCGCCGGCTCTAAGGACTCGCTGAGGCAGTCCTGGAGCAATCCTTTTATACCTTTTAAATTACATATATCATGTAATAATCCTTGTGATCCATTTCAGGAATCTGGGCTCTTATTGCAGAAGCAATAAACTTCGAAGTTCTTTTCAGAATACGAAGTTAGTATTGTTTAATAAAGTCGCTGGGATTTCCTGGTGACTTTATTCTTTCAGTCCACGAACATGGGTAATCAGGAGTAGGCTGCTTGCCGGCTGGCAACTGATACTCCTGTGTTCGGGCGAGAGATAGGGACAAATCAGTATATAGGAATAACATAGAAGTTGAGTAGGCGACTCTATGTGTAATTCCGCAGTTAGAAAACATAATATAAAGACGATCACATTGTAAATTTCTAAAAGAGTTTGGGTTACTCTCACAACGTAGAAAGGATCTGTTATTAGATGATCAACGGCCAATTTTGATTATTATTTTTAGAGATGAGATGTTCAGTTACATCATGTCATAGAACCAGAAAAGAGGTGAAATATTTATATTATTATATTATAATATCAGTTTCCGTAAATATATTTGCTTGTCTGTTGCATTTATATTGTTGCATTATTTCTCACTAGCGGTCCACCTGCGGCTACGCTCGCGTTGTGTAAGATTTTCTCGTGAGAATAAGACTTGTTCCCGTAAAAAGTATGTGTTAATCTAGGTTACAAACTATCTCCATTCCGAATTTCATCCAAATCCCTTTCGTACTGTAAGCATGAAAGCGGAACAAATATCCAAACATCTAAAAATGCAAACATCCAAATATACTTCCACATTTATAATACTACTAGCGATCCGCCCACGGCTACGCTCGCGTTGTGTAAGATTAACATTTGTAAAAAGTATTATATTTACTGAATTTAGTCGTGTGGTGACGGCAGAGTAGAATACATTTGTCACCAACCCTTACTCTTCCCATGGGTGTCGTAGGAGGCGACTTAGGGACTACACATTGAACAGGGAACGGGCAGCAGCGCTCTCTGATACAGTAACCTTTTAATCTGCGATCTCCCGCCTGCCAAGCGTGGAGATTATGACAAAACCCTCCACTTAAATGGAGGAGGCTCAAAGTCTAGTACTGGACTGTAACGGGCCGTGGATGATGATTCTAATTGTTAATACAAGTTACAAACTATCTCTATTCCAAATTTCATTCAAATTTGTTCAGTACTATGAATGAAGGCGGAACAAACATCGAAACATCTAAACATCCAAACATACTTTCAATACTTTCATATTTATGATATTAGTGGGATTCTTGTTCTTATTAGTAGAAAGATATATTTATGACGTTTATTTTTGCAATCAGGTGAGATGCCGATGCAAGGAGAGACTGAACCAGAGTTTTTGCAAGCCTTGGAGAACCACACAGTGACCCAGGGTCGAGACGTGCATTTCACATGTGTCGTCAACCATCTCTCCACCTATAGGGTAAGTTTTGTAGTTAATTTATGTTGTGTCACTTGAAATTAAACACAAATTAATTAATTAATTTATTTATTATTTATAAATACTTATCCTAATATATATTATTTATTGTACACAAAAACATGCAAAGCATTTAAATACTTCAAGTGTGAAGGCGGAACAAACATCCGAACATCTAAACATCCAAATATATTTTAAAATTTATAATACAATTATTTAGTGTAAAAATTAAAACGACACAACAGGTTGTTACTTTTTATATATATTATTTATTTATTACACTCAATATGTGTCACTGAAGGTTCCTTGTCAACACAAAAGTGTTCTTGTATTTCTTGTAATGTTTTATCCTTTGTTTCTGGCAAGTACTTGTTCAACAAAATTATTGAAAAGGTCCATAGAAACCTATTGACCGAAACATGAACGTTTAGTGTTTTTATTTTATTTTGTAGGTCTTTTATATAATTATTATCCAATCTGTGACTATTATCTAATTAGTGCCATTATCATTATAATAACAATAGCGGTCCGCCCGTGGCTACGCTCGCGTTATGTAAGATTTTCCCGTAGGAATAAGACTTTCTCCCGTAAAAAGTATCCAGGTTACAAACTATCTCCATTCCAAATTTCATCCAAATCCGTCCATTAGTTTAGACGTGAAAGAATAACAAACATCTATCCATACATCCTTACATACAGTTTTTTGCGTTTATAATATAAGTTAGGATTATATAACAAGAATTTTGCCATTAAAATAAAGCATGTATTATACCCACACAATATAAAAAAATAGATATTAAAAAAATAAAACTGTTCCAAAACTGGCATCCAAGATGTTCAGTCCGCAAAGCTGAAGTGGGATTGGGCAGGACATGTCTGCCGCTTGCACCCGGATAGGTGGGCTAGAATAGCCACGGAATGGGTGCCGGAGGACGGTCGTTGCCGTCGAGGCCGACCTCGGAGACGATGGCGAGACGACATTGACAGTTTCCACAAGGCTTAGCATCTGGAGGCTCCAGATCGAAACAGTTGGCGAAAGCGATGGGAGGCCTTTGCCCAGCAGTGGGACACGAATACGGCTACATAAAAAAAATACACGTAAAACTATGAAGTTTTAATTTATCTTGTGTACATTTTTCTACATTACATTACATATTTACAAACCAAAATCGTCCCTTACCATGTATTTAATCCCCTTCGGCCGCCTCCCAAAACCTGTGATAATTTGATTCACAGGAAAATTAATGAGGGACAAAAATATTCCTTCTTTTAGTTTATGTATGAAAAATTACTTTTGTAATCAACTCTCTACCTTCGTTACACTCAATTTGTTAAATCAAAGCTTTCTTGTTAACACAAAAGTGGTCTTGTATTTCTTGTAGTGTTTTATCTTTTGTTTCTGGCAAGTATTTATACAACAAAATAGTTGTCATAAAAGACGAAACACCATAAAAAAGAAACGTTCCATGTAAACCTACTGACTGGAACATGAAAGGCGCAAATTTTAAGAAAAGTGTGTATATCGTACAAATTACTGTTCCTGATATAACCATTATAGAACTTTTATATCGTATAGGCATTATTTCACCATACAACGATGTACAAATTATAATTGGTCCTGAGCTTATAGCTAAAGTAAACACCATGAGAAGTGAAATAGAAACGTAGTTATTCTCATTACATACATATAATTTTATCAAATACAAATATAAAGATAATATAAAAAGAGTTGAAATACCAACTGAAGCTGTAATAAAAAGCAAAGTTCTTCTCTTATAATATCTACTTAAAATACATCCTATGTACATGCTTAATACTGTCACACCATCTAAAATTAACATAGTTTTATATGCAGTAAATTCATCCTGTGTTATCTTTTTTACTATATCTATAGCGTATATAC
This sequence comes from Carpatolechia fugitivella, assembly GCA_951230895.1. Taxonomy (NCBI): domain Eukaryota; kingdom Metazoa; phylum Arthropoda; class Insecta; order Lepidoptera; family Gelechiidae; genus Carpatolechia; species Carpatolechia fugitivella. The sequence goes on from OX579656.1 coordinate 15,212,495, forward strand.
TACACACAAACTTTCCAGAGGAATGATAGAGAACAAATACTAAAATACAAAGAAAAAGTGGTTTATAATATTCCGCTGATGTTGTCGTATTGATACCAAGCTTAATACGTTCACAAATAGAAATATTCTCAATTCGTTTATTATTTTTAACATATTCTTCTTGTTCATTAATTATTTGTTCCAATTCTTTTTTCATTTCTTTAGTTTTTCCTTTTAACCAAAAGTGTGCCTTGCTACATTTATTGTAGTATCCTTTACTTGCCAGCCAGTATGGTGACTCTGGCCATATTAGGACTGTTGCAGTGTAAGCACCACATATCAGTGCTACCAGCCCTATATTTTTCCAATGCCAGAATGTTCCAATAATATTTGCTGTCAATATTCCCCAGTAAAACGTGGCCGACTTTAATGTCAAAAATATGCCTCTATACTGAGGAGAACAATACTCAGCTAAAATATTTGGTGAAAGCGTTATACTATTTGTAACTGTTATACCTAAAATAATTTCACTTACAAGGATTTGCGTCACGGTGGAGCTGCAATAGAACACTAAAAATCCTATATTTATAATAAAGCATGAAACCGCAAAAGTCCATTTTCTTCCGATGAAGTGCATAAGTACTGGTAGAACGAGAAGCCAAGGCGTACCAGCTATACCAAGCACGGATGCTGTAAAAAGTAAACTCATTAGTAGGTAGCTTATTGTTATTGTATACTTTTTTGATTTTCTGCAAAACTGAATTACGGCGGAGTAGTAGTTTTCGTAGTAATAAAATCGATAGTTGCTGAATCGGCTCAAAAATAAAAAGAATTGGGTTACAATACAGACTTGATTCAAATAATGCCCATTTCGTTGAGGTATGGAACTAAACTATATTACATAAAATATGATACGTTACATAGATATTCCGCATTTGACATAACGTAGAACTTAAAACAATAATTTAGATGAGATTAAAAGTGGACAAGAACAATTTTCTTCATCTGTAAGCGACCTCCATATAACAAAAATCATTTACTTATGTTTTTCCATTAATAAGAACATCTGATTCTATAAATTAGAATTTAAAAGGCTTACATATCCACGAAGCCATGTCTTCAGTGACAGCATCGGTTGAATTAGCTTCTTTTCTTATCTGCGGTATAAGAACTGTAGCGGAGCCTGCGATTAGGCCACTTAAGAAATACCCCATCCACAGTCCACTGCATACCAGCATCTGTCATAATTCGAGGGGTGAAAGGCTAATGGCGTTAAGCGACACCAAGGGCGATATTGAGTTATATATATATTTGGAATCAGCGAATTTTTTTGCATCTTTTGAGCCGGGTTTCATGCCGATCTGAGCATTTTTTTGTCGCTTAATGCAAATAGATTTGGACTCTGTTTTCTATTGCGCTACTGACTCAAGCGACACAAAAAACTGCCTTTTTTATGGCATGGTTGACTTAAGCTATATTAAAATACTAAGCCTAGTTACTTGAATCGTTTAGCCTTTTTCACTTTTAAACTCAAATGGTTGTTAAAGCTTTTTTCCTGTTTCTATTTGTATGGCAGCTGGTAGGTTAAGTCATTTGGCTTGCCCCAAAATTCACAAACCGCTGTCACTTAAAGCAATTAGCCTGCCACTAAAAAAATAAAAGCTTGTCGCTTGACGCAATTAGCTTTCCACAAAAATATTAGGCATATGTCGCTTGAATTAAATAGCCTGCAGCAAAAACAAACAAATTATGTCATTTGAATTATTTGGCTTTACTCTATTTATGTTTAGAGCAGTGACTTAAAGTAATTAGCCTTTTCGAAAATTTAAGAGAGTAGGTTATTTGAGATAATTTGACGTGTACTTTTTACAAAAAGCGGTCGCTTGTTTCAAAAATTATAAAAATTTTTGTACTTAAATCAGTTTTCCTTTTCTACTCTCAGTAAGAAATGTACGTTTAGCAAATACATTTTTCTATGATACAGTAGATCAATGTCATTTAAGACCTACTTATAATCTTTGCGTTACTCAAAAACTTCTCGTGAATAGTAGGCGTGCGCTTGCGCGGGGCGCTTGAGTCAACGCCGCACCGTCGTCAGGGAGGCCTGGTAAATTGCTGTGATTTCTTATTAAGAACGTAACTGATTGACTGATTGTTACAGTATTAGTAGATTCTATTAAAACTTAGTAAAAGTATGGATAATTAAAAGACAAGTTTTTCTTTTTAAGTGTTTTTATTGCTTACGTTTAAATGTTGTATCTTATAAAAATATGATTCTAATAAACACTCTTTTTCAATATACTTTTTATTTTATTTTCTCCTAACATCAACGAAAACTCTTGTTCAGTGTTCTGCAATTTTGATATGGATAAAGATTTTATTATAGTCTTAACGACCAATGTCAAATTAAATTTAAATAAATGAGGATTTAGGTCCTTGAGATTAGAATATTGATCGTTGCTTGAGTCACTTTTCCTGCACTTAAATAAGAATGGAATTGGTCTTTCAGTATATTAGACGTAATCTATTTCGCCCATAGCTGGGTAGTACAATCTATTGGCTTTATACGAAAAACACTATTACGACCTCTTTGAGTCATTTAGCTTTCCACAAATTTTGATAGCCATTGTATCTTAAATCATTTGGTTTTACTCCAAAAACAAGTGGAACCGTCGCTTAAGTGTTTTTTCCTTACTCTGAAAAAATAAACAAACAAGTATTTTTGACTCAAGCGACATTTATTACTGTAACCGTTTATTCTATTTGTTTAAAAACTACAACATTTGATGAGGATTCTGATTTCAAAAAGAACTGTATACTTAGAATTTAAATTAAATGAAAAACTGAACTTCTAAAATTTTTTTTCTAATTTTCAAAACTTTAAAACGCTCTAGTGTAAAGTTCCAAAAATGTCGCTTAACGCCATTAGCCTTTCACAGGGGTGACATGATTTCGATATGTATTGATTTTAGATTCCAGAGGTTTCTTGACCATAAATCAAGAAATAAGACCATATCAAGTAAGAAAAAACTAAAACTGTTTTTATTAGATAAGGTTTTATGATGATGATGATGATGTCCTCCCAAACGTATCCGTCGACGGCGACACCCTTAGCCTATGTTATCCTGGGCGGAATGGCGAACTGCTGTCAACTCGGGACTAGGAAAATGTGAACGCGCCCGTCTTGAAGACCTTGACGCCAACCGCCAGTTTCGAAAAAACTCGACCCAAGCCCTCCTACGACTATACTTATAATAATAATAATAATAATAATTCAAGTGGGTCTCTTTATTGTGCTTCTTGCAATAGGACTTTCAAAACCAAATTTAGTTTTGCGAGTCACGCTCGCGCCCATAAGGTTTTATACAGCGTCAATGACATATGATTTTATTGTGTAGAATGGATTATTTTTTGGTTTAATTAAATTTTATTTTTATAATGGATGAATTTTTGTATTGACATTTTAATTTTATCGAATTTTAATTTTATGTTGACTTTTATAAGTGTAATTAAATGTTACGTGACTATAAATTTTATTGAATTAATGATTGTGCAACCATCCAAAGATATATGATAACGATATTATTATTATTTTCATGAGACACTTTAATTTTCTGATTCGTCATTGTATTATTATTTATTATTTTTAGCTGTAAGCTGTTGTAATTTTTTATTAATTTGTAATGTAAGATAAAATTTCGCACACAGGAAACCGTTATTGAATTGAATAAATGAATAAATATCATATTTTTGAAATCAAATCGCAAAACAACAAATTTTCAAACTTGGGTTAACTTAAAACTGCATTTTCTCGGCAACAGCAACATTTCCAATTATGCCACAAGACACTATTAAAGTTTGAATGAATAATAATAGCTGTCGTCGTTGCTTCCGCGTACGAGCTGATGGGAAGATTGTTTTTGAGGAAGAATCGGAGAGTAGTATGATTATCAGAACTGTTTTCGCCAATAATTATGGGTTCTTCACGTCGTCTGGGAGAAAAAGGAGGAACATGAAATAGTTAAGTAAAGAAAGCAAACTAACCTGTCTTAAAAACGGTGACCATGACGTTTCTTTACTTTCCTCACATGTATCGTGGTTCTCTATGTCCGATATTTTGACTGGCTCGTATGTGATATTTTTCATTATGTTGTTCATAAATTATAATAAAATATTTCGACACCGCGTCAGGTGTATTTTCAGGCACAACAAAGAATAAATTTTCGGTGTTTTGTCACCGTATACTACGCATTGTGTCCGCAGTTGTGTGTACAATTACATTATAATAATATTACCTAGGTATATAGTGTTAATTAATATTCGCTTTTGTTGGAAGTGAAAAACAAAGTTTCTTTGCCTTATTTTTGCTTCACTCCAGGCAGTAAGTCTCCAAAATGTCCAAATTATACAAATCCTTCCTAAATAGATATTATTTTTATAGTTTTTGTTTTTGACAGACATTAATTACAAATAATCTTTATGTAGCTTATTTACTTACTATATTTTTAGTTTGATGTTTTACACTTAAGTTGCCTGGGCATTATCCTGGAATTCTTTGGCCACCGAGAACGGTGAATTTGTCTACAAGACACTTTTGGTATATTATTACGAACGTTTTTATTTGTATACAATTGTACACTTACTAGGTATAAGAGATTAAAATAAATTGTAAAATCTCTATAATTAATTAAGAAGTATAATAACGAATATAGAAACGAATATCTTATTATATAATAAGTATAATATTGAATCATTGATTGAATAACAACATCTTTGATAGTTAGAAAGAAAACTTAATGAATAATAAGATCATTGTCTCCTCCGTCCATAACAATTTCTTTATTTTTTACTCGTATTATGTTACCTCCATAAAATGAATTTATTATTAGGGAATCTTCTTCAGTTTATTTTAAACCCACACTCTCTTTACGCGCTTATAATTTTCTTGAATATGAGTTAATTTAAACACAAATATAAATAAATTATGCTCAACTGAATTAAATAACATTTTTTGACTTATCAACTAAAGTATATAATTGATCTGAATCTTCGGCTGAAACTGTAAAACCTTTAAAACCATCTTCAATTTCTTGTAGTGTTTTGTCTTTAGTTTCGGGCAAAAATTTATAAACTAAATACAAGGAAACAGATGACCCTATGCTATAAAATAGGAACGCACCGTGCAAATCTAATAATGATATAATTACAGGTCCTAGCCTCAAAGTACAGAAATGAATTATATTTACAAAAAGTGAGAGAACAAGAATCGTCCAACTTTTAAATTTTAAAGGTAACATTTCACCTATAAGAGATGACACTAAAATCATTGTACCACTACTTATAGCTATTGAATACAAAGTTAAGAATGATATTGATATTATATTGTTTTCTGTTAATATAGATAACGTTACTAAATATAAATATAAGGAGAGCAGCAATAAACACAATATTGCAACAAGAGTTGTTGATATCATTAAGATTTTTCTTCTGAGAAATTTAGATGAAATGCTCCCAATGTATGAACTTGCTACTGTTACGCCATCAAGTATAAGCATTGTCTTATAAGCAGCTGTTTCGCTATTTGTTATTTTCTTTACAATTTCTATAGCATACATAGTACACACTAACTTACCCGATATGTAATACTGTATTAATACTAACATACTTAGTAATGTAGATTTATAAAATTCCGGCAAAACGACCATCTTTCTAAACTTGACAAATATATTTTTAGAATTGTTTTTTGCTGTTTCGTTTGATTCACGTGTTTGTGATTCAATGAGTCTAGTAAGCTCTTGTTCAGATTCTAAGTCAGTTCCCTTTAACCAGCGATGTGCTGTAGCACATTCCTCAAATCTCCCTTTGCTTGCCAGCCAGTGCGGTGATTCTGGCCACATTACTGCGGTAAATGTGTAACAACAACAAACTAATGCGAGTACTCCAATGTTTTTCCAATGTAGAAATGTTCCTACTGCATTAGCTACCCATATTCCCCATAAAAATGAGGCTGATTTAAAAGTTAAAAACAGGCCTCGATATTTCGGAGCTGAATATTCTGTGAGTATGGCCGTCATAGATGTTTGACTGGCGGTTATTAGTATACCTAATATCAGTTCACTTATTAAAATTTGGATAACTGTGCTGCTACAATAGAACACGATGTAACCTATTAGTGTTATTATTGAAATAACTATGAATGTATATTTTCTTCCAATTACTTCTAAAAGTGGAGGCAGAATGAAGACCCACGGCATTCCTCCAATTCCAAACACAGAATCTGTAAAAGAGAATTAATTCATCAACAGCTCATGTTATTAAAATACTATCAGTTACTTTTATAGGAGTGAGTACTGTAAGGTTCAGGTTTGGTAAATTTTTCGTTTTATGATACAATATATAAAAATATAGTCATACATAACCATGGCGTGAAATCCTCATTAAATTTTGTGGTTGAATTCAGTTCTCGCCTAAGCTGCGGTATGAGGACCGTGGGAGCCCCAATAATCACCCCATTCAAGAAATAAAGTGTCCATATTCCCATTGCTATTGACAGCTGAAATTGAAAAATTCTTTAATAAAACATTTAGTATTTTGATGATATTTTTTTTTATCTTTATTTGGTGACCTCTATAAAAACAAAGTCATTGATTGTACAGAAATAAAAAAATAGAAAAAGTGCACTCATTTGCCTGCCCTGTTCCCTTTATTTGGGGTCGGCGCAATATGTTTTCTTCTTCCTTTCATCCCTGTCAGACGTCACATCACTATTCACTCCCTTCTTACACATATCATCTTTCACGCAATCCATCCATACTTTCCTGGGTCTACCCCTACCTGCTTTTCCATTCACTCTCATATCTAGCATACGTCTGGTGGTATGGGATTCCTCTCTCCGCATCACATTCCCATACCACGACACCCTGTTACTCCTCAACTTGTCCACTATGGGTGCCACTTTCAAGCTTCCCTTTATATGGACAACATTGTTATGTTTTTAGTGCCTGAAATAAAATATATTTTACAAGGGGAAGCTTAAAAGTATAAAATATATTTTATTTTATTTATTTATATACTCATTTCTTATTCTATCTTTCCTCGTCACGCCACACATCCATCTTAACATTCGCATCTCAGCTACATGCAGTCGTCTTTCATCCATGTCCTTAACGGCTTTTATAGAAAAAATGCACTACTGAGAATAATTATATTTATTAAAATATTTAGATGCATCAGTTATTAACTTATAACATAATAATATTATACTCATGAATATCGAGGGGTGAAAGGCTAATGGCGTTAAGCGACACCAAGGGCGATATTGAGTTATATATATATTTGGAATCAGCGAATTTTTTTGCATCTTTTGAGCCGGGTTTCATGCCGATCTGAGCATTTTTTTGTCGCTTAATGCAAATAGATTTGGACTCTGTTTTCTATTGCGCTACTGACTCAAGCGACACAAAAAACTGCCTTTTTTATGGCATGGTTGACTTAAGCTATATTAAAATACTAAGCCTAGTTACTTGAATCGTTTAGCCTTTTTCACTTTTAAACTCTAATGGTTGTTAAAGCTTTTTTCCTGTTTCTATTTGTATGGCAGCTGGTAGGTTAAATCATTTGGCTTGCCCCAAAATTCACAAACCGCTGTCACTTAAAGCAATTAGCCTGCCACTAAAAAAATAAAAGCTTGTCGCTTGACGCAATTAGCTTTCCACAAAAATATTAGGCATATGTCGCTTGAATTAAATAGCCTGCAGCAAAAACAAACAAATTATGTCATTTGAATTATTTGGCTTTACTCTATTTATGTTTAGAGCAGTGACTTAAAGTAATTAGCCTTTTCGAAAATTTAAGAAAGTAGGTTATTTGAGATAATTTGACGTGTACTTTTTACAAAAAGCGGTCGCTTGTTTCAAAAATTATAAAAAGTTTTTGTACTTAAATCAGTTTTCCTTTTCTACTCTCAGTAAGAAATGTATGTTCAGCAAATACATTTTTCTATGATACCAGTAGATCAATGTCATTTAAGACCTACTTATAATCTTTGCGTTACTCAAAAACTTCTCGTGAATAGTAGGCGTGCGCTTGCGCGGGGCGCTTGAGTCAACGCCGCACCGTCGTCAGGGAGGCCTGGTAAATTGCTGAACGTAACTGATTGACTGATTGTTACAGTATTAGTAGATTCTATTAAAACTTAGTAAAAGTATGGATAATTAAAAGACAAGTTTTTCTTTTTAAGTGTTTTTGTTGCTTACGTTTAAAAGTTGTATCTTATAAAAATAAGATTCTAATAAACACTCTTTTTCAATATACTTTTTATTTTATTTTCTCCTAACATCAACGAAAACTCTTGTTCAGTGTTCTGCAATTTTGATATGGATAAAGATTTTATTATAGTCTTAACGACCAATGTCAAATTAAATTTAAATAAATGAGGATTTAGGTCCATGAGATTTGAATATTGATCGTTGCTTGAGTCTTTTTTCCTGCACTTAAATAAGAATGGAATTGGTCTTTCAGCATATTAGACGTAATCTATTTCGCCCATAGCTGGGTAGTACAATCTATTGGCTTTACACGAAAAACACTATTACGACCTCTTTGAGTCATTTAGCTTTCCACAAATTTTGATAGCCATTGTATCTTAAATCATTTGGTTTTACTCCAAAAACAAGTGGAACCGTCGCTTAAGTGTTTTTTCCTTACTCTGAAAAAATAAACAAACAAGTATTTTTGACTCAAGCGACATTTATTACTGTAACCGTTTATTCTATTTGTTTAAAAACTACAAAATTTGATGAGGATTATTATTTCAAAAAGAACTGTATACTTAGAATTTAAATTAAATGAAAAACTGAACTTCTACGATTTTTTTTCTAATTTTCAAAACTTTAAAACGCTCTAGTGTAAAGTTCCAAAAATGTCGCTTAACGCCATTAGCCTTTCACCCCTCGATATTATGTTTTTTTATATATTATTTTATTATCTTATTAGCTTGTGAATAAAAAAAAACATGATAGACTTTTCTATTGTTACATAAACCTAAGTAATGATGGCCTATCATCAGCCGCCTCTTTTATCCGAAATAATCACCATAATAATAATATCATAATTACGATGAGATTTTATTCAAAATTTTGCATGATATTACCTGCCTTATGAATGGAGCCCGTACAAACTTTTTATCGATGGGACTGTTAATGTTGTTTTCCAAAAATTTCTCCACAGTTGTATCTGATTTCTCCATTGCGAAAAAATGCCTCTTCGTTATTCAGATGAAGTATGTTCTGGTATTTCAACGCCCTAAAATATCACAAATTTACTTTGTATATCAGAAATAAATATGATAAACGAAAATTCACACTGTGTCTTTTCGCACTTGCCTGTATTAAATTTTTAATAGGGTATTTTCATAAGTTGTCTGTAGGCTTCGATCACAAAGTCCTGCTTTCCCGGCCCCGAACCACGCCGCTCCCGCTCTGTGTGGCTTGGGCTTTACTCAAGACAGCAGGGATCTGTCCCTTTCTGTGATCGAAGTCTGTAGGCAATTTAACAATATCATCTATTTAGATGACTGCTTTGATGACTCAATGGCTTAAATTTCTGATTATTATATGTTTATTTTTCGTTTCCATAAAATAATTTTATATAGTAAATGAAATAGGTTTTCTTCTGTCATTTTTATTGGCTCTACATAACAATGATGATAATTGTATATTCTTAGACTGCTACCTAGTTTTTTACTAGTAACACAACAACATTAATTTAAGCTCTATAGATTTAGAGGATGTTATTGTGTTACACAATGTTTTATATCGTTATACCACACCACCACCACCACAAAGCACCACCAAGCACCACAAGTACACCAACAAGTGCAACACCAACAAGTGCACAAATAGCGTACAATATTACCTATTATCTTCGAGTGTTGCTTATTCAGCTGCGTCTACTAACGGCTCGTAGGCACTTTCCGAAGGCTGAATTTATTAAAATTGAAGTTTAAATAATTTTATTAAAACGGTATATATATCAACATTTTTGAGAAGTTTTGTGCAAAGCAGCATACCTGCAAAAATAATAATAATTTCTGTTTCCTGGATTACGACGGCTCTGGATTTCGGGAGCAAAATCAACAAAACAAGTTTGGGTTCGATACGTGTCTATATTGTTACAAAGTATGTACCTATATTCTACTCTAGCAGGGTTAGCGACATCTAACATTTATTATTAAAACTATTGCAAACACCTGATTCGATAGATAGAAGCGGTTAATACTATCTAGTTACATTAAATCAAGAAATTTAACACAGATGGCGTTAACAGAAACAAAATAAAAGGTGCTGTCTGTGACAATTTCTAACTCTTTTACTAGATATATAAAACAATCACAAATTGACTATTTTTACTTCATTATTTTTGACATTATTTAATTTTTGGTGAGAACCTCTGCTTCTCAAAAATTTTGCAAGTTTCTAAACATATTGTTACTGACATTCAACAAAAGAATTTACAATCACCACATAAAACAAGCAGTCGCCTCAGCAATTCCAACAGCGTCTGACAAATGCAAAAGCATTTTAATAATCGTATAAACTTGTTTCTAGTGCTCAGGTATTCTAGAACATTCGCCGTGCAAGTGCTTGTCGAGAATAATTCCCGCAAACAATGAAATTGTTACTAATTTATTTCCCAACCGCAACAAAGCGAGATGTCACGTGAAAAATGTGAGAAGTGCCGCACGGATGAGACTGTTGCATAGACTATACCACAGGAGACGACTTTGTTTTACGACTAGCGGTTGCGCACTAGTTCCGATCCAAACCCGTAAAAATAAGGTCTGGCGCGACCGTTGAGCTATTTGTATGGTAGTTTACTCTCCTGCTGTTCTGTAACTATCTAAATGGACGCAAAGAGTTAAAATCAGTTATAATTACAGCTGCGGCAATGATGTCAATTTTGGCGTTCCACGAGGGAATGTCTTGGGACCCACGTTATTCTTGATTTATATCAATGATCTCACTGATATGAATTTTGTTTTTCGCATATAGTTTAATCTATTTTAGCTTTTAGATTGTTGTTATTTTGTATGTTAGTTTGTCTGTTCTGTTTAATAGTAAATCTTTTGATTATGTTCGATATTAATAGAAATAAAAAAACTTAACTTTTGAACGGTTATACGCAGCTACTTGATTTTTTTGCATATTTTTAAAAATCTTGTACAGTGGTACGGAACTCTTCGAGCGCGAGTCCGACTCGCAGTTGGTCGATTTTTTATACCAAATTTCCTTCTTATTTGTGTTTTGTTGAGCAAATACGTTATCATTAGCGAAATACGTCTGTAATAAAATAAAAAAAACGTTTTGAAGCGCCGAAACCAAATGTGCAACACCAAAGCGAAGTCTTCTTTCTTAACAGTCCGTGTGCCCGCGCATTCCTCGGGTGAACACCCATTTTACGTGTCGTTCCCTCAGTTTTACATTTGCTACAGCGTTTAAGTCACATTAAGTTTCGCCTCGCGGGGAACAATACAACCGATTTAAAACTTGGAAACGGCGGCGGAAACGCGAGCGATTTATGACATTAATCCAGGACATAAAATGAAATTTTACGCTTGTATGCAGTCGCACTGAAGAATTTTGTGACACTCACACTAATTGCACTGTAAATCCTACTTTGTGTCATTCCTATCTTTTGTTGCAAACGTAAAATGTTACATAGAATTCCTTTTGTGATCTCTACGTCTCAATTCCTCTATTTGACTGAATATTTTGTTTTATGTTCAGAATGAAACTAGATGCTCCGTTTTTTTTTTTAAAGCAACATTGTTTTAATCTCGTTCGTAATGATAAATTGTTATCAGATCTTTTGTTTTATTGTAGGTACCAACAGGCACCTATTTAGTTAATTTTGTCTGAAATCATAGAGATCTGAAAATACGTCACGTGCATAATTTGATTTAAATTTATTTAAATTTAAAAAATATTGAGTGTTCGTTATTAACGTACGTTTTTTTTTTTTTTTTTTTAGGGAAATATACAGTCGACAGTTTATATTATAAGATATAGTTCTAATAAATAGACCTAGAATTTCCACTATTGAAAAAACAATATGATCTATAAGAGAGTTCATATGAGACAGGTCGCCACTTTGGCAAATCTACAAAAAGTGAAGCTACATTAACAATATAAATTAACACATGTAGGTACCTATTATAAAGATAATATAAAATCACAGCTCATCTGTATTTTTAAATAAACTGTTATGAATTTGCGATTTGAATTTGCTTAAAGATACGCCGGAAATGTCTATGACAGAAACGTTACGAATTACGAATACGTTACAGTATAATATTAGCTAATATACTCAACCTTGGCGAATAAAATAAAAATGTCTAAAAGTAGAAACTTAAATAGGTGTTGTTAAATAGTATATGAAACTAAAGTACCAATTTTTCAACCAATAATTATATCGCTACTAATAAAAAAATGGTCCCCACCGAGGGGCTCGAGCTCGTACAGTATACTTTATTAATATTTTTATACAAGCATTTAACCCGCGACTTTGTCCGTATGGTTTTCGTTTAAAAGGACAAAGTTACATTTAACTTCCCCTGAGGGAAATTCCAAAAACAACGTCGAACAATCAATCAATCAATCAGCCTATTGCAGTCCACTGCTGGACGTAGGCTTTACCAAGGGCACGCTAAAGCGCACGATCACCCGTTTTCCTCATCCAGCCACCACCGGCGACCTTCCTCAGTTTACTCTCCAATTAATTCCTAGACACAGTACTTTAAGCTCAGCGTTGATCTGTTAAACAGTATTTCTATTAACATAAATTTTATAAATAAATCGATAATATTTTTATTTTCTCTTAGGTGGCATGGATCAAGTCGGACTCGAAAGCGATCCTTGCAATCCACACCAACATGGTCGCTCTCAACCCTCGTCTGTCAGTCACATACAACAACCACAACACCTGGAAACTCCACGTCAGTAACGTCCAGGCGAATGACTCGGGCACGTACATGTGTCAAGTAAACACCGACCCTATGAAAAGCCAGGTAATTCTTCTATACGCACTAACATGGTAGCCCAAATTACTCAACTGTCAGTCACTTACAACAACCTCAACACCTGAAAACTACACGTCAGTAACGTCAAGGTGAACGAGTTTGGCATGCACATTGCACAATGCACATGCAACATTCTGTTTATCTTTCGTCGTGACTTCTTAACAGTAAACACGTTCCAATTTAAGATCACAAACACGATCACACAAGTCACGAGCAATGCAGCGCAGGCGTCGATTTTGCCAACAAATCCATGTTCGATTCCTACAAGCCGTTTATTAGAATTCACCAGAACTTTGACATCCAAATGGTTATTCAAACAGCTAGTTAGCCTGAAAAAGTGCCTAATTAGTTCTGCTTTAGATTTTTGTGAAACCTACTGGCATTTTCAATTTTTTTGTGTACTTTGCAGTTTCTGTTAATTCTTATTTATGCATTTTTTGTACTTTGTAAGAATTATAACTCAGGCCACCATTTTGTTTTTTTTTTTGTTTTGTATTATTTTAATGAAAATACATTAAAAAAAATTGTAGGTAAAGGTACTTCAATAATAACTCATTTCAAGCTAATTTTGATGCTTTTAAAGCCAATATTACAATAAAAATATATTAATAGTATTTTTTTATTAAACAAATTATTATAATTTGGGAAATATTGAGGGCGCCTGTGTTTTTTAACTAAATCACACCCAACTTTGACGACAAACTGTTATGCGCATAGTGATCAAGCCCGTAACTACTTAAGTATTTAGATGTATTTGAGGAACTAATTTTAGTATAGTTTCTTAAACGTCATCGCCATTGTTTGGTTTATCTTGTAAGTTACCCCATATTTATAAATATTTTATGTGAAAGCTTAAATTATGCTCAAAGTAAAACTAATTGTCTATATTTAACACCTTTTGAAAAATTTGCTTACATGATGCTTAAGTACATACCACATTAATGCCCTCTTTGAAACTAAAATACAACCACGTTAAACTAAGATTCAGGTCCTACTTTGGCTAAACCACAGACTTGAAGTATCTGAAAACGTTATTTCATAGAATCTACGAATTGCTTAAAGGTTTTTTTTTTTGCTTTTAAGTTAAAATCTCTTTGGTTCTAAATTTGTCAGTAATTAGTTAGTTTATGGGTTGGGTGGGCCTTTTTTGGCTTCAGGAGGTTCTGTAGTCCAAAATATAATGTTGTTTGTGTTATGTGGCACTCACCAGCATATTTTTAAAAGAGGTTGTAGAACTTGTTTATGACCTTTTGAGAACCTCTATTGTTCCTTTTCAAGAACTAACATACTTGTGTATTTGCTTAACATACTTGTGTATTGCGCAGATGGGTCACCTTTCAGTGGTGATCCCACCAGACATAGATGACACGGTGATGGAGGGAAGCTCTGCCCGCGAGGGGGGCAACATTCGTCTGTCCTGCACAGCCACGGGGGTCCCTCCTCCGACGGTGATGTGGCGCAGAGAACGCAACAAACCTATTGTATTTAGAGGCGAAGGCGGGAAGGAGAGAAAAGGTAAGGAGTATTTAAAAACTTAGGGTGCGTTCGAAAACGGGTAAAAATTACTCCGAGTGATGCATAAATTACCCCAGAGCAGCGTTCAGAAATGAACTTGCCGAACATCGTTTTTGAACGGCTCAGGTAGAGTAATTTTTGGACCTTTATGTGTAGCAATAATAAAAAAAACCGTACATAATTATTATGTAATCACCATTTTATAATTATTGAGAAAAGTTGAAGGTAAGTAATATTCCTGGTGCCACGCGAAGGGGAAGTGTGTAGTCATTTGAAATAAATTAAAATCTATCGTTTAGTTCCAGCAAAACAATCTAGAATTTCCGATCAATTGATGCATACTAACACCATTAGGCCTACGTTGGCAGAAATTTCCGCTAATTTGTGGTTGAATTTTATAACAGCAGAACTTTCGACGTTGTTTATTATTTCACACTATCCAACCTCAGGTTCGACCGCAGACAGTATGTGCTAAATATTGCAAAATTCGCCAAATGTAAAATGAAATCTATTGAAACCATGATTATTACCGTCCGACTGTAAGGTAGGTACATGGAAAGCAGTGGAACATTTTTTACTTATTAATATTTCAAGAGCAATAATATATAATTTACTAATTAATAATTATAAAGCAGAAAAAGAAACATTTTGTTGATCTTGGTCTTTTCGATTTTTCATTTTCTGCTTTACAATTATTAGATACTAGCGGCCCGCCCCGGCTTCGCACGGGTAGATTAATTCATACTTTAACACATTTTTAACCAACTTCAAAATGGAGGAGGCTCGTTTTTTATAATTTTTTTAAATACCTTCTTTCTTTAAGTCGGGATTTCAAAAACATTTTGGAACTCGAACCGAATAATTCAGTCTTATTATATATTTTTTTAAGTTCCTAACTTTAAAAATGGCTGACATTCCATACAAAATTTAATCCCTACTTCCCTTTTCAAATAGGGATTTCGAAAAAATCCTAAAAGACGTGTCAAATCATTTACTAATCTTAGCTTACATTCTCAAAATTTTCAATTTTCTAACTTTAGAACTGGACTTTCCATAGAAACATTTAACCCTACTTTCCACCTCAAAATAGGGAATTTGATAAAATGCTTAAACATGTATCAAATGAATTATTAATCTCAGTCTAACACCAATGTTTTAAGTTTTTACCTTTTAGAAATTACAGACTTTCCATAAAAACATTTAATCCCTGCTTCCTCCTCAAAATAGGAATTTCGTAAAAAGCTTAAACACGTATCAAATTATTTATTAATCTCAGTCTTAATCAAAATTTTCAATATCCTACCTTTAGAAATGACAAACTTTCTATAACAAAATTTTATCCCTACTTTCCCTTCAAAATAGGGATTTCAAGAAAATGAGAAACATGTCAAACGACTATTTTTCCTTAGTCTAAATGACAATTTTTAAGTTCTTGCCTTAGAAATGACACTTTCCATGAATCCCTACTTTCCCTATCAAATAGATTTCGAAAGTATACTTCAATACGTGTTAAAATATTTATTAATCTTAGCCTAAATCCAAATTTTCAAGTTCCTACCTTTAGAAATGACAGACTTTTCGTACAAACATTTTAATCCCAACTTTCCTCCTCAAAATAGGGAACTTGATAACATGATATCAAATAATTTATTAATCTCAGCCTAAATCCAAATTTTCAAGTTCCTACCTTTAGAAATGACGAACTTTCCATACAAACCTCCCTTATTTCTCTGTGATACAAACATTTAATTCCTGCTTCCCCTTTAAAATAGGGATTTCACAAAAATACCTAAATACGTGTCAAATGAATTTTTAATCTCGGTTTGTATCCAAATTTTTAAGTTCTTTTCTTTTAGAAATGACAGACTTTCCACACAAACATTTAATCCCTTCTTCCTCTTAAAAAATTTAAAAATTAAGCTGTTTATTATTGAATAAAAACTTATCAGATAACATTGGGTCTTACCCTAATTTTAAATGTAAAAGATTGTGCGGCAGCCCTTAACATGCCGGGTTTATGTTGCGCCGTTAAAAACAACATAATATGTTTAAAAAATATAAAGGTAGGTAGGAAGGTAGGTCATTTTATAATTTTCTTTGCTATTTAGGAGGACGGGAGTGCATCCCCCTCAGACAGCACCAAAGATTTATACCTATCCCTTAATTATTATGTTTTGACAATGTTTTTGATATATTTGGGATTGGTCTCATTAATTATTACTTTTTCTGCTACAATTTTTGGTAAACTATTCAGTATCTGAAGTAGAATGCACCTCCCGACCCTTCTACTATAATCGTTGTTAAATTTAGGCATGCAACACAGAGGAAGATTAGACAATTTCCGCAAATTTTAACCCTAATTTTATTTCAAAATTTTTGACTTCTGAACAATAATCGGATACAATAGTGAATTTCACTTTATCGAATATATTTAAAACCCTGGAAAACTGGAATAACTTATCATAATTATTTTTGTACTTATATTTGATCTTTAGAGGAACAATAGCTTTTAATAGCCTTAGTTGTAAATTAAAAATACTTTGTAGATAAGTTTTATACGTTCTGCCATAGCTAGAAATACCATAGTTAATAATTGAATCTGCCATTGACTTGTCTTAGGGTATTATACGGTAATTTGCACTTAAGAATAGGGATTTCGAAAAAATGCTTAAACATGAATCAAATGATTTGTTAATCCAAATTTTCAAGCTCTTACCTTTAGAAATGACAGACTCTCCATAACAACATTTATCCTTACTTTCTATTTAAAATAGGGATTTCTAAAAAGGGCTAAATATGTGTTAAATTATTTAATAATCTCTGCCTAAATCCAAATTTTTAAGTTCCTATCTTTAGAAATGACATACTTTCCATACAAACCTTTAATCCCTACTCTCCCCCTCAAATAAGGATTTCGAAAAAATGCTAAAACACGTGTCAAATTATTTGTTAATTTTAGTCTAAATCCAAATTTTTCAAGTTCCTTGAGAAATACCTTTAGAAATGACAGACTTTACATACAAACCTTTAATCACTACTCTGCCCCCCAAAATAGGGATTTTGATAAAATGCTAAAACACGTATCAAATGATTTATTAATTGCAGTCGAAATCCAAATTTTCATGTTCCTACCTTTAGAAATGACAGACTTTCTATACAAACAATTAATCCCTACTTTCCTCCTTAAAATAGGGATTTCGAAAAAGTACCTAAATAAGTGTCAATTGATTTATTTATCTCTATCTAATAATCTCTGTCTAAATCCAAAAAGTTCCTACCTTTAGAAATGACAGACTTTACATACAAACCTTTAATCCCTATTCTGCCCCCTAAAATAGGGATTTTGATAAAATGCTAAAACATCTGTCAAATGATTTATTAATCTAAGCCTAAATCCAAATTTTAAAGTTCCTACCTTTACAAATGACAGACTTTCCATACAAACATTTTAATCCCTACTTTTCCCCTCAAAATAGGGATTTTGATAAAATGATTTATTAATTGCAGTCTAAATCCAAATTTTCATGATCCCAACTTTTGAAATGACGGACTTTCATACAAAATTGTATCCCCCTTTTTTCCCCCCTTAGAGGAGGAATTTTCCAAAATTCCTTCTTATTGCTTTTCTACGCCATAAATGTAACCTACTGTGTAAATTTGGTAATTCTAGCTTCAGTAGTTTCGTTCGGCTGTGCGTTGATGAGTCAGTCAGTCAATCAGTCAGTCAGTCAGTACGGACTTCTCTCTTTATAATAATTATTAGTCGATATTTCGTTTACAGACGTTATCTGTAACAATAGCTCTTCTCCACAGACTCCGCCATTGTGTTAGTGAACTCACCCAAAAAAATGTAATGACGGATCTAAGTGATGTAATAACATCCTATGGAAATAAATTATTTTGACTTTGACTTTGACTTTAATAATCTACAAACTATTCTCCCTGCGCATTTTTGCTCCTTTTAGTCAATGGTAGATATAGGTACTAGGTGAAAATACAATTAAAGTGCAGAAAATTATGTTTTAATATAACATGGAAATTTTTGTGTCAGATCCCAAAACTAGGTATTTACGGTAAAATAATTACAATATTATCATCAAAAGGCACGTTTATGAAATACCAGCTTCCCGCCCGCGGCTACGCTCGCGTTATTTAAGATTTTCCCGTGGGAATAAGACTTTTTCTCGTAACAATTATTCTATGTGTTAATCCATGTTACAAACTGTCTTCATTCCAAATTTCGTCCAAATCCATTAAGTAGTTTAGGCGTGAAAGCGGAAAAAACATCCAAACATCTACACATCCAAACATCCAAATATATTTTCACATTAATAATATTAGTGTGATTTATAATATTAGCGTGATAAATAAATTTTTGGTCTGACAAAAACAACTTATTTTTTTCTGCATTAGAGACAAGCACTATCACAGTCGCGTATGTTAACTAATTAACCATTGTATACTTCCAACCTCGGCCAGGCCCTCTACGAAGTGCTAATAATGCAACACAGGACGTAACTAGGAAATATGTTAATGATCCCACATGACTGCATTCTAGAGAAGTTTAACATGTTTACCTGGCTCCTGGCTCGAGCTAAGCGCTTATTAAAATATGGAGTTCACCTCCCGTGGCTGCCGGCTTTAATAACGTTAGAGCCTTTACAGGGGGAACGATTTTAATTATTTAGAAAACTATTTATTTACCTGTGACAGTTTTGAGGTATTCTGTTTCAAATCTTCTAACCATCTCAATGTTTTACAAATTCGTAAAATATATATTTCCACCTCTCAACCTCCTCGGAAAGATGGTTTTTCGAAAATAAGTGAACCCCTTGCACATTTTGGTGATATTTACACGTAAGTAGGTACCTAAGTAGTTAATGGTTTCCTTGGTAGAACAGGTGAAAAATTGTGTGCCGGGTTTGAGAGGAATCTTATTCTCACCTCGAACCTTAGAATCATTCGCGAGCCTCAGAGCACAGCACATAAACAAATATAAAATAAGTGACATTAAAATTATACATAGCCAATAACGAAGATCACAAATTACATTTTATGAAGGGTAGGGAGAAAGTTTTTTTGCATCGATGTAATACTCACACACACCCTATAGGGTAGGAGGGTGTGTGTGAGTATTCAAGATGCATAGTAGTGTCATCGTTCTTGCGCTGTTTCATAATAGATTGGAAAATTGTTGTCTGGATGACTCTACATGACTCTCAAGAGTATTATATTTAAGTAGTATTTTATTTCGTCTAGTATTGTATTTCGTCCTGTTACAGTCCACTGCTGGACTATGAGCCTCCTCCACTTATTTGGAGGGTTTTTCTATAATCTCCACGCTTGGCAGGCGGGTTGGAGATCGCAGATTAAAAGGTTACTGTATCAGAGAGCGCTGCTGCCCGTTCCCTGTTCAATGTGTAGTCCCTAAGTCGCCTCTTACGACACCCACGGGAAGAGTAGGAGTTGGCGACAAATGTATTCTACTCTGCCGTCACCACACACATTTTTCTTTACTTGATCGAAAAAACTTCGCCTTGGTCTTCCTCTTCCTCTTTTCCCTTCCAACTTTTCTTTCATAATGTTTTTCAAAAAGTTGTCGTGCCGCATCAAGTGCCCTATCATGATCAGTGAAATATTAATTAACTTATTTTGTTAATTAAATTCAATGCACCACTGTTACTTAGTAGTACAACGCTATTCACTTTTGTGTGTTAGTTTAGCAATAACAAATGCAGTCCAATTTTTCACTGTTGTGACCAGAAATATTTAACTTAAATTTTCTCACGATTAGAATCGTCAGAAATATTATAATGAGCTAAAAATGTAGAACACTTTTAATTGCATGAAAATCTGAAAATATTTTACAATAAAAAGCTAACTAAAACTTGCAAGCTTAGATAAATGAAAGGTCGCCGCGCGAGCCTTTCATTTATCTAAGCTTGCAAGCAAACATTAAAATTTTCTGCAATGCGAGTCTAGGTGCACAATAATGAAAAAACAATCATCATCATCAACAGCTCATATCCGCCCCCACTGAGGGGCTCAAGCCTACCCTGAATAATTAGGGCGATTAGGCCTTATTCGACTACGCTGCCTCAGTGCGAGTTGGTCGACTTCACATCCTTTGAATTTCTTCGCAGGAGTGTGCAGGTTTCATCCCGAAGTTTTCCTTCACAGTAAGAGCGTCGAAAAAACGCTAATTGAAACTTGCAAGCAAAAATTAAAATTTTCTGCTATGCGAGTCTAGGTCAAAGTAATAAAAACACAATAGAACTCTTTTTCCACGAAAATGTTACTTTATGAATAGTGTCAGTTTCATAATAACTACAAAAGACTGAATTTACTAAACAAACATCCTGTTATTTTGAAGAATGCTAGAGGAGTTGTATTAAAAATTATTTCTCTTTCAAAGCTGTACAATAGAACAATTTTCTTGCATTCATTAATACCACTCTACTAACTTGCATCCCTCCACTCAGCTGTTGTTGTTCTATAATATAATCATTTCACTTTTTTTTGAACGCCGAAATAAATTCCTTGTTAGATGAAGGTATAAATATAAGTAAATTAATCAGCAAAAAGCTCTGCTTCTTGCTTCTGTATTTCTGAAACCGTACAATTAAGATTTCTTTGGCTTATTGACCTGTTTGATCATTGTCACTTTGGTAACGGATTATATTAGTGCCTTAAAGGCAAGATAAGGATTAGCTTATTCAACTCTGATCTTGACACCATTTTCCATAGGTTGCGATCAAAATAAGGTCATACTCAATCCCAGTTTGCATTAAAACAAACATCGAAAACACAATGTAGTTAAAATATCTTCATTGTAAACTGTATTCAGTTAATCACAATTATAAAAATAAGTATATATTTCCTATTTATTTATTTATTAATAATAGGAAGACCAACAGCTAAAGTTAACTTGATAGTAAAATACAGTAATACCAAAAAGCCATTTACATGTAAAGAACATAAAAAAAACACATAAGGTCATACACTCATAGGCCTGAATACTAGCTCGCAAACAGATTGTTCAGTTACAAAAAAAAATGTCTATTTAGCAGACGTCTCGCCGAAACGGAACCAGTATTAAACAGGTCCAGGTAAAATTCTTGGCACAATTTATTATAATATTCTATTCCTACAAAGAAACAGTTGTACAAAATCATTTTGCGTATCTGAAAAACAGCCGGCGGGTTACCTTTTCCAGGTCTGCAGGCGAGTTCTGTTTTATCCCTTGGGAGGGAATTATTAACAAGGTCCCCAGGGTCACGCGACTGATAGACATCTTGTTACAGTAATTGAGTTAATTTCACCGGGTTAACTGGATAAATAGACAAGGTGACGAAATAATTGAATGGTGCGGAAAATCTTCGGGATGGCGTATTTGTATGAAGTAGAAGAGTTGAAGTTTATTTACAGGTGAAAGATGTCTAGCAAATTAAGTGATAGATAGCATAGGCATAAATAATTAGTGCCGTGTGGTGACGACAGAGTAGAATACATTTGTCACCAACCCCTGCTCTTCCCGTGGGTCTCGTAAGAGGCGACTTAGGGACTACACATTGAACAGGTAACGGGCAGCAGCGCTCTCTGATACAGTAACCTTTTAATCTGCGATCTCCAACCCACCTGCCAAGCGTGGAGATTTTGGCAAAACCCTCCACTTAAGTGGAGGAGGCTCATAGTCCAGCAGTGGACTGTAACGGGCCGTTGATTTGAATTAATTATAGAGAAGCATAAAACTATGCAGAGCTTTAGAGATCATTATAAGCATGAACTTAAAACTACGGTGATGATGATCCTACCAATATTATAATTATTGCAAAAGTTTAAATTATGTTTATTACTCGATCACGCAATAACGGCACGCAGATATAAACTAATAGCTTTCCGCCCCCGGCTACGCTCGCGTTATGTAGAATTTACCCGTGGGAATAAGACTTTTTTCCGTTAAAAATAACCTATGTGCAAATCCAGGGTACAAACTATCTCCATTCAGAATTTCATTTAAATCCGTTTAGTAGTTAAGGCGTGACAGCGGAACAAACATCTACCTATAAACATCCAAATATAAAATTTTCACATTTATAATATTAGTTTGATTAAAATAATTCCCACTGTCAAAACAAATACAACACGAACATAGCCACGGGCAGACAGCTAGCAACAATACGTGTTGTGAATAGTTTATCGATTTGTGTACATCACTATGAATGACGTATCTACATCACTATTGTATGTAAGAAAAAAAAATAACTGTCATCGATACCGTGTCGGCTAAGTAACCATGTGCCTTGCAGAATTGTCACCATTGACAGAGGCCATAAATATAAATATTGAATTGAATTGAATTGTAATTTCTTTGCTGTTTTAAAATATAAAACCTCGTAGACAAGCACTCAGGACTTTAATTGAAGAGCTAAGACACCTACAACCCCACGGCGGAAGGAATCCGCCACAATACGTATGAGTTGTTCAGCATCAACAATGACCGATCGTTGACCCGAACATGCGCAGCAATCGTCAGCTGCTGAATCACATTGAGACGTCCAAATTCCATATTGTTAATCAGCATATTTACTGTAAGAACTATCAATGTGTGTGTAAATATTTTTATATAAATACTAGCTGTAATTTTAAATAAACTACTCTTGCACCTGCAGTTGAGTCTCTCTTATCTCCTGCAAAGCGATGTTCCCGCCTAGTCGGATGATCCGCTCCTCTCAGGATATTCCCGCACTCATCTATTTGTGTATATGTATGTACGTCGTAATATGGTTAGGGCTAGGCTATTGTTGAACCGGATTGTAGATAATGTAATAGCTTTTCCCTTTACCAAATCATGTATATTCGGCTAGCTATGACACTAACAAAACACTACCACACAGCTACACTAAGTTTTGTTTTAAATGAATATATTTGAAGGACACAAACACGACACTTACACTTTACATAGACACTTTTAATAGCTAGTTGACACTACATGAGTTAATAAGCTTAATTAAAAATCCTTCTTAAACAAGCTTTTAAAGCTGTGGAGTGGAATATCCTTGGTAAGACAAATCCAACGAGCCCAAACACGACTAGGTTGTGGTGTGTATTTAAGAAGTTCCTATAGACACCTTCCGGCTCCATCATGAGACCCTGGACATCACGTATGACTAAAGATCTTGTTAAGACAAATCCAACGAGCCCAAACACGACTAGGTTGTGGTGTGTATTTAAGGAGTGCCTCTGATTATTGTTAAGTTTTTGTGTCTATGTTTGACTTTGTTATTATTTTATTCTATCTTGACATTTATTCTACTTGACATTTAGATTTTTATTGTTCTTTATAATGTTTATTAGTTTTGATTCTGTTATAATGTATTTAAATTTTATTTTTTATTCTGAAATGTTATTTTATCTGACATTTTAAAGTATTATTATGTTCATTTGATTATGCATGTTAACATAGTGTTGTGTATGATGGCGTCATCGCATTGGGAGCAATCCTGTAATGATGACGTCTTTTGTAATTATTAGTTTTTTAATAAATAAATAAATAAAAAAAATATATAAATAAATAAATCATGAGACCCTGGACATCACGTATGACTAAAGATCTTGTTAAGACAAATGCAACGAGCCCAAACACGACTAGGTTGTGTTGTGTATTAGAGGAGTTCCTATGGCCACCTTCCGTCTCCATCATCAGACCAGCTTCATGGTACCATAATATTGCATTGTCATCGTGGTTACATAAGTGTACCAAATTTCAGCAAAATCCAATGGCAGCAATTGCTTTAAAATTGAGTTGCAAGATTTCGCCCGAACATACCCACTCACCCACATACAGTGCAAGCTAAAAATAGCATAGTAATATATAACATTTTACAGGAACAATTCAAAATCATGCAGGCAATCCTAGCAGCTAGTTCTACACAATAAAGAATAAAACAAATAAAGAGTTCTAGTTATTATCTGTAGTAAGTATGTTTGCTTTGAACAATTTTGCTCATTGGCGCGAGGATTTATTATTGGACTTGGACTGTAGACTGCAGGGGATGCTTCGGAAACTTCAGAAAATATTGAACTCGCATCGCTTCCTGTTACTAAGAGTGGAACGTCGCAACTGCTGCAGAATAGTTAAAAGAAATGTCTATCTTTTCATACTGTTCACTTAATAATACAAGTAACAGAGATAAAGATGATAAAACTTCTTGTTAGATTCATCAACATCAACAGCTCGTCATCCCCACCGAGGGGCTCAAGCCTACCCTGAATTAGGCGATCAGGCCTTAGTCGACCACGCTAACCCAGTGCGGGTTGGTCGACTTCACACACAACCTTTGAATTTTTTCGCAGGAGTGTGCAGGTTTCATCACTATGTTTTACTTCACCGTAAGAGCGTCGAATAAACGTATATATGAATTCGAAATTCTAAAACACATTGGTACGTGCTGGGGATCGAACCTGCGTCTCCCGGACGGGACGGCCCTAACCACTCGACCACCGACGCTCTTTTGTTAGATTAGTTGGTGATATTTTTTATGGTGTTGAAGTATATCTAAAACTACGCTTTAAAGAGCAAGAGATTGCAATAAAATAAATAATAATTAAAAACAAAAAACATAAATTGTTACTTTGTATGATACATTTTATCTCGCTTCACATAACAAACTAGTAGACGAGTTCCCAACAGTTTTACTTTAGCTTTTTTTCGATAAGGTTTTCTCTGCTATGCACTATTCGCTAAAAGACCTCTTTGCTCCGCGCTGCAATCTAACAGGTGCAGCTATCAAGCGCTTGAAAGAAGAAATAAAACAAACATATAATCCACTTGAAGTGCAGGTAGTTTATAAATGGGATACTAGAATCTATATATTTTTTTTATTACACTTTAAATCTTATTTTGTGTTCAGTCGTTTCCTAATGGATACCTTGTTTTTGTTGCTCGGATGACGTAGTTCTTCTTTTTTCTCTCTTGCTTTTTTTTAGTTATTTTGTATTGTGTTTTTGTATGTTAATCAATAGTTTTAATGGTTTCACGGCTATCACTAAATCTTGAACGGAAGATCACGGATATAAACAGAATAATTCGCTCAATCACCATCACGTGTTTCAATTTAAAAATAATAATTATGACGTAGAATATAAGTTTTTACGAAAAGTTAAATCGTGTGTCAAAGAAAGTGCTTGGAATTATATCCATGTAAAGCCTTGCAAACAACCTTCGAATTTCTGTATGGACACATACGCGGAATCGGTGTGGGCCAAACTCCAAACTACTTTGGGCCTTTCTCATCTATTTTATACTTACTGTGCCCTTGGTCCGTGATCTGTGTTCATTCGTTTATCGCATAGCATAATGTGATTCCCAATTTTGTATTTCATATTAAAACATTGTAGCAACTTCTTTGTTTTGTTTCATAAAACCCAGCATTTTGTTTGAAAACATAATGTCTTTACAAAAATATTTCCTTTTATGTGGTTCGTCCGAATTCCACACGCACTTCCCTCAAAAATTCCCAACCGGCTAAAAGTCATTCGAACGAGACGAAGTTGTTTGTACAAAAAGGGCTCCTTAACATCGCGACAGGCAAATCCTACCCGTCTATGGGCATTTCCCATTGTTAACCTCCACAGATGAAAGAAAAGGAGAGATAACTCACGAGGGACGAAAAAAATTGTGATTAAAAATCGAACAATTGTGTCGTCTGCGGGCCTTCTTCTTCTTCAATTTGTCTTTTCATAATTTACTTGTCGACTAATCCGCACTGGACTATTTCAGTCTACTACCCTTTTTCAGGGTAGGCTCGAGCCCTTGAGCCCGAGAGGTTGGTGGTTGGTGGGTGCTCCTAAACGTTTAGAAATTATCAGTTTACATCTAAAGTTAACTTCAAATATTAATTATAAATAGGAATTCAATAAAACATACATTATTAGGAATACTATAAGTTACAATAAAAAAATCTAAAATCACACAAATAAATGAGTCAACACTCAGTAGTGCCATTTTAAAAAAAAACGGGTAGTAAAGTTGCGAAAAATAAAAAAAACAAAAACGAATTGGTGACGATAAATTCAAAAGTTAGATTTAATTCAATATTGTTGACGTCGATTGAGATTGTGCGTTCACTTCTTTACATATCTCCTTTTAAAATACACATCTACGGACACTTGCCATTGTTAACCCTTTCAAACGTTCCCTTTTCCCCCGAGTGTCGAAAGCCGCTATTTCCACTCAAGTCTTTTTTCCAATTCAATCTACTTTGGATTGTCGCATGAGACATTACACCTAGACCGCCCCCCACCCCGCACCCCCTTTGCACTTGCTCTCGAGCACTTCTCTTTCCATTGGATTTTATTTACGCAAGAGAAAGCAAGCCTTAATACATATACCACCGAAGACAATAAGACGCCCCGCTACGAGATATAAAAGCTTTGAGTTAGACGCGCTCCTTTTAGTAGGATTCCTTTGAAATGAATCGAATAATTCGCGGACTTTATGCTTGTGGATTTTTACGCACGGGTACTTTGTCGAGTGTGTAAATAATGAGTACGGTCTCATTCCAAACATTTTGTTGTTTTAATGAGATGCCGAAAAAGCGTTTCATAAACCTCAATTTCTTGTTAATGTTTTCCGCTGAATATTAAAATGTACTTTGTCATATTTAAATTTACAAAACAACTTTTACATCAATTTGGAGGGCTAACAAACTTGATGTAGATTGTTTCACGGAATTTGGCCTTCAATGAATTTTGGTATATCCACTTCTTTTCGTAAGTTAAATCGACTTTTACAAACAAGTTGCAGTTGGACTCTTTACACCGCTCTTTTGAAGACGACCGGCGACCAAAAAAGGACACCGACGCTGCGCTTTCGGCTGAATTTTTATGAACTTTTTCGTTAGCCTTTTTAAGGCAAAATGTAAAGTTGCGAACGCCGCCAGCTACGGATTTTGAAAACGTTTTTCATCTTATGTTTACTAATGAAACATTTTGACTGAACGAACTCTTGAGAGCAAGTGAAACTAATTGTATTAAGTGAAACAGTGGTGAAGCAGAAATAATTGTTTTTGTAGTTAAATGATATATCGTTGTTGTTTATCGCAGTTGTAACAATGACTAATTAACTCTGTGACAAAGGCTGACAAGGTGAACATTTACGTACTTATTTATTTTTTAATAAAGTGGGTCTATCAGTCAGTCAGTAAACAATAGATATAAGGATTGCACACGTCCAATAATATCCATGAAAATTTGCAAACTAGCCTTAAGGGGGTACCCTATGTGAACACTAGCGCCACTTGGATAAAAAATCATATCTTAGTGAAAACACAAAATATCAAAAATATGAACGATCAAATTGTTTCATTAGTCTTGTTGTATTTTTAGAATTGATAAATTCAGTTATCTATTGTTAATTGTAGTAACAGATAGCGAAAGTGCTAAAAACGGCCGTTATTAGCACTTTCGCTATCTCTTACTACACCGTATAAGATTTTATAAAATTCGGTATTTCTAAAAATACTAAAGTACCTACACTTTAAAATGATCGTCCACTTTTTTAATATATTTAGTTTTAACAGAGTTATGTTTTTTTTTTCGAAGTGGCGCTAGTGCGCAGTCAGGTAGCCCCTTAAATAAAATACTTATCTAAGAATCTTCACGATGTTGGTTGGTACCAACGGTAAAGGTAAAGGTCAGTTTATATCAACAATGTGCTAATTATTATTATTTATTTAAAAACGGAAATACTCACGTAAAAATTGAAACTTTGTCTTTCAACGCTTCGATCCTTACAAGAATATTTTTCAGAGAGGCCGACGGCCGGCGGGAATGAGGTTCTCTATTTTGATTTAAGATTCTAAATTAGTAATATTGAAATACATTTATTATGCGTTGCACAATCAGGATAATGGAATGACGACATTTACTTTTAAATCCTTTAAAACTAGACAGACAGCTCTTATCAGAACGGACTTTTATCTTATTTACATAAGACAAATGAGTTGGACGAAGAGTCAACCACTTTGTTGGCTATTATCGTGTGTGATGTCCAATTTAGGGACAGGGTTCTCCATTCTCCATCATTACACGAACACACTCTTACTTTCCTAACAAACCTTTGTTTACACGTTTATCGACTAAAAGAACTTCCAAGTTCCGACTGAAGTACCATTTATTTACAAGACATCCGTAATTGTCAATTGGCCTTAGTTGTTCTTGCCGGGAACGCACACAGAGCTCGTTATCTCCCGTTCACACACATAACGAACTTGTTCAGACAATGGCGGTGCTATCCAAACAATCGACTAATAATTTCACTTGGCAAACTGCTACAAACCAAACAGTCGCGGAGGTGGTGGCGGAATTGGTCTTTTTGTATCATCGTTTATTATTTATTGATTTATTTTCTTCAAGTTGATTTAATTTTAAGTTATGGTAATTGCACTTACCTATTTAATTATGTTTTTGATTATTTTTATGTAAAATTTTTTCGAACACAATGCATATTGTTAGCGAATGAATAAATAAAATATTTTATTGAGGTTGTAAGGATGATGGATTTTACAAATGCTGGTGTCAGTGTTTTTGAACCGCTAAGGGAATCTCGCATTGCATACACAAATCATATTTGATTGTTTGTGAAAAATTTAATGTAATCCAAACAAACTATTAACACACGCGCTTTAAAAAAAACACACAATTTTAACACTTGCTGCGTTTGCTCTTGATTCTGTTTTAAAAAATATATTATAAATTAGTTTTTTACCTTCTTTGTGTGTGTTGTGTTTTTTGTCCTTCTTTGTGTTTGTGTGTTTTTTGTTGTTCTTTGTTTTTTTGTGTTCGTTTTTTTCTTCTTTGTGTTCTTCTTCTTTGTGTGTGTCTTTGTGTTTTTCCATAACGGTATCCGGCTCTGAGTCTACTTGCAAACCAAATGGAAATTCCTCGCAACATCGCTGGCTGCGACGCCATATTGGTTCTCTTAATGTAAATGTGGCGTTGTGAGATCTATACGTGTAAATTCCTAATGCTTGTGTTGCGTTCGAGGTCTCTTTAGCACAACCATAGTTTATACTACACTACTATAGCAAAACCGATTAGAAGCAAAAAGCCACCAAGCTTAACGACGTTTTGATGCGGCAGTTTGTGCAAACGGTTGGAATATAACACTTTATAATTTTTGCTCTTAATGTTGTTATATTATTACGCTATTTATGAACCATATAGCCTTTAAGAATGGAGGGTAGAGCGGTCGGCTCTCGGTGCAGAGGGTTCGGGTTTGAATCCTGGTGGAACCTCCGTCAAAACTAGATATGTATCTAAAAACTAATTCGGATTAAATTGCTGCGTTTTGATCGCACTGGGAAAGTTAAATTAGATTAGTTAGTTAAAATAGTTAGTTTAATTAGATTTATTATTATAATTTAATTAGTACTTCAACAGTAATGTGTCGGAATCCAATAAATTAGAAAAGCATAATCGTTGTTTGAATCACGTCAGTAAAGTAAAATGATTCCGTGTTTCAGAAGACACTGGTTGGTCCCCTCCGTGGCCGAATAGTCGAGATTTCGCCGCTCATTCGGAGGTTCCAGGATCAAAGTCCGGTGTCAAGCAAAAATCTATTTGTGAGACTTTCCCCAGTTTGGATAGGACTTTGCAGGCTGAATCACCTGGCTGTCCGAAAATAAAGATGATTCCGTGCTTCGAAAGGCACGTGAAGGTTGGTCCCGGCTACTATCTAGTCGTTACATGAGCCATGTCAATGGCCTTTGGCGGCTCTATAACACTGACACTAGGGTTTGTGAGGTCGGTTGTCGACCTTACACTGGGGCCACGCGCCGCTTTACCTACTTTGTGTTACTACCCACACCATGAGGAAGAATTAGGTGGTTGGTGCCGACTGTAATCTATGAAAATAGTCGCTTTATGAGCCATCAAGCGCAGCTCTTCTCCACAGATTCCGCCATTGTGTTAGTGAACTCACCCAAAAAAATGTAATGATGGATCTAAGTGATGTAATAACATCCTATGGAAACAAATTACTTTTCAATTTGAATTTTGAATTCAACTCTGACACTCTAAGCTTCATGATTGATTGATTTTTCTCTCTCTAAGATTTATGAGGTCAGTAAGCAATTTAAAAACGTGCACAAAAAAAAATATTGTTAACCAAAACTTCTTCTTTGAATTATATTACTGTTTGATCTTGGTTTGGTCCGCATTTTGTCCGCATTTGGTCCGCTGCTTCCCGTCCGGGAGACGCGGGTTCGATCCCCACCACGTACCAATGTGTTTTCGAATTTCGAATTCATATGTACGTTTATTCGACGCTCTTACGGTGAAGGAAAACATCGTGATGAAACCTGCACACTCCTGCGAAGAAATTCAAAGGTTGCGTGTGAAATCGACAAACCCGCCATTGAGGCAGTGTGGTCGAATAAGACTTAATCGCCTTAATTCAGGGTAGGCTCGAGCCCCTCGGTGGGGACGTATAATGAGCTGTTGATGAAGTTCTACAAGAGTAATGAAATTCAAACAAAATTCAAACCCACAAGATAGCAAAAATGGCCGGATTCCCATATCCTTAATACTATTTATTGGTTATCCGTATGAGGAGATTACCGATTTTATAAGTAGAGCAAAGGAGTGTCGCCGCACTGGCCATTTCATTTTAGTGGTCGTTCACCCCTCCGAGCTTTTTAATAAAAAGTGCAATATAGTTTTTCACGGTCTAGAAGACTGAGGGAGCAGCCCTGGAATTTCTAATTTGCAAAATTGAATTTCCTCTAACCTATTCGTATTCCGCTTATGCGTTTGTTTGAAAGATTTGTATTGTTGTGAAAAGGCTTTGTTATTGCACTCTTTGAATATGAATTGTTTAAAATATTGGTCAATTTTCTTACTTATTTAATATTTTCGTATCAAATAGCCGACTTAATGTTAAAAAACTACTGATATACAGTCAGTCTAAATTACTTTAATTAATTAATCAATCAATCAATCACTCAGCCTTAAATTTTTTGCGGTACTTAAATTAATTAATCAATCAATCACTCAGCCTATTGCAGTCCACTGCTGGACGTAGGCCTCTCCAAGGGTACGCCAAAGCGCACGATCACCCGCTTTCCTCATCCAGCCACCACCAGCGACCTTCCTCCAGGTCATCAGTCCATCTGGCAGGGTTTCCCGAGTCGCGGTCTCCATTCGAGAACCCTCCCCATTGCTCCAACGCTCATCGGTTCGGCGACAGACGTGGCCAGCCCACTGCCACTTCAGCTTGCTTGGAAACCCAACGTAATTTATGTAAGTACGCTGTTGGTTGATACATCCTTCATCATCAACAGCTCATATACGTCCCCACCGAGGGGCTCGAGTCTACCCTGAATTAGGGCGATTGACCTTAGTCGACCACGCTGGCCCAGTGCGGGTTGGTCGATACATCCTTATCCATCATCAACATCAATATCAACGGCCTGTTACAGTCCATTGCTGGACAATGAGCCTCCTCCACTTAAGTGGAGAGTTTTGCCATAATTTCCACGCTTGGCAGGCGGGTTGGAGATCGCAGACTAAAAGGTTACTGTATCAGAGGGCAGTAGCCCGTTCCCTGTTCAATGTGTAGTCCTTAAGTCGCCTCTTACGACACCCACGGGAAGAGTAGGGGTTGGTGACAAATGTATCCTACTCTGCCGTCACCACACGGCGTATAAAGTAATAAAGTAGTTAATTAATTACGTAATAAATTACATAAAATTTAAAATATAACCTACAACACGACGTATAAAACGGAGCATAAACCGGCTCATATAACAATAAAAATAAATTAGATAAAATCCCGCAATGAAACTTCAGCCATTACTCGTCTTGCGTAAAACACAAGTCCCTGAGCAAGGATTTAATTATTACAAAATACTCGAGGAAATTGCATAAGATGTCATGTACTATGAACAGAAACGTTATTTACGTAATATGTATCAATTAACTCAAAGAGTAAAACAAGAGATTTTGCGTTATTTTGATATCGCGCTGTAAAGTTACAAAACGTGGCCATAAAAATACTTTCATAGATTTTAAACACAGTAAAAAAAACATATGGTAAGTTCCAATTTTTAATGAACATTATTCATCAACAGTTCATATACGAGTGGCTCGAGCCGACCTTGAACTAGGGCGATTAGGCCTTAGTCGACCACGCTCTTCTCCACAGATTCCGCCATTGTGTTAGTGAACTCACCCAAAAAAATGTAATGACGGATCTAAGTGATGTAATAACATCCTATGGAAATAAATTATTTTGACTTTGACTTTGACTTTGCTGGCCTTGGGGTTGGTCGACTTCACACAAAACCTTTGAATTTCTTCGCAGGAGTGTGCAGGTTTCATTAATAGAATAAATGTACATAATATAAATTCGAAATTTGAAAACACATTATACGTGGTGTCTCCTGGACGACCACAGACGCTCTATGACGACAAACATTATTACTAAAACAAAAAGTGTTGAATAAACAAAAGACAAAAAACTAAATTAAAGTAAAAAAAGATGATATTATAAAAAATCATTCAATGTAATTAATTCTTTAGCACCATACTCAAGCGAATCAACTTTTTCATTCGCATAGTTTAAAACTCATAGGTTTTTTTGCATTACGCGGTCATCGCTACAAACTTGCCTTGGGGGCTAATTTATCTACATTACTCGTTGATGTGTCATTATTATGTTTTTAATTAAAGAATGGCTTCCATATGCAAATTTTCCTTTAAAGCTTGCTTCGCGAGCTAATTACGCGAATACTTGGCACCGTGCACATTCCATTTTATTTTGTTTTTGTAGTTTCTGCCGCCACCGTTCGTTCTAAGTTGATTAAAGTTTTCAAATATTAACCTTTATTTTTTGGTAGGACTGTAAGGTGAAACTTTAATGTTTTGAATGTCGAGTGTGGTTGCAGGATAGGCCTATTTTTGGGGTTCCGTACCTCAAAAAGAAATTAAACCCGGAACTCTTACCTACACAATCATTTCTTCGGTGTTTTTTACCTGTCTGTCAACACCCTTGGTTTTAGAAACGCGTAGAAGTAAAAGTTAAAATTAATTAACAAATATTTCTACGGTCAGCTTAGATAAAGTCACAGCACAGCTGTAAAAAAATTCAAAGTAAACGCAAATAAAATACGGACAATTATAATTATTGTCATGTTTTCTTACCCTTTGATGCTACAAATTATGGTCTCACCAAATAAAGTCTAAAACTACGAAGAAGATTTTTTCGTAGGGTTAAGTTTGGTAATTAAAATAGTTCAGCAAGTGGGAAGCAATTTTATGTTGTAAATGGGTAGAAAAATGCTTTTTTTTTGTAATCATGATACCTAGTTAAAACGGAATCCATGTAGCCGGACTCGACGCTACCGAAACCAATGGAATTTGATGTTATCGGAATAATTCGATCATGGATCCAGCGTAGATCGGCTGACTTATAACTGTATTTTTTTTATAATTTCGTGCTTAAATATTTTTTTAAATTATTATTTAAAACTAACGCCGACCAGACTGAATACTCAACAAGTTTCTAAAATTTCCAAAAGATTCTGCTGGCGTAAATTGTTCCTCTTTTTGAAGACTATGCGAAATCAATTTACTGAAATTTGCATTGTTGAACTAGACGTGCAATGCTCTTTCAAATATTCCTTTGAAAGAATTGCGAACGAATCGCTTCGAGTTCGAAATATGTACCCACTTTTATTGTACGAGAGCTTGTAAAATTAAATGTGTATTACTTATTCTATTTTTTTTAGAAGAGATTTTTCTGTGTGTAGTATGGTAAGGAGCTACATAAATCATCAAAAATACGCGTAAATCGTTTTCAGTGTCTGAACACTGCCATTTCTATTCAACAATCAACGGCCCGTTACAGTCCACTGCTGGACTATGAGCCTCCTCCACTTAAGTGGAGGGCTTTGCTATAATCTCCACGCTTGGCAGGCGGGTTGGAGATCGCAGATTAAAAGGTTACTGTATTAGAGAGCGCTGCCCGTTCCCTGTTCAATGTGTCCCTAAGTCGCCTCTTACGATAGCCACGGGCATTTCTATACTGTTGTAAAATTAAGGATATATTTTTAAAGATTATTATTATACTTACGGATTATGATTGTAAAAGAAGTCGCTTTAGGACTCATATTTTTTATTTTATCATATAGATATAATAAAACTGAGAAATTTGTTCGTTCAAGCGAACTATTTAAAAAATTAAGCTTTTTATTTATTTTCTTTAGAGCTTATTGCTAGCCTTTTGGTTAATCTATCAAATCCAACAACGGTTCACCCGCCCTTACTGACCAAGAGAGCGCAATGCGCGAGCAAGCCTCTTCGTTTCAGCTTGGACTATAGTTGGGTTGGTCATTAATCATTAGTCATTACGGGCTGGTTTCCGCAACTCGTCGTCTGATGCGCCTATTTTGCGTGTGAGTGGGAATGCGGTGTCATTCGAGCCAACCCAATTCTTCTAGGAAACCCAGTAAGCCCTTTACATTACCGGTTATCCCTGGAAGGTCCCTCGTTTGACCGAGGTATTTAGCCCTGTAGTCCGCTACTCCCGTGCACTCCATGAGGACGTGAGCAGCCGTTTCTTCTGCCTCCAAGCAGGCTCTGCAAAGGGGGCTGTCAGTAACACCTAAAACATATAGATGTTTGTTAAAAGAACCATGACCAGTTAATGCTGCAGTCACCAAACGCAAGCGTGGTTTACTTAGCCGAAACAGGGTCTTAGCGAGCCTGGCACTGGGGTTGGCAAGGCCAGCTTCGCCTGTCTACACTCTTCATGGTTCGTTCAAAGAATGGCATGTTCGTTCCTAGTTGATTCTCTAAGTAATGTACGTACCATCCTGAAGGGAAGAGGGATGATGGGCTATTATAGGATGGATTCTGACAGCTTCAAAAATTTTCATACGACGGTAACAACTTTTTTAAATAATATTCAGTTTAAAAACCATAATAGCTAAAATATAAAAAAAAGTTACTTCACCTCTTATTTTATCATTAAACAGTATGTAATTTTACAATAAATAAATAAATAAACGAAATAATATTAATAAGTTTTTTAAATTTTAATCTGTCAGAGCTCATCCTATAGTAACCCAAGTACTTATAATAAATGTTTTCGTATGTCCGGAGGATATCCGGCGGACGTCCGGCTGTTCTCAGTCGCATTTCTCTTCCGATTCTCATGAAGTTTTGTGACCAGGTTCGATAATTATATACAAGGGCCTTTAAATATGTTCATATTTCAGCCATTTCAAGTAATTTCAACACAGCCACACACACAAAGCCAAAGAAAAAAAAGTCACAGAGCTACGTCATTAAATATCATAAATTTTATTATTATTCTTCTTTTTCGTTTTATGTCGTTTATGTTAGTAGCCTGTAGATACGTAATTAACACTTGTAGGATGTATTAAAATAACATAGAAAATATAAATGTTCTGCAGATAGTATATTGTAGAGAAAAATACAGAAAATACCAGCTATTTATTAAACAAAGGCAAAGGCGAGTAACACGTAATGCCGGCCGTTAGAAGGGTGTTCGCTAGGGTTGTGATGTTGTCGATAAAAATTGCACAATATCGACAAAACCCAGTTTATACGCTCGAGCATGTTCAAAATTTAAACGAACACGCTGGCTTATTGTGATTTTTTAAACTTTTCACACAACGTTCGAATTAATTTGCAATCGCAGATTATCTTGTATTTGTTTCCTTATCGTAGTTAAAGATAAAGTTATTTCGATAGTCATAAGCACATTCATATGTGGGGTTCAAACAAAGTTAAGGTATTTTACATGGTTACAATCCCAGTGTAACGATGAAGAAAACCATGTTTCTCTGTGGTGGCACTGCCACATTTGAAGTGAGGCTCTTCGTTCAACTGATAAACAAAAAATAAACAAACATAGAAATTAGTATGAAAGTATTTTTTCGTACATTTTGACTTAATAACTAGTGAATTTGACTGAAATGAGCTTGAAACTAGTGTATTTTCATAACAAATAAAAATATTGAAACATCTATATTTTGATTAAACGTTCGCTTCCCATCCCTACCGCGGA
Source organism: Carpatolechia fugitivella (assembly GCA_951230895.1). NCBI lineage: Eukaryota > Metazoa > Arthropoda > Insecta > Lepidoptera > Gelechiidae > Carpatolechia > Carpatolechia fugitivella. The sequence continues at coordinate 15,249,166 of OX579656.1, forward strand.
CAAAGCGATGTAAGCTCCACCAAGTACAAATAGAGAATAGTGGTCGTGGCAATAATGGGCGGCACATAACCAGCGCCGGCGGCGAAGCGTTAAATTTAGATTAAAAACGACCGCACGCTGTACATCGATTCAATTTCATAGAAATTAAATAAAAAATCTCTATTTGGAACGTCGGTGGTGCAGTAACTAGGGCTGTTGTCTACACTAGTAAATCTAGCTCACTCAATGAGTTTTCGAATTTGGAATTCATTGAAATATATCGTGAAGGAATTCAATGATGGACTAGAGCGTGGTCGAATACGGTCTGTCACCCTACTTTGGGGTAGGCCCTACTGTTTTTGTAACATATGTAGCACAAAGTTTTAAAAAATCGAAACCATAGATTAAAGCATATATAACTCTACTGAGTGATAAAAATACCTGATTGATTCGAAATTATCATTCTTAATTATTTTTCTTTTTTGAGAGCCTCGGCGGTCTAGTGGTTAGGGACGCTGCCTCCCGTCCGGGAAACGCGGGTTTGATCCTCACCACGTACCAATGTGTTTTCGAATTTCGAATTCATATGTACGTTTATTCGATGCTCTTACGATGAAGGAAAACATCGTGATGAATCCTGCACACTCTTGCGAAGAAATTCAAAGGCTGTGTGTGAAGTCGACCAATCCGCACTGGGCCAGCGTGGTCAACTAAGGCCTTATTGCTCTAATTCAGAGCAGGCTCGAGCCCCTCGGTGGGGACGTATATGAGTTGTTGATGATACAATTAACGGTTTTCTTTTGAAAGGTACTAGCAAAATTTTTTTTGGTAAATAATTTTAACAAAATTTTTTAAAAAAGAACTCCCAGATTTCCACAAAATTCTCAAAATAGCAGCTTTGCTCAACGTTTAACGAGTTTCCAACAAAATGGCAAAGCGACTGTTAAATATACGGACGTAAACTCTATTCGAAATTCGAACGCGTTTTTGAACGGTTCGCTCGAGTGATTTAAAAAATCGAACTGCGTATTCAAGTTAAAATAGATCATCGTATTTTTAAATAGTTAATAGTTTAATGGTAACACAATAGTTCTATAATTTGCGGCTTGTAGAGCTTTATATGTTACACACGATACATGCATAAACCAAAGATCAAAATACTTGTAGCACACAGTTATGTTACAATTTTTGTTATCCAGTGGCCAAACAAAAAAATATTTTCATAACCAAATAGTTTCATATTAGTATTGCTATTAATTTCATACATAAAACTTACTAAAAATTATCCTGCCTTTAAACAGTGCGAGTTCCGTGAACAGAAATATATATTGAAACTGGTTTCGTAGAAAGATCATTTATATTTAGTGACCATTAGTCACAAACAAATCAGTTCAAGCATTTAAAAGTTATGGTGAAATAAAAAAACTAACATTTCTCAATTATATACACACATGGACAGATCGTCAGTCCACTGCTGGACTATGAGCCTCCTCCACTTAAATGTTTGGTGTTGCCATAATCTCCACGCTTGGCAGGCGGGTTCCCCAACCCAGCAGATTAAAAGGTTACTGTAGATTAAAAGGTCGCAGATTAAAAGGTTACTGTATCAGAGAGCGCTGCTGCCCGTTCCCTGTTCAATGTGTAGTCCCTAAGTCGCCTCTTACGACACCCACGGGAAGAGTAGGGGTTGGTAACAAATGTATTCTACTCTGCCGTCACCACACGGCTAAGCATGCAAGCATGGACAGATACACGAACCTTAAAAAAATTACATTCCTTTTTTGCGCACTCGTCTAAAAAGACGGCAGGAACGTAGACATGAACTAGCAAATCACCATAAATAAAAAAAACACGCATACATACATACATTCATGAACCCTGAACTCTCCTTTAGGGTGTAAAATATATATTATAGGTATAATGACAAAAAAAATTGGACGACTCCGATGTTTACATTACTATATCGAAACAAAACCGTCTACGCGTAACATTGCCTGCAATTATATATTTACTGGGTTGTTTTGATCTCTGATTGAGCCATTAACTTGATTGCCTTACTTTGAAAATTCAGTAGTAAAAGTTGGCAAGTGTTTTAATTAAGGCTCTGCTCAACTCGAGTACTTCTTGAAGGCTAGAGAAGAAATAGTGCTTGGTCGAACGTTCGGCCTAAGATTAAGCCATGTTCGGCCTCACTTATCTAAAAAACCTAATGTATATACCATCTTAAGGTTTAAGAATAACCAGAATTTCAGCTTGGTCGTGCTAGGAAGTATTATTTCCAGCATGATCATCATTATCTCCAAGATCAAGGTGGTAGAAAATCTCAAAATAGTGGTATAAAATAGTGAAAATTATAAGCTATTTTATACCGTCAATGGATATAAGAAAAACGGCCTTGGTCGTGCCACGAAGAACAACACTACGAATTGCATTAAAGATTCTTTTCTGTACGAGACAATATATTTATCAACACGCTTTTATTAACTTCACCAATATGTTTGTTTTTAACTGACTCCTTTGGACTCGATTTTGACCCACTTTAAACGGACAGATTTAATTTAAACGTTGTATACTTATCACGAACCGGTGACAATACAATAAAACTTTAAAAGCGTGTTTTTTAGTTTTTTTTTAAACTTTATTTTATTTTAAGAGCTTACAACAGGTTGGAACTGTGTTCTGTATTTTTCATGATTTTCAAAAAGTTTCTATTACAAAATAGTAGCATAAAGACTTGTTTGAAACCGAGTACAAAACTGATGTTCTATATTATGAGTACACTTGAAACTCTGCTCAATATTATAAGACGTATTATATAGATGAGATGCAACTTATCTTAATTTTCACCAAGTCATGATAAGTTAATAGAGGCTAAAAAAAATCTAGCAAGTATCGTACGTATAAACCTTATTTAACCCTTAATAACACATACACTTTCGTCAACTTATCGAATTCCAAATTTAAACAATTAAAAAAAATACAAATAGACTGAAAACATTGTTAACAGTGCTCTGAAAGGTTCGGTTATTTCGTCATTTTTCGCAACACTAGTACTAAGTTTTCTTACTTACTTAGCTCCATGCTATTCCCTTGGGAGGTAAATGAAAGGATTCGCGGATGATGAAACTAACATGTAGCGTGTACTGCGGGCTTTTCCTGTTCCCATAGATACTTACTTATTTATTGATCTGAAAATTCTATACACTTTACAAATACTCCCTTACTATTTCTATCTTGTGCGAGTTTTTTTTTCAACTACTACTGAATACATTTTAGCTTGGTACATTTAGTATTTTTTATCAAAGATTTTTTTTATTTTCATTTTGCAGAGTACCTACTTTGACTTCAAAATTGGAAGAAAAAATGTAAAAATTCACTAGTTTTTTTCTTGTTTATTTCTATTTCTTAAGCTAGTTATTCACATGGATATATTTTATCCTTTTAGCTATCGGATATCCTTGAATTACCTTTTTATATAGTTTTAATTAGCTGTTGATGGTCGTCCTAATTCAGGGTAGGCTCGAGCCCCTCGGTGGGGACGTATATGAGCTGTTGGTGACACCTTTTATTAACAGAATAGACCGTCCATATAGATCCATAGAAAGATCCTATTTTGTTTTCGAGAATGTTTTCTATCCATTTCTAAAAAACTACTATAAAGTTACTTGCGTTATTCTGACTTTGTAAGTCACTACTCTGTAGCTTACGTTTTAATAAGGTCAGTGTTTTTCAACACGTCTATTTCTTTTATTACTAGAAACTTCGGAGTTTATTCGTTAAGTTCGAAATTTATGAAATCGACAGTCTTAATTAAGTAAACAGTAATTTTTACTAGCAATGTTATTACATTTTTTTTTTATATAAATTAAGAGTAAACTCTTGACCTCCATCTAAATCAAGCTTTGTTTTTGATTAAATCAAAAATATTGTGATCAATTATAAAACTTAATATCACTTTAAGCCAGACTTATTTGTGTTGTTTATTTTTTATTAAAAGTAAATTAATATAAAATGAGTGGCTGTGTGTTTAAAACATTTCATTGAAAAAAAAAGTTAAGTGAAAAATAAACTATCACATTAATTATAAAGGTTTGGATATTTGGGTATTTTAGATGTTTGTTCCGGGAAAATCTTGCACAACACAAGCAGCTGCTAGTATAAAGTTATTTGTTTACTCATATTAAGTAGGTTCTGCAAATATTTTGCCGCACCCTAATTAAATAGTTTCACATTTAGCATTAAGCTTACTACAAACATTATTAAGATGTCGACTCGCTTATTAACAATGTCACTCGTATTCGAACGTGTGACGTCACTCTATCATTATTAAATTCTTGCGGGTACCTCAAACTGAATCTCCGTCAAATCTAAATTATTCTAAATTACGACTGTGGGTTAACAAATGTGGTTTGATGTATAATAAAGTTCATTCTACATCAATTTAGTATAGTTTGGTGAACACTAACTTTTTTTTTTATAAAATGATCATACAGAATCTCGAAATAGACTACCCAAAAAATGTTCCTGGTTGGAAATACTGTGTTTGTGCTTTGAAATTTCAATTAAACATGTTTTAATGTGGTCGAACAAAAGTATCAACACCAATCTTTTTAGTATTATAAAGCAAAATCATTTTGTCATGGCGGCGGCGCCGGCGCGGGCGACGGCGGCGCGCGGCTCAGTGTCAAAAAAAAAACATAGTCTAATTCTATTCGGGGTTTTCAGTACCCCGCTTATATACAATCAAAAGTTTTATCTTGTCATAATCAATATCTTTATTAATTAATGGATCACAAAAACAACTTGATGTTTGTCTAAAGCCTACAAAAACAAGTATGCGTTCTGTGAAGAACTGCCATGATCATCTAACCTAACTTAATTAAAAGACTTAAAAGTATATTCTTAATCACAGTATAAAATCACCTTTACAAGATGTTATAAGATAAAAGCTCGTTCGTGGCGGGAATGTAATAATGTGTATTACGTATAATGCGGCGTAATTCGGGTGTCAATCACGGGGGCCGTTTAATATGGGCGCTGTGAGCTCGGCATGTCTATCAAATTGAGTCGCATTAGCATACGTCATTAATTTCATTGTTTTAGAAATGTATAGTTTATTTATAGTTTGGATAATAAAATTATAATTAGTTCCACCGGGAACGGTTAGGGGCGGGTTATTTGACTGATGTGATATTTATTTTTGACAATTTGTATTTAATTTAATTATTTAATATGTGAATCTATACTGAATAAATATAAATAAAAATATATAAATAATATAATATAATAAAAATTTTTTAGCTTCGCTCTAATGTTGTATGATGTTAAATTAAATTTAGACAGTATGACTATCCTTAAAAAAAAAATTAAATAAAAAAAAAATGTTCATTTCAGGCTCAGGACCCATATAAAGTATTACATACATTGTAACTTGCCAAAATAATTAAATTAAATTAGGTTAAAATTCTTAGCAGCATAACAGCGGTCGAAAGTATATACACCATGAAGTTCAGCTTGTACTATATCGTTAGTAGACGAATGCCTCTTATGGAACATTTTCTTTAAGCTAATTAGAAGGCCAAAAATGTCAGTGACTCCGTTCTCAGCATACATATAAGGGGCCTGGAATCTAGATCGTTTTTTTTTTAAACTAAAGCATAAGCTATCTGTATTTCATATTACAGGCTCTGACTGGTTTAGGATCACATCTGGCTTAGGTCTCCTTATTAGGAGATATCTCTCACACACGGCCATCCTAAAACCAGGCCCCCGAAACAGCGATTTTTTTTTGCGGCACTGACACCCAAATAAAAATAAAATAAAAATAAATTGGCTTGGCCAAAAAAAACATAACACTTATTGCAAAAGCAAATAAAGAAAACACTAAAAACTAATCTCAAATGGACTTGTTTGCTCACATTTGTATTTTAATAGGGAAATTCTGAGTTACTCCGGCCGAAACAAAATTCAAGCTCTATTCAACTATATTGAAAAGTGTCTTGATTTGTGTACATTTCGCGAAAATATTTTAGTGAAAGGACTTATATACAGTCAGCAAAGGAGATATTTATACCAGGCCACTTAAAACCAAAGTTTTTTGGTAATTATTGCTATCGAATAGTTTAAAAAGACCGAGATCAGAAAAAAAAATCGTAGCAATTTCTAGCTGCCGGTGCTTCGGCGTAGCGATGGCGTAGTAGTTATTACTAAAATTTTCTAGTTCTCTGATTTCAACAGAGAAAGTCTCAATCGAAAGGGCTAAGCAAATGCTATTGAATGACATCAATAAAACCGAGATCAGGAACATAAAAAATCTACCATTCAACAAAAACAAATTTTAGCTACCAGTGCTACGGCAGCCAGCGTAGTAATTATTTAAATTTTCGAATTCTCTGATTTCAACAGGGAAAGTCTCAATCGATAGGGCTAAGCAAATGCTATTCAAATCAAATCAACGGCCCGTTACAGTCTACTGCTGGACTATATGAGCCTCCTCCACTTAAGTGGAGGGTTTTGCCATAATCTCCACGCTTGGCAGGCGGGTTGGAGATCGCAGATTAAAAGCTTACTGTATCAGAGAGCGCTGCTGCCCGTTCCCTGTTCAATGTGTAGTCCCTAAGTCGCCTCTTACGACACCAACGGGAAGAAAAGGGGTTGGTGACAAATGTATTCTACTCTGCCGTCACCACACGGCAGCCGTCAGCAAATGCTATTGAATGGCATCAATAAAACCGAGATCAGGAACATAAAAAAATCTACCAGTCAACAAAAACAAATTCTAGCTACCAGTGCTACGACAGCGTAGTAATTATTTAAATTTTCGAATTCTCTGATTTCAACGAGGAAGGTTTTATCGAAAGGGCTAAGCAATTATGCTTTATAATAAGATAAGATAAAGATAAAAGATAAAAAAGTCTTTTTAAGAAATTAGATTTAACAAAATCACTTTTCGACGTCAATAAAACTTCACACAGCCTGTATGGGCTAGTAAACCGTACAAAATATATTAAATTTATGTTTCTTCTTCATAGTGTGGGTTGTAAGGTCGACCACCAACCTCACAAATCCTGGTGTCAGCGTTATAGAGCCGCCAAAGGCCACACTAACTTGGCTCGTGTAACGACTAGATAGTAGCCGGGACCAACGGCTTAACGTGCCTTTCGAAGAACGGAATCATCTTTCTTTTCAGAAAATCAGGTGATTCAGCCTGCAATGTCCTAACCAAACTGGGGAAAGACTCACAAAGAGATTTTTACTTGACAGTGTCCCCACCGGGAATCGAACCCGGAACCTCCGTAATGGGCGTCAAAATCTCAACTACTCCGCCACGGAGGCTGTTATTAGTCTCCTGAGAAAGCTTTATCGGCTTCAAGCGATCCGCATAGGTGTTTCTTTTGCTGACTGTACCTCTCTGAAATATAAATATTTGTACAACTTGAGCTACGAGTGTAATCCTAATGCGTTTCGCGTGTACGTTGCATGCATTTTAATACCCTTACTGGCTAAACTAGTTGTATGTTGGATTTTTCTGTGAGCAAGAAACATGCAGCACTGGCGACTTCAATCTAGCTGCACCAGTTCTAATGCATTTAGTTCAAATACATCAGTCAAGATTGCACCTTCTTTTTCGTCGTGTGGGTTGTAAGGTTCACATTTAACCTCACAAACCTTGGTAGAGCTTGTCCAGTTTGAAATGACGCGCCCCACCACTTATTTAGTTGTTTAAGATAACGAGTGCATTATTAACAACGTCACTTTATCTGTGTGGGAGCGTCGACTGTTACGTGAAATACCTACATCATGGTCAAACAGAAAACCTTATACCCAAAACAACAAATTTGTGTGTGTAAATGCGGTGGTGGGGCGCGTCATGTCGGCCTGGACAAAGCTTTATCAGTGTTACAGAGCCACCAAAGTTTGAGCAATCGGTCCGACATTACAACTCAAATGATATGATGATGAACAGCAGAATGCAGCTTCTATTAATTGTATACTGCATTCTCAAATGAAGTTCGTTTATCGAAATTTTTAGAGCTGAAATTCTGAAGTGTATGTACATTATACTTCAATGAGTGTATCTTCAATCTTGATACCGTATCGATTTTTGCAGACGTACGATCAATCATGAAAAAAGAACAACGATTTAAGCTGGTATCTACCTCATGGATTTAACTATAAAGTGTTAATTGTACCTTTTATCTTTAATCTCTTAAAACCGACCGAGGCATGATCGTTTTTATTTTATTACAAGCTTTTATTTAGCTTGCACTGTATGTTCGTGTGGGTATGTTCGGGCGAAATCTTGCAACTCAATTTTGAAGCACTTGCTGCCATTGGATTTTTCTGAAATTTGGTACACTCATGTAACCGCAATGACAATGCAATATTATGGTACCGTGGAGCTGGTCTGATGATGGAGACGGAAGGTGGCCATAGGAACTCCTCTAATACACAACACAACCTAGTCGTGTTTTGACTCGTTGGATTCATCTTAACAAGATATTTAGTCATACGTAATGTCCAGGGTCTCATGATGGAGCCGGAAGGTGGCCATAGGAACTCCTTAAATACACACCACAACCTAGTCGTGTTTGGGCTCATTGGATTTGTCTTAACAAGATTTTTAGTCATACGTGATGTCCAGGGTCTCATGATGGAGCCAGATGGTGGCCATAGGAACTTCTTAAATACACACCACAACCTAGTCGTGTTTGGGCTCATTGGATTTGTCTTAACAAGGATACTCTAATCCACGGCTTTAAAAGCTTGTTAAAGAAGGATTTTTAATTAAGCTTATAGTTAGATTAAAGATTAACGGGATACATACTCATACTTTAGATCAAAGATTTCTGATGCGCGTCGTCGTCGCCTCGTGCTCGAAGCGATCGTCTTTTATTTGTCTGAGCTTAGATCAATAGTTAAAAATTAATATGCCAACACCACCAAATCAACAGCTTAAAAGGTCATCAGTAACAGATTAAAACATGTGTCGAGAATCTTTTTAAGTATTTTTTATGGACACATTCATTGAACTTACACCTACCACAACTATGAGTAGATAATGAAACATTACTTTAACTGGTAATCTACGAAATAGGGTCCGAATGTCCGGAACTGCGTACCGCGTAACTTCAGTTGCAATGAGCATCAGTTTCTGAATTCAACAGCTTTTTAAGAGATAGAGAACGTCCAAGCCTTCTTTATGTGTTTGGATTGTCTCTAGCTTGAAATAATCAAACAATCAATTGCTCGATAAATATAATAATAAGGAATATGCACATTTTTTTCAAATTTATTAATCAAAATATTTCAAGTTCCAGATAAACACATAAATTTTTTTTTTCAAGTATCTTGCTCAGAAACAAAGTTATAAGGCTTCAAAGTTGATGGTTAGACAGAGAGGTCCGACATGACCATTGACGTCATTGGTCACGCGGGCCATACATAAGCCATAGAAAATGTTGTTTTCGTTGATGATGAAAAGAGGGACAGATATATTTGTTTAATAATGTTGTATCTAGTTTGTTTTTCGATCAATTTCGATTCTGTTTTGACTGTCAGTATTCTATTTTTGTATACTTTCAGATGAACTATGAAAAAATCTAATATTTTTTTATGCATATTCCCTATTTATAAAATTAATGAATAAAATGAAACTAAATTCAATTTCGCTTTTTTTTTCATTACTAGCTGTCCTCCCTAGACTATGCAACTACTGACAATTTGTTTTAATGTGTTTTTGAATTTTGAATTCATATTTATGTACGTTTTTTCGACACTCTACGGTGAAAGAAAACATCGTGATGAAACCTGCACACTCCTGCGAAGAAATTCAAAGGTTGTGTGTGAAGTCGACCAACCCGCGCTGGGCCAGCGTGGTCGACTGAGGCCTAATCGCTCTAATTCAGGGTAGGCTCAAGCCAAAGTTCATTTTAACATAGTTATGCGGTAGGCCTGTGGGTCTAACCAATATAATGGGACTGGCATTAAACTCTGATGAGGGTATCATTATAATAGTTAAATGTTACATTAGGTGCAACATTACCAACCCTCATGTATGTTTTCATCTGAAAACGAGGTTAATACTACTTAGAATTACTAGATACTTAATTTCAACTGGACCTTTTTACTTTTTGCGCAAATTAAGTAACTGCAAGTATTTAATAGAAAATTAGTACATTTTATGAAGGCAAAGAGTTTTTTTTTAATTTGGTTGACTTCACACACAACCTTTGAATTTCTTCGCAGGAGGGTTACAGAGTACAGGTTTCTTCACGATGTTTTCCTTCACCGTATAATACCGAACCGTAATAATGAATGACCCGTATTCAAAGGTTGTGTGTGAAGTCAACCAACCCGCACTGGGCCAGCGTGGTCAACTAAGGCCTAATTGCTGCAATTCAGGGTAGGCTCGAGCCCCTCGGTGTGGACTTATATAAGCTGTTGATGAAGGATTTATTGATAACTAAAAATATACTGTCTATAAAAATATTATAATTATTTTATTCTGGGCTAGCTTACCTATGGTAATTGAAAATTCTGAGGCTTAATAGGTATAGACCTAAGAAAAAGATTCCTTCATGAAGCCTCAGAATTTTCAATTATTACCTCGTAACAATCCAATATCAATTACTCATCTAACTTTGAAAATAATAAAAATTGAACTTTTAAAACATTACAGAAATAAAAACCATGATAATTTCCCTCTTTCTGAAATCCTATGCACTTTTAGTGAAAACGTTGAAACACAATACCTGAAGTCGGTTATTATGTAAATGCACGTAAATGTAAGAAAGCCGGTTTCGATCGCTCGAATCAACTCGCGATGCGCACTAACCGCCCATTATCATAATAATGCAGGCCCATGTGCACTGAACTTTAGGCACTGATTCATGTTGAACCTAATTTGTGTAAGTTTAGGGGGCTTAAAATACAATCATCAACAGCTCATATACGTCCCCACCGAGAGGCTCGAGCCTACCTTGAATTAGGGCAATCATGCTAATCGAACACTGCACCTAAATAGGACCTAAATTAATGTTAGAGCGTCAGTGGTCTAGTGGTTAGGGCCGCTGCCTCCTGTTCGGGAGACGCGGGTTCGATCCCCACAACGTACCAATGTGTTTTCGAATTTCAAATTCAAATGTACGTTTATTCGACGCTACGGTGAAGGAAAATATCGTGATGAAACCTGCACACTCCTGCGAAGAATTTCAAAGGTTGTGTGTGAAGATACGTGAATGTTACTTTCACGTAAATAAAATCACGAATAAAAGTTTTGTTCCATCATTGTATTAAAATTGAATTTTTTTCTTCCGCGCCCTCACATTTTTTTAAACAAATGTTTAAAATCTGAAATTTTAAATACCATGGATGTGTTGTACAGGGGCTTGCGTTCAGTAATTTATTCCTTGCTGTCAGCGGCTCTTTGGAAATTCGCGCGGCTGTTTTCAGCGGAACCGGGTAAGCGGTCACGTATTTTTTACCGTCAGTGCCTACCCGCCTTACCTTTTAGTTTGCAGTCTCAACGACAAAAATTAATTGTAAGATCATAGAAGCGTCCTGCGTCAATCTGTACATACTTGTATAGTGAAATTTTAACAGCCTTATAAATAAATAAATAAATATGGGGGACATCTTCACACACGGCCATCTGATCCAAAACTAAGCAGAACTTGTACTATTATGGGTTGGTACCCATAATAGTACAAGTTCTGCTTAGACAGCTGATTGAATGTAAGTATACATTACATAAATAGATATTTAAATACATACTTATATAGATAAACAATAACCAGATACAAGGCAAACACAAATGCTCATCACACGAATGTTTGCCCTGGGCGGGATTCGAACCCGCGACCATGTGCGTCGGAGGCAGATACACAACCACCTGGGCTACGGAGCCGTCAAATGTATGTGCATATCATGTATGTACATATAAGATATTATTTAAAAAATATACATGGAAGGTCTTTTATAGAACTATTATTTTTAGATTTTTCGTTCGTCTGTCTGTCTTTTATCACGCAAATACTACTGCAAGAAATTGAATGCAGATTTCACAGTTGTATTCTCTAAGTCTAAGATATCCCAGCATGATCAAGAGTCCAAAAACAAAAGTGAATCTGTTCGTAATTTAAAAATATTTAAAATATTCGCATCGTTTAGAATGCACGATGAAAACTGACTTCCAGCGAGTAAGCAACAAAGAGGCCGCTCCATGCAGTACCTTCCTTTTTTTGTAAGTGTTCTTCGCTCATTGGTTCTTCGTTAACTTTTGTGTATGATTGTAACCTTATGAACAAATAAACTTCTTCTTATTATTAGTAAGATAATAAAATACTTCTGCTTTTTACTTTAGGCAGAGAAGCATCATCAGCTTCTATCATCATCACCTCAGCCAAAAGACTTCCACTGTCGGACAAAAGTCTTTCCCCAAAAGATCTTCACAACACAATGACAAGCAATCAGCCTCCATATTACAATAAAAAATATTTCTACCTGAATAAACAAATTTTATTACGTTTGATTGAAATTCCACAAACTGCGAAATTCAATCATTTTTTGTTTATTTTCGTATTGGCAGCATTTATATTTCTTCTTTATCGTGAATTTTTCTTTATCAAAATACTACGCTACGTATCTTACTAATAGTGTGTTCATGGCTACTCAGGATTCTATTTATCGAAAATGCCATCGAAACGCATACAAACAAATCAATCAATCAGCCTATTGCAGTCCACTGCTAGACCTCACCAAGGGCACGCCAAAGCGCACCATCACCCGATACAAACAAAAGCAAAGAAGAAGCAGATAGACAAACTCTAATTCAAATCCTATCAAGAAACGTTTCAATCGTGATCTCTGCTTATGCTTCCTTCACACATGTAAGTGCAATAAAACCACAGATATTTCGTTTTGAGTTATCGAAAGATATAACCACGGAGACTGTCTCCGTGGATATAACTTCAAGCACAGACCAAATCCGGTCAAATATTTCTTATAAAAACTTGAGTCATTATTTAAAATCCCAGATAATAAAAAAAAAATATTTATTGAAAGAAAAATACTATCGACTAAACATTCAAAAAGGGATGGGATTTATAGTTCAACATTTTGGTAATTCAACATTTTGCAATTTCGACATTACGGTCCGGAACGAATGAAACACATACCTGAACTAGGAATATTAAAAAAAACAATGTTGCAAACTTCTCAGAATCTTCAAAAAAACAGTAAGTAAAGTATCTACTAATCTTATAAGAAAAAGGATCTTTTACTGTGAGGTCGGGTGCCGACCTCACAACCCGCACGATGAAGTAGAAGATTATGAAGATAGAGACACCACACACACACACACACACATACAAATTTATATTTCACACACATGCAATGTTTAAGAGATTGTGAAGTAGGTTACCGGTCACTTGGAACTTTTGTAATGAGCTAATAATTTTTTATTACATCATCAACGGCCCGTTACAGTCCACTGCCGGACTATGAGCCTCCTCCACTCAAGTGGAGGGTTTTGCCATAATCTCCACGCTTGGCAGGCGGGTTGGAGATCGCAAGTTAAAAGGTTACTATATCAAAAAGCGCTGCTGCCCGTCCCCTGTTAAATGTGTAGTCCCTAAGTCGCCTTTTACGACACCCACGGGAAGAGTAGGAGTTGGAGACAAATGTATTCTACTCTGCCGTCGCCACACGGAGTTTTTATTACATAGGTACAACAAAAAAGGAAAATCTATTTCGATGCCTAATACTATAAAATTGGCAGTATTAATCAGAATACGGTAATTGAATCTGCTCAAATCCACCGCATCAATGCAGTATTCCATTTAACCATTAAATGGATTAAAATTTATCCACGTACGTATAAAGAAGCTAAATGACAGCAAACTAGCGCCTCTGTCAGAAAAAAACTACTCTTTTATTATGTTTGAAGACAGCGTGTTTAATTGACAATCTTCAACTTAGAAGTGTATTATGTCATGACACTGACTAAATTTTTAAAAAATATGCAAGAATATTAAATATTGTAAAACACTAATGAGCTTGATTGTAACGGTATCTCTTTTTGGTTTTGTATTTTACCCTAGAACCAAATTTTGATGAAGTACTTAAGATACGGCTAATTTAATATACGACTTACTTAATATATTTTTGCAATCACAAAAGTGTTTTTGGCTTTGCATATTATCTATCACAAATAGCTAGATGTCTTTTGGTTAACGAACTCAATGAACAATGTTTAACAGACTATCCTATAGAAGCCTTAATCTTCACAATCTATTATAAAAAAAAAATCTTAAGACAAAAGAAAGAAAATTAAGACTTTATACCAATCGCAATGGCGCCAGTATGATATCAATTTACCATTTTGCGATAAAATAAATTGCTTGTATCCTTTTAAACGCATAAAAGGTATAAGTGGCGAATTTCCACTGAAATGTCTATTTTCGAGGGCGGAACCCTTTTATCGTCTTTCAATATAAGATAGAACATAAAATAAGACGTTTTTCCGCTTTATATTCTTTTCATTTTTTATAATGCATAGCATAATGTTATTCTTAAAAGCCGCCAACCCGCGCGTGACGGGCCTCGTTCCGTTTTCTTCGCCTTATTAGTAAACGTCGGTTTATTTTTGTCCTCGCTTTGTATTTGACTGCTTAATTTAAGAAAAAGGAGTTTGCAAAATGCTCGTCATATTTCTTTCCTGTTTTTAAATGTTTGGCACGCAGTCACCTTTTATATTGCGCGGTGTCGCGAGCGAGCTTCCATTTTAAATGTTGCTTGTCGACTGTTTGTAATCAATTGTTTAAGTATTGTTTGTAAATAGAACGATCTACTACTTAATATTCATCAACCAGCTCATATATGGCTCGAGCCTACCCTGAATTAGGGCGATTAGGCCTTAGTCGACCACGCTGGCCCAGTGCGGGTTGGTCGACTGCACGCACAACCTTTGAATTTCTTCGCAGGAGTGTGCAGGTTTCATCACGATGTTTTCCTTCACCGTAAGAGCGTCGAATAAACTTACTCGAACATATGAATTCGAAATTCGAAAACAGATTGGTACGTGGTAGGGATCAAACCCGCGTCTCCCGGACTGGAGGCAACGGCCCTAGCCACGGTCTAGTGGCTATACGCTCTTCTTAATACTAGACAGCTTTTATGAAAGAAATACCTACGTTTTTTGTTATATACAGAGTGTGTGACGGCAGAGTAGAATACATTTGTCGCCAACCCCTACTCTTCCCGTGGGTGTCGTAAGAGGCGACTTAGAGACTACACATTGAACAGGGAACGGGCAGCAGCGCTCTTTGATACAGTAACCTTTTAATCTGCGATCTCCAACCCGCCTGCCAAGCGTAGAGATTATGGCAAAACCTTCCACTTAAGTGGAGGAGGCTCATAGTCCAGCAGTGGACTGTAACGCGCCGTTGATTGATTGATTGATATACAGAGTGTTACGGATGGATCTACAAGGCGCTTTCAGCTCAACATTTAGATTTAGAATCTTGTTCTTCCGTTTTTTTTAAATATAATTTTCCGGTTTTTGTTATCATTTAAGTATATACATTTCAAGTACGCTTTACTCTAATAAATTACAAAAAGGTGTTGTAAAAAACAGCTTATTTAATAGAAACACGATATCTTGAAGCTTTTGACGACTCAGGTCTGCCTCCGACGCACAGGATCGCGGGTTCGAATCCCGCCCAGGCCAAATATTCGTGTGATGAGCACTTGTGTCTGCCTTGTGTCTGGTTGTTGTTTATATATATAATGTACATATTTATTTTTTTATGTAACGTATATCAGCTGTCTGGTTTGGAATCAGATGGCCATGTGTGAAGATGTCCCAACATATTCATTTATTTCATGTCATCTTAGTACTAAACGCACTGTATCAGTTTTAAGACAGATGTGGTAGATCCACAAAGTTGATAATAGAATCGAAGTCCACCCGCTAGTTGTAATTCAAAACAGACCTTTTTGAGATTTACTTGACTTTCTCAAGATAAATACAAAATTGAGTTAATACATTCGTTATTTTCGTCACGTACGACAACGACTTTATAGTCGAGAGCCAGCCTCTTTGGATTAAAACGTCACTTGCAGATGAATTCCTACAAAGTGCGGGCATTTTTCAGAAATAAAACGAAAATTTGCTCGAAAATGGAACATTTTCAGGCAGCAACACTAGCCAACTGAAACAGACAAATACTGTTAAGAATTTCCAAGCGGTTGTGATATGATACGAGTATTATTTCGTGTTGCAACTAGTATTTCTCGTTATTTACGAGGTCACGTTTTTAAAAGAAGTACTGTCTGAGCTCTTGCTCGTTCAGGACATTGGATTGATAGGTTGTTGATGAGTAAAAATTGATAAAATGTTTATTAAAAATAGTTGATATATAAATGGTGCGCACACAGTGAGGAACGAACGTGAACTAATTAAAATGCATAAACAGAAAAAAATCCTTTACGTCCCTGCTACTTTTTTAACGTCCGTGATGATGTATCAATCAGGGTATCAGATCCTGATGGGAAAACTACGATTTTTGTTATCTATAAACTTTTATCCCTTTGTTCCCACTGGTACCCACTGAACTGTACCACCGGGTGGTACAGAGGACAAAAGATAAAGTCAGGCCAAACTGCTTGAAACGGATTAAGATTTCTCTTGTAATTATTTATGTATTGTCATGAAATTTCACATAATTGTGCTGTTAGTAAACAAAATTTCGTATAAAAATATAAAAAATCTCTTGAGAAAATTCAAACCGTTTCAAGTGGCCTGGCCTGACTATATCCTTTGTCCTCTGTATTAGTGAGAAACTGCACTCAATATACGTTTTGAAGCTTGTCCTTGAAATGCATCTAGGGGCCCTACTCTGCATCAGGGCGATTAGGCCTTAATCGCCTACGTTAGCCAAGTGCGGGTTGATCGACTCCACAAACTTCACAGGCATGTGAATGAATGAATGAATGAAAGAATGGGGCATGTGCAGAGTTTCTTTACGGTATTTTTTTATAATAAAACATTCTGAACAACTGAATACTTTAAAGATTATAGAACAGTAAGTCATGAAAGTAGAACAAACAAAACGAACTTATTTACGTATTTATAACCAGATTAAGATTCACCTCATTGAGTTCGTTCAGTTGCTAAACAAACGCTCCGCATTTATACGCTGTCGGTAAAACTTTGTTCACAAAAGATTTAATGGCAGAGCGTGCTAAATTCTATTTCCAATTCAAAGTTGGGTTGCCAACCAGGTCCGTAATTCTGCCTAATGATAAGGGCGCAAGTTACGGACCCCGAGGCCCCCAAGCCTCTAAAAAACAACTTATTTCAAACGTAATTAACAGAAAAATTATGGGCTCTTTTTATTTTCTAGATAAATTAATATATTTCATTATAAAAAAATGTATGTAAAAAGCTTGTAAGATAATAATTTTTACAATTGGACAGGTTATGTCACCATGCACAAACTTTGAATCTTCAATTGCTGCTAGTTACCCTGCCAGCACTACCTAAGCGCAATTAACCCGACCGTATACATTTTGCATAAAAAGATAATTAGTAGAGCTTGCCCAATACTTACTGGATTTGTATTGATTAAAGTTTGATTAAAAATAAAGTAAAAATATTACTTAAAAGTTGGAATATTTGTCGGTCAGAAAAATTACGTCCATAATAATTTGGTAAAAACTGTACTGAAACAAATAGGAATTACAGCAACATCAATTTTTCTTAATAAAACTGGTATGCCGCTTCTCTGAAGCCGGCCCTGCTTGAAACTCGTACCAGTTAGTGACTAAACGGGCCAGTTTTAGCTGTCAATAAATTATAAATCAATTAACATTTTAACATTTAAGTTTTAAGCTAGCTAGAATTTTGAATATAATATTAAACTGATCAAGGATAACTTTATTTCAATAAAGCACCAACTTTTTTTTTCAGTCAAAATATTTTTATTCAACGAACCGAAGATACGATTTATTTACAGTGTGTAGAAATGGTGAATATAAATTTAAATCATTATTATACTGAAATAATAGAAAAATCTTGATGATATTGGCAGAATTGTTTATATCGGTTAGTAACAAACAAGGAATCATAATCTTTCCATAACTATTTTGTGAGATTTTAGTATATTTTTTATGATTTCGTAATGATTAATTGTATTTTTTGAACTTATTCATTTATTAATTTATTTTTGTATTTATAAAACTTGTAATTGAATTGTTTGATTCATTTTTACTTTTATTATTTTTAATTGTTAGTAAACTATGAGTCCGAAATAAATTAGGTGGTTTTAATTTAATTTTATAATTCCTTAACTATGTTAGCCATTTCGCACAAAACCAGCTATGTGTATAAATTGTATCTGTACACATTAGTTACGGCTCAGGTTTTGGTTGTAATCTGAAAGCACTTAGACTATTCTGTACCGCAACACTAATGGAGGATCCTCGATATTATAATCAAGTATTCTCTGATTGTATTGTGCCTTATTACTTAATGTTGATGGAATTTTGGAGCCAATCTTGAGACAGCTTGAGACATGAGTGAGTTCATGTTTGCGGGATAAGAGACTAACCTTGTAGTTCATGAGCGGAATGGTATAGCATTTGTAATTTGTAAATCTTATTTAAGGGGTCTCACGATTGATTGTTTTTACCTAAAATATATCGTGATATCTCTAGGGTTAAAATTTTAATTGGTGAAATGCTAACCAGTTATTCATAAAATATAAACCGACTTTTCGGCCTCCCACAAGGTGGACAGATGACTTGGTGAAAGTTGCTGGGCGCCGGTGGATGTAAGTAGCGCAGGACAGTTCACGGTGGAAACCTATGGGGAGGCCTATGTTCAGCAGTGGACGTCTTCCGACTGAGATAATGATGATGATGATGAAACTGGCTTTTGATGTAGTAAATATTTTGAAAGGCACTACGAAATCCGCCAAAATACGCCAAGTTAATCTTTCTACACATGAGCCATTTTGCAGTAAAAAACCTACCTAACTGGTAACAGGTATTTTGTGCATGGCAGTTTTTCCATCAGTTCTAGAAATCTTGCTAACAACGAGTGGTGCTTGCATCAATCAAACAAAATAACGACTGACGTTTTTTTAATGAACTTTGTATAGGTATGTTTTTTGATGAAATTAACATGTTTTGTTAGGTATTTCGTCCACGAAATTGAACAACTTTTAAAAATTTAAATAAGAAATAGAACCTCGCAATATTGCATCCCAATTAGCCCTTTAGATTTTTTTTTTTCAGTTTTATACATAAAAGAAATACTTATTGTTTTGTTTTTTGTTTAGTCTGAAATACATTTTTTTTAATAGCCCTTTTTAGCTGGTCCACTGCTGGGCAAAGGCCTCCCCTTTTTCCTTCCACTGATCTCGATCTTGGGCCACTTTCATCCATTGCCGTTCAAATGCATCTAGTTCGTCGCGCCATCGCTTCTTAGGCCTCCCTCTTCCTCGACGGCTGTCTGAAATACATTTATTTACTTAATTAATTTGTTATATGTATTGTTTGTTTCTGTTTTTTATTTTCAGTGTCTATGTGGGATATGGATAATTTTGTAAATCCGTCGTTATTAGAGGCCACGGAACACTAATGCCCAGTTTCACGGCTCGCCCGTTGCTAATTTATCCCGACCGGCGATTGCTGTCCCGTTACCCGTTATGTGCAGTTTGTTAGCCGCTTTGACCCCTCAAATCTCCTAATTATACCCCTGCAGCTGGCCGCTCATGTCCAGTGTAACCTGACCTACGATGTTCTGAATATTATTCGTTTGGTTATACCCGTTTATGCTGGTTCTGTAAACGTCATCTTGTTTTTCATCATGCTTCCTACCGTGTCAGGTAAATAAATTAGTTTCCAGCTTGATTTATTCTGTATGTATGTGTAGGATGTTGATGTAGTTAATAAGAGCTAAAGCTAAAGAAGAAAATCATGAATGAAAATTACCAACAAAATTATCTTTCTGTGTAGTAAGCCTTCTCGTAGAGCGAAACCTATGCTCGGGCCCCTTCCATGAGTAGCGGCAACCGCCGTGAAACCAATTGCTACACCACGATGACAAGTCAAAGACCCAATCATCCAGGCAGTCCACTTTCCAGACCAGCTCTGCGTGTCATCTCGGTTAACATCGAAGGTTTCTCACAGCACAAGGCGGTAATACTTTCCGACCTATGCCAAAACACGCAATGCGATATACTTTGCGTGCAAGAAACCCACCGAGATGCTTCCCAGAGTAGGCCGTACATTTCCGGACTGTCGCTTATCGCCGAGATCTGTCACCCGAAGCACGGTAACGCAGTGTTTGTTGCTCCTGGCGTAAGCATCACCTCAGCTCAGTGCTCATCCACCAACGGAAAATCTTTGACGAGCCATCGACTCGAAAGAAGAAGAAGAACAAGCATACTGAAAGTTTCTGGATCTGGGCACTTACATTATAGAATGAAAAACAGTTATGGAATTCGAAAATAGAACTCTTTGGGAACATGTTAGTTTTTAATCTGCGAGACTGTCATTTGTTTTTTAGTAAGAGGGGATTTTTCTGTTATTTCCTTAAAGCATTGGCTTTTCTATGTGATTCATATTATTGTTTATGTTTACATCTATTTTCTTGTATATTATACTTTTTGTTTGCAAGTTTTGTGTTTATCTCATCATTTCTAAGCAGAGTTTTTTTTTTTATTTATTGTTTAGTTTTAACGTAAAGCAGTGACTACTAACACAGGTTTATCAGGTCTAAAAGGAGACACACGCCACAGCATTTCGCAACATTTAAAAAAAAAAACGCATTCTATTTCTTTCTTTTTTTATTATTTTATTTTACATACAGAACCTTACTTCCGATACAACCAAAACTTATTTTTAAAACTCTCTGATACATTTCACTTAAAAAAAGACTTTCAAAATGGCGCCACGAACGCAGAACCGTTAAGCCACGTCATATTTCCTTAACCATTCATTCATTCACTCCTATTTCACAGCTCTTTTACCCGTTCTTTTTTAAAATACGTTGTTCGACAAATTCACTTAATGTCGCGTTAAATGAACCGTGGCGCATAATAAAAGATTTTATACTGGAAAGCGATTTGAGAATGGACGATGTTTCCACGAAGCAGGAGCGGAATGTACTTAACGGATGCCTCACTCGAGGCTAGCTGTAGTTAACGGTTTTTATAGAGATCCGTAGGGTATTTAACGTAGAATAGAAAACTTTATTTCTTAATTGATTGTTTTGATGGTTCTAGAATATTACTAAATACTTTGGTGTCAGTTAGGAAAAAAATATAAAAATGGTGTAATTATGAGGTACCTAATGGTTTTCTAAAAGATAAGAATATAAAAAAAACTTTATTCAGAGTAAGATTCCACTGAATATTTTTTAAGATACTAATAGTTAATTAAGCGATATCCAAATTTTATAAACGAAATGTTTTTTTAATAATTGGCAGTGTGACGTGTTTTAATTATTTTAGTGAAAGATCCATATCTATTTTGCCTATAAATATAATTGGCTTCCACTTAAGGCTTGATTCACACCAGATCGAAACGGAACGGCGGCGAAGCGACGAGGCCGATCGCGGAATGCTCGCGCCCACCGCGGGCGCACACAACCCGTGGTCGCGCGCCTTCCGGCACTGGCGCGCGGCTTCCCGCGACGTCGCGGGCGGGCACGCGTCTTTTTCGAACTTTTCAAACAATACTAGTCTTTTAAGAATGTAGATAGAGTTCAAAATTATTTCACACTGAAAGTGCTCGTCGCTTCGCCGCCGTTCCGTTCCGATCTGGTGTGAATTGAGCCTAACTGGAATATTTTTTACACGCAGTTCATAAGCATGCACTTGTCCGAATTATTTCCGTGCGAAAAGGCACGGATTCAGAGGAAATAAAGCTAAAAAACACATACAAATAAAGTTCAAATTACTTAAACACTGTACTGCTAAAGCGCGCTCGAGGGCTTTTTTCCAAGTAATTTATTTGGTTGAAATGTTTTCCACTGAACAACGTAAATAGAGAGAAGGTGCCAAGTCTACAAATAAAGCATTTCTAATTCTTAAACCTTATGTTCATTATAACTATAGGTAATAATCTTTAGGATAACATGTAAGCGACTGTTTGTTTCTATAATAAATAAATAAAAATTACACAGGCCAGGCCTACATTTTGTAATATCACACTGATCGCGAATGGGAAGAAAAACGATTTCACAAATGTAGATCAATTTCGTTGTACCTCACAAATTAAGTATGATGCTTAATGCAACACAGCACACAAAATATACCTACTACAATCAAGAATTCTGAATCAGTGAACAGAATTTGACAGTATGCATGACACAAAAAAGTACCCATGATATTTATTTCATAAACCTTACCTATATACCTTACATAATGATTTGGTTCAAGACCAACATTTGATATTCCGTCTAACAAAAAAAGTTAAATATTTTTTGCACGACTAACTTTCATCGTTGCGAAGTTCATCTTTGCGAATGTAAGTCGGTGCGTTTGTTTCCCGAATAGGTAATGTAATTAATAAAATTTACCTAACAATAATTAATTCCTTGCCGTATCTTTAAAGCATTTTAGGGTCGGGCCACACTTATCGACGGCGATCCACGGTTTGTCTATACAAAACGCGCGCAAAGTATGGAAATCCTTTCGCAACATTCGCCGCGTCCGATGGTTTCGCTTTGCGCGCGTTTTGTATAGACAAACCATCGATTGCCGTCGATAAGTGTGGCCCGATCCTAAAATGCTTTAGTTGTGGTATCGGATTCAAATAGAATGAAATAATTAATCAAAAATTTTATTTTTTTTCATGTATCTTTGAATTAATTATATTTAGCGTTACCAAAAAGCAGTCCGCTTCTCAGAACTTGGCCTCACTTTTACATTATATTGCTTCTAGATTTAACATTTATCGTTGCTTCATGTACATTTTTCCATTTGAAAGCTCCTTGATACGATTAAATTAATGTACAATATTTTCAATTAAATCTATCATAGTTTCGTACTGTTTGAGAGGAACTAGGTACTTATTTTATTAAAAGTATAGAAACTATAAGATATCAATATAAGTATATTAAATGGAAACTTCTGTGGAGTTGTTTGACGTTATAAATAAATGAAATAAAATAAAATATTTTTATTTCAGTCCGTGTGCACTATGTTAGTACTTAGTAAGCAAAAGTAAACAAGTTTTAAGTCTAGGCATTAATTTTTATTTAACTAATTTTAGTAGATTTTTGAATCAAGCAGAAAATAACTAGTTTGGTGTTTGGAACACGAGCTTTAGTGAGTTTATAATCTGCTTTTCATAATCATTATCATCATCAACTGCTTATATAAGGTGCCCCGTTATTAGTGTCCAATATTTTCAGGGCTGAAAGAAGAAGTCCTGATTTTCACTTCATTAATAAATGAGATCAATAGGGGATCGGCCAAATTTTCAGAAAGTGTCTTAAATTAATCTTTATGGATACTTATTCCCATAAACAATAAAATTGAATTTATTTATAGCCTTTTAGGTACTCAAAATCATGATTTAATATTGTTTGTTTAAAAATCTCGCCAAAACGCCATGTTATGTCATCTGAGAGTGCGTGACGTCATTTGTGGTCATACAGTGGTGTACCCGTGATAGCCCGTAGTACCCGTGCAGTCAGTGATTGTCCACAAATGACGTCACGCGCTGTGATTGGTGTTTCAGTGGAGATTACAAATATTGTTAATAACAACATTTTATTTCTTCAATTAAAAATATGATTTATATCAAATTATTATTGATAATGATAATGATAATGATAATGATAATGATTTATTTGCTAAAAAAAATGGTACAGGTTTGCAGGTGTACAGCATAGTAAATAACGAGCACATTTTCAGTCACTTTAAAGTAACATGCAAATTATAAATGTCATAATAACTTAAAAAACAATACACAAAATTACACTAAAAATGTCCAAACAAGTCATGCAAACTTTACACTTAAATAATCCTTAACTGAGTAAAAATTTTGTGATTGAAGCCATTTGAACAATTCTCTTTTAAATACGAGTTTAGGCTGTTGTATTAAAGTTCGTGGCAGATTATTATAAATTTTAATACACATAGGACCACAGTTTTGACTGTATCTTGCCGTTTTAGGGACAACAGTTTGCACTAATTTATCCGGGTGTCTCAAAGGTCTATTAGTTAAGTCTTTTGCTTTTTTAAAGAGATATAGATTTTCCTTAACAAATTTGGCCACTTCAAATATATAGAGACACGGTAATGGAAGAACTTTTAGAGTTTTAAATAACGGACGGCATGAATCGCGAGGACCAGCTCCACAAATTGATCTAATACATTTTTTTTGAGCGATAAATGCTCTTTTAGAATGAGCGCTATTACCCCAGATAAGAATTCCATATCTAGCGACGGAATCAATATAACCGAAGTATGCAGCCAAGGCAGTGTTTAAAGAGGCTGCTTTTGAGAGTTTGTAGAGCGGAAAACTGAATCTATTTATTTTGTTACAAACTAGATCAATCTGTTTTTTCCATTTAAATTCAGCATCAAGTGATAAGCCAAAAAATTTTACACAGTCAGTTCCGTCAATGTGTTTGCCGTCATATTTAATGTTAAGTTTCTTATTTAAATTATTAAAATTCATAAAATTCGTCTTATTAATATTAATTTGCAAATTATTTTTATCCATCCATTCTATTACTACTTTAATTATATTATTTATGTCATTTTCATGGTTATCAAATTTATTAGATGTCACAACGATTGATATGTCATCTGCGAAAAGAATTGTTCTATATTTTGTCACCTCTGGGATATCGTTAATATATGCCAAAAATAATAGCGGCCCTAGGACGCTTCCCTGTGGGACTCCTGAAGTATTTTGTCTATACTTGGATCTTTTAGTTTCAACTTGAAAATTTTTGCTAAGGTTTGAAATCTCTGTGCATCTAGTCCTATTATCTATCTAGTCCTATTATCTATCTATCGGGTCCTATTATCTAAATAACTTTTAATCCATTTGAGAGCTGGGCCTCTTATTCCATAATGATCTAATTTGGAGAGCAAAAGGCTATGAGAGACAAAATCAAAAGCCTTTGTCATATCGAAAAAAAGAACGGTCGTAAGTAATCCTTTATTGGTCTGATCTAAAACTTCATTTACAAGGTTATAAGTTGCTAAGGTTGTAGTTTTTTTACGTTGAAAACCGTATTGGTCACTCTTTAATATACTACATTTATTAAAGAATCCTAATAGCTGCTCATACATTATTTTTTCAAAAATCTTAGAAAAAACCGAAATCAAGGCAATTGGGCGATAGTTTTCTATGACCGATCTATCTCCTTTTTTAAATAAGGGCTTTACGATAGTCTTTTTTAGGCTCTCGGGAAAAACACCTTGCTCTAGGGAAAGATTTATCAGATAAGTCAGTACTGGAGCAATTTGATACCTACAACTTTTCAGAACCTTTGTGCACACTTCGTCATGTCCCACTGACGTTGTATTCTTTAGAGACATAATTGCTTTAATAACGTCATTTTCATTTATAGGTTTTATGTAAATTGAATTTGGTATATGAACATTTGAATGAGTCTTAGAGGTTTTATTGTTAGTTTTACTTGTGGAATTGATGAAATAATCATTAAAACTAGAGGCAATTTCATATGGATCTGTAATAGAGTCATTCTGTTGTTTGATAAAATCGATATAATCTTGGGCGTCAGAGTTATCTGTTTCCGTTTTTATAATATTCCAAGCTGCCCTACATTTATTTTTACTGTTTAGTATGTATTTGTTATTTGATTTACGTTTTGCGGTGAAAATACACTTTTTAAGTAATCTCGCATAGTTGTGGTATTTGTTCTTCGCGATACGCGTTTTATGCTTGTAATAATTAAATCTGAGTTGACCTTTAGTTTTGGCACTTTTTTTCAGTCCTTTTGATATCCAATTAGTGAATTTTCCAGAACATATCTTTACCCTAATTAGCGGAAAGCAAAGTTTATACAATAAACAAAACCAATCATAGTATTGAGAAAAAGCCATCTCAAATCGTGTTTCCGAATAGATCTCAGCATAGGAAAGACTTTGTAAATAATTTTGAAACTTTGTAATGTTTTCATTAGAGTAACATCTTTTATACACAAACTTATAGGGTGGTAGAGTAGGTTTTGACTTAACAGGAACCCTTAGAAACTGTGCAGTGTTGTGATCCGATATGCAGAGAGGAAGAACAAATCCTTCTGAATTTTTAATATTTGAAATGAAATGGTCGATACAAGCATTACCTCTAGTTGGTTCATCAATATGTAAACTTAAGTTGTAATTTTTTAGAATGTCTGTGTATTGTATCGATTGGTTATCAAATACCAAAGTGTTAATGTTAAAATCACCTGTAAGTATAATTTTTTTCTTTGGATATTTTAGTAAACATTTATGTAAAGTTAGTTCCAATTTATCCAAAAATAGTGTCAAATTTTGTTTATAGGGAGTACGGTAAATACACAACAAAATAATATTATTATTCACTATCTCAACGGCGCAGCACTCGAAAATACTGTTTTCATTATACGAATTAAATGTAGTAATATTGTTGAAATTAATACCCTTTTTAACTAATATGCAAGCACCACCCCTGCTTTTACCTCTACAGTAAGAGGATGCTAATTTATAGTTATTAAAGTTAATATTTAATTCCTCACCTGATTTTACAAAAGTTTCAGTAAAACATAAAATATCAGGTTTCATGTCAGTGGCCATATTAGAAAGTGAGAGCTCTAATAGTTCAATTTTAGATCTTAAGCCTTGTACATTTTGATGCAGAATATATAGGTTATTTTTAAAGACACTTTTAGGGACGAAAAAAGGTTTCTTTTTCTTTATGATTATTAATTTTATTCTGATTTTTGTACGGGTTATATAGTTGATAATATTCAAGAATAGATTTTTGTCTTAGGGTTTTTTGAACAGACCGTTTTTGAGGAAGTGAGGTGCGGGGTTTATGTTTAGGTAAATATTTACACTCATAATCAAAAGAATCAATCACAAAATTTATTTTTTTACACATGTCATGTGGTCGTCTAGTTTTAACAAAGTAACAGTTTTTGTGATTTTGGGATATAAAACATAATTGATCATTTAAATTATTTTCATTCAAATATTGATTATGTAAAACATTAAGAATAATAACAGGGCAAGAAATACAATTTTTCAATAAGATGTAGAGTTCGGGTACAATTTTTAAGGGATGAGTATCATTCTCTCCAACACATACAATTAATTTATCATTCATGTTTAACTCTAGGTTGAGACAAGTAGTAACTATTTCAGATGAAGGAGCGTGTGGTTTTACAATAGCTGTAACTGTATATTCCTCATACTTAGAATTCCAACGCGAACGTACCAGAGCCGAAGCCAAACCAACACACTGCTGGGTGCCTACAATATGAATTTTTCGTTTCGAATTCTGCTCAACTTCCGTGTGAGAGGATTTTGCTGTAGTTTTTGTAGTATCGGTACGTCCACATTTGCACAAGCTTTCTGTTTGTAGCTCTAGTTCAAGTTTCTCAATCTTACTTTTCAAGAGATCTATATTCTTTTGGGATTCTTCGTATTCAATTTTAAAAAACATTACCTGCCGCTGGAGTGCTTCAAAGTCAATCTGTGTACCTGTTTCTTGGTCAACAGAGTGATTAGTAGCACTACTCCCTTGTAGTTCATTCGATATTGGAAAGCTACGAGTAATATCAAGACTAAATCTATGTAAGTTCTTACGTCTGCTGCTTGGCTTTTTTACAGTAGTTTTGCAAATGTTTGTCAATGTAAGTATTTTATTATTTAATTTAGTTATTTCATTTTTTAGCTGAAGATTCTCTGATAAGAGGTTTTCTATTTCTAGATCAGCTGACTCTAACTGAGTTCTTAATTCCAAATTTTTCTGTTTAAAAATATCAAAATCTTCCGCAATCTTTCTTGACTCTGGACAACTCCTATTCAAAATATTTTTATCTGCTAGTGTATCATCCTCGTCATCGGTGTCACCCGTACTTAGACTGTCAAAAGAGTTCTCAATAGAAATGTTAATTATTTCTTTATTACGTTCTGTTCTCGGAGCATAAAATTCGCTTTGCGGTGTACCAAAAGATAGGCTGGAGGAGCAAGTAGAGACCGGCGAACTTGTTGATAACAATGAGGTGGTAGCAGTTTCTTTAAAATCAGTTAGGTCTTGCGTTTTATAACAGCTACTGCATTTCCAATTCTCTTTTCTATTTGGCGTCATCATATTAAAACGCGTGTCAGATACGTTTGTACAGTCAATGTGGTATAAGTGCTTACAAGACGAGCACGTCAATTTTCTTCTTGTTTTAATTGCCCGATTACATTTGGTACATATAAACGCCATCTGTAATTATTGCTTGATACCAGTAGATGGTAGATACGGAGTTGAATCTTTCAAGTTATTGGATATTGGGTAGTTCAGCTACTTCTCAATAGATGGCAGATGCTGTGTTAGATCTATCAAGATACTGTTTTATGATGATGCGTAAAACGAAACACAAATGCAGATTTCCTGATTCAACGCATCGATTAGTGTTCGTTATGTTGGTATTACTGTCAAGATGACAGGTCTGGTTACCTCCCCCAGGGTGACATAAATCCAATCAGCTGTTTACGTTAGTGTAGAATTAAGGTGATTCGCTGTTGTTTAAGTGCAAAATAATTTAAATTTGAGCTTCAACCGAATTATCTCACTTACTTGGTGCGGAAAATGATGTTATTCCAACGATATACAAGAGGAAAACAATACACCAGATTGTTTCGAGGTTACACTCATTGGATACGCAAAACTTGTAAGTATTCGTGCACTATTTCACAACAAAGTTAGGAATAAATTAGCAACAGGTTGTTTACTCTTAAGCGGTACGTTCCGTTCCTCTATTAGATAAATAATCGTAAAACAGTATATTTATTTTATCTAAGTACATTTTAGATTTTAATCTGATTAGGTACTGTCCGATCCCCTATTTACACGTTAGTTTTCAAGTAATAAAGCCAAACAAATTGGTTACCTAATCATAAAAAAACGTTACCCTCAACCAGCTGATCACTACTACATTTGCATTCATGCACGCACACACGCGTTTGATGCGTGTTTACATGTATCTAGAGTAATGTGAGTGTACGTGCAGAGGGTGATCGCTTTTTGTCATATTTAATGATGATTTTTTTTTGTTAACGTGTAGGTTTTCGAAATATTTTGTTTACGTGACTATTATGACTATTACTTTCAGCCCTGAAAATATTTGACACTAATTACGGGGCACCTTATATACGTCCCCACCGAGGGCCTCGAACCTATCCTGAATTAGGGCGATTAGGCATAGTTGACCACGCTGGCCCAGTGTGGGTAGGTCGACTTCACACACAACCTTTGAATTTCTTCGCTGGAGTGTGCAGGTTTCATCACGATGTTTCCTTCACCGTAAGAGCGTCGAATAAACGTTCATATGAATTGGAAGTTCGAAAACACATTGGTGGGTACGCGGTGGGGATCGAACCCGCGTCTCCTGAACATAAGTCAGCGGCCCTAGCCACTACACCACCGACATAATGCCAATAAAACAAATATACCGAAACAAATTATTATCGACTAGCGGTCCGCCCGCGGCTACGCTTGCGCTATGTAAGATTTTCCCGTGGGAATAAGACTTTTACCGGTAAAAAGTATCTTATATAGTAATTCAGGATACAAACTATTTTCATTCCAAATTTCGTCCAAATCCGTTTAGTAGTTTAGGCGTGAAAGCGGAACAAACATCCAAACATCCAAAGATCTAAAATATATTTTCACATTTATAGTATTAGTGTGATTCATGATTTTTTTACCTAGAAAACAGTGATTTTTACTAACGTTTCAACCTAAAAACAGGCCACAAGACACTTAATCAGAAAATGGCAGGCGGGAAATCCTAAGCCGAATGCCCATAAACGCGAACGAGGCACCAATAAAACACCGCCCTTTATTATTCCGGTTTAAAAATAAAAGTAAGTGGATTTACCTGTACTGAACCCACATATCAAATTCTCACACGGGTTATTTCTGAAGTACCCTCAATATCCGCCCTTTTAGGTTGGTTTAATTTTTAAGTGTTTTTGTTTAAATAAAGGCTCGACTTACAAGGATACTTATGAATTCATGATATGGTAAATACTAGCTTATTTAGAACCTGACTCGTAGTCGAGCATTAACTCTATGGAGGTTCCGGGTTCAAATCCCGATTGGGGAACTGTCAAAGAAAAAATCATTGTGGGCTGAATCTTCTGTTTGGCCTTTAGTGATTCTGTAACACTGACGAGTTTTGGAAAAGTTCTAAAAAAAAGTTTTTCAGTTTCAACATCAAAGATCGCAGATTAAAAGGATACTGCATCAGAGAGCGCTGCTGCCCGTTCCCTGTTCAATGTGTAGTCCCTAAGTCGCCTCTTACGACACCCACGGGAAGAGTAGGGGTTGGTGACAAATGTATTCTACTCTGCCGTCACCACGGACTGATAAAACCCGAGAAATTTTGCTGTATTGCGAAATTTTACGTATGGTGAGTCTTACGCAATCATATACGAAAAAAAAAACATTTTTTCTTTTTTTTTTGTGAATACCCTGGAGCAATCTTCGTTCTTTGACGTTGGGTTTTGACTTTTAACCTTGATTTTATGGGCTGATATGGGACGTTAACTTATTTTGGACTTTGATACCCATGGGAAATCAGGCGGGTACGATTTCTATGAAAAATATTCTTTGATAGGATGATGAGCTAAATCACAAATAAATCACTAACATTACAACAATTAAAGAATTTTGATAATAAAAATGCTGTAGTAGTATCTGATATTAAGAGCATTAAAAATGAAATCCTGTTGAAAGCATCCTTTATCTGATATTTATATTTTCAAACTAAATCTTTGCCTTGTTACCAATATACTTATCTGTCTGTACTATAAAACCAATGTTGTATGAAAAAACTGTTATGCTACGATTAATAATTCAACTTGTTTCAAAACAGAGTTTCAATCCTTTTAAAAATAATGTTTAATTTTTATATATTTTAGTATCAAATACTCAGAGGAACAAAAGACGATCGCTTCGCTCCCTTGCGGTGACGACGTGCGTCTGATATCTTTGGTCAAATGCAATAAATTCCCTGACTGAGGAAATAAGTACTTGTTTTATTGGAATTTCTGGTAAAAATATGAAAATCTAAAAATTTAACCTCAGCTTAACCCTATTTTTTTTTTATTGGGAAAAAATAGGTTGAATGAATATTTAAGTCACATCAAAAGCTGTCTCTCTTGTTCCAGTGGTGAACAGCCACAGGGGGGAGAGTCTGGAGTTATTCCACGTGCAGAGGACAGACATGGGCACGTACTACTGCATCGCCAGCAATGGCATCCCGCCCTCCGTCAGCCGGAAGTACCACGTACAGGTTCATTGTGAGTACTTTGACATTTGCACACAAACTGGTTCATTATTTTCAGAGCGCGGTTTGAAACTTGTGGTTTAACCAATGATTTAGTCTTAGATAAATCTAAGGATTTAGTATTCGGAAACCGTTCTCGAATAAGTAGTCATTGTAATGGATGTCTTGTATTTGTGTATTATTATTACGATTTTAAGGAAAACTGACGCGCCAAAGTACCTACATAAAGATCATGCGCATGCAGGTTATATTAAAAAAGCTATTTACAGAAACGTTATTAGATTAGCTTATTTAATTTATCACGCAAATCTGTTATATAAGAAAAAAATTGAAGTTTTCCTTACGCTATTATTCTATTATATTTTTTGTCATTTTGCTTAACATGCAACTTATTTATTGTTTTTCGTATAGGTATACCTAATATTTTTAACTCATTTTCTTGTTGTGGTAAAGTTACACAGATAAAATTCAATTTTAATTTTAAGAGGGTCTAGTGCTAATCTAAAGTCTTATACTAATTTAAAGTCTTAGAAAGCGAAATAATCAGGACAGTGAATTGAATAATAATCTAGCCATATTTAAGATTAATTTGTGTGCGTGGGAGTAGCTCTAAATAAGCTGGATTTAGGCTTAAATATCCATTAGTTACTTGAGAAAACGATAATACTTTACACATTTTAAATTAGCTGAAATCAAAGATTACCTTACGAATGAAGGTGCAAATTCCACGATATTGATAGGATTTATGAGACCGATAAACCAATGATTGGGTTTGAGAGTCCGAGTATGAAAGGGAAATAAAACGCGAACGTGACAAGAAGTCCTAACTTACATCGTACATCATCCCGACCTATACTGACTCATAATTTACAAATACAGAACGCTGATGGAGTTAGAAAAGGAAAATAAGAGAAAAATAAAATTGCGCAAGATGCGGGTTGAGGTCGCAGTCAGTTATTCTGACGTAACCTACACACTCCACGTACAAAATAACACCTTAGCTGAAACTGCAGGGCAGCAAACATTAGGCAAATATATTTAGTATTTACGTACATGTATCATTATGAGAATCTTACAAGTTTAAATAGATTCGACTTCCTGTGATACGTTTAAAACATAAATTGGCTCACATTTTTAAGTTTATCCATTTTTGAGGAAGTACTTTATAATTTTATGCGAAATCTTTTTAGCTTTTTAATTTAATTTTGTTATTAAGATAAAGATTCTAATATTTGTTAACAGTCATACCTCAAGTGAAGGTGACAAATCAGCTGGTCGGTGCACCTCTAGGCAGCGAACTGCAGCTTCAGTGTTACATCGAAGCCGCTCCTAAAGCTATGAACTCCTGGTACAGGGAAGATGGGAAATGTAAGTAGTTTATGGGTCTAATGTTTAGTTTGCAAATAGATGAACAATTTTTTTATCTATTTTCTTAATCATAAGTAAAAATACTGGATTGTTTTCGGTAAATAAAGATTATTGAGTCAAAAGTTTGCTTGAAATACTGCATGCATCATTCTGGTGGTATTATCATGTTTGTAATCCAACTGCCTACTTTATAATTTCACATTCATATCACTAAATTTTTCTTCTTTGTTAGAATATTTCTATAAGTTTTAATAAAATTAAGTAGGTATCATGATTTCCGGGAAAAGTTTTAACCAAAAATTGTTCCGTTCCTATTTAACTAATTGTTAATATTAGCCTTCTAATAATTACTTACAGCCATGATTCATATCATAACTTTGAAATATGAACAGATATTATCTGTAAACTCGATTTACAAATTCAGAATTTACCATTCCGGTTTGAAATGGCTTGAAATCACGCACATCTTTAATCTTAGCAATTAGAAAACAACGATGTTCCAAAACAAGCGCGAGCTTCAACTACGATTACTAACACAGCAACTTCTACCATAACAACCTCCGAGGCCGAGTGGTCGACATTTCGACGCCCATTACGGAGGTTCCGGGTTCGATCCCGGTGGGAATACTGTTAAACAAAAAGGCGGCTTTATGTTTTGTTTGTTAAATAGATTTTACTTTCTTAATCAATCAGTTTTTATTGTTTATGTTATAAGATAGATAGGCCAGAAGTTTGCAACCTTAAAAACCCTGTTCTACCCCCATGGTGCTCGAAAAACTGCGAAATTTTGGCACTGGTTTCAACTCTCTTGTTAAATACTTTCACAGAGGTGGTGACTGATGCCAGTCTTCACTTTGTCCTGGGTCAGCGTTTTTCGCGGTTTTTGAGGTTTTTGGGTAGCACAAGGTTTTCAGGGTTGCAAACTTGGGTGTTAACTACTCTCAAGGGACCTAACAACATATAAAAAAATCGTAGTTACATGCGCGTTTGTGATGTTTGTCCTTTTTTGTGTTGATATTGACTGGCCTAAGTGCTTGTGACAACTCAAAGTCAAGTCAAGTCGATGTTATTAATCACTTAGACAACTTAATCCATGGACCTCTGTCATTTCTTGTCTGTTTATTCTTTTGTTAATTGAATTACAAAAAAGTGAGTCTGTAGCTTTAAAATTAATCGTAAAGGTGTCTTATAGTGTATAATTTCTGCAGCCCTAGTGACCGACAAACAGCTGATGGACAACCCGAAGCTCAGAGTGACGGAAACGATGGTCAACGAGTTCGCTCTGTGGATGAACCTCACCATCAAGTCCTTGTCTCCTGGTGACTTCGGCACGTATGTGTGTGCGTCAGTCAACGCGCTCGGAAAGATGGAGAACCAAGTCAGTGTTCACAGTAAGTAAACTATTCATTACTACGAACCTATTACCTAATGGTAGAGGAGCTCGTCAGACGTTTTGAACCTCGTTAGGGAGAAAAAGTGTTAGCTTTACTATAGTGTTAAACTGTTAGACTCTACACACCTAAGTCGCCGACCCGCCAACACAACCCACTGTCTTTTATGTGGACTTCATGGTTCATCGATGTTGGAAAATTTTGTGGGCGGCACAAAATCACAAATTTTTCTGGCAGTAAGGTTGAGCGATAGTCCCAAAAAAATTACACAATTTTTATGGTTTTACTAAGAGGTTTCATCGTTTTTAAAATGACTTTAGTACATCACTGGAATGTCGGCGGCCAACTGGGCAGAACACACGTCAGCGACATGCCGCCGACATGTCGCCAGGAGTCACCGGGCCGACATGATTTTTTCAAATGTTGCCGGGTTGTGTTGCCGACTCTCTGTTGCTCAGATGTGTAGAGTCTTGTGGGTGTCCAGCCGGGCGATTGCGTAAGCGGACTTGCTTTGCTTGGGGCGGGTTTGAAGACGCTGGCGGTCTTTCAAGCGATCGCGTAAGGAGCAAGCCAAGTCAACGAAGACGATTACAAGTGAATATTTTTACTCTTTGTCCCCAAGACGATTACCGTCCCAAAAGTTAGACAATTCCTACAATCGGAATCGGAATACCGTTCAACTTGCTTGAAGCCAAGCCAAGTGAACGAAGCAAGCTCGACTTACGCGATCGAGGCCCTGATGGCGGCGAGAAGCTATTGAAGTTCCGTCTGAACTGAGCCCCTGTGTTCGTGGCAATGGTTGCAGTTTCCCAAAAAGACGCCCATGTTCTGGGCAAATAAATGATGTCTGTGCTGATGGGAGCTGATGATGGTTCCTGAAAAGCTATCTGAAAAGTTCTAGACACGAGAATCTAAAACAATTATAAAGGCAACTTTTTTATTATTATTCTGGATTACTTTCATTCTTTAATCTATTTTAAGTAACAAAATACTTGACGCTAGTAAGTGGTAATGATAATGTTTGACGAGTAAAATAATGAGGTAGATTGAGTTATTATTATTATAATTAGCACTCCCGCAGCTCAATAATGGTTCAAAGACTCAATATTTTTTTGTATGAGGTGAATGGGTGAAGATTAAGCTGTTTTCAGTTCGTTTGATTACTTTTTATATCTTTGTCATCTAGCTCTTCATTCAACTTCATTTCGGGAGTATTCAGTTCATAAAAAAATAAAATTTTCTCCAATAAAAATCAATTTAGTACAATACCTATGGGAAATACCAAGGCGATGCATTTTTTTTTCATCTAACTAAATTTTGTTCTTCATGCTTCGGGGATTGAACACCAGCTTAAACGGATCCGATTGGAATTTTACGTTAAATCTAAATCAACCCGGATTCCAATCCTGAAACTCCGAAACGAGAACCAAACTTTCTGACCGCAAGATCATAAACACTATAATAAAGATAGGTTACATAACATAATCATCATTATCATCATCGTGTGGGTTGTAAGGTCGACAACCGACCTCACAAACCCTGGTGTCAGTGTTATAGAGCCGCCAAAGGTCACTGACTCAGATTCAGCCTGCAATGTCCTAACCAAACTGGGAAAAGTCTCACAAAGACTTTTTTGGACACAGTTTGCTTGACAGTGTCCCCACCGGGAATCAATCCCGGAACCTCCGTAATGGGCGTCGAAATCTCGACCACTCGGCCACGGCGGCTATTTCCGAGAATATAATAATGTCGGAGAGTGAAACCTTATATTTCGAATAACTATTGCACATGAAAATGAAATAAGATTATATTCCATATCACTTAAGACCGTCAATTTTAAGTGACTTGCTCAGTACTATCTGAGAAAGGTTCAAACCATACCCATATCGTAACAGTTTAGATAATAATCGTTATTAAAGTATTAGCTATTAAAATCGACAGCCTCTATAGACTATCTATAAGAGATTTCGGCTCTCCATCCGGGATATCTGGGTTCAAATAACAGTAAGTTTATTCACTGTTTGGTTAAGATAAAACTTTGCATGTTTCAATCTACAAATTCATCACCTGGATTAGAAAAAAACGGAAAAGATTTTGATGTGGACATTACTCGTATTTACCGAAAACTTGAGTTTTCTTACATAAATATCTGCTTGGTCGCTAATCGAAGAGTAATGAAGTCATAGCAAAAAAAATATCGTCACATTACTGCCAATGACAATCTGTTTTGTTTTCTTTGGCCGGCATTTTTACTTATTGGTCCAAGAATGCATGAAACAAAAAAAGTCTAGTAACAAAAAAAACGAATACCTTACAAAGAAAATACTATTTTAAAAATATTAATATACCAGGTGTTACAAAACTACAAATAAAGCCGAAAGGGTGTGAATCTGCTCGTAAAACTGAACAACTTTCCCCAAAGAACATAGGTCGAAAAACGATTTAAAAAAATCGCATTCCCATACAAAATGTAGATAGTCTCCATACAAAATTTACTCGTCTTTTTGTAACACCGTGTATATATATAAGTATATATATATATACTGAATTTTGTAAAAAGAAAGATAAACATGCTCTATTTACATCTGCTAGTCCATTGAATCCATTACGACTGAACCAAAAAGATATGGCTGAAATCGCTACGTTTTATCAAAGTCAAAGGACATAAGTCACGTAGACTTTGGTACGTAGCACTCGACTGCTCTAGACCACAGCCCTTAGACCTTATCATGAATATAAAACAGGTACTTCAACTATTTATATCGTAAAAGACCCTTATGAGAGTGAATTTTAGCCCCAGACTGTGATATAAAGCGTTAGTAACTACTGAAATACTACAAAAACAATACTTGTATTGTGAATACAAAATAAACAAAATTTTATAATTTTTATCAATCATAATTGGGTAATTATGATTGATAAAAATTATAAAATTTCGTGGTGGGTACCACGAGTAGCTCAACATTTTGAGGAGAGTTCAGTCATAAAACTGAACATATTTCCCAAAGTAAAATTTTGTCAGGCTAGCGGTCCGCCCGCGGCTACTCTTGCGCTATGTAAGATTTTCCCGAGGGAATAAAACTTTTCCTTAAAAAGTATCATTTGTGTTAATCCAGGTTACAAACTATCTCCATTCCAAATTTCATTCAAATCCGTTGAGAACTTTAAGCGTGAAGGCGGAACAAACATCGAAATATATTTTCACATTTATAAAAAAACACATCTCCCATGATAAATTAAATGAGTTCTTAACATCTTGGTGTCTCCCCCAGGAATAGACTTGGACCTGAGTGCGCACGCCGAAGGGCCGATGGTGTCGGGCGCGGCGTGGCAGCGCGCGCGCACCCCGGCCTCCGGCGCGCGCCCGGCCGCGTCGCACGCCCATCTCTTACTCACACGCCATCTGCCGGTGCAAGCGTACGCGCTTCTGCTCACTGCGATCAGATATGTACTTTCATTTTAATTGTTTTTGAGAATTGTCACATTAAGAAAGTTGGTGAAGTCAATTTCATTGCAAATAGTATGAAGTGGTATTTTTTTATTTTTCAATATTATCTGGAAAACTTTAAAATAATACGTTCAAGCTATTATTCTAGTACCAGCAGAAATCTAATTTAAGCAGATTCGAAGACAAAGGAAAAAGGGTATCTATACTGGAAAGCCTATTATTTTTATTAGAAGACAGAAGACCATGTAGGTGATGAATGAAAAACAGCACCTCCTTAGTACAACACATTGTCATATTCAGATGCAATCATCTTTTCATAGAATTACTTCCATTGTTACAGTATAATGATAAATAATTGCTGACAATTAATTCACTTCTTGTTTTTTATTATTATAATTTCCATTTAATAAACAACGATTTAGACCAAATTAGCACTCATTTCTATTCTCTGTGATCGAAGTTTCTATTTACAATATTATTATGAACCTAACAAGTGAAAATATTTTGTTTTTTTTTTCCACTGCTCGATAAGTGTTTTGTTGCACTATTACTTATATAATATATAGGTAGGTAGTACGTAGTTGATTAAATGAATGATGAATATGTTTTAAATGTTTTGAATACTCCTACCACGTTAACATGAATAAATTAATAGAACGACTGTTAACGATTGGCCGAATAGCAACTGATGAAATATTAATCACATTCAGTTGTGGTTTTAATCATGTATAAATGATTGGATTCCAGATTAATGTCCAGTAAATTAATTCTTTCTTTCTTTTCGAGTCGATTCGGCGACTAAATTTGGGAAGACCAATACTCTGCCACAGATATGGCATTATCTGTGGCAAGACAGTAAGTGAGCCATTGTTTGTGTAGAGACACCACAGAGACATGCACTATCAGTTGTATATCCCCACCTAAGCATGTTTTCTTTACTTCGACCGACTTGAGTCCGGAGTCTGTTAAGAGACTTCCACGTCGGCCAAGGTAAACTATGCCCAGGGGGGAGGCTCTCTTTCGTTCGAGTAAATGTTACTGAGGGGTATCTCTCCTTCCAGGAATTAAGCCGGGCTTAGGAAGCTTCCCCATTTAATGGAGCAACTTCCTTGATAAAGCTGTGCCGGCTTTTTAGTCTCTGATTCACTAGCACATGGCTGTACATTGGGTGCCGCTGGTCCGAATCCTTTTTAGCCCGTTCAATAGAGCTTGCCACATCTCTGCGGACGTCTGGGGGAGCAATACCAGCAAGCGGATACAGCATTCCAACAGGAGTCGGTTTTAAACAGCCTGTGATAATTCGGCATGTATCGTTCAGTGCTGTATCCACCTGCTGCGTGTGTGCAGAGCGGCTCGATACTGGGCTGGCGTATTCACCCGCCGAAAATGATAGGGCTAAACCAGTCGTCCGCAGAACCATGGCTGAGGCCCCCCACTTGGTGGAAGTGAGTCGACGCAGTAGATTGTAAATTAATACCCTCTTTGTATTTTTAGTCATATTTATTATCAATGTGATATTTTTTGTACTTACAGTAAAAATTAAGTGTAAAACGTAAATAATATTTTAATTTATATAATTGTATATTTATTCCGTAAGTATTTCTTCCAACTGAAATTATATTGTGTTTGTTGTAATTTATATTAATTAACATTATTCTTACAATTATTCAGTTTTCTTATATTCACTCGTATAAAATATTAATTAGATTATTCTGACTTGAACTTAATTTATAACTGATATTTTTTTGTAAAGGCATCGTCAGGCTGCTAGTAGCCAACTCTGTAACATTTAAGAAAATATATTTGTAAATTGTATTTAAGATTAAGAAAAATTCGTTATAAAATCTAAATACTCGAACTAGTTGTTAATGATAATTAATAACAATAATATTTAACTGATTAGCCTAAGATCATAGATTACAAAGCTTGTTTTGAAGTCACTCTAATGTATCTATGTAGATATATGTAAAAAGGTATATGTATACCTTTTTATTATGTTCACGTTCATAAGTCTTACATTATGAGCAGAGCTTCAATTGGCTTTTAAACTTTTTTCAAGATATATTTTTGGTTTATTTTTAGTTTTTCATAAACTTTATAGTGACTCCAAAACGACTTCAATTATAATGTAGACGAGCGTTTAATATACCTATTGTAGCGAGATACTTGATATTGTTTAATATTATACTTATCTCGAATTCTAATGCTATGATAATAAACTTATACTATACCTATTGTTACGTTGACTTTGACAATAAATGTGTAATTTATTGAAGCGATATATTTAAATAAATGTCCCTTTAAAACCCTATTCAAGAAATTTTCGAGCGATAATATTTTTTATTTCGTAGCACTATTAAATAGCTTTTTATAGCAACTGAGTAAGAGACTTTCTGAAATCGTATTTTCGTATGTAGCAATAAATTGTCACTTTTTTAATAACTTGCAAGCTCGTCTGTCTCATTGGATAGCCACGAAATATCAATTACAGGTATATTTCTCTTCTGAGGCAGTTCACACGAGAGATAAATTTAGTAAAGCCATATTTTTAGGTGCCGACGCCGGCAGTGAAGACTCTGCCTCTTATCTACCACTCTATTAATGGGCGTACAGAAAATACTTATCCATCCACTTACCAACCATCACTGATCGCGCAAATTCAAGGTAGGTTCGAGCCCCTCCGATGTGAAGATGTATATGAATGAGCTTTAACAGATTTACTTCACCGCTTGCTGTACCATTCCTTGGTATAACGACATTTTCGGTGAACACGCTTACATTGCAATAATTCCAAAACCCAGATATGTTATGTAAACAAAGCTATAAAAAGTACGGCATCCCATTTATTATAAATAGCATGCATATCAAATTTTTATTTACGTACCTACATAAATTCCGAAAACGTCCATCTTTTCGCTATAGCCTGAAAATACCGATAAAGGCATTGGAAGCGGAGCCAATTTTACTCAAACTTTATACAGTAAAATTGAGATCGCTAAATCTCAATTTTATTCTTTAGTGGGTTTCGGTCAAATGCGACTTACAGGCCGAGGACAGTGACGAATGGAGGCCGCCATTGGCCCCCTAATGCATTTTTCGTGTTGCACTTGAATTAATGCAGCGTGCTTTCATTTCATCCAGTTTTTGAGTCCGCCTTATTAACTCCAGGATTATTTTCCTGGACACTCTAGGTTTTAAAAAGATTAACGCTTTTTTCAGTTTGTGGAATTAATAATAGTAATTTGTAACATAGATGATGATATAGTGTGTATTCTGTAATATAGGGTATGTTAGTGTGAATAAGTGTAAACAATTTTATTTACCTCTAAATTGTAGTAACAAAAGATAATTTACAATCCTTTTTTTTCACTTGCACCTGTCCCGCAAGGTAAGTTCCTTTATTTTAGATTCTTGTTTTACAGCGTATTAAACTTTATTATCTATATGATTAGCTCAAATAGAACCATTGGATCAAAAATAACGAAAATTTAAATATCCAGTCGCATTTTCAGATTTATCGGTTCTAACAGTGGGCGGGGTCCATATAAAACCTGCTCTAAAACTTTTATCAGCATAATTTATTCTGGACAGCCGGCAGAGTGGCCCGCGCGGACGCTAGCGTTATTTTTTCCTCTATTCGTTCGAGATCCGCTCTGAATTCGGGACTGAGCGATTTTTCAGGGAGCGCTTCAATTGTGCAACGCGGTCACGTAGTTTTTTAGCGTCACTCGAGCAGGGATGCGCCTGAGTTTAATAATGTCATAGGCAGGCGTCCTTACGGCCCAATGGCTTGGCACTGCCAACAACGTGACTTGATAGCCCTGATACCTACTCTACTCACTTTGTTCCATATTAAGCAAGTTTTTGGGAGCTTTGTTTGTCGTCTACTTCGATATGGTCGCGATGTCGTGAATAACAATTTTTGTTGAAAGATTTTTGAAGAGAATATTTTAGCAGTGCAATTCTCGCTCCATATTTTAACGTATAATGTCCATGGTTCATAAAAAAAAACTAATTATGTTTAAGTATATTTAGCAGCGTGTCCACTTCTTTATTCTTTACAACCCGTGGTCTGTCATTAACTTCCATTCCACAAATTGTAATATTTAGGTTTTCAGTTCTGTCCTAAGCATAGGTTGTCACATCCACTCTACATTGTGCTTTCCGGCATATGGTCACAATCGCAATCTATTATAATAAATTGTAACCCTAGTGCACTAAATGATCTCAAACGCTACTATTAGGTATCAGCAACATAATGCCGTGGCTGTTATTAACATATCCATTACACGCAAGGGCAAAGCGTAATGGTTTACATGCCGGTGCATAAACTTAGACCTATAGAAAAGGTATTCGGTGGTATACAACTTCATCAACAGCTCATATACGTCCCCACTGAGAGGCCCGAGCCTACCCTGAATTAGGGCGATTAGGCCTTAGTCGACCACGCTGGCCCAGTGCGGGTTGGTCGACTTCACACACAAACTTTGAATTTCTTCGCAGGAGTGTACGTACAGGTTTCTTCACGATGTTTTTCTTCACCGTATATAAGAGCGTCGAATAAACGTATATAAGAATTCAAAGTTTTAAAACACATTGATGCGTGGTGGGGATGGAACCCGCGTCTCCCGGACGGGAGGCAGCAGCCTTAGCCATTAGACTACCGACGTTCTTAACCTACGCATAAACTTAGACCAATAGAAAAGGTACCTATACAACTTACAACTTATAAATAAACCACAACTGAAAATTTATGCTACGTTTTAAGATTTTTTGACGTCAATTTTTATCCTTTTTATGGTAAACACTGATATTCATTCGCTAATAGGGTTGTTAGGCTAAAGCACCGGAAATGTTTAGTATATGAAAAAAACACAATGTTTCATCCTAGAGTCACTTTGGATCAGTTTTTGTTGGTAACATTTTAGCAAATAAATTAGTGAATTTTTATTTTGGCACCAAACGTGTAGGTAGGTCAGAAAAGGGAAGGTATTGACACCGAAACTGTAAACTGGACTGGTGTGTTTTTCTTGTTCTTTAGGTTATATCACCTGCCCATTTTAATGGTCTAAACTTACCTCAATTTTTTCACAACAAAGAATCAATAAACATCCCCATACTGCACACAGTCACGACCACTTGCACTGCCCAATAAATCGCATACAGTTACAAACGTTGGAAAAAAATGAATGCAACCATTTGTGATTTGCAACGTTTAGCTACATTCGGGCTGATGCTGCCATGCGGCAATAATTCTTTGGAAACGTTCATGACAGTTTGCTGTGAGCGACTCTTATATGCCCTGTGCCAGTGTTTGTCAAATATTAGCCTATGATCCCCTGGATAGTCAAAGATTTCTGACGCGCGTCGCCTCACCGATCATCTTTTGTTCCTCTGAGTGGATTGTTATTTCTGATTGGCTAACATAATATTTTATCTGTAATTATAATATTCCACTTCACTTTAAAAAAAATACGGATTTTTTCTTTATTCCTCCGTGGTTCTCTGATACAAAATCCGCTTGGAAAAGATTTTTGTTTTATTTTTCTAATAAGAGAAAAATAAAACAAAAATTATAGAGCAGCTCATAAATAGTAAAAATAGTTGGACTTTTATAATATGCGTTGGAAAGTTGTTTATTATTAATTTTTTTTACTTCAAAAATACAAAGTCAAATATGTACAAAACTCACAAAAAAAACACTTCGTCCAGCGCGTCCCCGCCAGACATGGTACCCAGGATACTGGCAGCATTCCCCCTCTGAATGGCTAGACTGATTCTTTGAGCCAGGAAGCTGCCAGCCCTGCAGTCGCCAGTGGTCTCGATGAGACGCGTTAGAAATATATTGATGAATTCAACGACACTCTTAGTTAATGAAAAAACAAATAAGTTTTAGTATTTTGTTTACATCGTAATTTAAATATCCTGAATACGACTTCTCTTCATAAATATTTATGTGGCACCACGGAAAACGTTGAGATCCACTGTCTAACGCAATTGAATAGGACTTACTGTGTCATACAAAACGTCAGCAGCGGTTGGAATTTTTCCACAAAGGCCATTGAACGATGTCGGTCGACCGGCTGAATAAACCATGGCTTGTCGGTGCCCACAAAACATTCCCTTTGCCTTTAATAGTCATCGAGAGGACGAATTTTTTACGTTTTTCCAAA
This sequence comes from Carpatolechia fugitivella, assembly GCA_951230895.1. Taxonomy (NCBI): domain Eukaryota; kingdom Metazoa; phylum Arthropoda; class Insecta; order Lepidoptera; family Gelechiidae; genus Carpatolechia; species Carpatolechia fugitivella. The sequence goes on from OX579656.1 coordinate 15,293,056, forward strand.
CGGGAAAATCTAGCTGAACGGAAAACGTCACGGTCAGTCACGGATGTGAAAAAAAACATTAAAGGCTGCTTCTTCTACTCGTGTTCATTGAGTTCGCAGACTTGACTTTCCACTATATATTTATCTATGAACTCCCTATACTCGGCACTGCTGTGGACTGTCCTTACTAGAAATATTGTAAACGCATAAGTTTGTAAGTATGGATGTACGGATGGATGTTTGTTACTCTTTCACGCAAAAACTACTGACGGATTGGAATGAAATTTGGAATAGAGGTAGTTTGTACCCTAAATTAACACAAAGGATACTTTTTACGAGCAAAAGTTTTATTCCCACGGGAAAATCTTACACAACGCGAGCGCAGGCGGACCTATAGTAAGAAATAATGTTAATACTAGTTGGCTCTCCAGACATACAATTGTATTATTAAGAGCTACCTGTACCTGTGCTTTCTGTGTTTTACTTTTTTCGACCATCTCCGGAGTCTGTTTGGAGCCAGCCAGAGCTAACCACATGTCTGTGGCGTTATAAAAGAAGCACTAATATGCCAAAATTAAATAGATAAATTTAGTTTTGAAGAACATGGGTAATTTCCATCAACCCCCGAATGCGTGTGGCAGCTGAAAATGTATGAAACTCACATCGCGTGTACACACAATAATATGGAACAACTCTGAACAGTGCAGCCCACTGTGCCGCTCCATGTACACCGACACGTCAGAACCGGAAAATAGAAAAGGTGAGTCTACGTGTTTCAATCTTTAAAACCTATTGTATTTTGGGTTTTGTATTTTAAAAGGAAATGTGGATCTTTTATATTTACTATATGTTTCTTGAACACTTAAGTATAATAGAAACTTGAAAAGCGTAGTGCTAGATCCTCGTTACGCACATACAAATTATATTTTAGTCTGCATCTTAGATATAAGAACTTCATCTAATGATGATATATACTTTGTATTTATTGATTTTTGTATGTGCTATAACATTTTGGTGAATAAAGCTCTTTTTTCTTTTTATAAACCCCTAACCAAAAAGCCGCTAATGTGCGAGATTGGCTCGTTTTTTTTTAAGTCTTTTCCATTGGCCCATAATGGTGGTTGCCTTATGGTGACGGCAGAGTAGAATACATTTGTCACCAACCCCTACTCTTCCCGTGGGTGTCGTAAGAGGCGACTTAGGGACTACACATTGAACAGGGAACGGGCAGCAGCGCTCTCTGATACAGTAACCTTTTAAGCCCAAGTCACACAGAGCCGTGCCGGGGGCGGTCTGGGGCCGGGAAAGCGGTGCGGTGCTATGGTGCGGCATAGCGCCGTCCCGCTTGTCCCGGCCCCGGACCGCGCCGCTCCCGCTCTGTGTGACTTGGGCTTTAATCTGCGATATCCAACCCGCCTGCCAAGCGTGGAGATTATGGCAAAACCAAACACATAAGTGGAGGAGGTTCATAGTCCAGCAGTGGACTGTAACGGGACGTTGATGTTGATGTTGATAATGGTCGTCGAGGTTATAAGGTCGATATTTTCGTTGAAAAACTAAAACAAAACTAAAACTAAAACTTAAATAGTATTAGAGTACCTATCCACACAATTAATTTTAAAGTCTGTTTTGTAAATCTCTCTTTGTAAGTTCAGCGTAATTAAGTTACTCTAGTCCGCGTCTAATAAAATAAAGGTAACATACCTTTTGTTAATTTTGTAAGCACAGTTGGATCCAAGTTATTGAAATGTTAGTTTCAGATTCAGTTTTTAGAGTATAAATTACCTAGGTAAGTAAACGTTTCGCAGAATAATTCTAAATGTTTAGTGTGTAATGATTACAGAAGAATATTAGGATTTAAGATGTAAAATAAATAAAATAAAATAAAAAAGCTTTATTAATTCCTTACAATATTAGGATGTACATCTTTTTATGAAAATGTTTAAGTATGGTTAGTTTAAGTAAGTAGTTTTAGTTTTAATGATTGTTATTTTGTGTTAGTAGTTTTCGTGCAAGGACCGCTTCTTGCGGTGAAAGCCTCCTCCAACTGTGCCCATGATTCCCTTTCTCTTGCTATTCTACTCCAAAGTTTTCCCGCTGTTTCTATTATATCATCGCTCTATCTTTTAACTGGCCTTCCTCTTCTTCGTTTCTTGTCAATTGGGTACCAATTTGTCACTGTTTTTGACCATCTTTCGTCTTCTCTTCTCTGGATGTGTCCGGCCCATTTCCATTTCAATTTTAAGACCTTCTTTGTGGCTTCCTTTGATTTTGTTAACATTCGTATGTGGCTGTTCTTTATTCTATCTTTTATTTTGAAACCCATGAAACTTCTCTCCATTCCTCGCTAGCATACTTTTATTTTTTCGAGAGTTTTCTTTGTTAGAGTCCACGTCTGGCAGGCGTAAGTTAGACATGGTAACAAGCAGATCTCTAAAGCTCTGGTCTTTGAGCTGATAGGTAGTTTACTTTTAAAGATTTCCTTTAATGCCCAGTACTTGTTCCATGTGTTTTTTATTCTCCGTTCAATTTCCTTCTCAGTGCATTTTTTAAATGAAATCTGGTGTCCTAAATAGATATATTCATTCGTCTACGTATTCGAGGTATGTAGAGTCTAAAACCAATGGTGTTTTTTGTCGGGTAGTCATTACCTTTGTTTTGTCTAAATTTACCTGCAATCCTGTTTTTTTACTCTCTTGACTAAGCGACTCTATCATATACTGGAGTTCATTTGGGTCTTCTGATAGCAAAACAAGATCATCAGCAAATCTTAGATGCGACAAGTGCTTTCCATGTATTTTCAGACCGATATTATTCCAGTTTAGGGATCTAAATATTTGCTCTAGTACCGCTATAAATAGCTTGGGAGACAGAGGATCTCCCTGTTTTACTCCTCTTTCAATTTGAAAAGCAGGTTTAAGATGTAAGAAAAATTTTAAGATGTAAGAAAAATTAATTAATTTATGAATCAATTACCGATAAACAAGTACTAATATCGTCCAGCAGAGGACATCTTTCGGCTTAGTGTTTTGATGATGATTTTAAGTCAAATGCGGTTGAATTCTGTCTGACCTAAAGAAAAATTATTTTGTAGGCAAATTATTTTGTATTGTTTTGTTTTGTATTTTGTTTTGTGTGGTATTTTTTTTTGTGTACATTAAATTGTAAATAAGTAGGCCATATTACGAGATACACTTAAAGTTAGTAGAGAGTCCCTCCTATGCTTATTATAATGGTGTTATATACAATTCATATTAAAAAACTGTGTAGTCAGGCTGTGGTTGTAATTTTTTAAACTCAACTTGTTCGCCCGTAGATATATTATACTCTATAAGTGACGCAGCACAAATTTTATTCTTTTAGCGAAAAATATCGCAGCCATTTTTCGCTCAACAACCGCGATGAGGCGAGAGTTATCGCTTGCGAATTACCCCTATCCACTCCAATGTATTATTTTTTTCACGCACACTTGCTGAAAATTGAGATGTACGAGTAAATATTGGCAAGTAAAATAAAATTACCTCTACCTTTAAAAAAAACCAGCAAGCACGTGCTGGGCCACGGAAAGTGTAGGGTTCCGTAGTTATCCAATACTACTTAAGTACCTCTTTAAAACAGTTAATTCTATGATAGTTGTACTGAATTTCTTAAAAAACAAGTACATTTTATAAGTTGGCCTATTATTCGTTAATCTGTAAAGCCAGATAGAGAGACAGACGGACATGGCGAAACTATAAGGGAACCCTAAAAAATGGCCGCTTTATTAGAATTTCCTAGAAGTGCAAAGTGATGACAACTTTTGGCCTGGTGTGGCAGCCATTTCGATGATAATTTTTTTGTAGTTATGACGGACCAAAGTTACTAAAATGGAAGAACTGAAAAATGTGCGTCAGGATGGCGGGTGTACCTAATTTTCTAAATATCTTTGTACGGGCGTAGGTACACAGATTTTTAGTAAAGGTACGTAAAAGTACACAGCAGTTACTAAATATCTGCAATAAACTTCGGCCAATCGGAGAAGTACACCCGCCATCCTGACGCACATATTGAAAAACTTAAGTGGTAGTGAATGGGGCACATTTCTTGGAAATATTATAGCTGCTTTGATGCGGGCTAAGCAGGACCGGTTGTTGTGAATATCCTTGAAGAGAACTTTGTCTTGCAGTGGACGTCTTTCGGATAAAATTATGATAATACATTAGTATGTGTAAAGGACGTTTAGATCTTTCTAATTGCTGTGCCATTAACTGAAAAACGTTTTATTATAATACTGAATAATTTTATTATTGAACGATACGTAATTTTACAAGCTTTTCTTTAACTTGCACAGGTATGTATGTAAGAGTAGGGGTTGGTGACAAGTGTATTCACAACAGCCTGGTCGTGTTGTGATGGCCCAATGCCGAGCCTGAAGTCTCAGGCTGTCAGTTATGCTGTGATATATTTGTTATAATTTATAATGTGATCGTCTAATAATTTTTTTTTTTTCTTGGTGGATAATTCTGTAATACTTTATTTTACGTTTTACCTTTGCTAAACGTAAAGCAAATGAAAAGGGTTCAAAGAAAGTTTCCGTGTCGAGCTCTAACACAGCGACTTTCTGTGAATTAAGTTTTACGTAACCCCAAAAAGAGATGCCGCGTTGAAACCCTACCACATCAGGAGGAGCACCAGGGAACCTGCCGATATTCGGTGGTCTCTACGGAGAAACAACACGTCGACTCCCCTTGAAAGTTAAAATGTTAGCCTCTGCTGAGCAAACACTATACACCCGTTTTCCACATCTTCTGGAACGCCAGGATCCCAGCCGATTTTCGGTGGAGAAACGAGCTGTGCCACAGATTTCGAGACTCGCCCTGTTATTGTTGTTACGTAACGTTTATTATTTTTATATTCTGTATCTCGCAGTCAGACTTCGAGAACAGTAGCTGCCTCTTTATATTTTATGATGTATCTATTTAGTTTATTGTTGAGTTGGTTTGTGTGTGTGAGTGGCCACTCTTGAGGTCAGCTATAGCGCTTTTATTTTGTTTAGGGGAGCTCGTATTTCCTGACACTGTTCAGTACCTGTGATATACCCAAGTGTCAGCAGGATATCAAATAGATTATTACTTCTCTTTACTATGTAATGTCAGCAAGGATAAGATATTTGAAGCAACTTTATTGAGTAAATTATAGTTGCTTTAATTAGATCTTGATAGTTTCTTTATATTTAAAAATTAAGGCAAAGTTAATTTATGATTTAGATTAAGAGTTAGGTTTAAGGCGAATTTAAGAGCAGATTTATTTATTTAAGAAAAATTATAGATTATTTTATTTAGAGGAGAGATGAGGAAAACACAAGATAAATTAAATTATAGACTTTAGTTTATTAATTCTTTTTCTTTACTTTTTATTTAGTCTGATTTAAATCGAGGAATCCGAAGAACAGTATTCCTTGACCCTCTGTTCGATTTCTAGGCCAAAAGTATTCTAATGAAGGGGAAAAACGAACAGAAAAAGGAAAAACCCCTTAGGCCAATTATTATCATCACTACTGCTAAAATATTTATTTGTGATTCAAATTATGATTAAGTGCTAAGAAGTTTTATAGTAATAATAGCTCTATCTGAGTATAGTTTATGTCAATATCGAAGCGTAAAATACAGCGAAGAAAATAGGAATAGAAAAATAAGATTATCTTTGGGCTTTAAAATATGATTTAGTATGATATGCAGCTTTAGATTTAATGTTCAAGTAATATTATTAATATTGATTAGAATTGGAACTTTTATTGAACTATTTATTTATGTAGTTTTAAGTTTTAAAACCCAAAGTTCTTTGTACTCCCTGTCACTGACTCTATGATTAATCAACACTTAGAAATACACTGCACTATCGCTTCGACACTCCCGGCTTGGTCTCCAGCTCTCCGTTGACTGTCCCTATCCTAGTTCCCCTACCCTATCTCTAACATCTAATCTCCGCCTACAACCCTAACCCTAAATCTTAACATCTAATTGGTCAGCTAAGTTCGGCCGCTCTCCATTGGTCGATCCGTTGATCTTGATTGGCCGGCTGCTCCCGCGCACCGACGATGCGACGCTTTTCCTTGCGAGCTCTCCTGTTGCCATGCGCGCCATCGTAAACTTCGCCTCAATGAAAGCCCTGCTACGTCACTCAGGCTTCAGCGTTTCATATTACTTCATAGCCGCTGCTATGCTTAGGACTTCGTGTAGACAGCCTGCAATTTAGAAGCAAAATCCTTTGCGTAATCCGTTTCTATTGTACATACACATATTGTTAATAATATGTAATTTGTTATACACAGTGTTACACCGTAGGTGGAACATGTTTATTATTGTCATTGATAAAGTCATATCAATTAGGGTTTTGTTTATATGAATAATATAATTATGAAACTCGTTTAACATAAGACATAGTTGAGTTTTGTCTTAGGACATAGAGTCGTTTTTGCACAGTTTCACCCTTTTTATCTTAATATTATTTTGTCTTGTCTGACATCTGTTTGGTGTAAAAGTTTTGGGTCGATAAGGATTTCTCTATCTTCTTACACGTGCTACAGCAAAACCATTGAACTTTATCTGCCTATTGTTTGGTGGTAATTTATATTTCTTCGAACCGTCTGTCTTGTGATGCCGCTTCCCGGGGTGTTTAGATATTTCCGTTTAAAAATATCGGTTTATTACTTACTGACAAAAGACCTCTGGCAGTTTTAATTTTTATTGTTGCCAAATGTGCATTTCTCGAAGCAATACTACAATTTATTACTTGTCTTTCTCACGCTCATCTTAATGGCGCGTTCGGTACCATCACATCCCTCTCCCTGTGGACAGTTAGAAATCTTGTTCTCTAACTTTCTACATCAAATCCTAAATCAATGGTGCTAACGCAGCCCATTAACTCGTATAGTACCTAAAACTACCTACATAACTACCTACCTATCTATTGAATGCAAGCCTAACCTAAACCTAACCGTAACCTATTAAATAACTACAAGTTATCCGCATTGTGTCGAAAAGAACTGAAGAGAAAAAAGAAAATAACAACCTACCAACCCTAGGCTAAAACTAATTCATTTCCTACCTAGCCTACCTAAACAAAAATACTAAAGTCTAACTTCCTAAGTCATTTTTCAAGATATACCTATGTATATACCTATAGTCAACATCATTTTCCACATTACCATTTATATAGGGCTATTAATTTATTCATTCTCACTTGGGTTTATGAAACATTTAAATAAATGTATTGGCAATATTATTATTTTGCCCATGATTTCATTTGTAAGTTTAAATTGCTCATTTTTTTAAAGCTCCGATTGTATATGGTTCAATGTAAAAAATGTGTTAATCTTTATCAATATTTTATCAGCTTCTTAATTTTTTTAAGTTCTTAGCTTGATAAAATCATCAATGTCTAATATTTATTAAATAATGTTTCGTATTTATACTGTCGTTTAACCCTTTCAATATGACTGTACAACATAGCTGTAAATACCAACTATACTTAATGCATTACTTTAATTACTAGTCCTTTTAAAATGAATACTGGAGTTTAACCTGTTTCGTTTTACACTACTAAGCTTTGTCCTTTTAAGTGATACATTTCCATGATTTAACTTCGGAAAACATCGAATTTTCCTCAAATTGTTTGCTATTAATCATGATATACTCATTATTAGCAAAACAATATACTTTATTAATTTTATAGCGTTTCTAATTCAAAAGTGCCTTTTATACAAATTCCCAATAAATGCTAATTTAATTAATTAAATTTCGTAGCATTTTATTTTCAAATCCATCTTAAAAATATGTCTTTCTAATTTTTTTTTTATAAGTAAAATATCTATTTGGTAGTACAGTGGTCTACTTATTTATTTATTTTTTTATTTAATGGGGTCATATGTGTTTCTTTATTTCAAATTTCAGGTATACTTTTATTTAGAGAACATCTCGGTAACAGCAGTGATTTTTTATTTTATTTTTACAGTTAGATATTCTCATACGGTACACTTCACTGGATGGACAAAGTACCTACTGTCAATCATTCCATCGGTTTACCTTTGTTTGACTATGCGGAAAAATGAATTATTTAATTACAAATGGAACTTAGGTATTGTTTCGTGATAAGTTATTAATCTTTAGGTAACTCTCTCGCTTTTAGCCAAGGTAAGGATCGAATAGATTGATGAACGGTGAATGAACTTTGTATGGGATTTTGATCCATCAGTTTACGACCGGTTTCACTCTGACACGGGGAACCCTACACCAGTAAACTGGCCCTGTAATCAGGTGTGGGGCGCAGTCCTGACACTCCTTTAGCTGCGAAGCTTTTACGAATACGAACATCAGAGGATGACGTATTTATTATTGGGCTTTAAGCCCAGTCCAGAACCATGGTTTTGTTTTATAGTCGGTTCATAATAAAATGTTAGATTTTAGTTTGGTCATGACAAGGTCGGAGGTCAGCTGCAAAGACATGACATGTATTATGTGCCCAGAACCGCTGCCGTGCTGCCATCGAGTCATGTACTGAGAGTACGGGTCCAATTTCCCTTCTTAATTTAATGTTAACCTTTTTTTACCTTGATGTCTCGAATCCACAGTAAGTTAATCTCTAGATATTTATGTTTGAGCGACAGAATCAAAATTACTTTGCTTGTACATAATATTTCTAAACAAGCTTAAACAAATTATAGTGTGTCTCATTTAATTAAACAAAATTAATTATTGTTTGTAATTATCGATTTTGCAATTAAAATAACGCCTCTCCCAAATCAAATATATCCCGTAAATTTATGTCTTTGTACTAGTTAGTACTGCTAATCTCATCTTACTCTGGCGTTTTTACTATGTATAGGTAAATATAAGAGGGTTTTTTTTTTATAGATTAATTTATTCGATTAAATCAACGTATTCTACCTGAATCAACCTGTATTGTATATTTCTTAACAATAATACTCTCAATAGTTTCATTCGCATCCTTTATCTCCGTATGTGTTATCTCAAATAACAACATAGCTTTAAGATACAACCATCGTATTCAGAAACCTTGATTAGTTTGTAATTTACCTCACAATAAAATTTTCCAAATTACACTATCATAACTCGTAAGATTTATAATATTTTATTATAATTTCTAGAAATAAACAAGTTATCATACTTGTTGATCTTGGCCTCTAAAACAAGTATCTATATGATTGGATCATCATCATCATCATCAATATCATTGCCGTAAGAGTTTATTTACTCATCATCATCACCTGCTGCCATATTCATCTAAGTCTCCACTGTAGAGCTTATAATTTACATACATACACATACATACAAATATGTATCTCTTTTCCTGAAGGTAATTAAAACTCACATTCCTTTATTCGCTAAGAACCTAACATAGTATCATAGTTAACTGATTGCTAAATTTTATTAAAAAGTTAATATTTCTCAAATACACTTCTGTTCTGATATATATTTCCTTTGATTATTTATTAACTTATTTATTTATCTAAATGTTCAGAGGACTAATTCAGTATGTTTTTATATATTAAAATAATATTTAAATGCTTCCAAATTCAAATTCAAATAATTTATTTGCTCAATCAATTATTTATTTGATCAATGTCGATTGCATTCTAAAATTTTCTTTATTTATAGCGTTTATAGATATCTCTTAATGAATACTAGTCCATCATAATCTGATGTTATTGACTTAGTATCGACCTTTGAAAAACTAAATTACATTTAGTAAAACTTTATTAAAGTTTACTTGTTAGCTCGTAAGTTACAAATTTGCTTTAATTTATTCTTTTCTACTATCTTTATAAGTACTCGTGTGACTTTATCATTTAAAGTAAGTACTTTATTATAGTAACACAAGTTGTGTTACTCTGATTTTCCTCTAATTTTATTCTACTTGCTTACATAATAAAATAACGTAAAGTTCGTGATATGACGTTCGAATTATTGTTTCATCAGACTGTCGTTCTAAGTCAAGCCAGAGACGTTGACTTAAAAGTTTTGATCTTCTTCTATATCGTGTGGGTTATAAGGTCAAACAACTACTCGTCATTATTCTGACAACTATTAACGACTTCTGATTAAGGACCCGGTCTTGTGGCTTTAAGACTCTTTCTCGCCGCTGCAAAGGCCTTTCCTAAATAAAGATAAACTTATACTTTTCTACAAACTACAACTTCTAATTATCTTTTTTTTTTGTGTGCTATATTTTACTAAGACCGCTTAAATATACTTATTTAAGTCGTCATGGGGCAAATTAAGCTTTTTCTAATTTATATAGTAAGTTTTTTTTTTTCTTAACAACCCCTTAATTTTCTCATCTTATTAACATTTTGTCAATAATGTTATGTTTAAGATGATAATTGTTTACTGATAATTTGTATGCTAACTCCTTCTTCAAACATACACTGATTTAGTTAAACTGAGATTAATAATCAAAATTGTCATTATGTGTAATGAACACGAGTCACTTGTGACATACTTAGCACGCTCATACATACGCAATACATATATTACATACCCATACCTACTTGCGCATAAGATATATTTCTTAATCTTATTTAAAAGTCTTTTAATCATCATTTTATCATCATAATTTTATTGTGCTGGACGCAGGCCTATATGCGTCACTAATTGTATTAATTAGTGTCGTTTGCACTAATAAACACTTTCTTCTCTATTTGTTTACCTTTCTTTAGAATGTAAGATGAGTGAACGTGGTTATAATCATACATTCATACATATATTTCGCGTTTTTTTTACTCTATTGTGCAATGAACGTTCAATCATTCAATGCGACCTTGCCATTATTTACTAACGCCAAATTCTAATTTCTTAGAAATATTCTGTAATTACTATTTATTCGTTATTTAATCTAATGAAGCACATTATTTTGAGTGGTTTAACTTAATTTGTGTCTTACTCATAAATCACGTCAAATTCTTGAGAAGCTACCTGATTTGTTTTACTTTACTGACTTTGTTAGATTTTACTTTGGAACTAGTCAAAATTGTCTAAATTCGCGTCACACACTAGTCTTGTTAACTAAACACGTGACAATCGAACACAAAACAATTACACCTTCAATAAACGGAATAAAATCAAAATATAACGAGATGTCAGACAATACGTCCTGTAAAACACATATTATGCAAAAGTATACATTAACGCTTCGATATTTCAATCTTTTTGATTTTCTTTAGATGACTTTTTCTTGTTTTTTATGGAAAAGATTTCTTTACTTTACTTTTAATTCCTCTTTGTTTACTTTTATTTTATTAGTAGTAAATTCTCCTCTCCCAAATATTTCGATTAAAGAAATATTGTATAATATTATTATTTTTTCAAATTATTAGTTTCTTTAGCAATAAAAGTTTCTCTTTAAATTATTTAAATTATTAGTTCAATTTAAAATATTTAATAATAATAAACCCTTTCTCAAATTCAGCCTTTCTTTTAAACTTTGATAATTATGTATGACAATTTTATTTACTTTACCACACCAATTAAAATGTTTGTTCTACGTTGTGTATTTTTTTTTATTTAGTTCTTTTCTAGTTGTGTCCTATTTTATTTTTTATTTTTAGACACAATGTTCTAGATCCTGGTAAACGCGTACCACGTGTGATGGCCCAATGCCGAGCCTGAAGTCTCAGGCTGTCAGTTATGCTGTGATATATTTGTTATAATTTATAATGTGATCGTCTAATATTTTTTTTTTTTCTTGGTGGATAATTCTGTAATACTTTATTTTACGTTTTACCTTTGCTAAACGTAAAGCAAATGAAAAGGGTTCAAAGAAAGTTTCCGTGTCGAGCTCTAACACAGCGACTTTCTGTGAATTAAGTTTTACGTAACCCCAAAAAGAGATGCCGCGTTGAAACCCTACCACATCAGGAGGAGCACCAGGGAACCTGCCGATATTCGGTGGTCTCTACGGAGAAACAACACGTCGACTCCCCTTGAAAGTTAAAATGTTAGCCTCTGCTGATTTGAGCAAACACTATACACCCGTTTTCCACATCTTCTGGAACGCCAGGATCCCAGCCGACTTTCGGTGGAGAAACGAGCTGTGCCACAGATTTCGAGACTCGCCCTGTTATTGTTGTTACGTAACGTTTATTATTTTTATATTCTGTATCTCGCAGTCAGACTTCGAGAACAGTAGCTGCCTCTTTATATTTTATGATGCATCTATTTAGTTTATTGTTGAGTTGGTTTGTGTGTGTGAGTGGCCACTCTTGAGGTCAGCTATAGCGCTTTTATTTTATTTAGGGGAGCTCGTATTTCCTGACACTGTTCAGTACCTGTGATATACCCAAGTGTTAGCAGGATATCAAATAGATTATTACTTCTCTTTACTATGTAATGTCAGCAAGGATAAGATATTTGAAGCAACTTTATTGAGTAAATTATAGTTGCTTTAATTAGATCTTGATAGTTTCTTTATATTTAAAAATTAAGGCAAAGTTAATTTATGATTTAGATTAAGAGTTAGGTTTAAGGCGAATTTAAGAGCAGATTTATTTATTTAAGAAAAATTATAGACTATTTTATTTAGAGGAGAGATGAGGAAAACACAAGATAAATTAAATTATAGACTTTAGTTTATTAATTCTTTTTCTTTACTTTTTATTTAGTCTGATTTAAATCGAGGAATCCGAAGAACGGTATTCCTTGACCCTCTGTTCGATTTCTAGGCCAAAAGTATTCTAATGAAGGGGAAAAACGAACAGAAAAAGGAAAAACCCCTTAGGCCAATTATTATCATCACTACTGCTAAAATATTTATTTGTGATTCAAATTATGATTAAGTGCTAAGAAGTTTTATAGTAATAATAGCTCTATCTGAGTATAGTTTATGTCAATATCGAAGCGTAAAATACAGCGAAGAAAATAGGAATAGAAAAATAAGATTATCTTTGGGCTTTAAAATATGATTTAGTATGATATGCAGCTTTAGATTTAATGTTCAAGTAATATTATTAATATTGATTAGAATTGGAACTTTTATTGAACTATTTATTTATGTAGTTTTAAGTTTTAAAACCCAAAGTTCTTTGTACTCCCTGTCACTGACTCTATGATTAATCAACACTTAGAAATACACTGCACTATCGCTTCGACACTCCCGGCTTGGTCTCCAGCTCTCCGTTGACTGTCCCTATCCTAGTTCCCCTACCCTATCTCTAACATCTAATCTCCGCCTACAACCCTAACCCTAAATCTTAACATCTAATTGGTCAGCTAAGTTCGGCCGCTCTCCATTGGTCGATCCGTTGATCTTGATTGGCCGGCTGCTCCCGCGCACCGACGATGCGACGCTTTTCCTTGCGAGCTCTCCTGTTGCCATGCGCGCCATCGTAAACTTCGCCTCAATGAAATAATAATAATAATAATAATAATAATAATAATAATAATAATAATATATTTATTTAAGGAAAGTTGATACAAAAAATCAAGCCACTGGTATTTAAACTAGGCCGTGCCTGTGTCTTAAATACCAGCCTCTTCCAATGCGTACATAACAGGGTACCTTACCTTAAACTATTACTTACTTAAACATAAAAATACATTACCCACATCTAATAACATTAAAATGTTATACTAATCATACAAGTAGCATGTCATCACAACGTCGTCGCGCGTATTTTACAATAACAAAGCGAGATCACAGTACTATTTTATTTTTAGTATAATATAAACCACAATGCGAATAACTATAGAAAAATAGTAGCAGTAAAAGTACATTCGCATTGACCAGCAGCGCGCTGCCGACTGCCGACTGACTCCGGCGCATCCGATCGAACGGAAGACGGTGCACGCTGCAGAAGAATAAAGTTACGACTGATTTTTCAATAAATAAATAAATATTTTTAATATAGAGATTGTTTATCGTTTGTATGAAATGTTAATGTGAAGGTATGGATGTTTGTTTGTGAGTGTATGCTTGTTTGGGAATGTATGCTTGTTGTGAATATATGTATATCTGAGTATTTGTTTCTGTATGTGACAGTGAGAGAGGGTGTGTTTAGTTGCAATTTACATCACCTCATTATTGTGAATAAGTTTTCGCTCTCCTCGTAGCCTTGAGTTTTTAGCCAATCTAACAGTTTAGTTTTACAAGCATTTAAATTAAGTGGATATATATTAATGTATTTATTAATCTTATTATAAAGCATTGGGCCTAAAAAACATTGAAATTTATGCATGAAAAAAGTTCTAAATGACGTCGTGGGACAGACCTTATCTTTTCGGCGGAGTGTTAGTTTCTCAGCTTTAAACGGAAGCTTCTTGTGCTGATTTAAAATTAATTCTTTGATGAACAATTGCCTTACAGTCAGAACATCACAACATTTATATACTTCACGAGTAGGGGTTCTGTAAGGTTTGAAAGCCCTGCTACGTCACTCAGGCTTCAGCATTTCATATTACTTCATAGCCGCTGCTATGCTTAGGACTTCGTGTAGACAGCCTGCAATTTAGAAGCAAAATCCTTTGCGTAATCCGTTTCTATTGTACATACACATATTGTTAATAATATGTAATTTGTTATACACAGTGTTACACCGTAGGTGGAACATGTTTATTATTGTCATTGATAAAGTCATATCAATTAGGGTTTTGTTTATATGAATAATATAATTATGAAACTCGTTTAACATAAGACATAGTTGAGTTTTGTCTTAGGACATAGAGTCGTTTTTGCACAGTTTCACCCTTTTTATCTTAATATTATTTTGTCTTGTCTGACATCTGTTTGGTGTAAAAGTTTTGGGTCGATAAGGATTTCTCTATCTTCCTACACGTGCTACAGCAAAACCATTGAACTTTATCTGCCTATTGTTTGGTGGTAATTTATATTTCTTCGAACCGTCTGTCTTGTGATGCCGCTTCCCGGGGTGTTTAGATATTTCCGTTTAAAAATATCGGTTTATTACTTACTGACAAAAGACCTCTGGCAGTTTTAATTTTTATTGTTGCCAAATGTGCATTTCTCGAAGCAATACTACTATTTATTACTTGTCTTTCTCACGCTCATCTTAATGGCGCGTTCGGTACCATCACAGTGTTTAGGCTCGTTGGATTTGTCTTAACAATATCTTTAGTCATACGTGATGTCCAGGGTCTCATTATGGAGCCGGAAGATGGCCATTGGAACTCCTAAAATACACAACATAACCTCGTCATGCTTTTCTACAATATGGGCATCAAATGAAAGGGCTTGCTGAGAATAACTCGAAAAATAAAGTGACGTCACTCTGAAATGTCGTCTGCTTACAAGGATACTTTTGTTTTACAATTTTGTTACGTTCATGTGGAAGAGCGGAGCACTCCCACTACAAGTATTTTACAATTACTTACTGGGAGGCCACGTTAACAACGTCTTAATGTAAACTTAAGTAATAAAAGTATTTTTTTATTTATTTATACTCCACTTCACGGCTTTAAAAGCATGTGTTTAAAAAGGATTTTTAATTAAGCTTATTTATACATTATTATTTATTTAAAACGGAAACACTCACGTAAAAATTACGGGCGGTGGTGAGTGAAGAAGATCCTCGTACAGGGTCGAAACGTTGGAAGACAAAGTTTCAATTTTTCAGTTTCAAAGTTTTAAATAAATAATATGACGCACTATACTTAGCACTAATTATATTGCGATTAAATATTCTTCATAAAGAAAATCGATTGTTATATAAAATCGAAACAGTAACGCACTAGGATAATAAAATAATAAATTGACCTTTCAAAAGTTAAATAAACGGTTAGAAATAGTATAGTTTCTTTTTACGTGTATAACACCTGCTGTGCCTTCAAATCTGACAGAGAGAGACGACTTTATTTACTACTGAGTATTTTTTTGTGTCGTTACACCACATTACATTACAATTTTGACGTACAAGCAATTAGCTTTCAAACAAAATTACGCACTCAAACGCAATTAGTGCACGTTTTTGCTTGGCAGGAGAGGCGCTCGATATGTTGGCTGTCCATCGGCGTGTCACGGCGAGCCGCGATAGATTGATCACCGGCCGTCCAGCGGCGAAAGACGTCCTCATTCCCAACTACACTGGGACCACGTTTTATTTTACATGCCGAAAAATGTATGAAACTATACATACCAGGTCCTTAGTTCTTTGGTAAAATCATATAATTATTTAAAGCGATTTTCTGTTGTTTTAGACTAGAATAGAAAACACATTGAAGACACAACACACAGAAAATAAAAAAGAATACATAACTAGGTATAACCGCCGTAAATTGTTGAAACCACAACAATCAACCAATCAGCCTATTGTAGTCCACTGCTGGACGTAGGCCTCCCCAAGGGCACGCCAAAGCGCACGATCACCCGTTTTCCTCATCTAGCCACCACCAGCGACCTTCCTCAGGTCATCCGCCTGGCAGGGGGGCGTCCCACACTACGTTTCCCGAGACGTGGTCTTCATTCGATAACCCGTCTGCTTCAACGCTCGTCGGCTCTGCGACAGACGTGGCCAGTTCATTGCCACTTCAGCTTGCTTGAAACCACAATAAGTGTTCAGAATACATGTGGGAGTAGGACAGCTATATCATGCTGTGTACTGTGTAAGACAGTGAATAGGCGCTGGCTCAGCATATTGCCACAGCGAGCTGCGACGCTGATGATTCTGCCAGAAACCTGTTTTTGTTTTCAGTTACGTCTTCATTTCCTAAGGGGCAGAGCCTACCCTGAATTTGATGGCTTTAGTTGACTACGCGGGTGGATAGGCAGACATTTGTACAATAAGACATATAGAATTATTATTATTAGGTGCACTCTGTTGGGGACCAGTATGTATACTTCTGTGTAAGATATTACATCTCAGTGTTGTATTTATAAAAATGTTGTCTTTCTTGTTAACACGATGCAATTAAAAGCGTTATGAACCATTGGTACTGGTCAATTAGTGTAACTGGTCTTGCGGCATTTTTGTTGGTGCAAAATTTATACTCGTACAACCTGCCTTATTCTTCTGTGCGACCGTGACTCTCGGTAAAACGTAAACTTTTAAAGGCATGAACCGTTCGTGGCAAAAATTGGGACTAATCAAACTGCTCTCTAAGGGACATAAACATAAACATAAACATAAAACATTTATTGCAAGTCACAGTTGGTACATAGAAGGTCATCCCGGACATCCCGGCCCTGGTCCGAAAACGGTTTCCACCAACTAAATTTCAACAAATCACTTTGATTTTGATGTCGATCGTTTCAGCACAATATATTCTAGGTGTTTCGCCTTTTTTTTAAATACATTGTTTTTGTTCAACGGCACACAATTTTAATCACAAAAAATACGTTACTTGAGGTGCCTATAAGTTTGTATCTATAGCAAATTTTAAAAAAAGGAAAAGCTATAAACTTAGTCATTTATTGTGTCAATAACATACTAAAAAATCATGGCGATGGAAAAACGTTTTCTCTTACTGTATGGACGAGCACGTGCTATTCTTCCCTCTTAAAGGCATGAACCGTTCGTGGCAAAAGTTGGGACTAAGGGACTAATAAGGGACATCTCGGCCCGTTGGTAATAAGTATAACTGCCATTCTTGACTCGGTTAGCTTTACAATATTGAAGTATCAAGTCTTAGAAAAGCGATCAGCTGATCAATTAATATGAAATGCATTTTTTTTTATTTTGCAATAGTTCTAGAAATAAAGTTCTTCAGTTTCATAAACTGAAAAATCAACCTACACTTTGTGTTTTTAGATAAATTTTATTTTATGAACCAATCATCATCATCAACAGCCCGTTACAGTCCACTGCTGGACTATGAGCCTCCTCCTCTTAAGTGGAAGGTTTTGCCATAATCTCCACGCTTGGCAGGTGGGTTGGTGATCGCAGATTAAAAGGTTACTGCATCAGAGAGCGCTGCTGCCTCCCTGCTCAATGTGTTCCCTAGTCGCCTCTTACGACACCCACGGGAAGAGTAGGGGTTGGTGACAAATGTTATTCTACTCTGCCGTCACCACACGGCAAATATTATATTATGAACCAATGGTACTGGCCAATTTAGTGCATATTCTTGCGGCATTTTTTGTTATAGCAAATATACAACCTCCTCTTTCTTCTGTGCGACCGTGACTCTCGGTAAAACGTAAACTTTTAAAGGCATGAAGCGTTCGTGGCGAAAGCTGGGACTAATGCAAACTGCTCTATAAGGGACATCCCGGCCCGTTCGTAAACAAAACTGCCAGTCATTAGACAGCGCGGACGAAAACATTTGGCCTGGCACGGCCATGGAGCTGGGAATAGTTGGAAGTTCTTATTGGAGGTATGTAAGTAAGTAACACTTTATTACATAACACATATGGGACATACAAAGAAGTGAAAGGTTGTCTGGAAGTGATCGCTATTAGCGATAAGGCCGCCTTTGCGCACATTTTATAATAATGTTTTCTTTGTATGTCCCATATGTATTATGCAATAAAGTGTTAATTACTTACATACCTCCAATAAGAACTTCCAACCTTTCACTAGGACGTATAGTGAAAGGTTGTCTGGAAGTGATCGCTATTAGCGATAAGGCCGACTTTGCGCACATTTTATAATAATGTTTTCAGTGACAACAAGGTTTTTGTTAAAAGAAACAAATTGTCTAACAAAATTTACTCTTTTAAACGAGAACATAGTTAAGCATACAATACAAGATTAATTTATTACAAAAATCTAAAATACGAAGGTTTCAGTTAACACGTTTTAAATTTGTTCAGTGACCTTGTGTTATATTTATATATTTTAAAGAAATATCTTACTAGAAGAGTGTAGTGGGACCCCAGGATGACACCTATTAGAGATCAAGCTCCTGAACGTTTGTTTAAAAATTGTAAACACGAGCGCATACCGAGATGCATGATAAAAAAAAAACTAAGCAACTTAATTAACAAGAACTAAACAGAGAAAATAAAATTAAAAAGTCCTATTAGAATTTTATGTATAACAAAAGTAACAAAACCAACTAAACGAAATTAAAATCTCAATTCGAAGTCCTTTAAGCCATTTCCTTCCTCTGACCAATGGTCCAATTATCTAGGGTTCGGGGAAAAAACGCGAACTCGGACCAAACCTAATGACGATGTCAGTGTTGCTCATCAATCTATGCGGACCTGGGGCCTGAAGGGAAGCCCTAATGTGGGCTGGGGCTTCCAAACATCTGGTCTCGAGTTATATGTCAATAACATTAAGAATTAAGAACCTCCTTCTAATAGGGGACCGGACTACTTTTTTTTTATTTTAAAAATCCAAACTTCTTAGTTTCTTCTACCGAACACTTAAAGTATTTTTGCTCTATCTTTAAAATTGACCGAGGTACAAAGGTTTGAAATTCAAGATTAGACAGAGAGGCACATATCCACTTGTGACGTCATTTGTTAGTAACGCCATATAATCTCCATACAAAAAATCGTTTTTGAAAGAGACAGACATATTTAGAACTTTAAAAAATCACTGTAAATTATATTTTCTACCGATTCTGTTCTTTTCTTCTCGAATCTTCTGCTACTAATCTATATTTTAATAATAATTCATAAAATATGGTAAATTCATAAAATATGGTAAATTCATAAAATATGGTAAATTCATAAAATATTGTGAACAGTCCGATCCCCTATTGAAAGTAATACGTTAACCTAGATCACCTGTAGTAAAACAAAAATAAATTTAAGCACCTAACGGTTAAGTGTGGGACAAACTTGTTTATTTCTGATTAGTGGATGTCCTGTTCTGCCCCAGGATGAAACAAATAAGGTTCCAAGTTCCTTTGACCAATTATTTTGTTAATATTTACTCATTTTACTTGCTCACTTATCGTGCTGTTCATTGTACAGAACATCAATTTTATTAGAAAGGAACATTATCTTTTATTGATACTTGCCTTTGTTTAATCGTATACTTTCGTTGATTTAAAATCAAGTTGTTTCCCGTCAGAACAACATAAACTCGCAGAAATTCTTCCCCATCGAGATTTCGTTGCTAAAACATCCTTAATGATAGTTAGTAAACAGTGATTTATCCAATCGTAAATACTTTTGGAAACTCCAGCGCCTTCCTTCTGCAAATTTACCTAGTAGATTTAACTGTAATCTTAGGAAAATATGACGTCATTATTTTTAAATGTTAAAAAAACTTCTTTTTCATAAAAACATTTCAACTCAGTACGTAAGTAGGGTGAGCAGAGAGAGTCGTTAAGGAAATGTGTAAAATAATTTCTGATATGACGTAGCGACATATATAAGCGCCCATTAAGGCCTAAGGCGCACTGCGGAATGGGACTAATAGCAAGAATTTACAGGCAGTGAACCCTTCTCACTGAGAAATTCAATAAGCTGCTATGCGGACCTTTCCCCGATGGCCTTAGCAGCCTGGTTATGATATTGTTAAAGAGCAAGGCTTGCGAACCCACTGACACTAAAAAATACGTGACTGTTTTATTTTATGCGGTACCGTGCTGGCTTGTGAAAACGCGTAGCGATATGGCGGTTGCAGACGACAGACTATCGGTCGCCGACTTTTTGTTGGAGACTAAACAAACCCTGATATAGCAACCTATTCTTTTAACTGCTTCCTTACAGAGATAAAGAAGCTGCATCTAATGACACTGGCATCTAGTCATAGTCATATTCGTTTATTGCTTCCATGTGGTTACAAAAGATGGTATACATTTAATACAGATACACACATGGACCCTGTAAGGACGCTGCAAACTTACTTA
This sequence comes from Carpatolechia fugitivella, assembly GCA_951230895.1. Classification (NCBI taxonomy): domain Eukaryota; kingdom Metazoa; phylum Arthropoda; class Insecta; order Lepidoptera; family Gelechiidae; genus Carpatolechia; species Carpatolechia fugitivella. Next base: position 15,313,791 of record OX579656.1, read on the forward strand.
AATATTACAAGTAAAACTTAAACTAATTACCTATCTTGTTCGAAAAACTCTTGAAGGATATGTTGACATCTACGTTCAATAAATTTAATATTTTCTGTGTTATTGGATGATCAAATAAAATTGTGCATTAAAAATGCCTTGATGACGTGATAGAGCTGTAATAAAACTTAAAAAATCGTGGAATAGACGATATTATTAGCAAGAGCCTTATGAGATAACGATGATAAGGGAACAATAAATATGTTTGCTATAAAGCAAATCAAGGTGGTTCTACAAATTTTCGATGAATACCTTCTACTACTTTGTGCTGTCGAAAGTAGATCCCTAATAAATCGGTGCAACAATCGCACCAACAAAAAGTGTCTCGTTTGCAAGCACACATAAACAGATTCAGATTGGCGTTCGGTAGATCACGCGACTTACATTTGATTCCAGTATTTTGTCTGTGTCATTCACTCGCTGAGAAGTTTTCGATCATTGTGTAGTGAACGTTCAAAGTGCCTTCGCAAACCTGCTTCTTTCTATAAATGGAACACTTAGAGTTTCAAGATAGGTTTATCGATCTAACGGGTATTTTAATTTATTTTATTTGGGAGGCTTACAGTTTTTTTACAAAACATATATCATAAGTAGTAACTTATATGCCATTTACAAGCTTCCACATATAAGCAGAAATATTCTAGGAAGGATTTTTAATACACAAAAGAATGAGACAAAAAGAAAAAATGCAATACCAATTACATACAAAGCGATATTCATGTTATGTAGCAAAGAAATCTTTAGCAATAGAGTGTTTTACTCGGCCAGGCTTGTTTGCAAAAAGATCGAATCTATTGTCGCTATTCGGTTAAAGGCATTGAGTACTCTGGGCAAATAGATATTTTTTTTCTGTAATTAGTACGAGAAGCAGGGACCTGAAACAAATCATATTTACGCAGAATTCTAGTAGGAATTTTATATTGAACTAGACCTAGCAAATCAGGGCAATCAATTTTCCCCTGGCATATATCCATAAAAAATTATAGTGTATAGTGTTTAGTGCTGATTTCAAGTTAACGGTTTATTATTATTGGTGCTATGTAGCTGTTGTTCTGATTAAGTCCGTTTTAGGGGATCGATTCTGTTTATTTTTTTATAAATACTTTAGTCAAATTTATTTTATTTTATGAGCTGTGCACCTAATTTTATCTGAATCAACTAATAACACGTCGTCAACGTATTATCGAGATTAAAAATGTTATAATAGGGGATCGGACTGTTTACCATATTTTATGAATTTACCATATTTTATTAATTATTTTTAAAATATAGATTAGTAGCAGACGATTCGCGAAGAAAAAAACAGAATCGGTTGATAAACGAATTTACAGTGATTTTTTTAAGTTTCAATATGTCTGTCTCTTTCAAAAACGATTTTTTGTATGGAGATTATATGGCGTTACTAACAAATGACGTCACAAGTGGGTATGTGCCTCTCTGTCTAATCTTGAATTTCAAACCTTTATAACTCGGTCAATTTTAAAGATAGAGTAACAATTATTTTAGTGTTCGATAGCAGAAACTAAGAAGTTTGGATTTATAAAATAAAAAAAGTAGTCCGATCCCCTATTACGTTCACCATCAAAGTGGAGTTATATCACGTGTTTTTATTTACACATTATTATTTTATACATAAAGTCCCGTACACTTAAGCCGCAAGGAAATATCAATCTTGCTTGCCTACTGTGGCTGCCTTAACAAGAAGTGCATTTTGTTCTAGTTTAATGTATGTTTGACGTAGATAATAATTATCATTTTAACTTCTATTGGCCGTCCTAAAATAAATAAATAAATCAAGAAAAATAACTTTAAGTAAATAAGTTATTTAAAAATAAACTCACGTGATAATATGTTCCACTTATGACATTTATGAGACATTTTACGGGCTTATCGTGATAATAATTTTAATAAATTTATATAAATGTTATGATAATGGCCGTGAAAGTTTAAAATTATATGTTCCACTTATATAGGCAACCGTACATACGTTTCATTATTTTGAATATCATGTACCTATATGAATTCCAGTGGAAAAAAATAGCTTAGGGGGATAAACATGTTGTAAGTCACCTGGTAATTAAATTACAGAAACTTTCTATCCTTGTTGCAAGGTAAAGCAACGTACTACATAAAGAACATTATGACAACAGCTCATTGAACCAAAGGCACTGAACCTCTCACCACGTACAAAGACAGACAAATCATAAAGCTTCCGTAAGGATACTTGAACTGCTGTGGTGACCCGGGGTCGACCGGCCACGGATGTGACACCTGCCAAAAATGCCCCGGATATAACGTGATATGGCAGGGACAAGAGGCACACGGATAAAAATAAGAGATGGGAATTTTAGGTTGAGTGAGTCAGTTGAATCACAAAAAAGAAAAAGTGTTCATGACACTTGTACTAGTGAAAACGTTATAAACTTAGATACTTAAACTGGTGACGCGACCCTGAGTAGACCAGCCATGGATGATGGATGTGTCAACCTGCCAAAAACGCCCCGGATATAACGTGATGTGGTAGGGAGAAGAGGCACACAATTAAAAATAAAAGTTGGGTGTTTTAGTTTAAGTTACTCAGTTGAATCATGAGGGTGATCGTGCGCTTTGGTGTACCCTTGCTTGGGGAGGCCTACGTCCAGCAGTGGACTGCAATAGGCTGATTGATTGATTGATTGAGTTGAATCATAATGTAAAACTTTCCAACACATTTCCGTATTAGTGAAAACTCTAATACAAATATAGAATGAACTAAATATTATGTCATTTGGTACTTAACTGCAAGTACACAATAGACACAAAATAAAAAAGGTAATTTGTGCAATAGATGACAAAAATACAAGTGTGTGTGTACGTACCGTCTACCCAACGATTTCTGACGCGTGTCGTCGCCTCGATCGTCTTTTGTTTCTCTGAGCGTCTACCATACAGATTTAATTAAAATGTCATCATAATGACAATAAATTCCTTTGTGTGTTATCGTTGAAGTGGAAACAAATCCTATTAATAAACTCAGTTAAATTTTACTTTTGAACGAGTTCAATTTAAGCCGTCAAATATGGTTGGGGACTTTGTAATTCACTAAAGAAACCGTTATCAACCCGGTTACCGCCTTTCTGCAACTTAAAATATGTTGATACTGAATCACCAAACATTATCTATCCCCACTTTTCTGACATGTAGCATTACATAATTCAAAACACGCGTTATCAAAATTTTAACCCTGACGTTAGGAACCACTTGTCAGTTACTTAAAGATGAGTTGATTCAGTGAGTCACCAGATTATTCAGTGAGTCAGATGTCTCGGTCATTCTCTGGCACTTCGTGGTTTATTGGGTGAGACCGTGGCAGGTGTCGACCGCCCATTATCAAATACACACGCCAGCTATTGCCAGTTATCGCTCTTCTGTCACTTTCACGGATTTATTGGCTGTTCTATTTCCGCACCCCGCGTCCCGCATAAAGCCACTTCAAAAAACCTTCACTTTTCAAGGCAAAATTCAACAGTGAAATATTCAGAAAGTGCGTAGGGAGGTAAAGCCAGTAAATTCTTCTGGGAACATTATTGCCCAAAAATGTAGAGCAACACGAGACTTTTAAGATTTTTTTCTTTAAGCAGAATCTGAATATACGATACTAAAACAGTAATAATGTGCGATTTATTGGGCACTTAAACGCGTAGAACCATTGGCCATAAATAAAAGCGGTTAAAAAAATGGAACATTTGGTCATGCGGGAAGTTTTTTCAGCACAAAATGATTTTAATAAAACTTTTACTCGGTCAAAGGGACTTGTTTTTCGTACGTCTCGTTCATTCCGAAGCGTATTGATCAACTTTCATCCTGTGAAATACAATACAACCTGCTATTTCAGTTAGCGTACAGTGAAACGAATTTTCCCTTTGACACACACATGAAGTAGTGAGCGTAGAAATTATTGGAATTTTATTTAAATAAAAACTATCGGGGGAAATACAAATGGCGGGATATGAACGTTGGGTTTGAAATGGTACGTATGGGGACTTGTGAGGGTTGCCAGACGTGTGCATGTGGATTATCGTAGTTACAAAACTATTATTATTATTTACAATTTATCGTACTATAGTGAACATTAACCATGGAGCTAACAGCGCTAGCTTAGCAAGTAGCAAGTTTCCAATATAAAGTTATAATAGGTAAATTAGATAATAATATTACGTAAGTTAGAAAAAATACATGCGATGCCAACCGGTAGTATAAGTATGGTGGATGACAGGGGGTAAACCATCTCATATTGTGTCCAAGAAACAACTAGAATGACAAGAATGAATGAACGAATGAATTTACGAATGAATGAATGAACGTTTTGTGTGACAAGAATATCCTTCCACCTGTAT